>OZ024743.1:15548971-15648971 GCA_964016885.1 Eledone cirrhosa | reverse complement strand
GTGTTGCTGCCAGTCTAGTTGCGAGGAACATTGGTTCCTTATTTTTAGTTTTAGTTCTAGTTGGTTTGCTATATTTAACTGAAACAAGAAAAACAAAAAAATGTTGAAAACAATATATATACACATATATACAAAACAGAAAAACACAATTGTATTTTATCTTTTTTTTTTCTAATTGTTCTGATCTTATTAATGTTTTTATAATTTTTTTTTCTTTCTTCATTTATTTATTTTGTTCTTCCTATTTCATGCTCTGGTGCAAATAAATCTGACTTTTAAATTTCACAATGATTTCAATCATTTCGACTTTTAAATTGAAGAATACATAAAAGTTCCCTATATATATATATATATATAAATAAAATAAATATATCAACAAAAATAATAGAAAAAAATCAACATTTATATAGTACTTTTTTAACTACTTTTTTTTCTATATAGTTTTAGGAATTTCAGAGTGAATTCTATGTTAGAATGATATCAGTGCCTGCTTTAATTTAATAAAATCAGGAATATATAAAATTTCAATTATATATACATATACACATATATATATATATATATGAATGATGGATAGACAATCAATACTCTAATAATCTACACATTCTGGTACATTGTTTTTAGCTCTTTGGCATAATATACAGTGTTACTCTATGGTAATAATTGATAATTAATGACTTTAGTTCTGAGATTTATAGAAAACAGACATAAATTTCAGATACAAAATTTGATATCTACACAATGTACACTTATATGATGTGATTGCATGTGTCGATGTGTTGTTATTCAATGATGTCAGAGAAGTTATTTCCCCAAAGCATTGATATCAATGAATAGGGACCAACAAAGCTGCCAATTACATATTTATTTTTAGCTAGGGAGAAATATGATTTGTTGTAATGAACGATAATACATCAAAAATATTGAATGCTTCAAAATAACAACAGGCATAACATTTTCTTTAACAATATATTACAAAACAAAGTTCAGAAAAAGGAACATATTTTTGTTTGGAATTAATGCCCATTACTTCTTGCGTTCGTATCCCACCGAGGTTAGCTTTGTCTTTCATCCTTATAGAGTTGACGGAATAAAGCACTAGTAATGCACCGGGGTCGATTTACTCAACTTTCCTCTCCCTTTCAAATTACTGGCTTGTACCTAAAGTAGAAACAATTATTATTTTTATTGGTAAATGACTTGTGAAGACAAGTAATATTTAGCTCCAAAAGGTTTGTTGTTTTAAGTTGTTTGAAACGTAATTTGTTGAAATATTTTTTTTTTATTGCAAACTGTTAATAGGGCTCCATACATCCCTCTAAAAAGGCAACCCCATAATATTTGGCCTTTGGCTCAAATATATGAACTTACAGCTAAAATTTACACCCACAATAATAATTCATTTTGTAAATTTGGAAGTTACGCCCTCCTCCACATCCAGCCAAAGCGGCAAAATTTTCCTCCAGATAAGTGAGCGTCATGACAACCATTCAGAGGGCACTCTGAAGAGTAATATTAACAATGTCAACCCTACAGACATTACCAGCACCGCCAGCATCACCAACAATGATTACAACAGCAACAGCTACAATAAAAATTAATCCAGTGGCAACAAAGTTCATACAATAAAAATATATGAACATAAATATCCCTCATTATGGTAAGCCAACACCACCACCACCACCTCCTCCATGATGTACAGAGCATCAAAACAAACAACAAATATAATAAAAAACAGCAACAGCACTAATATCTCCTCTACCACCACCACAACAACAAAATACTGGGACACAAATAAGAATATGAACAACAACAAGAGTGACAACAATGACAGAAGCAACAACAACTATAATAGTATGAGTAACAACAACAACAAAAACAACAGCAACAAAATAAATACAGACCTGTCAACCATGCATACCAGCCCAGCGACAAAGCAGAGTGTGACCACGTCAAAGACAACACAGAAGGATCCCTTAGAATCAGCTTATTCTTTCGACAACCAAATATACAGAAAGAATAATTGTCAATAGAAATGGGATAAGAGATGTTAAGCAAATTCTAATGAGGAACAGTCACATATTCAGCTTCACATCTCCACCCAATGTACTGGAAAACATGCAACTTTGTACGGCAACATACCATATGAAAGAAGTGAAGTCACACCAGTTAGAGCATGCCACTGATTCCAAGATCGAAAAGGTTTTTGGTTGCAGATGGGAACGCGAAACTCATATTGCCCTAGGCAGAGGATTTGGAGCGGTGGGCGTATTATACAAAATCCCAGAAAAAAACAAACGACACACTCTCTCGTACCACTGAGAAGTGAACAGCATTGCTGGTTCGAGACAAAGTCTACAGGCACAGAAGTAATGTCAGATAGACCTGTCATAAATGAACTCAGTATAACAAAACCATTCTTCATGCACCCATCCAGTATTTGGGCATTGGTCACTTGTCACATGTAGGACTGATCCAGTTAACGGCAAGCTCATCATCATCATCATCATCATTTTACGTCCACTTTTCCCTGCTTGCAAGGGTGGGACGGGAACTGATTCTGGCTTGCTTTCTACAGCTGGATGCCCTTCCTAACACCAACCTCATTTACAGTGAGTGCTGGGTGCTTTTTTTGCCGTGGCACCTCCACGACCACTTTGCAGTGGAATGATATGGACCCCAGTCCCTATCATCTCATTTCTACAGCTGAGTAAACTGGAGCAATGTGAAATAAAGTGTCTTGCTCAAGGCAACAACACATCACCCGGTCTGAGAATTGAACTCACAACCTTTCGATTGCAAGGCCAATGCTCTAACCACTAAGCCGTGTGCCTCCATTGTGAAAAATACCCACACAAACTTCTTTTGATCATTGAAAGGAGGCAGTTTACTGCCATCTGGTAGCTGTAATGGAAGATATTATGGTGTGGACACATTTGAAATGACTGAAGACAGACACTTTCCCCTTCAGTAAAGTCCTCTTTATCTTTTTAAGTTCCACTTGGAAAGGAAGTTGAGGGTGGAGATGAAATGTAAAAGCTTGGTAAATGTAGCAAGGATGGCCCACTTTCAGCATGTGTATATAGGCTCGGCAGTTCAGAGATGTCTAGGGTGCGTTTGGTGATTAGGATATTTTCAGATCAGTGGAGTTTCTAATCTAACTGGTTGATGCACCTCCTATTGAGGAATTCTGTTGTTTTAATATATTGTTTATTGTTACCTATTTTCTTTGTTTACATGATTTATTATGTAAATCCTCATTGACATTGTCCTGTTTTTCAGCCCTTGTGGCTAATAATGAAAGAATCATAATTATAAAAATCATTATTATTATTACAAAGGGTGGTGGATTGGCAGTATTGGTAGAGGGTCGGACGCCATGCTTTGACATATAGAGTTACGGCCCTTGCTATTCTGAGTTCAAATCGCACCGAGGTTAACTTTGCCGTTCATCCCTACAGGGGTCGATAAAAAAAGTACCAGTAATACACTGGGTAATTGCTGGCCTTGTGCCGAAAGTAGAAACAATTATTATTATTACAATATCTGTCTTCATAAGTTCTTCTAAAATGTCAGAAAGAATCGATAGTTCAAAACTCTAATAATGATTTCTAAATACTACCTTTACCTGACACTGATTTAACCTTGATAGTTAAAATTCATTTGCACTAAACCTTGTTGCAATATCAATTGATATGCTTGGAGTGAAAGAGAGGAAGGAGTATCTCATATAAGTGAATATATTGGAATGACCTTCTAGTTGATCTATGACTGTCTGGCTCAGTCAATGCTTTCAAATGCCTCATTAAGCACTTGTTATTCATGGCCTGACAACATTCTTTGATAGAAAGTGAACTGTAATATTACGCTTCTTCCTAACACCATGTTAAGTTTAGCTGTCTCTGATTCATGCACTTGTAACAATCTATAAATCCTATTATGCATTCATATTATAATGAGCAAGTTTTTCATTATTCTAAATGACAGTGTCTTTTCAACCTTAATGGGACATGGGAGGAAATCAGATTGTCCAAGAAATATTGCATTAAAAGAAAACTGTGTAGATAATATTCAATTCTACTCAACAGAGCAGAACCATGTGTTATGAATTTTAACACTCTTATGAATATCACACAGTGTCTTTAAAGTAGGTGTCTTTTATTATGAGTTTCTATAGTATTCTCCTGTTCTTGAATTGTGATTGTCTTTAAACTGAACCTCGTGGATATTTAAACAAGAAAAAAAACATAAGACATTTTTTTAAATTCCCATATTTTCCAAATCTGCAAATCAAAATAATTGAAAGATTCGTGCTTAAAGAATTTTTTATGAAAAAAAAAAAAAATGATCGATCTTACAATTTATGTTTATATAATCTTTCCTAGCAAAGCTGTACATAAAATAAACTACACAAACTCTTATTCATATCTTAACTAACTAAACACAAATAACTAAAATTATAGTTCATCATCATCATCATTTAACAACCATTTTCCATGAGTGCTAATATATTTAGTGCATACAGATTAAAAATAAACTAGAAATAAGTAAAAATTGATAATAAGAATATTAGTTAATGACTAATAATATTTCAATAATACGGTTGGTGCCAGGAATGGTTATAGAAAACCAGTCACAAAATGTCTCCTCCCAGTCCAGGCATGCATGGAAGAAGCAGATGGAAAAAGGATGGAAATGATTCATATTATTTTTCTTTTATTAGCATATATGGAAAAAACCCTGACATGTTTCAATTTTATTTGCATTCATCAGCAATATACATTCTTCATCCAATTTTCTGAAGTAATGAGGATGTAGTTGCTGAGTAAATAGAAACGATTGCCCATATGTAGGATAATAACATTACTTGACATTACATATTTCACAGACATTAATTGGCTGTTTAAAAAACATTAGTGTAGTTAGTGAGCATGTATTTAAGGTATGAAATATCAAAATACTAATTAAAATTGTGGCAAAAAAAAAAAAAATTATTAGTCAATAACTAATGTTCATTTCATTATTTTCTGGCTAGTATGGGAGTTAACTCCAGATATGTTTCTGTATTATTTCATCTTCTATAGATGAAGGAATTTGAAGGAAAAATATTTTAAAATAATATATTGGTAATATTTTGAATTGGATGGAAGATATTTCAAGAGATTCTACCTGTGTTACAATTATAGTGTTCTTATTTTCCATGGCAAACAGATTAAATAATGTATGTGTGATGCATTGACATATGGGAAATAAATATGTAAGATGTATAGTGATTAAAGATTTCAGTATACTTAGTCAGTTTTACAAATCTCAATTTTTTTGAGTTTAGAAGATTAACTACTGAAGACATGGGTTGAAGTATACAGATGTAATGGTTGAATAATTTGTAATGGATTCTGATTTGATGTAATATATCCTAGATAAGAAATAGAACTCATAACTTAATGACTCTTTGGCTTAGATCAAAAGGCATTTGGGAAATGCTGATTAATAGAATTGTTGAACCCATGTAAGACAAAGCAAATAAATTTAAAATCAATAATCCTAAATTACCAAAATTTATTTAAATAAAACCATAAAACACAAGAGAAAACAAAGGTATTTTTTTACAGTTTAGTCATGAGAGTGGTATCCATAACCCTTTATATTTTTAATGGACTCTGATAATGAAGAGAGGAAAACAGGAAGTTATCCTCATACTGGTTGGGATGCTTGTATCAAAGTGACCATATGGTGGTGTTAAACTTGGTAAAGTATTTAGTCACCCATTGAAGAACTCACAATGCGAAAGAATCAGAACAAACACCACAAGGTCTCATGTTAAATATTTGAACAATTACACTAATCCATCACTATTAACTGGTGTTCTATTTTACAGACCACAAAAAGATGAAAAGCAAAGTTGATCATGGAGCATTTAAATTCAGTTTGCAGTAAGCTGGAACAAATAGTCATTTTCTCCTATGCTCTAATGATAGTCAGTTTCAAAAGACAGTATCAAATCATTTAAAATGTGTTTGCATTTGTTTATTGAGTAGAAAAATGTACTCAATGGAACAGGGTTAAATTGCTTGGGAGCATTAAAAATTGATTACTTTCTTTATTTGTATTGTTACAACATCATTTCGTAAACTGGCTTATATTAAACAAAAGCAAAACAAAAATTAGACATGGTATCTAATTAGTTTGTTTGTAGAACTAAGTCCACTTTTCCCACACTTATCATTATTCATAGGCATCGATGTTTTGTGTGTAACATAATGCCATTTTAATCGGATGTTTGCTGCAAATAACTCTGCTAGATTGCAGTAGACAGTGGTAACCTACTTACAACAATCATTTCTTACAAACTTACAAATCGGATCAATCTAGAAGTAGAAAAAGCTAGAGATGATTCCTGGTTTATTTAATCTTTTTTATCACAAAAATTTGAACACCATTTTTTTTATTTTCTCCCTCTGTCATTTTTTATTCCATTTTTCTTATTTTTTAATTCTTTTCTCAGTAAACAAATAAAGATTGTTTTAGAATAATTCCTTGGAGAATGTGGAGAATCAATTTAATCAATTTGAAAGTATTCCCGAAAACAAAGACTAATTGTTTGGAAATTTTAGATAAGAAAAAATAGGAGCGGGGTGTAAAGAAAAAATATAGACACAGAAATTATTCTTTCAAACTCAAGGCAGTCTCACAATGCATTTTATATTATATTGTTAAAATATATTAAATTAATATGTTAAATTAATTTATGTTATGTTTTATTATTTGATACTTCAGTGGTGGTGGTTGTAGTATGTTTAAATGGGAGGAGAGGAGGGTCATGATTGAAATATATAAATATGAATATATGTATAAATGAATATATAAATAAATAAACAGAACTAATCACATAATATAAAAACATCATCTAATTACCTCCCTTAGTCTTGTGTTTTACACATAGAGAAACTTGACTGCATTAATTTTGTTCCTCATTAATTTTCTTTTCTGTTTTGTATTTATTCTTTACTATTATTGTAATTATGTAGACATTGTATTGTATTGGATTAAACCTATATTTTATAACTTCAATTTTCCAAAAATGTATAGGATAAAGTATAACCATTAATTATGAAATATGTTATAATTAAAATAAAGAACCATAAATGTTGCAAACAGGTATAAAATACACCAATAATTCTTAGTTTAAGATAAAATATCTTATCAAGCAGAAATGTAACAAATATAATTATTATAAATTATTTTATAATAGTGGATGGGCAGAATCAGTAGGGCATTCAGTATTTATTTTATACTAAATACTGAATACCCTACTTTATACTTTATATTGAGGTATTGTTGAAGTTAGACACTGACTTTCATACTTCTGATGTTGATCAAAATAACTACCAATTAAAGCATTGGGCTTGCATTCTTTGATCTTCTCCTCAAAATGTAACTGTATATATATGTACATTGTCATCATGATTATCATCACCATTTAGTATCTATATTTTATGGTTGTATGATTCAGATGTGTTGTCATGTGATGAGGCTAGCCAAGTCAGGTGACAAGGTCTATCTCATACAATCTGTTTTTTGAAATGTTTTTTCACAGTTGGATGCCCTTCCTAATATGAACCACATCACAGCATGTACTGAGAACCATTGTTGTGGCATCGTGACTACTACTTTACAGGCTGGACTCACTCTAAAACATGGTCAGTTAGGAGACAACGTCTAATTCATACATTCCGTTTTTGTTTAGGATTGGCATTTACAGCCAGATGCTCTTCCCAAATCTAAACAACCATTTTATCATAGAATACTGTGGGGAATGTTTGGCTTTCCATGTTGGCATAGGTTGAGTGTAGTAGGTTGGTATCATTCAGCTATCTTTGTATGTTGGTATGTGTTTGGCTGGACCAGGACGGAGGATGCCTGAGGGTACTTCCTTTTGATGCTGGAAGGAATTGGATGAGTGGGGAAGTGGGAAGTGTTGGGTGTGCAAGGTGAGGATGGAGGACTCACGTGGGTTACATAGATAATTAGGAAGGAAGAGTATGAGAGGTGGGAATAAAGGAAGTGAGTGGAAGATTCTTAAAGTGAAGTACTTAGTTAATAAGGAGCGGGGTTAAGATAGGGGAAGGTGTTTGAATAAGAAGAGGTAAAGAAAAGGGATTAAAACTTGTATTATTGTTAAGTTTAAATAAGCCCGTGATTAAAAGCAATATTGCCTTTTTAAACAGTATATATCTGTTTATTTGGCTCATCAAATAACTGCATAGAGATTCAGTTATTAAATTAATGAGCCCAGTGTTGGATTTGTGTCTATGTTAGAAATATATATCTATTTATATGGAGCAATATATAGCCTCTTCCAACAGAAGCAATAAAAATGAAGAAGACCAAAACACAACTACAGAAAATAACTGTATAAATGTGGCCAATTGTCCTTTCTTTCAAGCTGCCTCAGCAAGGAGGTAGTATGTAAATGACAAGTCACAAGAGTTGACTCCCAAAATACTTACATAGGCCTCACTGCGTATAAGTTCAAAGGTCTCTTCATCCAGGAAAATCCAACTCCAGATATGGGTCTAAAAGAAAAACACTTTCCCTCTCAAGTTAATTACAGGAATTGAAGGACACAAACATTCCTTAAGATATGAAACAGAATATTTTAGCCACAGCAAAATCTTATAGAGGGGATTGAAACACATGTTGCTTATATCTCACAGAAGCTTTTGAAATTTTTTACTACACCTAAATAGATGATCAGAGAGACTAAACTCATGCAACATAAAAATCTGTAAAACATTCCAGCTATTGAAATCCACACCCTACCAATAACTAGCCTATACATAGTATGTAAATACCAAGAATTATCTGAGTGAATAGTATGGCCACAACACATAACACATAAACAACCCCATATATACCTAAAGTTCAACAAAATATCATGTAGCAACAGGTTGTAATTCATAAATAGTAACAACATTAATAGTCAAACATTTATCAGTCAATTCAACCAAATAAAGCATAAAACTAAAGCACATAATATATCTACGACATTTACAAACAAAATACTGACCCTTTCAGTTTTCTGAAATATATATATATATGGAAAAGAATGAAACGATATTTCATTTCTCACTCTTAGTGCGGCTGGTACTTAAATGTAAGTATGTATGTATACGTACATACATATATGTATACAGACGTACAGTAGTATGTATATATATACATACATGTTCACATATATATATGTACGTATGGGTTTACCGAACATTTATTATAATGCTCGGTTTGTTTGTAAACAAACAAACAGCACGGATTACGCCATACAGTGTTCAGGCAACAATCGTTACCTTTTTGTTCAACACTGACACAGGAACGATGTACTAGTTTCAAGCTTATTAGCTATCGTCAGCATCGTATACTTTTCTGTCAGATGGTTGAACGTCTGAAAGTATATACTTTCCTTATGCATTTTAATAGCTGAGCAGCCTAATTTGCATAAGGAAAGTATATACTTTCAGACGTTCAACCATTATTCAACAGCTATGACCTCATCAGGCAACTTGATCAGATAGAACAGGAAAACATAATGGTGGAACAGAGTTTACCTTGTTAATTTGTTTGATATGCCCAGATACAAAGTGTGGTGTTGTTACTCAAAGAACAGATGGTTATCACTGAAATATAAATTGCAGCGAATATGAATAAACAAAGTTAATGTTAATCTATTGACTTACACTTCTTATTTTTAAATTACTCCGGAGTAAACAGACACACCTGCACACTTCATTGAATGTTCTAACCTGCATACTTAAGTGTCGGTAAGCAAACAACACATACTGAAATGTATATATATATATATATAAATAGTAATAATGATAAATGTGAAGACTAAAATCCAAAGAGGGCTCGATAAGGACAAATATATACACCACATATTTATTAAAATAACAGATTAAAGTTTAAGCAAAGAATCGCTGCTTTCACCCTTAATAAATATGTATATATATATATATATATATAGTATATGCATATGGGATATAGGTTTATGTGTAGTGTACAGGAATATGTTATAACTAAGATAGGCATATATATCCAGCATTGAGATTGCAATTAAACACAATGGAGTTCCTATGTACAAATAATGTTAAGACATGTTATGTTCCCGTAATTCTATACATATACATAAATAAGTTAGAGACAGCAAGAACGAACACCAAACTATCCATGAAATAAGGGCCTTCATTGTCTTAACCTGTAAACAAAATAGTCAGAAAACTTTCAACACAAGCCAAAAATAAACTAAACAGCCATACATCTCAGATCTCATCCATATTTCATGACTCTTTTATTCTGTAAAAAATGCACCAACTACAGGTATAGTGAAAACAGACATTATAAAGCTGCTTCTGTCTTATATAATTTCAGTATAATAACAAATCTATTATATGCAGCGACTTCAAACCATTGCATCAGAATTTACACCACACACAGATATATATATAAATGTGTGGGGGAGTGTATATACATATGTGTGTGTGTAGCTGGGTGAATGGACATATAATGTTAATGATGAGCATGACAATGAAGATATATATATATATATAGTTTTAATATAGATGAGATTCTACAGGACTTTTATACTCTGCTATGTATTGAGTACCTTACTGTGGTTACCTCCTATTCAACCCGGAATAACTTACCTATATATATATATATATATATATATATATATATATATATATATATTGTTATACTTTGGGAGGGTCATGTTGCCAATAAGAAACACACGCACCAGTTGTTTCACTTCAATTTATTATAATAAATTCATAAATTTATAAATTTCCGGTTGGTTGGTTGGTTCCATAACCAGATGATTGTTCATATATTGTCAAAGTTATTTCGTCACACATTCTGTGACCTCTTCAGTGACTGGGGATTCTTTTCTTGTTTGTTTTTGCGCCTCTCCTTTGTTCTGTCCTCCGCCATCTTCTTTTTGTGTGTGTTGTGTGCTTAGTTTGCGCATGTGTTACATCCGGGTGTCTATGTGTGTTTATATTTGTTTATTTATTTGTTTATTTACATGTTACTGGTTGGTTGTTTGTTCTATGTGCGTGTGTGTTTTCATTTTGTCCTTAATTGTAAGTTGTGATGTTGCTGTTCCATTCATGTTTTCTATTTAATTTTGGTTGGAGTTCATTTATGCTTACTGCCTCTGTAATTTGCTAAACATTGCGTCTTTTCTGTGTGTAGATTCTATTTTTATTTCTATGTTCTCTAATTTACCCTTATGTTCTAATTTAGCATGTTGGTAGAGTACAAATGATTCTTTACTATCTTGAAGCTCTCGCCAGTGTTCATTTATCCGTTCCCCTATACTACGAGCTGTCTCACCTATGTACACTATATTCTTATCTCTACATTAACCTTCAGTACATCTTATGCTATATACTACATTTCTAGGTTTACAGTTAATATGGGGGCTTAATTTACAGATTATACATTCATTTCTATACAGTGTAATGTCCATCGATACAACCCCTAGAGGTGAAATAGCTTACACATTTAGAAGGGCCCTAGATAAACATAAACTCAATATTAAGATAGTAGAAAGACCAGGTACCTCCATAAAAACACCTATTAGCAATACATACTCTTTTCAAAGACATCCCTGTATAGATAAGAAATGTATAATCTGTAAATTAAACTAGAAATGTAGTATATAGCATAAGATGTACTGAAGGACAATGTAGAGATAAGAATATAGTGTATATAGGTGAGACAGCTCGTAGTATAGGGGAACGGATAAATGAACACTAGCGAGAGCTTCAAGATAGTAAAGAATCATCTGTACTCTACCAACATGCTAAAATAGAACATAAGGGTAAATTAAAGAACATAGGAATAAAAATAGAATCTACACACAGAAAAGACGCAATGTTTAGACAAATCACAGAGGCAATAAACATAAATGAAATCCAACCAAAATTAAATAGAAAACATGAATGGAACAGCAACATCACAACTTACAATATGAAAACACACATGCACATAGAACAAACAACCAACCAGTAACATGTAAATAAACAAATAAATAAACAAATATAAACACACACAGACACCCGGATGTAACACATGCGCAAACTAAGCACACAACACACACAAAAAGAAGATGGCGTAGAGCAGAACAAAGGAGAGGCACACAAACAAAGAAGAAAAGAATCCCCAGTCACTGAAGAGGTCACATAATGTGTGACGAAATAACTTTGACAATATATGAACAATCATCTGGTTATGGAACCAACAAACCGGAAATTTATAAATTCCTAAATTTATAAATTTATTATAATAAATTGAAGTGTAAGCAACTGGTGTGTGTGTTTCTTATTGGCAACATGACCCTCCCAAAGTATAACAATATCGGTTTCAGCACACGTTTTCAGATAAAGAATCTTGCTAAACAAATTCAGAAACGAAATATATATATATATATATATATATATATATATATGAGAGAGAGTGAGACTATTTTCATTCCTTTAAGTTCTGATTTCAAAATTTACTGAGGTTAACACAAAATGCACATTCTCTAATGTCAGTAATATAAATACAAGTAATTAATCAATTATATTTATTGGCCTGGTGCATAAAGAAGAAATATAAAAAGAACAAGATAATTTAAATAATAGCATTACAACAAACGTACTAAAATTGATAACATTTTTTTCTTTAATAGATGCCCAAACATGCAGCAAACCTAATATTATGTACAACATCAAATCAATCATAAGAAATAAACAACAATGATGTTATATAGAAAACAAAAAAAGAATACATCAAGGATATAACAAAATTATAATGATTCAATGTAAGATATACACAAATAAACAACATTTAGCAACAATGAAACATTCTAACGATCCCATATATATCAAAGTTTCTCAATGAAGCTCGAAGCTGTACAGGTTTAATTATTGGAATGACTTAATGTTATAACAGTTGAAAATGGTTGAAAACATTCGTTCTGTTGCTCTACTGGAGACTGTGTTCTTTGTTAGTGTGTTGTATGCTTATGTATCCTGTTTGTAGATGTATATGTGCATAAGATTGATGCTAAGTATTGTGGTATTCAGAATGGAAAAAATAACAGACCTCATTAGTTTTAGAATATACAAGTTTGTGGCTCTCATCTTTTGTTCTGAAATCGGAAGCTACTGCTACTGATTAATTTTTGCCTGTTTGTTTGTGTTTTTGCTATCTTCTTTTCCTCTTTATTGTATATACAGAGCAAAACCTTTCCATCACTTCAAACGTTAATGGATATATATATATATATATATATATATATATATATATATATATATTTATATATATATTTATATTTATATATATATATATATATATATATATTTATATATATATTTATATTTATATATATATATATATATATATTTATATATATATATATATATACACACATGAGAGTACTGACTAAAAGCCTGAGCTAAGGAACAACATCAATGATAGTAATGATGAGGATGATGATGATGATCGTGGTGGTGGTAATGATGATGTTGATGTGGTGGTAGTTGTGTTGGCGATAACAGTAACAATCTCTTTTATTTGCCGTAAGGGTATCAAATGAAAAAGACATTACAAAGCAATATGAAACATACAGCATCACATTAGCTGAGAAGACACTGTCGAAACTATTCACTTCTAACAATGTGTCAAAAGGCTTTTAGCATTACGAAGAGGGTTGAAGAAGAGAAAGAAAATGTTGAAAGGCATTACTACAACCCAACGATTAGTAATTTTGTATGACATAACACTAACGAAGACAATGTGCATGAGAGCAGAGAGTAAGGGGTTGGAGAGTGTGAGAGTGGGGAGAGAGAGGGGAGGGGATAAAAGAGAATGAGTGATGAGAAGAGAGAAAAAGAAATTGTGTGTGGATTTTGCTGTCAAAATTTCTAATTAGAGATTTATCTTACAGATTGTTTTATTTTATTTCAAACTAGATTAAAATGTATAAATGCATACATATGTACATACCTACATGAATACATGCATGTATGTATCCAAGTATGCATCTATGTATGTGTGTATGTATGCATGTATTTATGTATGCATGTTCAATTTGACTAGAATGAGATTCAACTCTAAAGTCTTCACCACTTTGATCCTCAGCCTTCTATATGCAGATGTCTGTGACCTAATACGTAACACTGAAGAGGGATTGCAAGGCCTGATCAGTGGCTGTGATGCTGCTTGTGATGTGTTTGGTCTTATAGTTAATTAGAAAAAGTCTGTTTTAATGCATATGTCTGCTCCTCAAGAGCAGACATATGCATCTCAAATTCTTATTGAGGGTAGAATGCTAAGGACGATGACCTCATTGGTATACCTTGGCAATAGGATACAAGCTGATGAGAAAAATTGGGTACTGAAATTACATCTCATATGTAAAAGGCAACAAAAGCCTTTGGTGGATTAGGCATTAAAGACTGGTCACAGCATCACAATAAATTGGAGACTATGATTGAAGTATACATTTCATTTGTACCCTCTGTACTATTGTATTCATATGAGACTGACAGCATGTTAAAATGTTGAAGTAGTTTCACCAAAAATGCCTGTAGCATATACTGTAACTAAGCTGGCACAAATTCATTCCAGATACTGAGATTCTTGCTAGGCCAAATGTTACAGCTACTCAAGCTATGCTTATTAGGAATCAGTTAAGATGGACAGGTCACATGATTTGTATGGGTGATGGATGCATCCCCAAGAAAATGTCTTATAGTGAAATCAAGCTGGGCAATAGGTGATATAATAAGCCAATGAGAAGATACTGAGACTCTCTGAAAGCGGACTTAAAATGCCTTCACATATCCTACAAAAATCTTGAATCATGTGCAGTAAATAGAGAAGCCAGGAGTTAAAGTATTTGAAATGGAAAGGGTGAAACATGCAGTACTGAAAGGAAAAGTGCAGAAGAATGAGATCAACAGTAATAATGATGAATCTTATCCAGCTTCGGAGTTTGCCTTTCGAATGCTGGCTAGTTGTCACACCAACGAGCACATCATGGTAAAGTCCAAGATGACTATCTAAACTTTGTTGCAGAGAATCAGCTTGTCAAAGAATTTGTGAATCAGGTGGTAGATTGAAGTGACATCGGAACATACACAATAAAGAAAACCCAATATGAAAAGAAGAACGAAATGAGGCATCAATGTATTATTTGTGGACAGGTCTTTCACAAGCTTTCAGTACTCAAAAGCCATTTGAGATCTCATGCCAGGAAGGAACAGACATAATGTGCAAGAAGTGGTCAAGCTTTGTATAGAACAGAAAAAGTTCATGTATGTATTTATGTGTCTCTATATGTATATATGTATATGCATGTGTATGCATGTATACATATATATATTCAAACAACATGTTTTTTAAGGTATTTTTTTTTTGATAAAGCAGAACTGAGCCATGTTAGCCTTTTCATTTTACTCTAGTAGCGGTATCACTCACACTAACATGCAATCCTTCATATTATCCCCCATCATCTCTAGTTATATTTTTCTTGGTATTCTCTTGCCTTTTCTTCCAATCACATTCATTTCCATTATGCCTTTCACTTTATCATTACCATTATTCACTATTTTTTAAAAATATAGATTCACAACTTAAAATGTTGAACAAAGTACATTTTGCTCTTTGAAATAATGTTTCCAATGTCAGGTCATGGTAATGTTTGTGAGCCCACAAAAATGAACAAACAATCTTCTGCCTATACTTCTCAAGTGCTAGCTTAATTACATTTTGCTATTTAAAATATTGTTTATATGAAAACAATTTTTATGAAGTAGGTTCTGTTGACTCAATACTGCCAAATCCATTTTTGGCAGTGTGCTATCTATTCAATTGGTCTTTCCATGCTCTCACTAACAGTAAACAATAAGTATGATCATATAGCAATTCAAACCCTTGAGGGAATGTGTATGTGTAACATTTATACGGTTATGTGTAACCTTTTTAAAATGTGTGTGAATTTCAGGCATGGAGAAAAAACTTTTAAAACCAACAATTGGCATTCACAAATTGTGTTTCAGATGTCAATGAAATGTATATTACAGTTAACTACACATATGAATCACTATCTTCGTCAATGTAATCATCTTTGCCATATTCAGTATTCACCACCACCACAACCAACACCATCATAACATACAATGTACCCTTCATTCAGATGGAAAATACCTTTGATGTTAACAGACGAAGCAGCTTCTTGAAAATTTTCCACCCTACTCTTATTTCAGCACAATCTCCATCATTACTAATTAGGCCACATAGTTAACAGCAGCTATGAATTGGAAAAAAGTTATTTCACTTAACATACAGATATGTTACATTTATTTTCACGTATTTAATGTTTTATTCATCTTTTTGCTCTCAGTTTCTTCTGAATTTTACTTTCACATTTTTACAGAATGGAATTGGATTTTTTCACGATTTTACATTACAAATGCATTTGATATTAAGGATGAAAGAAATCTTGTATTTTTTCTATTAATCTTTACCACACTAAATAATTAGAGCAATGTATTTTTGCTTCTAGAATGTAAATATGCCTTAAGTGACATAGCGTCTCATAACCAATTTTGTTTCCTCCCGATTTTATAATATTACATATTTTACAGAGATACATTTCAAAAGATATAGTTCACCCATATAAAAATAAAGTTTTGTAAAATTTCTTATTGTTGAAATGATATGATTCCTGTAAGAAATCTATGAGTTAATCCTAATTGATATTATTTTCAGAAGACATAGTGAACAAATTCCAAGTTTATGCTTCAGCAAATTTTAGTAACCTTAATTAACATAATTAAAATCTACACCTATGAGAGTATAAACGTGCAAAATGTTATCGAATTATGCATTATTAAGATAGGGAAAAAAATTAAGGTGGGAGCATACATTTTAATTATGCTTTATAGGTCCTGTAATATAGTCAATATATTCAAAATATCTGAATAAATTGTTGAAAATCATTTTCAAAAAACGTTTTCCATTTCAATTAAATGCAAGAGAGATTTAAATATGAGTTGAATGGTCATTATATTAATTTTATTGGCAGTATCGGTAGAGGGTCGAACACCATGCTTTGCAGACCTTTATGGTCTGAGTTCAAATCCCGCCGAGGTTAACTTTGTCTTTCATCCTTACGGAGTCGATAAAATAAAGTACCAGTAATACACTGGGATAATTGGTGGCCTTGTGCCAAAAGTAGAAACAATTATATTATTTTAAAAAATTCTTCTGAAAAGTGGAAAAAATTGAGTTTGACTTCATAAACTAGCTAGTTGTCAACTAACTGCAGCACACACACACAAATATTTCTTCAATTGTAGTTAGATTAGAATATTGTTACATACTTGAATTACTCTATTGAACTTTATGATGTCAGTAATGTATATGTATTAAATTTTGTAAAATGATCGTACTAAGCTTAAGTACTCTTGATGAGCTAGACGCCGCACTAATATATATATATATATATATATATAAATATATATATATATATATATATATATATATATATATATATATATATATATATATAAATATATATATATATGTATATATATGTAAATATATATATAGGAAGGCCAGAAATCAAGCCAGAATCAGTTACCGTATGAGCAAGGCATGGTCAGCCGACCGGACATTGCCCACAACAGGAAAACCCGTCTAATCCATGCTACCGTGGAAGAACGGACGCAAAACGGTGATGATGATGATGATGTATATATATATATATTTATATATATATATATATATATATATATATATATATATATATATGCAGAGTTTATATTTAATTTGTTGGGATTCAACAAGCTTAAACATTTTTTTTTAACTGATATAAAGTACTCAACAGTTTAGTGGAATAAATATACAATATATTAATAAATGGAAACTATATTTATAAAACCATAATTATTTTATTAGATATATTTCAAGAGCAACCAAGGTAAATTATGGTGCGCTTTCATCAGATAAAATACAGATTTGTTTCATAAATAAATATTGACATACCCGGAAAAAAGACAACCTCAACGTTTGAAATTCGGTATCCAGCGTATTTCAACCGTTAAGGTTGTCTTTTTTCCGGGTATGTCAATATTTATTTATAAAACAAATCTGTATTTTATCTGATGAAAGCGCACCATAATTTACCTTGGTTGCCCTTGAAATATATATAATAAAATAATTATGGTTTTATCAATATAGTTTCCATTTATTAATATATTGTATATATATATATATATATATATATATATATATATAACGAAGGAGGTGTGGTATGGAACCAGTACTCAATACATAGGGTAGTAGAGTGGATAATAGGAAAATGTTTAACCCCGATGGCAGACCTCAAGCCGTTTCGACTATATATATATACAACATAAATTACCATCAAATGGTGTTTAAAACATTTAATAGCTTACAATCGTTTCATCCAGGTTAAAACAAATATAATCCTTTTCACTTGAACAATTATGAGAATACATTACAGGTGAGAAGAATAAGTATAAGTATTAAAATCAATATATTATGGAGCAAGAGTTTAAAATTGAACAGAGATATAAATTGTAATGAAAATTTATAATAAATGTATAATATAAATAATAGGAGGTATAGGTTATAGATATGGATATGAAAGGTATTAATACATAAATCCATAAATACATAAATTGCCATGGTTATGGATTATAGCAAAATATTATAGCAAAAATATTATAGCAAAATATTATAGCAAAATATTATAGCAAAAATATAGCAAAATTATCAATTGCAATAGAATACAAACAATATATGTAATGTAAGCAGAATGGTATAATGAAAGCATATAATGTATATGTATATGTATATATATATATATATATGAATGTATATATATATGTATATATTTATTTACGTATAGCATGGAGCATATGTGCATAAACACACATGCACCGTATTTTGTTAGCTCAATGTACAGGAGCAGAGCCGTTATATGCAAAAGAAACCAAAGGACGCTTACATACTCAAAGAGTTTTTATTTGCTTACAATATTTCATCCATACCGTTTGGTAGGAATCCTCAGAGCTTAATAAACTCAGTACTGAGTATAAGCTCCACCGAGCTTAGTCACACGAACAATCGGAATGCAATAGAGGCTAAATATAGGGAGATCGGAGATGGCAAACAAGGAGGGGGTACATGTTGGGGTTGTTAAGCACCACAGCTAAAAGTTTAGGCACAAGCAGATTTCACATACAATTGATGGCACACAAAAGCAAAAAATACAAAAAATACAAGCAATGGTTAAAACATAATAAAAAATATAATAATAATAAAATAATAAAAATATAAAAAAATAATAAAAATAAAAAAAATAATAAAAAATAAAAAAAATAGAAAATAAAAGGAAGATAATATACATAGATAAAAAGATAAAAGTAAATAAAAAGGTAAGAAATGTTTAAAAAAAATTTTTTTTAAAGAAAGAAGAAACATGTTTTAAGCACATAAAGAAGCCAGAGGAAATTAAGCGCTGGTCACTAATAAAGTGAGTGAATAGGATCTCCGTAACTTATAGTTATATAAGCACTAAGAGGTTATTACGGTACATCCAGAAAGACCACAGTAATCAGAATCCCCGCCATGGTAGACATATGCAAGATATATTTGTAGGTACCTGAATTACATAGTCCATGGGTGCTCCACAAGCATATAGACAGGTATCACAATGCAAGCCATACACAAGCAAATTAGGGTTTGTTGGCGACTAAACTGGCACCCCCACCAAGGTTTCTTGGTGAGGAGGGTGACTTTGGACATCCTGCAGGACTAAAAACAAAACCTGTCAAAGGGCAAAGGAGCTCTTAAGAGTCAATGGCCATCCAAAATCACCGGGAGAGATGACCCCTTAGCCTTTGTCAAGGCAGAATTCTAGGAGAAGGAAAACTCTGATATAACACCTGCAACCCTGATGGTATCCAATGATGTTGATTTGTTCTTCTTTTTGGTAAATATCATCTTGGTTAAGAGAGTGGGACTGGCTTTATGCAGTGCCTTTGCTCACTATAAAAGCTTCACGACACAGGCATTGCTTTATATCTGGAGATCTCTCTGCACTTGTCGTCACATTGTACCATGGGCCCAGCACTATGTGTCAATAATTGTCACAAGTGTAGTGTTTGTACCAGAGTTTTCAAGTCACTGGCTGGACTAACAAGTCACACTCGGGGTTCTCTTACATGGATATAAAGTAGTGGCCGTACTCGAAAATGAGTTGGCAGCCACCATATGTAAGTATATATATATATGTATTAATATGTATTAATATATAAGGGAAGAAAGAATCAGAGTTGCAACATATACATATTTAATTATACATTACATATGTTTCACTAAATATCAGCTCGAGGAATGATCTATTAATGATCGAACCTGACTCTGGAATCGAAGCTCCTCGGGTATGTTTTAACATGTAGACTCTGCTCCCCAAGAGCATCAAGTGCTCATTCAGCATACTGTCTAGAGATGCAATGGACGTGCACCTTAATATATATATATATCATCGAAATATATATAGCAGTAAATAAAGGATTATGAGTTCATGCAATTGACTTATGTTTCGTCACTATATATATATATATATATATATATATATATATATATATATATATATATATATGCACACACATATAGTGAATGAATGTAACAGAATGCCAAAAAATCCTGGAAGATAGTCAAAATTGAAAATGTTAACACTCAGGTGATAAGAGATAAAATATGTTTATAATATGTTGGGCTATGCCCTACATCAGACCATAGAGAGTTGGAATATAAGAAAAATAACAAAAACAAGGGAAAGTAGAAACTTCTTTGTTAATCATGGCATTTGTAAGGAGAGATATGCATTGGTGATAGGATGTATGTATATCTATATCTATATGTGTGTGTGTGTATGTATTTATATGTATATATACGTATGTGTATGTATGTATATATATCATTATTTTCATGTTCTAGATTTTTATTTTCAGAGGATGGAAATATCTGTGTTTTAATTAGATTAAGGAAAACAAAATAAAATAGTTACTATTGTCATCATAGTTTTTGTTAATATTTTGAGTAAAATGTTCTTTCACGTGTACATTAACAAGTTATGTTAATCACGCACAGGTGCATTAAACACTAACAGAATTTATACATTCACTTAAATGCAACTAAGCAACGCAATATTAACTACAATGATTAAAATGTGCTGTGTTATATTTACTCAGAAAGTGGCTTGCATTACATTAAATCAAAACGAGGTTCGCTTTATATTAAATCAAAACGAGGGTTGTTTTATATTAGATCAAAACAAGGTTTGCTTTACATCAAAACAAAATTAGGTTTGCTCTGGCTTGTACTATATTAACTCAAAATTTGGCTAGATATATCATATCAAAAAGTACTTAAGTCAGAATGGCACTTAACTAAAAAAAAAATAGCGTTATTTTAATCAGTTTGGGTGATATTTCTCCCTTTTTGTTTCTTTAGTATAGCTGTTAGACAAATTTGATTCTTTTCCTCTGATACATAGGTCTTTGTGAGCCCTGAAATTTTCAATCCCCTTCTTCACAATGTAATTTATATATTCAGGTATATAGAAATTCTTTCTTAGAATAGTTACTGCCTGACATATTTAGTTATATTACTGATTTAAAACTGGGAATTTATTTAGCTTTTTTATATATCTATTTATATTTTAAATTTATCATATAACCTATTTGTCAAACATTTCCTCCAAAATTCTGATCTTTAATGTATTTGCCAATGCAGGCTAACACAAGTCTTATTTGATTCAGTTGTTTTTTTTTTTTGTTTTTGTCTTTCTTTTTAATTTGTTGATGCTAACTCCATTTGAATTTGAACTAGTAAATGTTATACCTGAAAAGTTTGAAATTTACTTGCTGATCATTTACAAAGTAAATCTCATCAATTGAATACTTTCTATCTTTACAGTTTTTATATTACCAAATATATTCACATACATACACAGGACATACATAAAATAGAAAAATAAGATTTTATTCATCTGCTTACATCCCGGTCAGAGAATGAGACACTAAATAGATATACATAAAATAGGAATATCTTAATTGAAACTTCATTTATATTGTTAATTGTTCGTGTGTATGTATAAATATATCTTAGAGATACTTTTTCTTGGTGACATACTTTCTGCTGAAGCAATGCAACGATTCTTCAAAAAATATGTGAAAGATAGAAATGGAATTTAAACTATCATTTCACCACTAGATATATCCAAGATACATTTCATTAAAAGCTCTCCATATGATAACTAACAATTAAATGCTTACTTTAGAAGACCCCAATTGACTTTTAACACTAACATTGTTTGTGTGAAAGAAGGTTAAACACTCTTGTTGAACCCAAAATCAGCACTAATTGAGCAATCATTTAATAAAATGCATTCTCACCATAACCATCCTGTATTTTGTTTATTAGAGAATATACTTTCCAATGTGTCTTTTCCATTTTTATGCTGGTATATTGTGATTTAGCTGATATTTCAAACAATTTAAATAATAACATAGAGACACCTTTGTTGGCTCATTGTTCTTCATTATTCTTCTATTGTTTGTTCAGATAAACACATTCTAACAAGTACTGTAAATACGAAAATAAATAGTATTCCAGCTGTGAATATATAATCATTTCTCTCTATCTAGGATTATATTTTACATTATGTTCTTTCTTTATTATGATTATGGTATATAATTTCAGTCAGTTTGACACCTATTTCTAGCAGGTATCAGGAAATATGCACATAAAACTGTTGCAGATGATGATGATGTCAACCTGTTTGAAAGGTGTTATAATTAGTACTAACAGTGAAATATATTTCACTGTTAGGCTCATCAATTCTGTTAAATTTTGATAAATCACTATGTCTGAAATAACTCAGGTCTCCAATTTCAGGATAACATCCATTCATCAGACAAACTGAAAAATGTACTCCTAAATATACACACAGATAACATGATCATGATTTGATCATAGTTCTGCTATATCAGCTTAATGAACCTGCATTGATGAATTTGTTATTCCTGTGTTTATTTAAAATTTCTATGTTCAATTTTAATTACTGGGTGTCTTTTCCATTGTTTTATTATTGATATTGACTTCTAAATTAGGCACAAGGCTAGCAAATGTATGGAAAGGAAAAGTTGATTAAAATCAACACAGTATTTGACATGTTTAGCTGCATGGCCTAGTGGTAAGGGTGCTGGACTTATGATCATAATGACTTGGGTTCAATACCTGGGCTGAGTTGCATGTTGTGTTCTTGAGCAAAACACTTCATTTCACTTTGCTCCTGTATACTAGCTGAATATATATATATATAAAACATCATCATTTTTTTACTCTATCCTTTTTCGATTGCAGGTATAAGTTGGCTTGGATGTTACACTCAAATTCAATCTTTTTTGAGTTACTGTTGTCTTAGGCAGATTGGTGGACAAAGTCACACATGTATGGTAACATGGATTCTATGAATGGATGCCAACCAGTTTAGAGATTTACTGAGTGCATTTATCATTGCACCTCTCCATTCTTTCAAGGCAAATGTATTTGAAAAGTGTCTTGGTATGTGGATGACAGCTTAGTTTCAGTGGGAGAGAAAGATGATGATAATGATGTGCAAACAAAATAAATGTGGAGGACAGCTTACCGAATATATATTTTTCTCAACATGCTTTTTGTAGTGTGTGACAATGGTATCCAGTTAAAAAGGTTACAATTTCCAAGTATAAATATGGTACCAGGAAAATCTAGGCAGGAAAAGATGAATAGAAGGAAAACATTTGTTCAAACTTTAACATATGTTAATGTTGATTTAGAAGGTAGAATTGGTGCAGGTCAACTGTTGGTTTATTGGGAGGTAGAAACATTGTTAGAAGGATGGTTTAACTTGTACTTGAGTGGTCTGGATCTTATGTTTTATTCTGATAATAGATGTATGGTTTAGCTTTGCATATGTTCATAGCTGGCTTCAGTTTAATTTTGGTTGTACTTCACATTTAAATTAAAACAATTTATGTCCTTAGTTGTATATTATATATATATTGTCTGAAATGAGTTAGAATGTACATGTTTGAAAAGCTTTGTTGATTGGTCTTATTCAGAGCTTACATTAAACTAAACAGCAACAGGATAAAGTGTGGTATTCTCGCATTGGAAAGAGATGAGTCATAACTCTTTAGAAATTCCAGCTCCCATAATGAGAAAAATATTCAAGAACTTTATAAAGCACTACCTTTTTCACACTAAACATGCATTGTTTAGTTTAGTACTCTTAAGCCAACAAAGGTCACAATATGTGGTCAATTGACTTGCTAAAATAGCGACCAAATTGTCCCTCAAATAACTCTTTACCATCTTATAAAAGGAAATAATTATTGACGAATGTAACTTTAAATAGATTATAACAGGAAAAAGTGTTGTAAACGGATTAATTTTTATTAGAATTCTACTCATTGAGGAATGAACTGAGGATAAGGAATGAGAACTTCAAAAACACTAATTTAATTTATATGTAGAAGTTTAAGGAAACCAATAAAGATACTTGCTTGCCTGTATCCATTTCCAAATTTGATAGATACTTTAATTATAATTGTAAATTGAAGCAAGAAAATTGATATAACTTAACCACATGAAATTCAATCAACCTCGGTAAAAGTGCAGTTAATATGGGCAAGACATTTTGGAAGGAACCATTTATTGTTGATTTCTATTCAAATGATTAGCAAACCATATAAGATAGTCTATCATCCATTAAGCATTGCTACGGGCATAACAGAATTATCTACGACATACTCTGCTATATCACACTCTCTACTACACATCATATGAATATTGGCTAATATAATGCATTAATTAGGTGAATGGTTTTATGATGATATCCTTACATAATATGATACCATTACTATGAGAGTATAATAAGGATAAGGAAGAAAGAGAAAGCAAAAGAAAAGAAAACAATGTTGTATAGAATTGTAGTCAGGGTAGATTGGATCAAGGAAAGCTATTAAGTAACATATGCAGGCCAGACATCAGAGAGTTAGGATAATTAGGAAATTAATGGGAGTCAAGACTAAAATGATTACTTTGAAATGACTTAGCTGACACTTGCTAGCTTTATATGCATGAAAACAGGCAATATTATTGTTATTTTTATTATTGCTGTTGTTGTTATTGTTGTGATGGTGGGTAGAAATTCTAACTGTAATTATGACAAAAATAATGATAACAAAATATATGAATAAATAAATTACGAGGATAATTCTGATGATGGGGATGACAGTGTTTGGAGATGCTGATAATGATAAGGCTGTTGATGATGATGCTGGTGATAGTAATGCTGAAGATGATGATGATGGTGGTGATAGTAAAGCTGTTGATGATGATGGTGATGATAGTAAAGTTGAAGATGATGATGATGATGATGATAGTGAAGCTGAAGATGAGGATAAGGATGGTGATAGTAAAGCTGTTGATGATGATGATGGTGATTTTCAGTCATAAATATGATATAGAATAAATTAATTTAAAATACTAATAAGCAATACGAGAGTGTTGATGGTGGTGGTGGTGATATGATCAAATAGGTATAATAAATGATGATGCCGATAATGATGATGATGATGATGATGACAGAAATAACAACATCACTGATGATAATGATGACTATGATTGTATGGTGTTGTTGGAACTTTGTGCTGGTCATTGTTGCCGTCACTACCACCCTATAACAACAATAACTATGGAAACAGTTTCTCTTTTATTCACTAAAGAATACAAACAAAATTGTTTTAAATGCAACAAAGTAGCAAATAACGTTGAAGCCATTACTTTTTAATATTACATTTTTTTCAAAAAAATATTTATGTTTGATTTAGATAGTTTAATTACATCCATTCTTATTTTACTATGAATCTCTGGTAAGAGACAAACATAACAAACAAGCAAACCAAAATTTATTTTGATGCAATCAGCTAACAAGTTTTGATGAAAGTTGATTTACCGACCGGTACCATTCATTTTTGTTTTATATACAATGTATAGAGTTAGCTGAGATAATAGTGATTATGCTAATGACTTTATCACTGATATTGGAAAATGATGGTGGCTGGGGTAAATTGTATTGCTGATATTATAATACAATAGATTAGATTTTTTTAAAAACATAAATATTATAAAATCAAAAATATTCATTGCTGTCACACTACTATAGGCAAAGGTAATTTTTTATGTGTAGTCACTTGTTTGGTTTTAGCAGTTGAAAATGTCCTCCAATTAATATTCCATTAGATAAAAAAAAAGGAATAGCATGTCTCTTGTAGTATAATAACATGTGTTCTAGTTTAACTGTGTGTATTTTAGTATAACCATTCATATCTCAGTGAGACCCTGTTTATGCTTCAGTATCTATGTATCACAGGTTAACTTTGTATGTATACTTGACTAACAGTGAGCATCCCACAAAACCATGTGCATCTCAGTAATGAAATGTAGCTACAGAAGGAATGCTAATGGCTGCGCAAGAACAAAGTGGGTGAAATACCATATTTACAAGGAGGTGGCTAGCCCTCTGTATAGGATCTGTGGAGAGAGAGAGGAGACTGTGGCTCACATTGTATCGGAATGTAAACACCTAGCACAGAGTCACTATAAAGGCTGGAGACATGATGTGATAGGCAGCGTGATCCTCTGGCATATATGCAAAGTAAACAATTTACCACATTCTGAGAAGTGGTACGAGCATAAGCCAGAGTCGGTGATAGAAAACGATCGGGTGAAGGTGCTATGGGATTTTAGGATACAGATGGACAAGAAATTAGAACACAATAGGCCTGACCTGGTGGTTTTGGACAAGGAAAAAAGATTGTGCCTGATTGTAGATGTAGCCTGCCCATTTGACACGAGAGTGCAAGAAAAGGAGAGGGAGAAAATTAACCGATACCAGGACTTAAAGTGGGAGGTAAAAAGGATTTGGAACTGCTATGAAGTCAAAGTGGTCCCGATTGTGATAGGCGCACTAGGTACTATTTCAAAAAGTTTCCAGGGATGGTTAAAGAAAATTGGCCCCGCCCCGCTTTTTGGAACACCTCAAAAGGCATGCTTGCTGGGAACAGCAAGAACCCTCCGATAGGTCCTGAATATCTGAGGCTGCAGGTAGCGTCTTGATATTCATTTCAACAAACTTTCCAGTTAACTAACATCAATGATTGAGACTCAAAGAACAATAATAATAATAATAATAATAATAATAATAATTGTTTCTACTTTTGGCACAAGGCCAGCAATTATCCCAGTGTATTACTGGTTTCTACAATAGGCACAAGGCCAGCAATTATCGCAGTGTATTACTGGTACTTTATTTTATCGACACCCATTAGGATGAAAGGCAAAGTCAACCTCGACGGAATTTGAACTCAGAATATTAATACTAATAATAATAATTTAGGATACAGACGGACAAGAAATTAGAACACAATAGGCCTGACCTGGTGGTTTTTAACAAGGAAAAAAGATTGTGCCTGATTGTAGATGTAGCCGGCCCATTTGACACGAGAGTGCAAGAGAAGGAGAGGGAGAAAATTAACCGATACTAGGATTTAAATTGTGACTTAAAAAGGATTTGGAACTGCCATGAAATCAAGGTCGTCGCGATTGTCATAGGCGCACTAGGTACTATCTCAAAGAATTTCCAAGGATGGTTAAAGAAGATTAGTCCAGCCCTGCTTTTTGGAACACTTCAAAAGGCATGCTTGCTGGGAACAGCAAAAATCCTCCGATACGTCCTGAATATCTGAGGCTGCAGGTAACGGCTTGATATTCATTTCAACAAACTTTCCAGTTAAATAACATCAATGACTGAGACTCAAAGAACAATAATAATGATTATTTCTGTATTACCTACAACTGTCCCACCTTACGTAAACATTAAAGATGACACAGGATAATACAGCTTCGGATTTTGTGTGTAAAAATTTATAACAAAAACTAAAAGAAATAAGCACTTAAAAATCAAATAAACAAAAACACATCCTCCAATAGGGTGAGACTTCTGAGGGTTAAATGCAGAGAAATTGTACAAAAAGTCATGCTCACCTTGATCATGAGGGCATGTGCCCTCACCCAGTTGTCCTACAATTTCTAGGTGCACAGACAGAGCAGGCCCATTCACTCTAACCATTCTCTTCTTATCACCTACTTTTCAACAAATTCCTTGGAAAGCAGTATTACCTATTCCACTCAGATTTTCGCATTCAAGAGAAATCTGAAAAGGTTAATCAGGGTTTCATTGAAGAGAAAAGTGCTGATCTTTAACCCTTTCAAATGTGATCACCTCATAACGTTTTTACCATAATAATAACAATCCCCATCATCATCAGCAGCACCATCATATATATAAAGTTGTTATGTATGGTCATATAGTTATGAAGCTTGCATGACAACCACGTGGCCCTGGTTTCAATTAACAGAAGTGCATGGCTGTTGCATTAACTGGAATATCAACAGGAGAACCATAACTTGTAACAATTTGTTACAGACAAATATATTGTCATGGAATATCTGGAAATCTAGTGAGTGTCATGAAGGCTGTGCTAGCTTTGTTTCTTAATCAAGATAATTAAGATAACTCCTATTTTTCTAGTTTTCATATGCACCATGAGACAGCTGTTCATTTACTGCTAAATCCATTATTGTTGAAAACTGGAGGCTGCTGTTACTTTATTCGTACAAATCTATACTTAAATCTTTTGTTAAGGTGTCAATATCAATAGGACCGATACATTTTAAAGAGATTTACAATGACATCTGGTGACTTCAAACAGGTGTTTGGACATCCATTTACTGATCATCTATTTTTACATCCATGGTTACTGATCATCCATATACTACCACTTTCATTCTATCCTAGTTTGTGCTAGTCTCCTCATGACTGGCAGAGCTATGGCTGCCAGAATATAGAGGTTGTCAATGTTTGTCAGCCTTAGATAAAATGGAATATATATGGTTGTAGTTTGAATGTTTTAAAGTCTTACTTATGGACACATTACCAATAAATACAAAATATCGAATTGTCTGACAAGAAGCTAAGCCTCTATCTAACTGATATTGCAATACTTTAATGTAAAATAAAATGTAACTTAATAATCTGTTTGATCAATGAAAGAAGCTGTTATCTCATTTCCAAGTATATGTTTTTAGCTTAACATCATAACTGTAAACTAACAAAATACTATTATTCAGTAAGGAGCGGCTATTATATTATCTCCAAAGCACTGCAGTTATTTAACTATAAAACATAATGGCTAGCCTAATATATGTTTTCTACCGAACAGATTCACATTTAAAACAATTTGAATTTATAAATTGAGTTTAATAATAAAATATATAACTTTGCAGCAAAATCTTCATTTTGACATGGAGATGGCTATGTGTTCATGAGGCCTGTTCCACTCCGATGTGGTTTCATGTAAAATAAATCCCAATGCGTTGCACATTGAGCAAATGTCTGTTATAGTATTGAGTTACTGAAGAGCTTATAAGGGGAATTTCATAGACATAAATGAATTGCGCAGAATTCCATTGCATACACACACACTTCTATACATATATATATGCATGTGCATATTATATATATATATATATATATATATACAATATTAAATAAATGGAAACTATATTTATAAAACCATATTTATTTCATTATATATATTTCGGGGATATCATATTAACAATATGCTATGCCTTCCTCAGACAAAATACAATATAAACAGTTTTATAGATAAATAGATTCGACATACCGTAACAACACCGACTTGCATTTGAAGAGGTTGAGCTGGCAGTGAAAAAATTTTACACAGAGAGAAAGAAAGAGAGAAAAAAAAGAAAGAAAGACAGAAAACGAAGAAAAGGAAGAAAAAGAACAAATGCATGGAACAAAGTAGAGAGATGGAGAGATAGATAAAGAGAAGAACTTCATGTAAAGAAACAGAAAGAGATATATATATATATAGAGAGAGGAAATAGAGATAGATACATATATATATAGAAAATTAGGTAGTGGGAGGTCAGTTGAGTAAATGTATCAATGATACATTTATTTATTTATTTATTTATTTATTTATTTAGCTCTAGTATTAATGTAAGGGAGATATATATATATAGAGAAAAAAAATATAGAGAGAGAAAAAATAGCGAGAGAAAAAAATTTAAAAATAGCCAGATATATTCGAGGCGTAAAAACCCTATGTTTTAATGTATTAGTATTTATAAAACTTCCACTATATTGTAAATATCAGTATTCCTGAATGAGACAAGTATCCATAGTGTGTGAAAATTAATTATCTTATGTTTAGTTTTTTAAAAAATTCATATGTTTATGTGATAGCTACAAACATCCATGTGAATCCACATGATCAACTCTGCAAACTCTAGGTTCACGGAAAACATTCTCAATGTGGTATAAAAATTTGAGTATACATATATGTGTATTATTATTCCTGTCTTTACTCTACAAGATTATCTATCAAGCAGAAATAGAGAGCAGATTTCAATATACTAATAAAAATATATATCAGAAACAAAACTAAAAAAATAACAATAATAATAATAAGTAATAATAAAATAAAAAACTAAAAAAATATTACGAAAGAATATTACATATTAAAAATATTACATATTAAAAAATTTACATATTAAAGATATTAAAAATAAAAATAAAAAATATTAGAAAATACTACAATAATAAAAAATAAAAATAAACCACAAAGATCAACCCTTCAAAATTAATTGACAATATATTGCCAAGTTCATTATAAGCATCAGAGTCGAAAAACAGACAAAGCCAAAAATTATCTATCAAATCACATCTAGCAAAGATCATTTCAAAAAGTTTATGATGCCCAATTTGGTCTACATGTGTTCTTATATTTAATATAGAGGTTTATCTAGTGTAAGGTTAATTCAAAATATTTGGAGCATCAGCTTTTAGGGTAGCTTAATTTTTCATGAGGAATGTTTAAATAAAAATAAAATAAAAATAAACAATAAAAAAGAATAAAAAGAAGGAATCAAAGATTTATCGGCTAGTTTCCCATATAAATATAAATCAAACTAAATATACTACATTTTAAATTTAAATTTATATTTAAACGTTGAGTTTAATCTATGTTTGCAACAACTGAATAAATTTGTCCGTAGATTAAGGGAATTTTTAGATTTTAGTATAAAGAATATCTCCTCTGCGCAGAGGTCACATGTCTCAGATGATGAATTAAAAGGAATCCCTCTTGAGACTATATTCCAAGCCGTCGAATATCTAACGTTATCTAGCTTAAGTTGCCAGAGTACGCCTGATAGTGCCGTTGAAGATTTTTTGCTTGGATCTGTGAAAGAATTCTTGTGGTTATTATAGCGAAATTTAAATTCCGTCGATGTGGAACCGACGTAGTTAAAAGAATTAGAGTCAGTATTAACATTACAATTGTATACTATATTTTTAACTAAGCAGTTGTTATTTAACGGACATTTAGATCTATCTCTACAGTTACATTTGGAATCCGCTTACTGCAACGAGTAATTGGGAAGTCTGGAACAAGGAATTTGTGCATGCTTCACCTTCGATAGAAGGATGTTTCAAAAGGAAAAAATTATGTGTGTGGCATTGTCAGGGTTAATGATATGTCCTATTGTACCTTGTAACTTAGCAACTTGAATGAAAGTACTGTTAAAAATATAGAAATAAGTAAGAGGGTTGATACATGTGGCTAAACATTTAAAATGTGGTGCCCTATCATGGCTCTACTCCAATGACTGCTACATGTAAAAATGAAAATAAATGTAGAATATATCTGTAAAATTACAAATTCTGGCAAACCTATGAATGAATGAAATTAAGAAAATCGTAATTATTGTAATTTCAGTTGATATATTACAAGAATACGTAATATGATGAACATTCTTTTGACACTTTAATTGTCAAGTGGGAGTAACAAATTTCAGAATATTTCCAATTAATTTTATGATGAATATTAATCATGTACATTTAATGGCTGGAAGACAACTACATATAGTACATTGAAATATTATCTTCTTTCAATTGTCTACAATTTTCAGAGATATGTTTAACATTCATTGCTGCCACTTTGTTAACTAAAATATGGTTGTAAGGTTTCCAACCACATACTTCCTAGACAAGATTTATAGACCTATCAATAAATGAGGAAACTTCATCATTATCATCATTATCCTCATTTTACATCTGATTTCCCATTCTTGCATGGGTTGGACATGTCCTATCAGCACAATATGACTTCCCTCATCACAATGTTTTGTCATCTCTACTGTGAGCTTCATCAATTTGTGATCAGCTGTTATAACTTCTGCCCAGATCTTCTCTGTTGAGGCTTCCTTCCACTGGGCTTTCTTAGAAATTCTTCACCTGGCGATCATCTTCCATGTGCATCACATGTCCATACCTGTGTAGTCTTCTCTCCTGCACATAAGATATGATTCATCTTATACTTAGTTTCATTCTCAGTTAATCCATGTTTTGTCATTGGCATATATTAAGATTGCACAATCCATCCAAGCATGCTTTCTTCATTTCTCTCCAGCCTTTGCATATCCTCAGCAGTCACTGCTCATGTTTCACTACCATGCAGAAGTGAAACATGGCATCATACAGCCAATCTCTCCTTTATAGAAAGAAACCTCGTGTTGTCAACAGAGGTAGTATCTTTCTAAAATTCTTCCATGCCATTCTTATTTCAGCTACTATGTTCTTGGAATACCCACTTTAACTGCTAATATGCTCACTGTTCTGGATCCTACCTAGGACTGAAAAAAGGGAAGAAAGTGTATATCACTGTCACTCATATTATAAATTGTCCCTGAGCATACTACATCTCTTGTGTACCCAAGATTTGCATTGTGTACATTATGTAGAATTTCTACCTACCCATTTCCTGCATATTGAGCAAGGCAATTTCACTGATGGCATCAAGGCCTTGTCTTCTTTCCTACTTAGTAACATTTTGGTTTTTGTTAAGTTTACTCTCATCCTCTTCTATGTTCTGTTTTCACAGTCTGAATTTGTTCTCTAGTTCTTCCGTCGATTCAGCTATAAGAATTAGATCATCATTATACAAAAGATCCAATGGAGAACCTGTCTAAAACTCCTTTGTTATCTCTTGAAGGACTATAATAAACATTTAAGTTGATATTTATCCAGCCAGTAATAGCAACCAAATACACCTAAAATCACATTTTATCTTCTTTGAAAAAAAAGGCAATAACACAGCAGATAATAAACATATGTTGATGTGGGTTTTACACCAGACTGAGCAATTGTAGAGAAATGTTTCATTGGTTGTACTGTATGTAAATTGTGCTGATATTTGAATACCAGTAAAACAATGACTTTATAGATGTGATTTCAAGAAGCAACCAGTTCAGCTCTTTGTGTCAAAAGACATCTATTTATTACATGCAAATAAAATAAATTACAAACTTTAAAAAATATAATCAATTACCATAATTAAAGTTTTATATGAGAAATTCATCTAGATTATGGTTTAGATCATTTATGGATAATTATTTCAAATGTATCATTAAAAAAAACTGAAAATATTTCTGTTTTTCAATTACTTATTCCTCAAACCCCTCAGTTATTTTCTTAGTTTACATAAATTCATCCTATCAAACATTGCATGCTGCACATCTAATAAATCTAATAATACATATCTACATCCTTCTTCTCTAATCATGTGAATCATCTTAAAGTGATTTCCATGTTTCTTCCCGACAAACATCACTGGGGTTTGCTAATATTTTATGTAATAATCAATTAACAACTATCTTCAACAAATTTCATTAGTTAGTGTTCTGTTGTTGGTATTTTCATTTCACAGATTAGAAATGATTTGTAAATTCGAAAGCTTTTGATTGTTTTTGTCCATTATAGAACAATGGATATTACGTGAGGCTTATAGTTTCCTACAGATTATTAGTAATATAGAATAGTTGGCCTAAAGCCTTGTGGTATTTAGCTACATCTCTTTACATTCGGATTTTCAATCTCACAAGTATCCACATTGTTTTCCACACTGCAGGATCAATAAAATAAATACTATAATATATAGAAATGTATTCAATCTACAATAGCTGATACCTAGAAATTTTAAGGCTTTGTTTCAGAACTATAAATTAACATTTATATAGGTTCATGAACTCAGTTCATTGAAGTTTATACTGCTGTAAGCTTCATATTAACTCTACACATTTATGTCATTAATCAAGAAGAGCCAGAAGTATTTTAATTAGTGGCTGCAATTATTTTTAAAATGTATACTTTGATTTCTATTGATTAAGGCCATATGGCTACTAGGAGAAATGTAAATACAACTGAATTCATTTTGTAAATTACTTCTGGTTTGAAGAGAGGAAATGTAAATTTATATTCAATGAAATTTGACATCAGATATTTCATCAGATATTTCATCAGATATTACTTTGCATTCCCCCCCCCCTCCCCAATACCAGTAAGATGAGATACAGCTGATGTTCACTTTGAATATCTGCAGAAAATTCTTGAAGAGGGCAATGTTAAAAAAGGGCTGACATTTTGAGAATTTGAGATTGGGCTGTGAGAAGACATTGCATCAATGCACTAGAGGTTGTTGAGTACTAGGCAGAAGATCATCTTACAAATAAGGAGCTTGATTTCTTTTGAGTGTGGCTTAAGATGTTTATGTGCATAATAGAAGCACTTTCCAGATATGGGATCTGTCAACATAAAAGGAAAAAATAGAATTATTAAAATTAGGGGATTCAATGAGAAAATATCTTTCTAATTAGAATTTTTACGCTAACTTGATTATGCTGATTTAACATGCTTTTCATATGCATAATGTCCTTGAATCATTCATAATTTTAAATATTGTACATGACTGTATCAGATTTATCATTTTCATATCATGAAAAGATGTTACTCCATTGCAGAAGCTAACCCACAGCTGCTGCTGGTATTCATTATTTTTTTCAATTAAGTGGATTGGAATAGGATGAAGTAATAGGCAGAAGAACACAGCATGATCTCCCACTCAAAGAATTGAACCCACAGCATTATGATTGGTACTCTAACACACTAACCACTGGGGCATGCAGAGTCACATTCTTGCTGTGTAATCTTGAAATGTTGCTATAATCCTTTCACATAATTAGGCTTTCATGTATACCTGAGTATTCATTATGGAGATTTAATTTTCACACCCACCTTATATTTTCATTACTCTATTGTAACTTAATATTACACTCATCATACAGTATATTCTCGGCTATAACATTATTTGACTCAAACTGTATTGTTGTTGTTACTGTTATTGTTTACTCTTAGATTTTTAACTACATTATCTATTACACTAATGAATAATTTACAAGATATCTGTTTCTTATTTCCAGCATATTGAGTAACTACATATAAGCTCACTTACTGGCATCTCTAATGAATTTATTTAATTTCAGTTAGTTAGTCATGACAATAAAAAAAGAAAAATGGTATAGTGTCTGAAGTTCCCATCACATTGGTCTTAAAACATAATCATTCAAATTCTGTAATGAGGAACTGATTTTTTCTTCATTAAATCATAGATATTCATATAAGATATTTGCTTAGCTTGTTACAGCTAAATTCTATAGATGTGTAGCGGTTGTCTCCCTTGTTTGGATTAACATCTGGTCGGGAAGTGGGGCCCTTTCTGTAACTTCCGGTCAGAGCCCTATAAAACTAACAACTTTAAGCTCTCTTTCTCTCATTGCCTTTTCGGCACCAGGTCAAGAGCCTCTCATTTGGCTCTGCCATTCATTTGGTCAACAGGCGCCTGGCCTTAGCCAGGCGTCCTCTGCCAGCCGCGTTTGCCTGGCAATCAAAACGGTAACTACTAACTTTGCTTCATTCTATCAACCTCATCTTTGACATGTCAACTATACTATCTACCATTGTTAATTAAATATTATACACTCTTTTTGGACCACGGACATGAACAGACGTGGAAAGATCCGCTCCTCAAAATATTGACGTTGTAGGAAATTTACTAAATTATTGCATTAAATAAAATGATTGTTAGACTTGATTGTGCATTTATTTATTCGACAAAGAGAAACATCACTTTTCTTTAGATGTAAGTAATTGATTCTGTGACAGGGAGGTAACTCAAGTATGGCTGTTGTTGAGGTGACATATCTGAAGAACGACTCCTTGTGATATTTCAGGCCAGGTTAATCCTCTTGTTATCCTCCATCCTTCCAGTTATGCAATAAATACTAGGGGAAATAGAGAAATAGTTGACACTGTTAGCCCCCATAAAAACCCTCACAATACAGTAATGTGACTACGATGAGGTGATTAAACGCTGCCTTTGAAAAAGCCTAGATTTCATACATCTGAGAAAAGTACCAAATTGGTGACTGGCATGAATAATACCATGAACACACTTCAATATGGCCTGAAGCAATAAAAACATTCATAATGCATCATCATTCAAGTGGGATCACAAAGGAAGCATTCAAGGGAAAAGGGTACTATTCGAAAAATATATTGCAGTCTCTATCCAATGCTGCAAGAATTGGCAATGGGTCTGTGACCTATCCTGGATATAGTCACGGTAGCATCAGTTATAGTTAAGAATGAGTCATATAACCTGATGGGAGACTTCAATGCATACGTTGGCTGTGATTACCTTACATGGAAACAAATGATTAGAAGAAATGGTGATCTCGATGTAAATATGAATGGAATGACCTTCTAAGATTTCTGTTCTTATGAACACCATCTTCCAGCACAAAGACATCCATAAATATATAGGGTATAAGGGGAATCCGGGACAGAGATCAATAATTGATTTTGTTATTCTTTGTGATCTCTTTGAATCTATGTTGGGTGTTTGTGTTAACAGAGGGGCTGAGCTGTCAACTGATCAACATCTAGTTATCTGAGACCTGAGACTATCTAAAGCCAAGAATTCCCATAAAATGGGAAGCACTGGCAGACAACAATGTCAGAAACAGGTTTTCTGATAAAATTGCATCCAAATTCTGAGTATGCCATGAGTAAACTAAGGATGCTGAAATGGAATAGAAACTGTTCAGCTTGGCAGTTTCTGCTTCAGCTGTTAAATGCTAAATCCTTTGGTTCATTGAAGTGGTTTAAAATGCCATTTGAGCAAATAAGAAGGTTTACAAAGCTTGGCTTGACAATAAGTCCTCCTTCTTACATCTGCTGTACAATCAGGTGCAAAAGGTCACAACAGTAACAGTGAAGGCATCCAAAGATAAGACATGTGTGGACTTGGGGATTAAGCTGCAATCCGACTTCAGATCAGCAAATAAAGTGTTCTAGCAGACAATCACTGACTTCATAATAAGAAGTCCTCTTCCACACCTGCTATCAGGGGTGCATCTGTAGTACTCCCATCTTCAGGGAGTTGCATCCTCGTGAGGTGGAGAAAATACTTTGCTGATCTCTTAAATCTGGTCACTACAGCATCTTTTGATGTACACCAGGTGAATTTGAGAGTGATGCCTAACTTCTCTGAGGCTGAGGTAACAAGATTAGAGTGGATAACTCAGAGATCAGGTAGAGCTACAACTACTCCAAATTGAGAGAGCCCAGCTATGATAGTATGGATATGTGGTTAAAGTGTCTCAGGAAAGAATAGATGAACATATTTTATGGGTGGGAGACCTAGTGGTTGACACTGACCAAGATGGTTGGAAAAAATCCATGAGCTTGGCTGGTTTTAGGGATCCAGCCGAATTAATTGGAAACAGTTGCTTCTGAAAGAACACACTGGAAGGCATACATCAGGACTCCTACACCATATGTGGGTGATGATGACGAGGATGATGATGATGTCGAAGAAGAACAAGAAAAGAAGAAGAAAATAATAATAATAATAATAAGAAGAAGAAGAAGAAGAGGAAAAAGAAGAAAAAGAAGAAGAAGAAGAAAAAGAAGAAGAAGAAGAAGAAGAAGAAGAAGAAGAAGAAGAAGAAGAAGAAGAAGAAGAAGAAGAAGACGAAGAAGAAGAAGAAGAAGAAGAAGAAGAAGAAAATAATAATAATAATAAGAAGAAGAAGAAGAAAAAGAAGAAGAAGAAGAAGAAAAAGAAAAAGAAAAAGAATAATAATAATAAGAAGAAGAGATATGGGCCTAATCAGACTGACAAGATCGTGATACAGTAAAGGTTAATGAAGCCTTTGATCTGCACACAATGAAAAACTAAAAGTTACAAGGTTCTTTAAGAGAATATAGAGATGACTCAATAGGGTAATTGGAAGGCATCTAGTATACATACCACTACATACAGAAAAAAATTATTCTAAATTTGTTTGATGTTTTATTTAGACAGTTCAGTTTGGCAGATGACCATTACAATATGTAACATAAATATTTCCACACTATAAATAGTAGTCAGAAATGAAAGTTTAGTATATGAAGTGACCTGGGACAAGAAAAAAAGGAAGTGAAAGCTTTTATGTATAACCTAAAAGTTTCTCTGTGAGATAGTGAAACTACCTGGAGAGTTTTCTACAGTAATGTATATCATGATGAAAATATCCAGAAGCTATTTTGAATCGTAACTAGATATGCATAAGTCATAGAGAATATCTTTAATTTCTTTAAACAAAGCATTTATTCACTGAGAATTCTCTATGACTAGTTAAGTTAGTCAGGGCTGTGATAAATGCTTATGTGAATGAAAGAAATAGAAAGAGTGAATTTCAAATACACCATGTAAAGTAAACATGATTATATTTACCTAAGGATATCCTCCCATTACATCATGATATTTATACCATTGTATGCCTTATTGGTGTTATTAAAACAAGTTTTAGTTATGTGCACTGTAAATAATAGTTTGCTATAAGAGGTAAATATATAAAGTGACCTGAGGAGATCAAAGAGAATAATGTGATCACTTTTATAAATAATAAAAAAAATCCATTTTAGTGATGTAGTTCAAATATATCTAAAGTGCTCCACTGGGTATATATTAAGTCAAAATGTTTGAAATATCTATAATCTATTTTACAAGTTTGTTAAATATACACAGATTAAACATATACATTTTAGTTTTGCTGAATGAGGCAATTATCCACCAAGAGTGCTCCATTACATATCACTTTATCAAACCTGACAGAGGAAACAAACTTGTTGAAACATTCTGAAACCCAAGAGGTTGCTCCTGTATAAATATGTTCACATTTTCTGTGTATATATGTTTGTGTGTGCGTATGCATATGTGCATGTTTGCTTACACATGTATGTATGTATGTCAAATCGCTCTTCAGTGCTACTAGTAAGATGTGACCCTGTATAACCTATGCATGGTCGAGATATCAGTGACTAAACTGGCAACTGCACAAAGCATGCTTGGGGAGGAGGGTGATTTTGGATACCCTGTCGAATGAAAAAGAAACCTTGTCAAATGTTTGGGGAACTCAGGAGAGTCAACAGTTATCCAATAAAGTAATTGTTTAAGGGGGATATTGGAGTGGGAGAGCTCTAGTCTTCATTAATACATCTATCTAGGAGAATGTCACTCTGATGTAAAACCTGCAACTTTGTTTTCATCCAATGATGTAGAGCAGTTCTACTTTGGGGTAAATGCATTCAATGTTCAGAGAGTGGGATTGTTTCCATGCAAAGCCTTTCCTCACTTAAAAAATCTTCAAGCGCAGGCATCACTTGATATATGACATATTTTGCATTGCATGGCATGGCTGGCCATAACACCCACTGCAGGAGCTCCCCACTTATCATTGCAATGTCTGTGCAAGAGTGTGCAAGTCCCTAACAGGAATAAAGGGCTATGTCCGTGCTGCTCATGCTTAAGTATCAAGTGATAGCATTACTTGAAATCGAATTGCAACCATCATGTATGTATATATATATATATATCAGTGGCGAACGGTAACCTGGAAAGCAGGGCATGCAGTCCAATTGCCATGGCGGAAAGTGGGGCTGTGCAGCCTTACCCCCCTCCCCCAATTCCCTCTAAATGACGTTCCTGGACAAAGCCGCATGTAGTGTTATCTAGTCTGTGTGTGTGTGTGTGTGTTATCTTTTTATGTGTCTACAATTTAGTAAGCAGTCAAAATTCTGCTTGCCCCAAAGCTGTCGTGTGTTTATGTGTGTGTATGTGTGTGTGTGTGTTATCTATTTATGTGTCTACAATTTAGTAAGCAGTCACACTTCTGCTTGCCCCAAAGCTGTCGTGTGTTTGTGTGTGTGTGTTATATTTTTATGTGTCTACGATTTAGTAAGCAGTCAACATTATTCTTGCCCCAAAGCTGTCGTGTGTTTGTGTGTGTGTGTTATATTTTTATGTGTCTACGATTTAGTAAGCAGTCAACATTATTCTTGCCCCAAAGCTGTCGTGTGTTTGTGTGTATGTTGTGTGTGTTATCTTTTTATGTGTGTACGATTTAGTAAGCAGTCAAAATTCTGCTTGCCCCAAAGCTATCGTGTGTTTGTGTGTATGTGTTTGTGTGTATGTGTTTGTATGTGTGTGTGTTATCTTTTTGTGTGTCTATACGTTTTAGTAAGCAGCCCAACCGACGCAATTGATGAACTCAAGATTTTATAATGCATGCACTGCATGCATTATAGAATCCTTTGCCCCTTTTTTTAATGGAGTTAAATTTCTAATGACTTATTTTTTGTGTCTTGCTACATATTATCTTGACTACTTATGTGGATATAAGATTTCACATTTGCATATGCAAATTTGAAATCTTATATACACATAAGTAGTCAAGATAAAATGTAGCAAGACACAAAAAATAAGCCATTAGAAATTTAACTCCATTAATAAAATATATAATTGAAATATACAATTACTTCTGTACATATATCTTAAGATTTTACATTCAAGAAATGTTTAGTTTATTCAGATTTTGGAATTTGACAATTGTCTTTCTTTTGAACATCTATAGAAACTATTAGTAGATTTGTGATCTTGCTTGCAGGCATTGATAATCACAGACTGCTAACAACAACTCTCTTCTTTCTTCTCATTGTCTCCCTCTAGTACTGCAATATCAACAAACTGAAATCAAAATGAATGAACACTCTCTTTAAAGCAATGGACCCATGCTTATCTTGCTTGTGTCTTGTTTTGATCAGAATATTTCTAATGTCTCATTGTAAATAGCATAGATACAAAACACCACTAGATTGATGCACAATGGAGCTTTGGTCTTGATACCACTAAAACGGAGAGAGTATCTTAAGCAAATAGTCCTTGCATTACAAATTACTTCCTTGAAAAACTGCCCTGTTAGACTCTGCACATATACTTGAAGAAGAAGAAGAAGAAGAAGAAGAAGAAGAAGAAGAAGAAGAAGAAGAAGAAGAAGAAGAAGAAGAAGAAGAAGAAGAAGAAGAAGAAGAAGAAGAAGAAGAAGAAGAAGAAGAAGAAGAAGAAGAAGAAGAAGAAGAAGAAGAAGAAGAAGAAGAAGAAGAAGAAGAAGAAGAAGAAGAACATGACCAGTAAAAACACTATACTATATTATACATTGAATATTAGAGACATATATAACTAATGCCTCAAACGTATTAGGAATAAATATTCAACAAAGACATATTTAATAAATATATATTGGCTTTCACTCATCTGTCTCAATTAACCATATATTTTGGAAATAGCCATTTGAAATATAATCTGTTATATATTTGTAAAAGTTTGTTTCTGTGAGTGCCATCTTCATAATTTCAAAAGACAATACAATGAAAGGCCAGTTGGCTCAGTTAATTAAATCGTTGTGCTAATAAAGCAAATATTGTGAGTTGTTTCCCCATACTTGCCAACTTTCAATTGTTTTATTCCTACATTATCTAGGTACACATATTACGGTTCTCTAAGATCGATTCATCTTTATTATCCAAATATATAAAGGGCTTGAAATAACTATATTTTAAACATTAAACTAAATACATTCTAAGATAAATCACTGAAGACAAACAAATACTGGGGATTGTCCACCTGCTTTCTCTTCACACCAGCCACCAAGACCTCAAGCATACTTGGAACCCATACTGCCGAGCTCTTCTACAAGATCGGAAAATCAGTAGCCTGTCTGAGGAAGAGCCTCAGAAGGTGGGGTGGATGTTGCAGCAGGTGTCGCTGACCATTGTCCGTGGAAATGCTTTTGCACTCCTGTCTGTGGAGCACAGCCCCAACACAGCTGCGCCCTAGGCTTAGAGCCCATCACCTGTCCCTTACCTCTCCCATTCTTCTGTGATCCCAGAGCGCTTTCCTTCATTTTCCATTTATAATTATCTATAGTGTTGTTATTTGAAATAGATTTGTTTATGAAGTTTTGATTTTTATTAATAAAACGTTTCATATATATATATATATACCACCTAGAATCACTGGTTAACTTGTTTTCTTTTTTTTTCTCCATTATATCATGAAGTAATTGAATGCTGAGCCATATTGTAGACAAACACCTTGCCTGAGTGTATATCTTATCACACTCTATTTTCTATTCATTGTCATCATCATCTTTTTTTGTTAATTGGGACTTTTTTGAGATAATCTTTTAAAGTTGGATGCTCTTCCTGTCACCAACCCTTTTACTCACATCTTATCAGACACAGGAATACAGTATGCCTATTATCAACCAGATACATCATGACCATCCCAGTTTAATGTCTATTTTCCATGATTGTATAGGTTAGACAGGTTTTCACATTAAGTGGCTAGGTAGGTCAGGTGCCCATATCTTGCTCATATGATCAAATTTTGGCTTGGATTTCTACAGCTGGATACCCTTCCTAATACTAATCATGCATATATGGAACATGGCATTTACCTTAGTTGCAGAGAGTGATTAATTAATACACAGCTGTATGTAAGTTCAAACCATGTATGCATTATTTTTTAAAAATATTATCACTTGTTTTTTGTTTTTTTTTCTTTCATTTATTATAGAAGATTTATGTTACATGTTTAAGTATCACAGAGGTCACATTTATCCTTATTAGGTGAACATACACCCTAAACTTTATTTGAATACACTCTAAACTTTATTTGAATCATTAGACTAAATATCTATTGTATTAAATATCTGATTAACTGTTTTTTTTCTATTTTGAAATGTATTAGGAATGTTATGAAAACAAGTCCTTACTTTATTACATTTCAAAATGTTTGTGTACTTATCCCATGTTCTCTCCCATAATATTTTAAGCTTCCCACTTTACTCTTCATCATTCTTTCATTTCATAATAACATAATCAATAATTCATACAATGGTAAAGGTGATCCTCTAGAAAGGAGCAACTATAGAGGCATTAAAGTGATGACCAAGTTATGAAAGTAAGAGAAAAGGTTTAAGTATGACTAAATAAAACAGAATCAGATAACATGAGATTTTGACAGGGCACCACACTCTGTAGTCTGGTAGTCTCTTAGAAATCTAAGTATTAATGAATGAGCTGCAAATCAGTAATGAATAGTCTGTAAATCAGTAATAGTAGAATTATAATTGATATAATTTTATTTTATCCTTTTTTGATAACATAAAAATACCCTAATATATTATATACTGTATTGTATTTTAATAAATTGCATATTGAGGCTGTGTCTGTGGTATTATAACAAAATCTACCTCAGGTTAAATAAACTAATTTATTCTTTATTAAATATATTAAATATAGGAAAATATAAAAAAAAAGAAAAATACTGGGACTTTTAAATTTCGTTTGTATGTAATATAGACATGTAGATAATGGTCTTGTTAGTTATTGACATAGTTTTGTTTTTTTAAATTTGTGTTTTAAATTTAATATTGTAGTTCATGTTGTTGGTTTTTTAAGTCATATAAATGTCTTTTATAAAATAGTATTATTGTATTGAAAAAAATGTTTTAATATATTGAGTAAAAAGTAATGTTATACTCTAATGATAATATTAACAATTTATTTTATGATTACGATAATTTAGATTATTAAGTATGTAAGAGTTGGGGATAAAATGAATAAATAATTGTAAATGTTTATATAATAAATAAATTCATTATGTACAAAGATGTTGTCAGGCAATGAGTTTAAGGAAAAATTCATTATGCAGGCTCTATTCTCAGTTCACACTTTTTATAGTTCTACTCTCAATAACAGAGGAGTGTGAAAAAAGCTGATCATGGAAACATCTCTTTGCTGATGATCTGGCACTTATACCAGAATCTGTGAAAGATATAATGAAGAAATTCCACACAATGAATCAAGACATAGAACCAAAAGTCTCAGAGTAAAATGTCAAAGACTTACGTCTCATTAAGTGAGTATGAGGATACAAACTTGCTACCATCCTATAAATGACCATATTCAATATGCTTGAAAAGAGTAGAGAGAAATTCTTTATATCATACCATAGTAATATATAGGAGCAGAACAAAGTAGAGGTATAAAAGGCTAACAAAGAAAAGCAATTTTCTGCCTGGCAGATGCGCATGCTATTTAGCAGTGAGAACATCTGTAGATTAATGTATTTCTAATCCCAAGAAAGACTTCATGTAAAGAGTTGATAGTGTTTATTACCAAGAAGATGTAATTAGTTGTAGAGAGGAGTACTCCAAAAGCATATCAATTAGAATAAGAAAAGGAATCTATAAGTTTGTGGGACCTATTACTGTCAATAATGGTATTCTCTTCTGAAGTGAAGGATACATTTTCTGACATGTAGTGCAAAATAGACAGTGATGAAAAATGAGTACTGAATGAATGCAGAGGATGTGCAAAGACTTGAGTGAAATTTAATTGAGTATGCTTCACTGAATGCCTAATGTTAGTAAGCACAGCGAAGTTAAGAAAAATTGGTTATCAGAAAATATAGATAAATTGAGTAAAAGCGAAGTTTGCCGGAGTACAAGCATGTAGTGCTTATGGATGGCAATCAGTAGATGTAGAAATGTCAGGATTTTAAAGTGGAAGGAATATATGATAAATATAGACTACATTTATGTAGGTGGTAAATTGAAGCTCATGATTCATAATGAAGATAACAATTGAAAGAAACAAGTATAGTTTGAGTACTCTTGACTTGATAATTGATGTAATTGTCTAAGTTTGGTAATGTTGAGCAGCTCACTGATCCAGATACGGTCACTGAGCTGCTTGCCAGTCATAAGTCTCATGATCTGGTTCTCGAATGTAGAGAGCTTCTGAAGTGACCTTGTTGTCCAATTAACACAGACAACAAGACTATATAACACAACTGGTAGGATGTAAGTATCAATGTTAGTACTTCCTTGTTCTTGCTGAAAGCTGTCCAACCTACAGTGATGTGATACTGCACAGCAACCATTCCATTGATGTTTGATGATAGTTTGTGACCGAGATATAAAAAAACTCCATAACTTGAGCTATTTGCTGGTTGTAGATTGTGAGTTGGAGATTGGCATTGTTTTTATCAGTTGTTATACATTTTGTTTTGGAGAGGTAGATGTGTAAGCCAGCTTCCAGAAAATGTTTGGCCAGTACATTCAGAAAGTATTGTAGATCAGTTCTAGAGTAACTCATGATGGCAAGATCATCTGCATAGCTAAGCTTTGATAGGAATTTACCTCATATTTGATAGCCAAAAGTGCATAAAATTAACATGAAAAAGTCACCTCAAAGATTTGTTGTACATATGAGGCCACCTCTGGACTTTCAAAGAGGTTCCACCTACTTAGCTGATATTTCTAGCACATCCATGGACCACCATGATGTTGACCCAGTTTAGCTGCTATTTCTATTTCGCCAGTGAACGGCTATGAGGTTCCATCTATATAGCTGATATTTCTACCACACCCAGGGACCACCATGAGGTACCTCCTATCTAACTGCTATTTCTAGCACACCTCTGATGCAGATACTATTTCTATCACACATAAGGACCACAACGAGATTCCCTCTATTTAGCTGCTATTTCTAGCACATCTAGGGACCACCATAAGTTTCTTCTTGTTTAGTTGCCATTTCTAGCACATCTATGAACCTCCATAAGGTTACCCGTCCTTAGCTGCTATTTCTAGCAACCTATTGACCACCATGAGGTTCCTCATGTTTACCTGATGTAGCACAATTAAGGACCACAACGAGGTGCCCTCTATTTAGCTGCTATTTCTAGCACACCTATGGACTACCATAAGGTTTCCCTATTTAGCTTCTATTTCTAGCACACCTATGGACCACCATGAGGCTCCCTTAATTTAGCTGCTATTTCTAGCACAGCAATGGACCACCATGAGGTGCTATTAAATTAATAATGTCTTGTGCAGGAAGTTGATCCAAGCATAGCTATTTTTTGGAGAGTGTGTTGTGTTGTTAGCTTTGATATTGCTTCTACATTTGTTTCTGTTTTGTATTTTATTGTTTCAAGTCCTACCCATGCTAGCATGGAAAATGGATGTTAAACGATGATGATGATGATGATGGTGTTGGTGGTGATAATGTTTCCTTGCATAAAGAGAAATGTTTTTTTGGGGGGTTTTTCTATGTTTCTTTGTTACATTTATCAGTCATGTTCTATTTGTTTCTATATGCTTTTTCTAGCTCAACTATTGTTATTTCATAGTAATTTTCAATTTGTGTCAGACCACCCTCCTTGTGTGTTCAATACGTATATTCGGTTTATGTCAACTTTTGGGTGGTGGCTTCGGTATGCTGTCAGTAGTTTTCTGGGTTTTTTTCTGTCTGGTCATATGTTGTCATTGGTCTAGTCTTTTTGCTGTTAACTCAAATCAACCCATTTCCAATTGAAGTATTCTCATAGTTAACATTTAACCCTTTAGCATTTAAACCGTATATCATGATATTCTTTTCGTTTTAATATTTGAAAATTTTAATTTTAATGATAATAATAAAAGTATTTCTACTTTTGGCACAAGGCCAGCAATTACCCCAGTGCAATACTGGTGCTTTATTTTATCGACCCCGTAAGGATGAAAGGCAAAGCTTACCTCGGCAGGATTTGAACCCATAACTCTGTGTTGCAAAGTATAGTGTTTGAAACTCTACCAATAGTACCAAACCACCGCCCTTAATAATAATTATTTCTACTTTTTGGCACAAGGCCAGCAATTATCCCAGTGCATTACTGATACTTTATTTTATCAACCCCATAGGGATGAAAGGCGAAGTTAACCTAGGCGGGATTTGAACTCAGACCATAAAAGGGCTGTAACTCTGTGCTGCAAAGCATGGTATCCAACCCTCAACCGATACTGCCAATCCACCATCCTACCATCCTTAATAATAATAATAATAACATTGTTGATGGTTATGATGTGGACATGGTGGATGTTAATGATGGCGATGCTGATGATCAGAATGATCGGAATAATGATGATGATAGGCTCAGAAAAATATTGAAAATCTCTCTCAAGGAATAATATTAAACTTTTAGAGATTTCAATATAAATTTAAAAAGAACCTTTCATCTAAAAATGCGTTTTCCTAGATATTATTAATAACTACACTGGAGGGGATTAAGTTTTGGCCTTCAGGTAATAAACATAATATACATGCTTAGCAGCATACATTTTCTGTTTTATCTACTAATATATATATATATATATATATATATATATATATATATATATATATATCATCATCATCATCATATATATATATTATTTCTCATAGTTTTTATGGTATCTCTGATAGAAGTGCCAAATTTATTTCAGTAAAATCACAAATCATAGTAGTGAAACATTCTCAAACAAATGCATACACACCACCACCACCAGCACAACATCAAAGAATCAATAACATCATCAAGATCTTTTTAATATTCAAGGTGAAATATAATACCTACATTAATTTTAAAATGCTCATGGCTGTAGAGTAACATTTTAATTTGTTTCGTTTTATTTTTTTATTCAGTGCATTCAGACTCCTTCATACATTAGGAACACATGAATAAAACAATATATATATATAATAATAATAATAATAATAATAATAATAATAATAATGAAATTATTGTTTTCAGTGCTCAGGTGCACTACAACTCATCAAAGTTGCATGTATAGTACATAGAATAATGTACAAATGTCAGGAAAATGAACAGTGTACAAGTGTGCATGTGTATGGAGGGGGGGGGGGGCATGGAGGTTTTAAAGGATGCAGTGTCTCAACAGCTAACAACTGATATATATAGAATTACAGTGTAATTCTGGAGGCAACCATTGTTAACAAAGGTACTTGATATGTTAGTCGAGTATAGGTATATTCAACAGAACTTACTTTTCTTCAGTGAGAAATAAAACATTTTGAAATCAACACCAATAAGAAATGGGGCATCCAATTTGCTAAAGAGCAGTAGCAAAACTTTTAGCTGGTGCAATGACGGATGTATCAGGGCACATAGCATGCAAATGCACCAGGACATCAAATAGGGCCCATCTATGAATAGGTACCAACTCTACAAACAAGGCCTGCTTCTTCAAAATTTATTCTTTGAATTCTTTAAAACTCTAATTCACTTTACTTCATAATTCGTTTATGGAAAACAGAGCTAGAACAGGGCTCTGTTTATAAACAATTATGTTTTTTTAACAATGTAATTGATGTAACTTTTATGCCAATTTATCAAAATATCTCAACAGCAGTTGATGAATGTAGGGGAAGTTGGTATGCATATGTGTATCTATAGTTATATTAATGATTGTTTCTACTTTAGGCACAAGGCCAGCAATTTACCAGTGCATTACTGGTACTTTATTTTATCGACCCCGTAAGGATGAAAGGCAAAGTCAACCTCGGCGGGATTTGAACTCAGATCATAAAGGGACGTAACTATGCTGGAAAGCATGGCATCCGACCCTCTACCGATACTGCCAATCCACCGCCCTATAGTTATATTAATGATGGTGTGTGATGTGTATAGTTATATGTATGTGTGCATATGTGTGGTTATAAGCTTTTGTGTGTGTATGTACGCAATGACCATTCCTTTGCTATCTCAATCATTTGACCTCATGATCATGTATTGGACTGCTGTATTTGAAGAAATTAAAACTTTTTTACTCTCTCTCTCTCTCTCTAAAGGTAGCCAAACATTTGTTGCAATGTTTACTTGCCACTAAAATGTAAGTAAATTATTTACTGAAATTATATGAAGATTTTGATAAAATATATCTTAACATAAGTGAATTCTAATTGTTGAAATTTAAAATCTAACCTTTCCATTGTAATATAGTTTGAAACATGAAACTTTACAATACAAAACTTTAAAGAGTTTGAATTCATTTAAAAACCTTCCATCATATCTTTATGAAAATAACCTTTATTTTACTTATTGAAATTTAAAATCTACACATTCTAGTAGAATGAAGGTTGATACCAAACTAGCTAAAATGGTTCTACAATTCAAAACTATTTTAAAGTATTCAAACTTATCTAGAAACCTCCCATTATAATTTTATGAAAAAACATTTATGTTATGTTCCAAACACAAACGTAATAATGAGAATGTCACTTTTTGGCATTTAAATTTTGTATGTAAAAATAGTCAAATAAAATTTCGAACACTAAATAGACTTTAATATAAATATTTGGTAATTTTGTGTGTATTTTGATTGTTGTCTATGAGGGACCCATATGAATATCTATGCTTGCTCATGTATATATATATATATGTATATATATACATGAGTGTTTATTCCTATATATATAATATATATATATATATATATATATTATATATAGGAATAAACACAGTAAATTGTGTGTTTAGAATTACAAGGGTAGAAAGACCACGTTGGTCTGATGAATATAAACTCTGAATCAAACGGAAAATACAAGATAAAATTAAAATGTACAGACCATTTCAATAATTATTATCTCCTGGACAGATTAAAGATTAATCTGTTTCGCCCTGAAAAGTTGTGTTTGTAACAGATAATCCGGAGGCAGTCCTCAGCGGAAGATGAGATTATAAGCAACAAACACCTATGAAAGTAGGTAAACTAAATAAACACGAGGGAATGAAATACCTTGTGTGTCCTTCATTTCGAGTGGCGTGGGAGGATTTTAAAACGGCTAGAAATAATAAGCTAAATTCACCCAACTAGTTAGCTCGACAACTAAGAGCCAAAATTCAAATAAAATGCAGAGTTATACACTCATTATACAACTGCTAATTTTATGCACATTTTTTTAATTTCCGTTGTAACTTTTGTCTTCATAAAAACAGTGACTATATTTCCATTATTTATTTTCAGAATAATTGATTATGAATAATTTTGAACCTGCAAATTTGTGGAAGAGACACGGAGTTCTTCTTGGAATCTGCAGCGGGAGGACAAATAAGGAAATTTCAGACTTTCTCAGCATCAGGAGGAGAATGGTGTCTCATCCAAAGACGTGCCTAGAGTCATGCAGACAAAGTTTCCAGCGACAACATTGGTCTTAGGTGTCGTCAGCAGTCAAGGTGACGTCATGCCACCTCACTGCTTCCCTGAGGGCTTCAAGCTGAACACCGATGGCTACATCCGCGTTCTGAGCGAGGTAGTAAAGCCCTGGATTGACCAGGTAGCTGCAGGTAGGCCGTACGTGTGGCAGCAAGATTCAGTGACCTGCCATACCAGCCGAAAGACCCAAGCCTGGCTGTCAGAGAACTTCGTTGACCACACTTCACATGACATCTGGCCTCCCAGCTCGCCTGACTGCAAACCCCTCGACTTCTTTGTGTGGTGTGCAGTGGAATGAGACACCAACAGATCTAGCTGCAATATGAAAGACGATCTGAAGGCCAGGATCACAAGTGCCTTTAGGGGCCTAAGTCAGGGGACAGTGACGAAGGCCTGTAGCCGGTTCCGAGGCCGCCTTGAGGCCGCCATCAAAGCTAATGGTGTGTTTATCGAGTGAAATCGAAAGAACAAGTCATGAAGACAAACTGACCCAAGTTTGATAAATATATCTTAAAAAATAAAACTTCCGTGTTATTTTATCCTAGACAGTAATCTTGCGAACAAATATCGTCCGCACCCTGTATATATATATATATATATACCTATATATATATACATGTGTGTGTGTGCATAGCTATATCAGGGATGGTGCATGATGCATATGTGTGTGTGTATGTACACAATGGTCATACTTTTCCTACCACCTTGATGTAACTTCAGGATCTTGTAGAGGACTGATGTTTTTGAAGAAATTCAAAGCAATGTGAAATCTTCTATATTCAGTCTCTTTCTCCCCCTCATCTCTCTCTGACTACCTCTCCTATGTTTTTTTCTAAAGGTAGTCAAACATCTGTCGCAATATTTACTTGCCACAAAAATACTAAAATGTAAGAAAATTATTTACCATTATGGAGATTTGATAAAATATATCCTAACATAAATGTATTTTAACTCTTGAAATAAAAAATCTAAACTTTCTTTTGTAATAAGATTTGATACCAAACCACTGATTCTAAAATACAAAATTGCTTTAAAGAGTTTAATTTTATCCAAAAACCTTCCATCATAATTTTATGGAAAAAAATCTTTATTTCATTTTGCAATTAAATTTTGTATGTAAAAATTGTCAATCACAATTTCATGAGCTAAATGTATTTTGATATTTAAATTTAGTAATTTGCAATGCAACTTTTCTTTTATGTACGACCTGTACACAAAAATTAGAATGTCTGGGAATTTTGTGATGTGTTAATGAGGAAAGGACTGTCATTGAAACAGAAGGGAAAGATGTAAGTTGTGTGTGTGAGAAATGCCATGATTTATGGGAGCAAAACACAGGTGATGGACATTCAAGACATAGAATGGAAACAACAAAAATGAGAATGGTAACTAGATGAAAGGAGTATTGCTCAGAGAGAAGATAACTAAAATGTAATTGCAGGGTTGATGGGAATAGAACCAGTGAAGAGAAATGAAATGAGATGGTTGGGTTATATGTAGTGAAAGGATGAAAATGACTGGGTGATATAAATGAGGGGGGGAGGGGGTTAGAAAAAGGGTGACTGAGGATGATGGTGGAGGAAATGAAAGTTAGTGTTGTTAAGGGAGATCAAAGTCAATATGGCAAAATGTAGAATTTTATCCTAGGGCCTGAAATGTCATAAAGGTTCTTTAACAAGAAAATGGCCTTAAAATGATTGCTGATGCTATATGAAGACCTACAAATGTCTACATTTGGCCCTGAGCATATGTATTAGAAAGTGCACTTATTTCCTCCCACATATCTCTTTTTTCATTGATCTTCCATTTCTCATTTACTTCTAACCAACCCCAAAATTGATTTCCATTCTATTTATTGGAGAAGTATAAAAGTCCAAAATGTTGGACATTTTACTCCTCATTGAGAATTAATTATTTTTAATGTTATCTAGGAATGTTTGTATATCTTACTGAGACAGACAGAGAAAAAGACAACAGAGTACAAACATAACAAGATAGAAAGTAATGATAGGCAATCATATACTTTTGGGGTACTAATTCGAATATAATTAAATATACATATTATTAAATTTTTGGCTAATTTAGAAAACACTTTGAAAAAAAATGAATAAAAAGTAGATTAGTTTCCAAAAGTAGATTTCTTCATGCATTTATGTTGTAATTTAGTTCCAAATAATGCAAGTCTGAGTAGGCATATGACCAAACCTGTGCCCACTATAACTGTTCATTATATTTATATTTATGTATGGCTATATTTCTGATCTGTTCTTATGTTTATAATTTATAATTTTTAAAAAGATAAGGATTTATTTCAGAAAGATTTATTTCCTGTTTCTACTAGATCAGACAACGTTGTAGAGGCTTCTTTAATGGCATTATATTCATATTTGTTATGTATGGTATTACATTAAATTGGGCCAGCAGCATATTACTGTTATTGAATTTTTTAATATCAGATTTTGCTATGGGACAACACATGATAGCAAGAAGATTTGATCTCAAACATGTGATCGCTTAACACTAATACTCTCCTGATCTTTTACCTCCTTTACTATTTTCAACTGTCCAATATTCTACACAATATGCTTTAAACAATTTCTGTTAAGTGCTGTCTGGAAACTTAAGTACATGGGTACAAACATACATTACAATATAATGTGGTTTTGCAGAAAAGTATGGTAATATCAAAGGGGAAAAAAGCAAATATCCTTCCAATAAAATTAAATAAAAAAAAAATGTTAAAAAGAGAGAAATTCTTTTACATTTCAATTAACTTATAGCAGTGGTCTGATATTTCCACACAGTTTGTCTATCTTTAAATATATTTGCCAGGCAAAGAACAACAATAAAAAAGAAACAATGGTGATTAAACACATATCTGCACACACTTTCACATATACACAAAATTATTTTTCTCTCTTATACTATGCATATATATAAGTATGTATATATATATGTATATGAACATGCACACACACACACACACATACCACTCACACAATAATATATACATACATATATAAAACAGAGAAAAAGGAAGAGTTATTTGCCACTAGTTTATGGGACATTTCAATGAAAAGATAGCTAAACGTATCTAAATCATAGATGGTTATAAACTTAAATGTATACCAAATTCTTGATTGGGGGAATGTAAGCTAGACAAACCAATATAAGAGAGCTTTGCTCATATCATTTCTCTAACAACAGTTTCTGCAATTAAGAAACAATAGAAATTATCTAAATCAAATAAGACAACCTATATTGGAAAAAAATTCCTTCATCATCAGAGGGTTTCTTTGGAAGTAGAAAATAATATTCAATAGATAGTATACATATGTTGTACTTACTCAAAATGCATGATGTGTTCAATAACATGCACACATTGTTTGACTATTAATTGAATATCTGTATATAAAGATAATATGATAAATTTGATGTTGTGTTGCTGTGGATAATTTACATTGGTGCTATTTCTAGCGTCATTGCGAACCTCATATGTTGTCCTGATATATAGATATTCATTTAGGAGTTGAACTACACATCCATTTTATTGGATGTATCATACTGTTTCAATAAGGACAAGGTTTTTATACGATCTACTGAATACTATTTTATACTTCCAAAGAATCCTGTTGATAAAAGAATTTTCTTCCAATATTGGTTGTCATAATTTATCAAGGTAATTAATATTGTATTGTTTCTTAATTTCAGAAGCTGTAGTCAGGGACATGATATGAGCAAACCTCTCTTATATTAGTTTGTCTAGCTTCTATTCCTCCAGTGGAAACAGTAGCATAATTTTAACTATACTTAGTATAGTTAAACTTATGCTACTGTTTCCACTGGTGCTCAGGTGCAATAAGTAGTAGCAAGTGCCCACAGGATACTAGCTCCTTCCATTGCCCAGATGGTTCTATAGAAATAGTGGACACCTTGCGTTACCTGGGTGACAAAATCAGCAGTGGTGGAGGGTGCTCTGAAAGTACAGTAGCTAGGGTCAGAGTGGGATGGAAAAAGTTCAGAGAGCTTATACTACTATTGGCCGCTAAATGTTTCTCTCTAAAAATGAAAGGCAGACTGTATGATGCCTGCATACGAACAGTAATGGACATTGTGTGCATAGGATATGCGCAGACTGGAGAGGAACGAAGCTTGCACTCTCCGTTGGATGTGTAATAGTAATATACGTGAACGGCAAAGCATAAATGAACTAAGTGAGAAATTAGGAATAAGAGGGATCAGATGCTGTGTACTTGAGAGAAGACTGCGTTGGTATGGTCACGTGATGCGCATGAAAGACGACAGCTGTATAAAAAAGTGCAGGGCGATCAAAATAGATGGAAGCTACAGAGTAGGCAGACCCAGAAAAACCTGGGACAGTTTGATAAATTCTGACCATACACACTTACACCACTCCAAGACAATGTCACTGGACCGAGATCTTTGGCGCTACGCAGTAAAACAGAAGACCCGCCTTGCGTAAGTACAAAGCGAAACCTAGTGTCAGTAGGCACCTCCTAACCAAAAATACACCCTCATTCCACTACCCCTACCCCCATCTACACCATCCCTTTCTCTGTAAAGTTATGTTGGTACCACAACATCCGGTCCTAAATAAATGAGGTCGTGTAGGTGTCACGACAAAAAAACCCACCAGACAGTCTTATACGAGCAAGACAACCAATGTTGCCTCACATGGGACAATTCCCGTCTAAACCCATGGTAACGTGGAAGATAGACGTTAAACGATGATGATGATATATATATATATATATATATATATATATATATATAAACATAGTTTAACTTATGCTATATATATATATATAAATAGATAGATAGTTAGATATAGATATATATGTAGTGACCTACATTCCGCGGGCTCACATGCATTCTCTGTGCGTGATTTGACTCAGCTCAGCCAATCAGCGCCAGCAGAAGAGGATGTATCCCTACGCGTCCTGAGAGAGAAATTACCCGCGAAGATTTGAAGAAAATCTCTCTCTCGCACCTGGGACCAGCAACACGTACATGTGACGGTGAGGTTTTGCACCTTAACCTGCCGACTTTCCGGCGCAATGACACATTACCTTTTGTAACCTCATTTTTATGTGTAACTTCAACCATACAAGTTAACCAACATTACTTGTGCTACAACAAAAATAAACATACATTTCATCTCTAATTTCTGCTGTTGACATCATTATTATGTTACTCGTGTCTCAATAACATTTAATTTACCATGCTGATTATTTGGCGACCGGCTCTCCGTCAGTTCACTCACGAGTAAGTTTGTTAACCTTATTATATCTGTATCGAATTTAATTAGTGGTTGGCCTGCAGTGGCGTTTACCAAAGTAAATAACCCTGTGACCAATTCTCCAAATTGGTGACCTTCGACGATTAAGTATGAAAACGCAGCCTATTTGAATTCGCCATTCGCTTTAACGGCAATGTGGAGTGGCTTAACATTTGGAATGTTCGAATCGGGTAGCTAGACTCACTTAGAGTAAGCCCATAAAATTCATAATATTCCATTTGTTGAAGCACGCGGCCTGCACAATATTTCTGTCATAACTTTCATGGAAAATGATTTTTTTTTATTATTCAAATTTTCTTTAGAATTTTTTCTTAAAGAAAAAAAATTAGCAGTATTTCAAAACGGCTACCACCAAGTACCAGCCATCAGCAGCAACACCTGGCTAACTATTAACCAACACCAACAATTCATCAAATACGTGACACCATGAGTCAACATCATTTGCCGTCCTTCGCAAGCGACATCAAGTTGTGGTTTGCGCAGCTGGAATGTTTCTTTGAATTAACCAAGACAAAAGAACAGCATAAGCTGAAGGTCCTGATCAATGGCCTACCTGTTTCCTTGGCATTCTCGGTGAAGGACGTTGTGACAGATTTGGACGCCGACGTTACCTACGGCTCATTAAAAAACGAAATTCTTCGGAGAAATACTAAGTCGGTAGAGAGTCGTTTTCAGGAGTTGTTGGACGATGCTCAAATGGGTGACAGGAAGCCGAGCTCCTATTTGCGACATTTGCGGGAGTTGAGCGACTCCCAGGGGATTGACACCCCCTTCATAAAGCAGCTCTTTTTCTCACGTTTACCGCCAAGTGCGCAAAGGTTTTTGGTTAATAGTTTGGAGAGGGAGTCGTTAGAGCAACTTGCCGCGTCCGCGGATAGAATACTTGAGGTGGACTCGAACAGCAATCGGCATAATCCTTATGTGGCTTCAGCTTGCGTCCCCCTACGCAATTCTTCTGTGGCCGACAGCAAACTGTTGGAGTTGATTGAAGCTCTCACCAAAAAGGTAGAAGATTTGACTGTACAACATAGAGAGCCTTCTCAACGTTTAAGGTACCGTTCGTCTCCGTCTGCTATTCCTCGAAACCGCTACGAGTACCGTTCGCCACCATCTTCTGTTCCTCGCCAACACTACACTTCAGGCAGCAGTAATTCTTCGATTTGTTGGTATCATGTTAACTTTGGCAGTCGGGCGCCTTGCAACTATAGGAGAAAACGCCAATCAGAGCCACTAGGGGCGGCTAGTGAACTCTGGGAAACTCGACCAAACCGTCATCTTTTTGTGTACGATCTGCAGTCAAAAAATTTTTTTCTTGTCGACACTGGCGCGTCACTAAGTATTTGGCCAGTCAGTTATCTTAAAAAAAACCCATCTGAATCAAATATCAATTTACGAGCAATCAACAACACGGCCATTCGAACGTACGGGCAAATTTCGCTTCCTCTTCGGTTTAAAAATTTGCGTCGTGAATTGAAGTGGAAGTTTACTATCGCCGACTTGCCATATGCCATTTTGGGAGCGGATTTCCTCCACCATTTTTCCTTGTCGATTGACATCCGCAGACAACGACTTTGTGATGCTAATACAGGCCTATCGTTCGAGGGTTCAAAGCCGGAGATCGCCACAGTAAGACCTGCTTTTTTCTTGGCTGAAGTGGGCAACCAGTATCACAGTTTGTTAAAATCATTCCCACAGCTGACGCAAGGAAGATTACGAATTGCTAGTCCGGATCATGTGATTGAACACTTTATATCCACTACAGGTCCACCTGTTTTCTCACGTCCTCGAAGATTATCTGCAGAGAAGTTGAAAGCTCCACGTCTTGAATTCGACCACATGCTGGAATTAGGAATAATTCGGCTTTCCACAAGTGCTTGGGCATCGCCTCTGCATATGGTACTTAAATCTTCTGGTGAGTGGAGACCGACGGGTGACTACCGACGCTTAAACGCGATTACTGTGCCTGACCGTTATCCAATCCCGCATTTACAGGATTTTGCATCGTCATTGCAGGGTTGCAGAATCTTTTCTAAGCTTGATTTGATCCGCGCTTATAATCAAATTCCGGTTAAAAAGGAGGATATTCCAAAGACTGCTATTACCACTCCTTTCGGATCATTCGAGTTCCTCACTATGCCTTTCGGACTTAGAAATGCTGCAAGTACTTTCCAACGATTCATGGATGATGTCACTCGTGTTCTCGATTTTGTTTACACGTATATCGATGATGTACTGATTGCTAGTTCTTCTCCTGAACAACATTCCACACATTTGGATATCTTATTTCGGAGTTTACAGAAATATAATGTTCATGTTAATGCCACTAAGTGTGTTTTCGGCTCGACATCGCTAACATTTTTGGGCCATCTTATTGATGCTGATGGTATTCGGCCCCTTCCGGAAAAAGTTAAGGCAATTTTGGATTTGCCTCCGCCATATTCGCTTCGACAATTACAGCAATTCTTGGGCCTTGTGAATGTTTATAGGCGATTCGTGCCTAATTGTTCCAGCTTACTGTCCTCGTTGACAGAAATGTTTAAAAACTGTCGACAGAAGAATATGAACATTTCATTAAATGCAACGCACCTGGCGGATTTTGAGAAAGTGAAGAAAGCGTTAGCGACTGCATCTTTGCTCGCCCACCCCATGCCCAACGCCGAGCTGTCGCTCTGTGTTGATGCTTCGGATAGCGCCGTGGGCGCAGTCTTACAGCAGAAGTGTGAGGGGTTACAGCAACCACTCGATTTATTTTCGAGAAAGTTAAATTGCCGAAACTCGCTATAGCACCTTTGGCAGGGAGCTATTAGCAATTTATTTATCTGTGAAACATTTTGCTCATGTACTTGAAGGTAGAACATTCACCATTTTCACTGATCATAAACCTTTGACGTTTGCTCTTGGAACTAAAGCAGACAAATACTCGCCCAGAGAGACGAGACATCTGGACTTCAGTTCACGAACGACATTCAACATATTCCGGGTTCTTTGAATACAGCGGCCGATGCGCTGTCTCGCCTGCCGATCGCATCGATTTCGTCTTCCGAAAAGATAGATTTACATCGAATGGCAGCTGCTCAACCCACTCTCGAATCGTTGGATGTTACATCGCCAGACTTTGTACATTGCAAACTGAAATACATTCCGATCTCAACGGCTGACGGACAAATACTGTGTGATGTTTCGTTGGACTCACCACGACCTCTAGTCCCAGTGGAACATCGACGAACTGTGTTTCTCGCTTTACATGGCATTTCTCACCCTGGAGTATCAGCCTCAGTAAAACTCATAACAGCCAGATTTTTCTGGCCTGATATGAGACGTGACATTGCTGCTTGGTGCCGTTCCTGTGTCGCTTGCCAAAAGTCAAAAGTTTATAAGCACGTTAAAACTCCTCTCGGAACTTTCACCTGTCCTGATGCCAGATTTCGTCACATTCATATGGACATCGTCGGCCCGTGACCGATTAGTCGTGGTTATTCGTATATTTTGACGATCGTTGACCGTTTTTCGCGTTGGCCTGAAGCCATCCCAATGACAGATATCACTGCTGAAACGACAGCGCGTACTCTCGTATCTGCATGGATCGCTCGTTTTGGAGTACCAACCACAATAAAAACAGACCGCGGTCGTCAATTTGAATCGAACCTCTTCCGTGAATTAACACAAATTATTGGCGCCACTCGCATAAGAACCACGGCATATCATCCAGCATCAAACGGAATGGTGGAAAGATTCCACAGGCAACTCAAAGCCTCCTTAAGGGCTTCCATGGACTCTTCACGTTGGAGCGAGTACCTACCTATTGTGATGTTGGGTATTCGGTCGACGGTAAAAGTGGACCTTGGGTTCTCCTCTGCCGAATTAGTTTATGGTACTCCTCTGGCGTTACCGGGGCAAATGCTGGCCCCTTTTGACCTGACTTCGCAGGACCCCGCTTCCCACGTGTCCCGGCTTCACTCTTATTTCAAGGATCTACCACCGATGGGCACTAGGAAGCAGACTGTAAAAACTGCCGTCCCAAGGGATATTGCCTTGTGGACACATGTGTTCGTTAGAGACGACGCCGTGCGACCCCCTCTTCGACGGCCGTACTCTGGACCCTATCGTGTGCTTGCTCGCACAGACAAACATTTCACACTGGACATTCGGGGTTCCAGGGAAACGGTTTCCGTTGATCGTCTCAAACGAGCAAACCTGGAGAATGACACAATGACACTTGAAATTCAAATGCCCCCTTCTTTTTCTTTGCCACATTCGCCTATTTCTTCCCCCCCCCCCCACACACACCATCAACATACAGAACTACGACCCGTTCTGGGCGAAGGGTGCATTGGCCTCGTTAAGCTATGCAGTAATATAAACTGAATTGTATTCTTTTCTTCCAATTGTTTTTGCTGTATATTTCATTGTGTTGCTTTTTGATTCTTGACTGCCTACGGCAGTGTCAATATATGTTATATTTCGTAACATTACGACTGTTGTCAATTCTGACACAGTCCATTTTTTTAGTGCATTTTTATAGCTATGCTACATGTGGCATTTTCAGTGCCTAGCAAAAAATTTATTTGTGTTTATCGCATTTGGGGCCCCTTTATTGCGAAGAGTGTTACCTTTTCATGCATTTTGCATCATTTGCTGTACATTTTTTTTTCTGTGTTAATGCTTGCAGACATGAACCTTTTTCTTGCTGATTCAATAATCTGTATTGACTTCCGTCTAGAAGGGGGTATTGTAGTGACCTACATTCCGCGGGCTCACATGCATTCTCTGTGCGTGATTTGGCTCAGCTCAGCCAATCAGCGCCAGCAGAAGAGGATGTATCCCAACGCGTCCTGAGAGAGAAATTACTCGCGAAGATTTGAAGAAAATCTCTCTCTCGCACCTGGGACTTGGAACCAGCAACACGTACATGTGACGGTGAGATTTTACACCTTAACCTGCCGAATTTCCGGCGCAATGACACATTCCCTTTTGTAACCTCATTTTTATGTGTAACTTCAACCATACAAGTTAACCAACATTATTTGTGCGGTGAATTGGCAGTATCGGTAGAGTGTCGGACATACATTCCAGCATAGTTACGTTCCTTTACGATCTGAGTTCAGATCCCGCCGAGGTTGACTTTGCCTTTCATCCTTACGGGGTCGATAAAATAAAGTACCAGTAATATTCTGGAATAATTGCTGGCCTTGTGCCAAAAGTAGAAACAATTATTTGTGCTACAACAAAAATAAACATACATTTCATCTCTAATTTCTGCTGTTGACATCATTATTATTTTACTCGTGTCTCAATAACATTTAATTTACCATGCTGATTATTTGGCGACCGGCTCTCCGTCAGTTCACTCACGAGTAAGTTTAACCTTATTATATCTGTATCGAATTTAATTAGTGGTTGGCCTGCAGTGGCGTTTACCAAAGTATATGACCCTGTGACCAATTCTCTAAATATACATACACATATACACACATGTATATATATATAATATATGGAATAGAATGAAACGAAATTACATTTCTCACTCTTAGTACGGCACTTAAATGTAAGTATGTATGTATGTATACGTACATACTATATGTATGTATACGTACGTACATACTACTGTACGTCTATATAATATATATATATATATATATAATATATATATATATCGTTTCTGAATTTATTGGCAACATGACCCTCCCAAAGCATAACAATATATATATATATATATACTCACCAGTATGTCTTAGAATAAATTGAAAATTTCCCAACAGAATAGTTCAAATTCTTCTGTGAAGAACTCTATTAGGAAGAAGACCAAACCAATTGTTTCAATAATGTCTATAATAATGCTTTAGTGATCAGCTTTACTCTGTTTGATTGATAGCTATCTATCAAGAATCAATATCAGACACCTTTATATTATATATCTAGGTACACATACCTACTTACCTAGTCGGAATAAATGCATGACAGTAATGTCTACTTGTTTAAGTGTGTGTGTATCTGTTAATATGAAGATATGCCTAACTGTGTTACTGTTTATTTTGTATTGGTTGTGGATATGGCATTATGAGAAATGTGTGATAATATTTTTTTTTTTTTGCTACATAAATGATGAGTGTGCACATATATATATATATATATGTTTCTATATCATTTGTATTTATCAATAAAATAAAGCATACAATATTACATGTAATTGTATGTGATCGAATAATGTGAATCATTCTCTATGTTTCTATCTGTGTGTACCCCCTCCCTCTCTAACTCTATCTCACTTTCTTTTCTCTTACATTCTCTCACTTAAATATGCACACTCACAGATAATACTATTTTATTCAAATCAATAAATTATTATCGTCACTCTCGATTTGTAGTTTTGGTTTTAATATTTGTATGTGCGTTATCAATCCATTTAATTTTGAGCAGTCTTCAAGTTGTATCGAATGATACCTCATTAGATTATATAAATTAAAATAATTTCTAACTTGTACCATTTTAGTAAGACTACATGTTGTATGATTTACTGATAGCAAATACTTGGTCTTGGGGAGAAATATACTGGTAGCCAGAAGTATAAACTCATACAAAAATAGATCTGAATATTTAATAGAAGAAAATAACTTATCTAATGTTTTCAAATAATATATTAATAAAAACTCAAAGATATGTTATTAAATTTTTGTTAATACAGATAAAAATTATTTTCAGACTGAGAAAAGTATTAAGGAAGATATAACACACACACAGACACAGACAGACAGACAGATTTCTGTTTATTTGCCACTAGGGCACAAAAGAAAGGGACATGTACATGGGTGGGGGGAGTTTACATGAAAATCGAGTAAGAAAAATATAACAAACAAAATAATAACAAGAAGGTCCTCAATAGAGAGGGATCGTTTTGGGGTCACACACACCCCCGAAAAAAGGTGTGCGACCCTTCTCCACGGGAGCACAAAGAGAGAGTGCTCCCTTCTTTCTGTTCCACCTACAGGCTGAGGTAGAGAGAAGGCCCATTCACACGGGCCATTCTCGCAACTTTCACCCACCTTTCATAAAACTTGCTGGAGTGGAGCACCTCTCTCTCCATCCTGATCCTTCTTCCGAAATGGTATCGGAAGAAAAGGACCAGTTGTTGGCCGGAGAGAAAGGTGTCCGACCTCAGCCCTTTCAGACGCGTCCACCATATAGCCTCTTTTACCATGGCTATTACACAGAGGAAGACCGCGTCTCCTTCATTTTTGAAGGGGGGAGGCGGCTTGATCGTTACAATGGACTCGGTGGTCAACCTAATTGGTCCCACCCGTGACAGCAGTTGTTCGACATAGCCCCACAGATCGGCAACGCCCGGGCAGTGCACCAATGCGTGCGCGACGGTTTCCTCGTCGCGTACGCATCTGGGACAGATCTTTTTCGAGGGGTCCCTACCCGGGCGCCCGTGTCTGTAGAGCTTATCCCGAACGGGCAGAGCCCTCGGTAGCACTGCCAGGCCAAGGACTTCTGGAAGTTGTCCATAGGTCCCGGGCCGAAAGTCCTACCGAATAGACTGGCCAGTTCGTCCTCCTCCATGCCTAGGGCTTCTCCGAGGGCGTCGTCGCACCCGCTAACCACCAGCCCTCTATAGAATGACGAGGTGGAGTCTCCGTCGATAGCCGGGTCCGCCTGCCAGAGATCCGTGAGCGCCTGGGCACACTCGGTGTGCCAGTCGCCCAGTTTTCTCGGTCTTTGCTTCACCCAGGACTGCAGCTCGGTGAGCGAGACGAGCCTCGGGAAGGCTCGCCTCACAAACGGGGCCCACACCGGTTGACCGGTGAGGAATACGTGGAGGTGCCTTAGCCTCAATGCGTGTTTACGCATTTTTAGCCACGGCATCCCCAGCCCTCCTTTCAAAGGGTGTTGACAGCAGATGGATCTCCTCACCAGAGGAGACCTCTTCTTCCAAAGGAAATAAAAGAGGGCGCGCTCCATTTTGGCGAGGATCTCACCCGGGCAAGGCACGACAGTCAAGCGGTAATAGATGACGGACGCTATGTAAGCGTTCGCCACCTCCGCCCGACCTTTTAGGGATAGTTTGCACTCGGCCCACTTCTGGGTCAGTGCAAACACCCTATTCGTCACCTCACCCCAGTTTTTCTCCACCTGGAGGTCCGGTCCGAACCAGACCCCAAGCAACTTCACCGGGCCCTCCGTCCACCGTCCGACGATACCGTCGCACGACATCGCTTTGCCCCTCCACTCGCCGAGTTGCAAAGCGACTGACTTGTCCCGGTTCAGCTTAGCCCCTGTCAACCTTTCGTACTCCTCTAGTAAGGTGCCGATTGCCTCGATTTCCGAGGTGGTCGACACAATTACTGTTACGTCATCGGCGTAGGCCGACACCGCTTTGCGCAATCCCGGTTCCAAAGGGATGCCCTGCAACAACTCCAACTTCCGCAGTAATGGCTCGAGAGCCAGTACATACAGAAGGGAGGAGAGAGGGCACCCCTGTCGGATGGAGCGGGTGATTTCGAACGGCTCCGAAAGGTAGCCGTTCACCTTGATTCTAGAGCAGATGCGGCTGCTGTGCATGGCAGTGATCCAGCCCCTGAAAACGGGTCCGAACCCAGCCGCCGCTAGCACCGCATCCAGGTAACCATGGTCCACCCTATCGAATGCTTTAGACTGATCTAAATTTATCAGGGCCCCACCAAAGCCGGGTTCGTTCCCAACCCTCTCTATGATGTATCGCATGAGGTGGAGGTTGTTGTGGATGGACCTGGACGGGATAGCGCATGTCTGCGCATCTCCCACCAGGCCCCCCACGACAAGCGCCAACCTCTTCGCTAACACCTTCACCAAAATCTTTAACTCTGCATTTAGCAGAGTTATGGGCCTAAAATTACTAATGTCATCCCCCTTGTTCTCGTCCTTCCTCACTAGCGAGACTACGCCCTTGGTCACAGAACAGGGAATTCTCCCGTTCTGTTGCCAGTTGCAGTAGACCGCCTCGAGGAGATCGGGGAACAAGTCCGGCATATTAATATATAGTTCGTAGGGCAGACCATCGAGTCCTGGAGATTTGCGTTTGCCGCATAGGCTCAGCACGTCCCCTATTTCAGCTGCTGAGATCGGCCCGTCGCAGGACCTCGCCTCCCTGTCCGAAAGACGAGGCAGGCTGTCGAGGTATGGACCGAAATCCACATCTCCAACCGGCCCCCCGCCCCTCCCGAACAATTGGGCAACGTGCCTTTGAAAGGCCTCGCACATTTGCTTAGGTTCAAGGATCACCCGTCCATCCTGGTCTCGCAAAGACCGGATAGTGGATTTAATCCCACTTTTCGCTTCTGTCACGCGGGCCCAGCTAACAGCTTTGGTCCCCTCGTTTCCCAGAGCACGTATTTTGCTTCGGACAACGCAGCCTTCGTGTTTCGCGTCGAAGAACTGGTTCAAGACCGTTCTCGACGCTTGCACTCTGGCCACGTTGCCGCTTCTCATTGCCTCTTCAACATTAACTACCAACTCCCTTTCCTTCCTATTTCTATCTGAGGCTAACTCCTTATTAACTCCTATTGAAACTACTCTAATCTCTCTTTTTAGAGAGCCCCACCACCTGTTGTTGACGATGGCGCCCGTCAACCGCTCCTTAACTAAGGTTCTAATCCGGTCCCTGTAAGCTCTACTTGCCGGTAAGGACAAGTTGAGCTTCCAGTAACCGGGCCCCTGCCTATGCGTTCTATCAAGGTGGACTACGCAGGTCACTAACTTGTGGTCTGAATAGCCCACCATGAGCATTTCTGGACAACTTAAAAAGTCCCTATCCTTAATTCTAACTAAGAACCTATCTAGGTACGATCTAGATTGACCACTGTTATTTGAACAGGTCCAGGTTGGTACAGTTGGAAAATCTAGTCGGTATCTATCGGCCAGGTCAAATCGGCCGATTAACCCCTTAAGGCTGTTGCACCCCCCTCTATCGGGACATGCCCCTACATAGTCCCAACGTGCATCTAGGATACCATTCCAGTCCCCCACTAAAAGCAAGGAGCGGGACGTCCCTAGAAAAGTCTCCAGACGATGGAAGAAATCCGACAGCATTGCCCCAAAAGGGGCGTATACGGCGACTAGCCTAAAAGCTTCGCCTTCACCATTGCCAAGGTCCAGAACCACGAGTCGACCCTCCGGGTCCAAGTGTACCGTCTGTGTAGCGAGACCCAGATGTTTTTGCAGCAGAACGACAACCCCACCCCCACCTCCGGGCTGACAGAGAGATGCGTGCATCTCAAAGTCATCAAAGGTGGGGGCTAGCTGTCGCATGCTGCTGATCCGGGCCTCGCAAATAACCATCACATTTATACATTGTGACCCGAGGTCACTTAGAAGTTTAGCTTGCTTCCACGGTGAGCCCAGGCCACGCGCATTTAGACAACCTACTCTTAAGACAGCCATGTTGGTGGCAAAGAAAGAGGCACTTACCTCTCTGCGTCCTGGGGTTCGGGCCGCTCAGTTTCCATGGGGCTGGTGGAGGGGTTGATGGGTGGGGTGGTGGTTTGTGGTGGTGTGGGGGTATTAGTGTGTGGAGGGGTTGGGATCTTTGGAGTTGTGTGGGTGTTTGAGGAGGGGAGGGGAAAACCTTTCAGGAGGACGCGGTTGAGTGGCCTGGTGCAGGGTGGGCCCACGTCCTCAGGGTAAATGTCTTTCAAAGTTTTGAAAATCTCAAGTGGGATTTTCACCATTTTCAGGTTAGGGAGCCCCATTGCCGTTACGAAATTCGGCCCTTCGGTTTGTATCGAAGGGTTGTTTTCTATTTTTTCAGTTAGGTTTTTATTGTTTTTTTTTTATGTATGTGTAGAGTTTTTGTGTTGTGTTTGTTTTTGCTTGTTGTTGTTGAGTGAGTTTGCGTTTTATTGTCTGTGTTGTGTTGTCAGGTGGGGTTATTTTTGTTTGTGTGGTGTGTGTACGTTTTTTCCTTTTCACTTCTTGGAAGGGAGCCCCCTCGTCTTCCGACGATATGAGCTCTTCTTCCGTATTGGAGGGGAGGGGTATATCTCCGGGTTGTGTATGAACTGCGTGTGTTTTTGTATTTGTGTTCTGTGGGGTGGGGCTGGGTGGGACCGTGTTTTGGGTTGTTTTCTTGAGCTGTTGTTGATATTGTTGTTGTTGTTGTGGTGGTGGTGGTGTTGTTGTTGGTTTTTGTTGTCTTCTGGTGGTGATGGTAGTGTATTTTGTTGTTTTTGTGATGGTGGTGCTGGTTGTTTTTGTTGTTGTTGTGGTGTTTGTAGCAGTGGTTTTTTTGTTAGTAGAGGGCAGGCCGTCCTCAGGTGACCTCTACCAGCGCAGTGGTAACATGAGGGTCGCCTGCCTTCCACTGTGATATTTATGTAGGTTCTCCCATCCAGTAGCACTCGGTCGGGTATTCCGGAGATTCTCTCAGGTGTCATCTGTAAGAGAACCTCCAGACTTTTCCCCCCGAACAGTCCACTGGTGGACTCCCCTGCTGAAATGAGTATGTCCTTATCTAGGTCGGTAAATCCTGTTAGGACGGACCAGATGTTAATTTCTGGCGTAGGGCTCCACATTCTTATCCTTTGTGTTCTTCTTCCTTTATATGTGGGGAAGAAGGTGTATTGTGGTGACACTATAGGTGCCACCGAATATTTCTGAGCCAGCATTTCGTCCTTCATTCGGACTATAATGCTGGCATACAGCTTTCCTTTTTGAATAAAGAGTATGTCCTTTTTAATGTCTTTCAAAACCAGCTCAATTTGACCTTCGGTCAATTGCGCTGGCTTTCTCGTTTCGTTGGTTATGGTTCTGTAGGTTACGGTATTATTGTAAATCTGTTGACGCACTTCTTCTGGGGAGTTGATCGTAAAAGAACCATCTTCCCCAAAAGATACGTATTTTCTAGCCTCTAGCAAATTTTCCTTGGCGTTCGTGATGTCTATGGCTTTGTATTCCGTGGCTCTGCTGAGTGTTTGGGCAAAAGAAATTTTGTCTTTGTTTGTTGTTGTAATGTTGGTTTCCTTATTTGTGGTGTTATTTTTTTTTCCTTCAAAATTCAGTTTTTCATTTGAATTGATATTCTTTTTTTTTTCATTGGAGAGGAGGGGCTGTTCAACAGTTTGAACTGTTGTTTCCTCTTTCCCGCTTGTTTTTTTGGTAGGCGTGGCGTTCGCTTCCAATATGGCGATATCGTTTTCGACGATATCGTTATCAACGATATCGATAAACATTTTTTGAGTTAATTATTTTTCACCCCAAAAGGGGTGAAAATATAATTACCCTACGTCTAGAGTCCCAGACTAGGGGTTAGAGTTAATGATACAAAAGAATTCAAAAAAATTCACTCACAAATATAGCAGGTAAAATTCCGAATCACGGAGCGATATGAAACACGTCTACTATCCTCAGACAGACAGACAGACCAGTTTGATATATTTTTTACATCACCCAAAACAAACTGTTAATATAAATATATTCAACTTGCACACTGTGTTGATTGCATTTCTTTTGTTCGTGACAACTCTCACCTGCTCATACATATATCTCTGTGTGTTTGTGCATGTGTGTTGGAAGGAAGAAGGAGAGAGTTGGCAATGTGTACTCAGATGAATTTGTCATGTAGGTGGATGTCAACCAAAACTCAGTCTTCAGTTTATTTCTGATAATAATTGTTTTATGTCCATGAAAAGGAATTTAAGACTGGTTGTCTATGGATGCTCCTTGTGTTGATTATTTAACTTTTATAGCTGAATCTTTGGAAGAAATAGAGACCAAATTTCAGACATGGAAGTATTTCTAGAATAAAAAGGCCTAAAAGTAAACTTTGCAATAAGTACGGAAAAGGTTAGAAATATGATGCCATCAAGGAAATGACCATGGTCAATGTATCAAAAAGAAGTGGGCAGAGATTTCTATAATGTATACACAGTATAAGCTATGGATGCACAAGGCATGTAAGAAGATTACAGGCAAGTTAACTGAGAAAGTACATATAAATGAGAACGAAATACCATAAGAGAATTTCACAATATTTTAATTATAGAGTGCAACATAGCGATTTAAAGCAGTATGCAGATATCTTCTCTCATTAAGGACATCAGGCGTCTGATGAGCTATTGATTCCAGAGTTGGGACCGATCGATAAAGATCGTACCCGGAGTTGATCAATTGCAAAACTCATGTCACACCTGAATAAACTTAACCCTTTAGCATTTACATTCCTCTATATTTACGATAATATTTCTACAGTAAAGGCTTTTACTCAAATAATTATCTCACATAATATCGAATCTATGATATTGTGATATTATTTAATTGTGATATTATTTTATTGTGATATTATTTCACATCAGTATGAGCAGCCAGTTACAGCAGGTTTGAACAGAAAGAGGTGAGAGATTTCTGGCCACATATGACCGGTTTGAATGCTAAAGCATTAATGATGATACTTTGATATCTCATTTCTACTAATTATTATGGATTGTCAGATTCGTTAGAGCATCAGGCACCATGCTTTTCAGCATAGAGTTATGACCCTTAACGTTCTGAGTTCAAATCCTGCTGAGGTTAACTTTGCCTTTCATCCTTACAGGGTTGTTAATATAAAGCACCAGTAATGCACTGGGGTAAATGCTGGCCTTGTGCCAAAAGTAGAAACAATTATTATTATACTTATGAAGGAGACTCACTATTGTATACACCAAATGTACAACACCACATACTATACTAAGATGGATCCACGTATTCATTGTGGGCTCAAGTTGGTGCAGCAATAGTAACATTTAGTTACAACCCATTAAGCTATATATAGACAGAAAGAAAGATAGAGAAGGAGAGAGATACAAAGATATATATAGTGATATGTTGTTGTTATCAACATCATCATTTAACATATGATTTCCATCCTATATGCACATACACATGTATGCATGCTGAAACATTCACAGACACACATGTACTTGTGTTGATTTCAACCTATATTCTTTAGTTTATGCCATGATATTTATGCAACATTGTTTTACTGAAAAATAAATATGGTTGACTGTACAAAAATGTTTTTCCATAAACTTGTAATGTTTTTTTAAATTCATATGATTTGAATTTTATTCAAAAACAATAAAATTATGCACTAAAAATGTCTTGCATAATCTTATTCTAAATCCTCTAATGCAGTTGCTTATCAAAATATTTAAATTAAGCCTGATTAAACTTCCCAGTGGTTGCAGCAGACAACTCATGCAGAAGTGATCAATTTAACTGACATGCTAAGTCATTAAGTATTGTATTTTTCCCATTATTTATTCAATTAGTGACAAGAATATAGATGATGTGGTGGAGTCTTAAAACTGGTTTCAGTTTTATGGATGTAGGCACTTGCAATTGTCTAGAAGTCTGCTTTATGGTAATGATGCTCTCAATACAGTCCTACCATTTTGAGGAAATGCATTGTACCATAGCCTCCACTTAATTCAACAATTCCAAAAGAAATTAGGTATGTAAAACATCTCATACAATGTTAAATGTGGAATACTTTGTCATTTACACACATGTTTAAAGAATATGCTAAAATAAAAAAAGAAAAATTAAAAAAGGAAAGAAGAAATAACAATAGGAAGAAACAGAGGAAGAAATATGTAGGTTGTAAAATCTACACCTTATTTTGAGCAGCTTATCTCAGCTGGGCCCCAGAGAGAAGGAAGTGAAAGTATTGCTTTGGAGAAGAGACAGTGATAATCACAGGGCTACTTCCTCAGAAATGAGGCTTTCATTCCTATTTGGCAGTGAAACAATTGTCTGGGGAATGAAAACACTGAGCACTGTACCGAATAATTTTCGTGGATTGGCAGTATCAGTAGAGGGTCGGACGCCATGCTTTGCAGCAAGGAGTTACAGCTCAGTTATGGTCTGAGTTCAAATCCCGCCGAGGTTAACTTTGCCTTTCATCCTTACGGGGTCAATAAAATAAAGTACCAGTAATACACTGAGATAATTGCTGGCCTTGAGCCAAAAGTAGAAACAATTATTATGAAACCAGATGTCTCAACGGTTACCAGCAAAAAAAGGAATCTGTCACTATTTGGTCAAAAATTTGTCTGAAATAAAAAAATAAAAAGAAAGAATAAAGAAAAATTGGAAAAACAGTAAAGAGAAAAAAGACCTCAAGAAGAACAGTGGAGGCAACCCACTCACATATGCACATATACAAACAAGCAAACTGTTAATTATTCACCCTTCAATTTACTAGCAACCTCACATAGAAAGAACGTGGAAAACAGAATATTTTTTCAGATTTGTAATTGTTTCATCTATGGCTGTGAAGAAGACATTAAAATGGTGAGGTGTCATGCGAGTGGAACACGGGGAAAAGCATAATAGAAATTTATGTGGAATAACACAGCCAAAAACCAACATCAAACTGCAAATACATATGGTTTGGGGAACTTACCAGTATTCAACAACACTATTAAAGTTGTTCTTTAGGCCTAGGTTCCCATGGTCTGGCAAGGTTATAATGAAAGTTATTTCATACATTTTTTTAGTTATCTAGAATATATTGTACTGGAACTAGGACATTTATTGTCAAACATCAAACTTATCTCAATGGACCAGATACATTCTTACTTGGTTGGGCACAAAACATAAGCAGCATAAGATTCTTAGAGAAATATACAATGCTCTTCCTTGTATTTCTGTTATTATGTGAAAGAGAAGAGAGAGATGTGCAGGCCATTGCCATCTCACCTCAACTGTAAAGATTACAAGGTCTCAGATATCATAGTTAAAGATTCTGTTATTATGTTCATAGCTAAGCATATCCTTGAGTCACAGACTTATATGGATATCTATTATGAAGTCTAGTTCAGCTTAGGCAGCAAGATGATAATGAGAATTACATCACCTAATGTGTTTTTTTCATTTTTCAGTAAGAGATGGGGATTTTATTATTTCCAGGAGGATGAGCATCCATATAGAAGCTACTTATTCAACTCATATATTTTAAGTTTTGTTATAACTGGCAGTATTACACCTAAAATATTAAATAAGCCAGTGAATGATTTTCTAGGTACTTGCTTGACCAGTTAGAAATAGCAGATGAATATATCAAATCACACTTTAGTGTCTTAGAAATTGGATGATATAATCGGATAATAACTATACTAGCTACTAGTCTTTTGATACTAGACCTGCTCAAGCAGGAATACACTGAGTTTAAGTAGCTATAACAAAAACAAATGTATTATATTTTTAAGGTTGTGATTTGTAAGAAATTGTAGGGAATACATTATAATATTTAATCCAGCATTTCTATATTCTGTGTTTAAATCGTTTGGGGAATATAAATAATTTGATAACTTGCATGCTGGAAAGAATAATTGCCAAACCTAATTTGACAATGTTTCAACCAGCTAGTACAATAAATGTTATAGTACAATGTATATTATATCCAAAAAAGATATCCTTACATCATATCTTTATATAATACATCCCATTTGAGAAATTACATATAGGTTTGCTCTTAAATATGTTTGGGGTTATAACTCATAACGAAAACATCCAGGCCTAGCAACTGGAATTTCTTGATGTCAATTTCAGTTTGGTTAGCTCATTCATCATGATTATTTTTTAATATATTGAATCAAGAATCCCAGTAAAGAATATTAGCAATATGTATGATAATCTGTGATATTATATCTCACTCACAAAGTAATGGTGAACCTGTTACTATAGCAGAAGAAAGTTGCATGGAATTTGAAACAACATGGTTGTTAAATGATTTCAATTGCACAGCCATTTATGCCTCCAAAATAAATCATGTAGTAAAGTAAATTTGGCAATTAGTGTACAATGAATATGGCAATACAATGTTGAGCATATATAGATTTTAAAAACATTAATATACCGAAAACATTCTAGTTATTCTATAAAAACGTAATATTATACGAGGAACATAACACATATGCTCAATGATGTCTAACATAAATTTTCTTTGAACATTAATTGCCAGATTGACATTGCTGAATGATTTATTTTGGGTATTAACTCATATATAAAGTATCTGATACATATATATTAAAACGTATATACATTTATTACAAATGAATGATATAGAAATGTATTAAACATCATTTAGAAATTTCAAATTTCTATCAAAGATTTCAAAAGACTTCAAATGAAAACTGTTGCACAGATTGAACAAAGTAGTTAGTGAGTGACCGTTCATTGGTTGTTGCTTTGGCCAGGTGAATTCAGATTGAATATAATCATCATTAAAGGCATTCCAGCTGTGACCATCCTATTTTCCCTATGTGCAGATTACATTTTTCAACATGATGTTTTAAAGATTTGAGTGTGTGATTTGAGAGAGATATGGCTGCTTTTTCTTTAAGATTAAGCACACATATAGAGCCTATCTTGTTGGCTTGTTTATGATATGGATGATAGAAGTTAGGGTGCAAGTCTGTGGGGTTGGCTTGGTGTAAGGTATAATTAATCATAAAGCTCCAAAGAGTCATCACAGTAGTTATTTATAAAACAGAATATGGAGACATGTCTGTAGTAAAGTTGTTGAAGTCTTTTGGGGTGTGACTCAATTGAAATAAGGCCTGGGATATTCATATATGCAACAGAAGCACCATTGCAGACGTGAAAGTAAGAATCTTTTGTGAGTTTTATGGTTGTTAGTAAATATAAGTTGAGTACATCATATTTCCAATTTTGTTCCTGGCTATACGGTATATTAGTTTATTAGGGGTTCCAAAATTTATTTTTCATTGAACATTGAAACATTTTCTCCCAAATCACAAAACACGTATGATCAATCCTCACAAAATTAAATTTGATAAAACATTGAATTAATGTTTTTTAAATGTTCAGATAGAATTTATTCATAAAAAAGTAAAACATAATTGTTTCTACTTTTGGCACAAGGCCAGCAATTAACCCGGTACATTACTGGTACTTTATTTTATCAACTCCGTAAGGATGGCAGGATTTAAACTCAAAATGTAAAGAGACATAACTATACTGCAAAGCAAGGTGTCCGGCGCTCTACTGATTCTGCCAATATGAAAGTTTAAGACATCTTACTCACTAGAAACCCAGAACTTTTGGTGGAACCCACTTCATGAATAACTACAGAGAAAAGGCACACATTTTATGCTAGTCTCCAATTATTTCATGTATGTCTGAAATTAACCAAATTAAATAACGATTTCAGTGTCTCTTAGTAATGGTTGCAAAATAAATATTGATTACATTACTTATAGTAATTAGCTCACATCTTATTTAACTGTACAGTTAATTTTTCTTTTATACTAATTGATTTTAACTTTAATTTCATTTCCTATTTTCAGATACTTCTAAAATGTTTGATATTAAATGAGCAGAGTTGTATCCCATGGGGGGTGTCTACAGACAAGAATATTGATTCAGCTAAGCTAAAAATAAATTATCAATTAAACATCTATATATCTTTAATAGTAGAACTCTTAATTCTCATCCTGTATTTAGGGTGCTAATATCTCTTTAAGTAGTTTTAAATTTACTGCACTTAAATGTCATCATTGTCAACACACAAACAAAACAAAAGTAATTTTATCTAGAAGAAAACCAATTTACAATGTGAAATTCTAACACAAAGCCTATAGATTTCTAACATTGGCACAAGGCCACATTTAGTGGAAGTTATAGTCAAATAAATCGACCCAGTATTTGATTGGCACTTTATTTTATTGATCCCCAAAAGAATGAACAGCAAAGTTGACTTTGGAAGGACTTCAACTCAGAGTGTAAAGGGCTTTAACTAAATACTGTGTGGCACTTTTTATACCTCTCTATTAATCTTGATAAAAACAACCTTTTAATATTATGAATATTGATTGCTAACCTTGACACCAGACCAAAAATATTTGGAAGAAAAGATATAGTCAATTTTAATGTACCAAGTATGTTACTGGTACTTTATTTTATTAACCCTCAAATTGCCAGAACATACACTACGAGGTGTCACGTCCAATATTCTAGCAATTCTTCCAATGAGCTTGTTTTGTTAATTGACTTTATTTTGTTTTGTTATTTATTTCATTTCTTTTAGTAAATTATATTACAAGTAAATGCTACAAATTAATAAGGGAGCCTCAATATGGTCACTTGAAATGCTAGAAATATATACCAAATCTTCACAAAACATAGACTAGTACTGCCTAAAGAAAGGGAGCACACATTGGGTAGTGTAGTTCTTCTTACAATGCATCTGGTAATGGCAGTAATATGTCTTGTCAATAGGTATATTGAATTAGACTTGAATTCTGGCTCAACATAAAAAATAACAAGTATATGTTAAAAACAAAACACTTTTATCAAAGGCAGTGTTTATACAAAATATTTCAGTATATTTTGGGTTGCTTCAGTGTATTTATATATGTTTAGCAAATAAAGGCATTTAAATATAATATTTTAGTGAATCACAGTAGCCAATTTGTCATAACATCCAGTTTACAGTGTGGATGTCATGATAAAAGTTGCCCAGTCCACACTGTTAAGGGGTCAAGTAGGTGTTATGACAAAAAACACCCAGTCCTCAATGTAAAGTGGTCATGTAGGTGTCATGATAAAAAGCACCCAGTCCATACTGTAAATGTGGATGGCATTAGAAATAACATCCAGTCCAAAAAACCAAGCCAGAAATAGTTTTGTATGAGTAAGTCACAGTCAGCTGATCTAGATTATCTAACCCTTGCAAGTGTGGAAACCTGGATGTTAAACATTGATGATGATGATACATGTTACCATGTTAGATGCCAAATTATGAAATTATTTTTCTCAGTAAACACTAATAAACTCTAATTGAGAAACTCACTAGTGCATCTACAATAAGAGAGCTGTTACTCTTTATTTATACATAATGGCTCCTAATTTGAATCCACTTGCCTCAAAGAATCTTGTGATGATATACTATGGGTACTGACTTAGCATACCTGAAGCCTAGGGTAACTAATATGCATGTTCCCTTCTAATAGGGGCACAGCTAATTCTTTTCTGGATAGAAAGAGAGAGTATAAAAAAAGTAAGCATGCAAGATAAATGAACACCAGTATCAGACTGGTATTTTAATTATCAACCTGGAAAACATGACAGACTGCTGAATTTAGCAGAATTAAAGCTCAGCGTAGAGAGAGGCAAAATGTATGCTACAAAGCATTTTATCCAACATGCTAACAACTCTGCTAACTCATTGATTTTTACTTATTATGTACACATTGATCCCACGGAGGTTAGCTTTGCCTTTCATCCTTGCAGGGTCAATAAAATAAATTTCCAGTAATGCACTGGGATTGACTTAATCGACTTTCTCCTTCCCCAAATTGTTGACCGTGTGCCTAAATTAGACACCATTAAGTACACATTAAGAATGACATCACTACACATCAATCAAAGAGCTGAATGATAAAAAAGTATGTAAATATTAAAATAATGCTTAGACTTTAAAGCTAATAGCCTGAGAGATCTTATTAATATTAGTAAAGAAAGATTCTATAATGGACATTTATACATCTTTTCTTGGATCGAATTCTATGCTAATACATTTCTATTTCAGCTGTTTGAATCCTAGTTGTTTACAAGTTTGTACAAGCCTTGGAGATATCATTTTCTTGTTGAACTGAAAGACCATTGTGTTTGTAACTGAGTTTCAACTAGCAGCAGTAATTGTGTCAGGGATTTAGTTGTAGGGATCAGGTATAATGTCTTGACCCCTCTAAATATAAATGAAAATGGAATATAATCGTTTAGGTGGCTAAAATAGATCTAATATAATTGTATAATTTTCAATACCAATACACAATCTCAGATTAAGTCACTTGCTAAATAATTATTACTCGGAAATTTTATTTGCATTTATTATAAAAGAATATATATCTTACACATATGGGGCAGCTTTCCTCTTTTGTCTATCACTGTGCAATGTGTGCATAGATGAGATTTTAGTGATGTCTAGAATTCTCTCACACCTTTGGTAAGAGTAGAAATAAATGACAAAGCAGAAGGTCAATTAATTAGAATTATATCCATTACAAGAGCCATTTGTTTTACATTTAAGCCTCAATAGAAAATTTTATTCACCATTATTCTCCAGAGATGTCTGCTCAAGAAGATATCTTTGCTTGTGTTCAAAAGAGATCTTAGATGCTATACAACATCGTATAATATAATAAAATAAAGTAAAACTGTCAATCTAATAGTTTAAAACTCAAATGAACTCATTTTAAATTAGGAAACTTTAATAAAGTAAAATAATAAAAAAAAGGGAAAATCAGTGAAAATGTAATAAATGAAATTAGTAATAAAATATGAATACAAATAAAGAGCAGAATCAATAGAGCATTGACCAAAATGCATTGCAGATTTTAAGTTTTTAGTAATGACTATAGATATTCAGAGTTCAAATCCTACCATGTTTAGATTTGAATTTCATTCCCCAGGTTTGAAAAAATAATTACCCATTTAGATATGATCAGTTGTTCTTACCCACAATATTCCAAGTCAAATGTCGATGTGAGAACTCATTATTAAATGAAAGTGAAATGAAAATTCTTTTTTTTTTAATTCATATTTTTTCCACAATTTATACTGAGATATTTTTATTCACTCTTGACATTTCCTATATGGTTGTTACCAGTAAAATTAGCTTAAGTGCTATTGTATTTATAGAATTATATAACTGACAAGCATTGACAATTACAACAATATTTCATACATTTTACATTAAAATTCACAACAACCACACTCAAAATCCATTTCACAAAATCCATTAACTTTCTTTTTCTTTTATTTCTTCATAATAAAATGTACTATGTATGTCTAAACATTTTGTTGTACATTTTGAAAGATAGTCACTGACATAATTTTTTTTTTTTTTTACACTGAAATGGCTAAACTACTTCTTCCTCAACATACTTTGTTCATTTTAAACACATAATCTCAAATGTAGTTATTTGACAAATACAATTCTGAAACTTTAATATATATTTAGAAGGTAAGACAAATATAATCTCCTGCAGCCTTGTGCTGACCATTGTCTTCGGAGGGAATTTTTTTAATGAAAATTGAATGAAGGCCATTGTGTGTATATATATATACACATACATATATATATATATGTGTGTGTGTTTGTGTGTGCATGTGTTGGTTCTTTGGCATTTGACATCTGTAGCAGGGATATTTGATTATGTTCCACATGTCAAAATGCTCATTGGTTAATCATCATCATCATCATCATCAACATCATCATTTTACGCCCGCTTTTCCCTGCTTGCAAGGGTTGGACGGGAACTGATTCTGGCTTGATTTCTACAGCTGGATCCCCTTCCTAACACCAACCTCATTTACAATGAGTGCTGGGTGCTTTTTTTTCCATGGCGCTTACACGTCCACTTTACAGTGTGAGCTAGGTGCTTTTTTTTTTCTTTGCCCACAATCATTCTACTGCAAAGTGGTCTCCACGACCACTTTGCAGTAGAATGATAGGGTCCCCATTCCCTATCATCTTATTTCTACAGCTGAGTAAACTGGAGCAATGTGAAATAAAGTGTCTTGCACAAGGAAACAACACATCACCCAGTCTGAGAATTGAACTCACAACCTTTCGATTGCAAGCCCAATGCTCGACCCACTAAGCCATGTGCCTCCATGTGTAAATGTGTAAAAATGCAAGTGAGGGCTGCTGTCAGGAAGCAGATATAGATCTCTAGCTCAAACATTTCATACAGCCCATGCCAGTATCGAATACTAACGTTAAATTGATTATGATGATTATGAAAATGTGAAAGCATTTGTAATTAATTACATGAAGGATGATTGTAAAAGGAATCTGAAACCCTTGCTCAATTCTAGGTATAAGCTTTTGATTTATCTTTTTCTGCAAACAAATATTTATGCTCATAGCTAAACTATATTTTAAAGTAACAGTAAACATTATTGTTTTATTTAAGAAATGAATTTCTATTATTCTAAATCTGTTTCAAATTTGACAATTCGTAGAATTTAAATCATTGGATTTTTTTGATTTTGCTCTTTGATAATTTTTAATAGTACAACAATGCACATAATATTTGCAACCCCTACACAGTTTGGTTATGTTCAATGTGAACGTTATCCCTGCCTGTGTTTAAATGTTTAGACACAATGTGAGCTATTTCAGATAGTTAATGATTTGGAGAGGTCAGGATTGAAGTAGTATGAAACAGTAAATTAAATGAGAAGGTAATGATTTTGAGTGATAGGATTGAAAGTGTATGAAACAGAGTAAAGTAAATTTAATGAGTAATGAGAATAAAAGACATATGTATTGCTTGAACCTGGATAGAAGTGATGAACTAATAAGAGAAGTAGAGCATGTTATAGTAAACACCGAGAGAAGAGGCAGCATGTTTATGGACAAGAAGGTTTAGTGTATTGGTGAATGAGTCTTTGTCATTCAATCAATCGGATAACTTTATTTTAAATTCCGTAAAGAATGCTTGTGTGTGTAGCAGCAAAACCATCACAGATATAGGGGTGATACTCTAGTGTATCTAACATTCAGTATGAAATATCAACAGGGATTGTAAGGCTTAATGTGAGTTGCAGCTTTGAGGAATTAAAATAGTTTTGAGTGCAAGTTTCAAGGACCTAGGCTAAGGTGAATCAATGTGTCTTTGAATAAGTAACAATAACATTATAATTATTTCCTAGATAGGAATTAGTACAGGTTTCTAATATTACTGGCTAAATATCTTTAAGGATTCAAAATGGGATTAAGAAGATACCAATTAAAATTAAACTGATTAGTAGTTATTATCTTCATAGATTAAGAATCAAAGAAATGTAAAGTTGTGCTGTCTACCAATTCTACTAACCTCTTTACAGAGAAATTAATATAATTAATGGTTTCTTTCTAACAATATTGAGGAAGCAGCAGTTAGTTAAATAGCTTCCAGTATTTGATCAGTACTCATTGTATTTATTCCAGAAAGATTAAATACAAAGATAGCTATAGGACCATATCAAATTATGACACAGAAAAGCTACAAGGTAATTTATGTGGAGCTCTGCCCGATATGCTCTTCATAACCCTAGTAATGCTATAAATCATCAGTCATCATATTTTATTTGTTTTATCATACATGCATGGATTCAGCACAACATCTCACCACCATTTAAAATTCCTTGTCATCTCTTTCACAAGGGTCAGAATATACAGACGATTTTGCTCCAGTTCTTCAGATAACTTCTTTGGTTGTACATTTCACCTACCATTGATCCTTCGTACCTATCATATGTCTGTACCTGTTCAGTCTTATCTCTCTTGTATCTTAAAGTGAATTATTTATATATCCCTTCTTTAGCTTCAGCTCGTGTGTGTTCCATTCTTTATTCAAAATAACATTAAAATAAATATATATAAACAACATATCGCTTATTCTTTCAATGATACTTATTTCATAATGATGTAGATTAAGCATGTTTACTATATAGAATTTCCTCAGGGAGTGGAGATGCAAAATCACCTGTGAGTAATAATCTAGTCAGTCTTGGCAGTATTGGTAGAGTGTCGGATGCCATGCTTTGGCGCATAGAGTTACGGCCCTTGCCATTCTGAGTTCAAATCACGCCGAGGTTAACTTTGCCTTTCATCCTTACGGGGTCGATAAAATAAAGTACCAGTAATACACTGGGTAATTGCTGGCCTTGTGCCTAACGTAGAAACAATTATTTATGCTATCTGTCATATGTATACTGTCTAGCATTTCTTAATAGAAATATGTTTTATTCCAGCCTGTATCAATAAGTTTCATTATATTTATGCCGTTATCCTTCATGCACTTTTCAGTAACATGTTTCACATTCCATTCAATCCTGTCCCTCAGATTTATTTTGCATATCCTATGGGCTTTTCATTTTCTCTTTGCTGTCAGTAGTTTCCATTTTACTATCATAGGATACTCCACTGCTTATGGACATTATATTATGTTCTTTGGCTTTTGGAAATAATCAAATTTTGACAAAACAATACGGAATTTTCTAATAGTCTTCCACATTGTTGTGCTGACAATTTTGATACTTATCAAATAAATAGAAACTGAATATAATAGTTTTGTCTCTTAGAAAACTATATTGGGTTTCCCATGTTTCTAGTTTTTGAGATATTGCAAGGGTCATAAAGTCATTTGAATTTCCTCTTCTGGGGTTTTCTGGTATCCATACACCTGTATTAATTAAGGAGAGCAACCACTGGCCAAGTTGATAAGCCACTGGATTGAAATACAAAGAGTTAATAGCCGTATAATTTCACTAATGTCACAAGAAAAAACACTGAACACAACATTGCCTAGCTGACATAGCTAGAAATAACTATGCTAGTAGTTTGCATTTGTAAGTAGTGTGTAATTTATAAAATGGAGAGATGTCTTTTTAGCTTAGATTGCAGATTTCTAACAATCCCATGATAATATGAAATAAAACTTCGTCAATGCATTTGCTCTTTTATGATTATAGGAAATTGACTAAACGGGTTGTAAAACATTACTTACTCTACTCAGAGTAATCTCATCTATGAAATGTTCACCTGCATGATCATGATACATATTTGCTATCTAAACCCAAATACAAATCACCATAGATTTTCCCCATTCTAAGGGAATGATTTAATGAAGAAAATTTGCAATCTGACATCTTCAAGCACATAAAATTTCGTATACAACATTTTAGTAACATCAAATATATTATTGTATAGTTTCCAAGGTGCCATAAAATTTGAGAAAAGACCAACATCTATTACTGACATTGCATATCAGTAGATTGATCTAAGATTATAAATTTCATGTGTTATGAACATTCCTCACGGTATTGACTGCAGAGGAGAATGTAATTGATATAGGAAAGAACTAGTGGTTGCAGACTTTAAGATGGCCAAATAATGATGCATCAGGATTATGGTTTCAGCCATTTATCTAAGGCCTACCAATGATACTCTAAACTAAATCATAACATTTTCTCTTTTTATATACATTAGTTGATATATGTTTTTCAATGTTGTTTTTACAAGAGACCATTGAAGAGCTTTATCCGAATGTAATGTTTTAATATAGTTCGTTGCATAAAAAATAAGCAAATTAAGAATAAGAATCAGTGTCTATAGAAATATTTGAATGTAGACAGCATTATATGATAGCTGAAAAATGACTAAATCTTTACAAAAATCTAAAACAATCTCTCTACATCAAAATATTTACAAATGTCAGTCTGTATCAAGAGCTTTCATATCAGATATACATCATGTTAAACAAATTGTTACTTGTTACTTTTCTATATTATGTGTTTTATGACTTGACTCTTCCCATACACATATATTTGATAAAGGGTAGTGAATTTAGAAACAAACGTCAAATATATGTGTATATACTAATTTTTTTGTTAAATTCCCAACAATGATTTTATAAGAAGCAAAATGAATTTAAATCACAAATTGTTTGGTTAATGTTTAAGACTAAATTGTGCTGGAAGATTTAAACCTCCTTTGCTTGCTTGCTTGCTTGCTAAAACAATTCTGTATTGCTTGAAGCTGACAGAGAAAATGTGACTATAGAATGATATATCTAATGAATATCTCTATAAAGGAAAACAGATTTTTACTGATATCAATGATATTAGATATATACAAATTTAGAAATAAAAATGAAACAGCTAGAAAACAAAAATGAAGCACAATTAAGAATGGACGATAGAGAGAAATTAAGAAAGAAAACTATCCTCTAATAGTTATGTCCAAATGTGCACATACAAATATAATATGATGTTGGTGATGACAAAGGTTGTTCAAAGTTATTGAATTCAAATTGGATTTTATTTAAAATATATTCCTATAACAGACCATCTGGCCATTGAGTTATCTATTTATATTTACAAACAAATGACTGTTCTTTCAATGACGTTATTTCACAGGCTCCTTAAGACCTAGAATAATATTTATTTATTTTCAGTGAAATTCTGTATCACTATGGTGGAATAAACTTATGTTAAACTTATGTTGTATCATGTTTGCAGTTATAATTTATACAGTAATTACCAGAGTTTATATTGTATAGAAATACACTTTCACATGTACATATATATTCATGTGTATACAAAAAGATAACAGAGTAAATGTGTATTTGCTAGCCTATTTGATCTTGCAAACTTTATTGAGTTTTACCTCAAAGCATTTTAATAACATATGTCAATTTGGTTTATGGCTTTTGTCAGGTTAAAGAATGATGTGCAGTGAATATCAAATCTGAAAGGAATTAACTGCAACAGAACCTTTATTCTGAACAGCTCATTTCTGCATTTATTGTCGTAGTTTATAGTTAAGAATAAATGTTATTTTATTCTTTTCTATGGTCCAAAACTCACAAAGTAATGATCTGACAGTGAAAAATTGCTCTAGAAAAGTGTGCCTCCTTTGATGAGTGCTCCGTAAGAGATATTAAGCTTAATTCTCTGTAGTTTGTCATCATATTTATCATCCAATGCAAAGCCATCCCTTTAAGGGAAATCTATTCCAACATAATACTATTACCTGACTACTGAGTAGAGCAACTTCCGTGGAGAGAAGAGCTGAGAATTTAGATATTATTTTAGTTTAATAGCATTTTCTGTAGTTACAAACTGAAAGGATATGAGGCAGAGAAAGACTGTTTTGAGAATGGGATTATATGTAGTGTTGCATATCACTAAGTCACTGGTTATATTGAATAATCAATGATATTATCGTTATAATGACTATTGATTTTGTGAATCATGCAAGTATCTTAAGTATATAATATTCTCAGGGAAATAAAGGGAAGTATGTAGGTTCTACAAAATTATCATTTGAGGAACAATTACATCTGTAACTTTACTGATTATTTGATGACCAGTGAAACAAACCACTTATATTACATCTTATATATATATAACAATTAATATCATGATAAACCATTATCAGTTATATCCCTAAACTGTATTAATGTATGTACATAGTACCCATGAGAAATAGTTGTGAAGAAAAATGCATAGCAGATTACAGTCACATAGTATGAATACCCTCTCAAATTCTTATAAGGATATTTAGTTCTGTTAAAAACTAAAAATCAAATTAAAATATCAACACTTCAGAAATTCAGCATAATCTTTTTAAACTTAAAAGAAATTGATTTTCCACTCTGTGCTACTGACTATTACTCTAATATGAGTTTCCAAATACACAAAAAAGAATTAGTTGTAAATTCCATCACTATCAGAATCATCAACCCACCATGATTATCATCATTACAATTATCATTGCACGCACAAATAACTTTATTTTATCCTCACTGCAAAGACAATGATGATTGTTAACATTACAGTGATTATCACCATCATCCTTTTATCACTAACTTTTATAGCATTAAATGCTTCAATGATTCCAGGCTCCTTTACTTCTTCCTACTGTCATTTGTTAACTTTCATATAATGTGATGTGTTAGGGCCTAGCTATCCATAAGCCGCTATATGTAACATACATTGACATGGAAAAGCCTTCTGACAGATTTTCAAGCTCTGTAATTTAGTGGTGGTTTCTTAGGAAATAACTGATTGAGTAAAAGCATGTATGGATTGTATAAGCCATTTAAAAAGGTGCAATGAATACGGCAACAAATTTAATGTGCAGGTTGTAGTCTACCAAGGTTCACTCCACAGCTGCCTTGTGTTTATTATAGTTATCTAGATAATAACACAAAAACTCAAGCCTGGTTATTGGTAGGAGTTCCTACATGTTAATGATCTAGACCTCTCAGCTGAAAGTATTGGAGAACTAGAGTTGAAATTCAAGACAATGAAAACAAAATCTGGAATTATTGGCCTTGATTAAATTTGGCAAAAACTAATGTTTAGTAAACAGAAAAATGGATAGGCTCAATATGTAGAAAAAGCTGCAGGTAGGAATCCCAAATGGTGCATCCAGTTTAGGGGCACAAGAAATGTGGTATCACATGTAAACTGACAGGGGAAGTAGACTTCTTATATTGTTGATGCACAAGACTAGTCAACAGTAAAGATACTCAAATAAACCCTCTCAAATATCTAGAAGGATTTATAGAAGTGGTAGAAATTTCAGTGAGATTATTAGTTGTGGAGTTGGGTATACTGAAATTGTAGTAGTTAGAGTGAGAAGGTGGTGGAAGAAGTTCAGGAAGTTTTTACCTCTAATAGACTTAAAAGGCTTTTCTTTCAAAGTAACGGAAATATATTATATGCTGAATGGCAGCAAAATGTGAACTGTGAGGGCAGAGTATTTACAAACACTAAAAACAAATAATGCATGCATGTTTCACTGGATGTGGAAAGTTAGTCTGCATGATTGACATCATAAGTGAAGTGAGAGAAAAGTTCAATGTATGAGGAATTGAATGTAGCATGCAAGAGAGACAATTACATTGGTATGGGCATAAAGAGTGAAAGTTGTATGGAAAAATGCAGAACAATTGATGAGAATGAACATTTAAGAGGAAGACTAAGATATGAAAAATGACCTAAAACACTGAACATCATAAACGATATAACACTGGACCAAGAGAGCAGGTGATAAGTCACAACCCCAAATACACATCTACCAGGACAAGAACTCTATTATTAAATGTGAACTAGGTGAGAGACCAGAGTCTACAATGTTTGCCAAATGAATGAAAACAATACAGGGTTTGAGACAACTGTTCAATATGGACAAGCATGTAACAGCCTCTTTAGTGCCTGTTTCACAAAACAAAAACACAGCCAGTCCACCCTGTAAACACACCTAGTACATTTCATAAAGCAGATGCTGCAAGAAAGGGTCCCCAGCTATATAATCCATATCAAATATGAAATATATAAACAAAATGAAGTCATTCTGACCGATCTGTCTTTAGACTTCAACAAAACTCCAACACATGCTTGCATGGTAAATGCATGTAAAAGTGATGATCATGATGATATCAGCATATATCAGTATAATTGTTTCTACTTTTGTCACAAGGCCAGTAATTACCCAGTACATTACTGGTACTTTATTTTATAGACCCTGTAAGGATGGAATGTAAAGTTAACCTCGACGAAATTTGAATTCAGTCTGTAAAGGGATGTAACTATGCTAGAAAGCATGGCGTCCAGCCCTCTACCGATACTGCCAATTCACAGTATAATGAGAAATTGTATGAAGTATATCTTTCATTTGATGTAGTATCTTGCTTCTGTTTGTACTTTACAATTGTAGTATCTTGCTTCTTTTTGTACTTTACAATTGTGTGCTTTGAAATAAATATTCACATCATATGTTTAACTACTGAAATGTTGCTGCTCTCTTCTTTCATTGGAATAAGGCATGTGATAACCAGTATATTGCCAATTCACTGAATCTCAACTTGTAAAATAATCTAAACATTCTATATCCAATAAAATATATCCACTCATCCCTCTTCATCAATAAGTTAGTGTTGATCTCATTAATTTCATAAAGGTCCACACTTTATACATATGTTTAGTTAAATGTTTAAATCTCTGAGATGAGTTGATGCTAATATGATTATAATCTTTCTGATTTGCGAGATGGAATGGCTCTGCCAGCGCATCTCCTTTACCATCCTCCAGGGAAATGCCTTCTCCATTCTGTCTCCCAGGGCTGTGGGGAGGCCAGTGCGTGGAACCCCATTTGCTGACCATATAGAGAGATGGGGAGTGCGAGAGAGATGGAGGAGATGACAGTGGGAGCTGGGCTCTTCCACCTTTGGAACATATCCTTGTGGTTGTGTTTATTATCTATATAGTCATTGATGTTCTATAATCTTTCTGATTACACTGTGAAACAAAATTGAGTTTTGCATATTATAAAAGTGAAAATAACTGATATTCATAGTATTCCTAGTGTTTAATATAAATGTCATTTTTAAAGACTCATATAGCTACGTGTGTGTTAAGATATGATCAAAAAGACTTAACGTAGATTTAAATGTATTTTGGTTTGATTTCCAGCTGTAATTTGGCTGTGGCCGACCACCTTTAATAGACCAGCAATAGTCAGAAAACATATTGGTGTTCCTGCTTTATTTGTAACACTTTTCTGAGATAAAGAACACTATGAACATCCAGCACAGAATCGAAGAGTTTAGAGACAATAACAAGGCAATTATTTATCTCTGTCCCTGATTCCCATTATACCATGTATATTTACGTATGTCTCTGTGGTCACAGTACAGAATGCATTGCTTGATGAGAAGTTTAATAAGGCTTCTCAAATCGTATTTAGATCAGGGTGGCTGTTCGTTCCAATCACTCTATACCATGTCAGATGGTCAGTGACATCATGTGCATTGAAGTCTCCCATTAGGATATATGACTCAGTCTTATCTACATTTAATGCTGTAGTGACTTCCTCAATGAAGGATCTGTATTTGGACACCTTGTTTGGTGCATAAACTTGCACCACCCACAGAGACATATCGTTCAGCCTAAGCTTGAAGAAGCAAATCCTCCCGCCTAATGAGAGCCAGTCCATAACACATTCTAACAGCTGGGGGCCTTGTGAGTATCCCCACTTCCTGCCTGTGCAGTCTTTCTGGCACCACACCTGAATAGTGGAGTTTCCATCCTCAATCAAATCTATAGCCATGGAACCTCATTGAAGAATCTCTAACTATATCACACCAGTAGCACATCATTTCCTCCACTATTTTCTGCTCATTACCTGTAAGTGTTGTGATGCTCCAGGTTCCAATTGTCAAAGTTTTCCCCCTTCTAAACCTTCTTTGCGGTCATTGGATATGCAATCTTTGTGCATCCATCCCTCACCTCCCAGGACAGGTCGCATGCTCATCATGTGTTTTTGCAGCAGAAGGTGATCTCCAACTTGCACTTTATATACTCGATACTGAGTGTTGCATGGCTGTAAGGAAAATTAGTGCTGTAAAATCTGAGACAGTTTGCTTCTCACGGATGCTTTTGCAGTATATTACATGTGGATGGAGTTCCACTGAAGCAAGTGGAGAAGTTCAAGTATCTTGGGGCTGTGTCCACAAGTGATGGAATGCAGGAGGCTAAATTAAGTGCAAGAATTTCAGAAGCTGGTGCAGTAATATGCCAGCTTTAGCATTCAGTAATAAGAAGAAGAGAGGAAGGTGTAAAAGCCAAACTTGCTATCTTTAATTCAGTATTTTTACCAACCCTTATTTATGGTCATGAATCTTGTGTAATAACAGAAAGAAGATGATCGCAAATATAAGTGTGCAAAATGCGGTTCCTCTGAAGCATCTTTAGAGTAACGTTACTCAATAAAGGGCATAGCTTGGGGATCAGATTGTCACTCCTGGTAGAGCCACTACTTCTTTGAATTGACATAATGTACAGGTTAAACCAACCGACAGGAGACCCAGAGGCAGACCCCAAAGAAGATGATTGCATAACACCCATGGACTTCGCTGGTCTGACTTCAGCTGGATTTGGTAGAGACAATTGCTTCTGACAGGACCCACTGGAAGCAGTGTTTGATGACTCTCAGGAATAAGTGGGTAAAAAAGAAGATATAATTTTGTATTTATAATCTGATGATTATGCTAAATGAGGACACACATTCAACACATTCTTATAAGTGTCTAAAGCTGATAAAAAACATTTGAACTCATGAAAACACATGTTATAAATTTGGTGTTTGTTAATGATATTAACCTCATCTTTAGAAATGAAACGTTTTACAATAATTACATTTACATTGAAATTTTATTGGTCTGAACTCCAATCTTCATCAGATGTCTTCTGCTTGGGTATGTTTATCGTCCTTGATGCAATAGAACTGGATGATTTATTTATAAATTAAAGGTAACATTGTGATTATACATGGACATGGTTCAGTAGCTCAGTAGATAAGAACATCATACATTCTTAGTTGAAAAATAAAAGCATCTTATCAAATTTATTTAGGGATTATGTACACGTCCATGAATAAGACACCTAATAACATATGCTTTGGCATGTTTTGCAGAATACTAATGTAATGTTCTACTTCTTTTATGTAGAGATATACACAAATATTGCTGTGAGTAATGTTAATTCTGAGTTAAGCAGCAGTACAATTGTAGCATTTGTAGGAATCTACTATAGAAATTTAGAGCAATGCTAAAGTATAGTAGTTTAAAAAAATGTTTACTGTCTTATACTTCAAAGGTGCTAAATGCTAGATTTTGTATCAATATTAATATTGAATTTTCCAGAAATGCTCATGTAATCTTTTTTCAAATATGAAATGTTAAATGGATGTACAAACAAAAATGTGGAATTTTGTGAAAGGCCAATGAACATTTTGCAGAGATTCTAATGTACTTTTAATAAAGAGCTTTGTATATATTCTAACCTAAGCTTTTACAGCAATGCTAACGAAGACAATTTCAGAAATACAGTAGTGGAATTTTGCGCTAATAATGAAGTAGAGTATCTAAAAAATGCTAATGTAGTATAAAGCATAGTTACTATGAAATATTTACAGAAATACCCTATAAAAATGTTGCAGAAATGTTAATACAGATTTTGCAAAACGGCTAATGGAGAATTTTCCAGCAAGAATATTATTCAGTTTTTTAAGAATGTTTAAAGTAGACATAAGAAAAAAATTATAACGCAGATTTTTGTGGAAATACTAATTTAGAACTGTGTGGCAATACTAAATAAAATCTTATTCATAAATGCTAATGTTGAATTTTATTTTAATGCTGTTGTAGACTATTTTAGAAATAGTAATATAGGCATTTGCGTTAATAAAGATGTTTACAAAAGCAGAATGTAAAATTTCTAACAACGAACATGCTGAAATTTACTGGATTGTAGAAATACAAATATAGAATTTTGCACAGAAATCTAGAATTATGCAAAATTATAATGTGCAGAAATACTAAGGCAGAAGTTTGCAGCAATGTGATTGTAAAATATTTTCAGTATGAAGAGCTGTCTGCACAAATGCTAATGTAGTATCCTGCATCATAGCTAATGTAAATGTTTTCTTTAACATGATTGTAGAAGTTTTTAGAAATGTGAATTTTTCAGTATGCTCAATGTAGAATTTTGCCATATACTAGTGTAGGTTTTTGTAAATATGCTAATATAATTATTTGTAGCTATGATTAATGTACTGTTGTGCTGCAGTTATTATGGTAATTGAGTTTCCTGGTTATCTAAAGGGCAGAATTATAACTTCAGTAATATAATTTATGAGAACATAAAGCTTTATAGTGACCATTAATGTAAACTTTCATATAAATGCTAATTTAGATTTTGACAGCTACATATATTCAAAGTTATATATCAATCTGAATATAGAGTTCTCTATAACAAAAACAAGTGAATGCACATATAGGTCAAATACTATCATGTTTTGCTCTAGTTTTGTGTAAAACATTATTAGAAGAACTATACATTAATACCTGATTTAAGGAGGGAACAGCTCTAGGGTTATTTTTCTTCTAGAAATAGAAGCCAAATATTCCTCAAATAAAAGCCAAATGGAAAATGTTACCTTGGAGCGTACTAATAGATGAAGTAGTCACAGATGAAAGACTTTTGGTCATAGGTTATATCAGTCAGAGATGAATTGCCTCATTGTTGGCCACAAAAGGTTTCTCTCCTAAAATGAAAGACAAATTGTATGATGCCTGTATATGAACAGCAATGTTACATGGCAGTGAGACATGGGCATTGCGTGCAGAGGGCCTGCACAGACTGGAAAGAAACAAAGCATGCATGCTCCATTCGATGCGTAATAGTAATATACGTGAACGGGCAAGCGTAAATGAACTAAGTGAGAAATTAGGAATAAGAGGGATCAGATGCTGTTTACTTGAGAGAAGACTACGTTGGTATGGCCACGTGATGCGCATGAAAGACGACAGCTGTATAAAAAATCGATGGTAGTTGAAAATTGATGGCAGTTACCGAGTAGGTAGACCCAGAAAAAATCTGGGACGATTTGATAAATTCCGACCTTACACCTCTCTAAGACAATGTCACTGGACCGAGATCTTTGGCGTTACATAGTAATACAGAAGACCCGCCTTGCCTAAGTACGAAGCGAAACCTACAGTCAGTAGGCACCTCTTAACCAAATATACACCCCAATCCACTACCCCTACCCTATCCTCCCACACAACCAACACCACCCTCTCTCTGTAAAGTTGGTACCACAACATCCTGTCCAAATAAATGAAATGAGATCGAGATCGATATCGTGTAGGTGTCATAACAAAAAAATACACACATTTCATGCTGTAATGTGGCTATGTAGGTAACATGGTAAAAAGTTACCAGTTCCACTCTGTAAATGTGGTTGGTGTTAGGAAGGGCATCCAGCCGTAGAAAACCCGCTAGATAGTCCTGTATGAGCGAGACATGGTCACCCGACCAACCTTGCCTCAAGTGTGACAACTCCCGTCCAACCCATGCTAGTGTGGAAGATGGACGTCAAACGAAGATGATGATGATGATGATTGACAGCTGAAATAGCAGAAGAATTTAAAATAAAAAAAATAATAAACGTCATTATACTGCCACAAACTCATGTGGCTAAAATATTCATCGTTCGAGTGAATTGTTTGTTACATTTTGTTTGTATGTTTGCATTCAAATATTAGTCCTATATACCCTAAATACTCTTAAAAGTCAAACAGATGCAGTGCATTAGGTGTCTTTCTCCACTATTTTGCAAACAATGACTTATGGGGCTTTCGAAACTTGGAATTGCTGTTTCTTCTTCACCTCTTTTTCTTCTAATACTTTTCGAGTATTCTTAGGTAAGTGTCATCAAATAACCCTTCCTTCCATAAGCATAGTGACCAGGCTCTTTACTCTGTATCACATGTCTTATGCCTTACATTCTTATCCCATGCATCCCAGAGCCTTTGAATGGTGGCCATCGTTCTTCTTTCACTTAGTCATAAGATTAAAATAAATTCTGAAGTTATATTTTAGCTGTTGTATGAATCTTAACTTTAAAAAAATCTGTTTCTTAATAAAATGAAATATATATTGGAGCTAATGCAGATTCCCTTTAATACCAAAGCCACAATACATATGATACCATACATTGAAAGTCTAATTTTTATTGGTTAAATAGCACTAAAACTGTTCCGATCATAGAGACCTATAGCAGGATGAATATAATCAGCCAAATTATAAAATACAACAGAGATCTAGTCGTCTAAGTATATTATGTCTCCAGCTAACTGACATCCACACCTTGAAATTCACTGTTGTCCTGTCCTACTTTTTGTGTAAAGATGACAAATAACTTTTGCCCACCCATATATTCAGTCAGTTTTCTTCTTAAATGATCTTCAAATGTTAAAAGAAAACTATGTAGTTTGTTAAACTTGTTTTCGATATTTGAAATCTCTTTAAGAGATTAAATTGAAAGCCTATGCCAGTAAATGTTATTTAGTATTTACAGTAATTCAATTGTTATCATATAAATAAACAAGTTCTTTCATTCTTTCTTTCTTTCTTTTCTACACTTGCTTCTCACTAACTCACAAAACTAATGAACTAAATAAATAATAAATTGGAGTGAAATAAATATAAATAAATTTCTTGTTTTGCTATTTGAAATGTGTTGCTCAAGATTAAATTTTTCTTTAATAAAAAAAAAAGTATTCGGTTCTTCAGAGTAATTTATTTTACCAATTATTATTTATATGTGATGTGAAATATTTCAATTTCTCTTTTTTGTGTCTTGTTTGTATATTGTATTTTCTCCCTACTTATTTGTTCTTTACTTTCGTTTCTACTGTTGCCTGTAGAGAGAAAATATTTGGCAACAGAGGTATTATATTAATTAGAAATGATTAAAAAAAAGCACAAGAATGTTATGATTTGTGGGAAGGTAAAACAAAATATTTCTAAAAAATTAAATATATGTAAATGAAAGTAAATAAATGAAATGTTATTTTCATTTTCAATAGTCTAAATTTATAGCTTTAAAATAATATAATTCATAATTTTTTTCCTCAAGAAATCCCTTGTCTCTTTCTCTGTATGTCTCTCTATTACCCATTACCACTCTGCCATACCCACATACAAATGCATCTGTAAAACCTGGGAGCACCATGGCTGCTGAAGTTGGGTGCAACACGAACTAAACATGTATGTTAGCTATATATTTCTCGTTCTATAATACACAATACTTCGTACTTGATGTACCGTACAACCAGACTAATGGTAGCTTGTTGTTTGTATTAATAATGGTGTTACTGCTGTCAGCTGTGTACATTCTCTCTCTCTCTCTCTCTTTCACATACACGCACTCGCACTATGATCTATATATATATATATATAAACCTAGCAACGCAACAAATGAAAATCCTCTCAAAGGGATTAAAATTCACTCCAAAACCACATTACATCAACCTCAGAGAGATACGGGAGAATATTTCACACTTCTGTAGAAAAGTACGCATAACAAGGAATGCTTGACAAAGAGAATAATGACAAATCAATTGTACGTAATAAAACCAACTACAAGCCTACACATGGTATGAATAAAATGTTGGATAAATTTTGCAACCACCTATCAACTTTGCTATACGATGTACTACCACATCATAAACCTAAACCTAACACCAGCCAGAAGGAATGAAAAATTATCCACCAATTGAAGAACAACCACGACTTCATAATTAAGGAAGCGGACAAGAGAAGTATTGTCGTCGTTATGGGGTTTTTTATTTCGATTGTAATACTTACCAACAAATATCGGGTAATGCGATGGGCTCAACCGTCGCTCCAGCTTACACCAATTTCGTCAAGTTATATCTGGACGCTCAGATATATCAACAACCCAGATTAAAATATGACTTGAATTTCAACAAAAATTTGCTAGACAACTGAAAACGCTATTTGGGTGACTGCCCCATTCTATGAACATACAGTTGACCAATTCAATGAATCCAAAACTATAACCATCAGCATCCATAATAACATCCAATTGACAAGCGAATATATTCAATACTGTCTGTTCAACATTCGCATTAAGGAACAATCAACATTTTTCTGGGTCATATGTGTGTACGTATGCATACTTACATTTATGTATCAACTTTACTAGGGCGAGAAATAAAATTCTAATTTTTGCTTTAGACAAGCCCAGCAATAACTCGCTCGGTAGGCAAATGCGGCTAATCAGCCGATGTATACTTAAGAAAATACTATATATTTTCACCCGTTCAACAGATTGGTAAAGGTATACAGTCCTGATGAAGGGTAATGATCCAGAAATATGTTGATTATTCCTCAATGCCAAGGTTGAACAAACGATTTGTCATCAGCACGGCACAGCTTTAATCGGGCCGTTTACAAAAGAATCGTATATTATTATTAATATTCGGAATAACCCCTATGTACATTTGTATATATGTATATATATATATAAATTAATAAAAACAATGAATAAAAACAAAGAAACAGTTCCTTATATTAACAAACTCAATATTTTACGATAGTTTCTAGGATATATATGTGTGTGTTGGTATGTATATCATATAGATCTATGTAAACATTTCTATATGATATACATACCAACACACACATATATATCCTAGAAACGATCGTAAAATGATGAATATTTTAATATAAGGAACTGTTTCTTTATTTTTATTCATTGTTTTTATTAATTTATCTTGACTCTGTTTTCCTGTGATTTTCATCGAAAAAAATTTTGAATACATCTTCTCTTTTCATGATATTTGTATTACATTGAGCTCTTCATGCGGATTGGACAGTACCGTATATTTTGATAGATTTATCTACATACACACAGACACATATATATATATATATATGCATATATGTATGTATGTGTCAATAATTGTCACAAGTGTAGTGTTTGTACCAGAGTTTTCAAGTCGCTGGCTGGACTAAAAAGTCACACTCGTTCAGCGCATCGGTAGGGGTTCTCCTACATGGATATACAGTAGTGGCCGTACTCGAAAACGAGTTGGCAGTAACCATATATATATATATATATATATATATATATATATATATATATATATATATATACTAGCTGAGGTACCCAGCGTTGCTAGGGTTTAAGTAATACAATTGTTTGTGCAGAAATAACACTTGATGAAGCTCTCGGTTGAATTAAGTCTTATAGGAAAACACGGTCATCGTTGGGGAGTCCACACCACGGCCAACTGGTTATTGCGACCCGCAGAGGCCTTCTATCCGTCCTGTAAGATGTTCCATTCGGTTAAATATATGCATGTTAGCAGCAAAGATGTCACAGCCTAGGGTGGGTAGAAAATGTTTAAATATCCTTACCGCCCGCAACATCAACTGTGGCCCGTTGAAGATTTCTATTCGATTCGGAAAGGGTTCCGCCCGGTATACACTTTTGGAAAATACACCGCATTACCCAACCAGAGCCGATAAACCACATTTGTCTGGGTAAAACTCGACCCATGGAAGGCAAATTCAATTGTTATCCATCCCATTGTTGTACAGCTCTCTTTCCCGCTGGATAAAATAATCCACTGCACATAAGTGGTGCATCTATGATGTTTGAAAAAAGAATTTGTGATATTTTATATTTGCGGTGTTTTCGCTTTATTAAGGTGCCCTGGGGAAACTTTTAACACCTTATTGAAAGATAAATAATGCACCTGTACAGTTTAAAGCAAATTGGTTGCTCATATTAGAAGAAACAACCCAAATGAAAAAATAGGTTTGTGTGGCTTTTTGCCTTCCGCGAGTTGTCTGGGATAATTCTTTCTTAGCCTAAAGCCATCCTTAGCACATAATTTACCTGTGTTTTAATTTTGAAGAAAAGCGGTTGAGAACTTTAAAATTATGGCAGAAAATAACATTTATATGAACATGTGCATGCAAATGAGCTATTGATTTATGAAAAAATCGATGCAGACTAGAAATGATCGACTTTTTTGAACTTCAAAGTACTTAAGAAATCAAATGGGCATGAGAGCCACACCAGTGTCAAGTCTCATCAAGATCGGTTTGGTAGTTTTTGAGTTTTAGGTTCACAAACAATTCAACAAACAAAGAGAAATTGCCATTTATGTATATAGATATCGATGTGTGTGTGTGTGTGTTTGTGTGTGTGCTTGTGTGTGTATATTTACATTTATGTATCAGCTGTGCTAGAGTGAGAAATAAAATTCTAATTATATATATATATGAAATATGTTGATGTATCTCAAACGAAATATTTATACGAATGTATGTATAAACCTACATGTGGATGAGTAAACGATATCATAAAGCAAAATTAGAAAAGTCGACTGAGTTTTGCTGATGTGGGATTTCCTCGATAGTTTGGTGTCGAAAATAAACCAAGAATTCACATAAAAATTCTGTTTACAGGGACACTATATGTTTTCGCATTTTCAATGTTAACACTACTTGACTGTGTCGATGCTTCCAAATAACTGCTACGTTTGTTAAAAAAATAAATCGAACTAAGTGAAACAAATCATCGCAAGATATATGTACTGAATGACGTACAAACACATTTTCAATTAATTCAATTAATTAGAATGTCCTTCAAACCTGGAGAATGGAATTGCAGTCAGTGGTATTTGTCTGTGACGCTCAATCAGTGATAATTTTGAGAAATTAAGAATCCATATTACAACATTAATTTAATTCAAAATTGAAATTTCATATTGCCCACTCCATCTGAATCAGTGCTTTCTTAGATTTTAGAAAGTATGAGAATTGTCTAGCAGATTTAGTTTGCATAATTCGTGTCTTGCATGCTTGAACTTTGATTCAGTTTCGACACCAGATATTACCTCATTCTAATAAACACGCCACCTATCCAAATTCACTTCAAAACACAAATATCCGAATCTTTCTATTTGGTATGTCTCTACTTCCCCAGAGTTCACGCTTTTATCAAATCCCACCCCTAAATAAGGCCTACATGTAAATATTTCTGACCTGTCCACGGTTTTGTGACATCTTCATGAGGTTCAGTGTTTGAGGTCGTTCTTCACAACTTTGTCCCTTCTCTTTATTGCTTCCCATCATCATTTCTCATCTACCTCAAAACCTCAGCACTTTATTTTAAATATACACTCTCCGTATCCTCACATACTAATACCAATGAAATCAACCCTTCTGTACGTTAGTTTCAATTCCACTTAGACTCAAACTTTCTCTCAGTTTATGCATATAAATATGTATAATTTACATATATGGCTGATTAAGCTGAACAGCTTGACTTTAGTTTCGATCGTTGTTGCTGTCCTCGTCAACATCTGTCTCAAATTCTGCGTGTTTTCTTGCACATTACTCAGAGCGTCGGTTAACATCCTTTATTCTTTGTACAGATATGAATTATGACATGCCTCAGCAGCTTAGTGAACAAGCCAATCCGTAATTGAATTAACTACCACAGTAAGCACTAAATTGAACATTTATAAGCCACTTCTCTACTTCTGCTACAACTAATGTGTATATAAAACCTACTTACGTAGGTTTTAGTAAGCTTTGAAACTCGAGTTAATTTAATCTAAGGATTACCACGTAGATTTGGTATATTTATCTTATTTAAATATATATAAACATTTATTTCCATACACATTTCTCCTCGCCTCAATTAAAATAATGGTTTCTTATATAGGCACAAGGCCAGCAATTTTGTGGGAGGGGAAAGTCGATTAAATCGACCCCAGTGCGTGACTGTTACTTTATTTTATCGACCCCGTGAGGATGAAAGGTAAAGTTAACCTCGGCGGGATTTGAACTCAGATCATAAAGGGCCGTAACTCTAAGCTGCAAAACATGGCGTCTGACTTTCTACTGATACTGCCAATTCACCAGTTAAAATAATGTGCCTTCTGTACAGATTTGAATTTATAATAGTCTTCAACAGCTTAGAGCACAGTTTAATTTATATCGCTCACCCTTCTCCCCCCTCTCTACATCTTATTTGTTATTGGATGTTTGAAGTGACCTGAAGTAGTTTCGAACTCGGTAACAGATGCTGTAAATTTGAGGACAGAATTAAATAGACGTGAGTTGTCTTGGGAATTAATGACAAGAGAAACAAATAATGACCCAGAGGCTAAAGACAAACATGTATAATGACAGCGGCTAAAGATGGAACATATATTCAGTCTTGAGATGTAAGACAATTTGCAGTTAAATCTAACCTAAAATAGAACTCGACTATTTTAAATATAGTAACATGTTGAACAATTTAAGACTGGATACACAAAAAAGATGTGAAGATGGATGATGATCTTGGTATGTAACGCTTTTGACAAAAGATGAGTTTGATATACTATGTATTGATAAACGTCAACAGCATATTGGATGACATCCATATATATATATATATATATATATATATATATATATATATATATATATATATATATATATATATATGTGTGTGTGTGTGTGTGTGTGTGTGTGTGTGTGTGTGTGTGTGTGTGTGTAAAAGGGTAAACAAAAATAACAAGCAAACGACGCAGTACAATGAAGAAATATAGTAGTTTTTCGCATAAGAAAGAGAGAGAAAATGAAAACGGAGAAAGATGGACGACGTTTGGATGAGTCTGCACATGTATTTACTATTCTAGAATGTAAAATTTGAATACAATATTTATTCTGCGACAGATTGAAGAAATACATTATTCTGTGTTGTCCAGAAACGTGACATTACACTGTTGAGGTGACTGCATTATGCAATTGTTTCAATCAAATTCAGTGCTGCATTGTGATTTCTTGCAGCACACGTGGAAATGTTTCACCCTGTACGTTTTTGAAGGTATATATGGTGGGCCAATGGTGTAAATATTCAATATTCAATGTCAGGCGAATATAAAGCGATCACCCGTATGGACATAATCAATAATCTTTCGGAAGCTGGATTGGCAGTATCGGTAGAGGCGTCGGACGCCATGCTTTGACACATAGAGTTACGGCCCTTGCCATTCTGAGTTCAAATCCCGCCGAGGTTAACTTTGCCTTTCATCCTTACGGGGTCGATAAAATGAAGTACCAGTAATGTACTGAGTAATTACTGGCCTTGTGCCAAAAGTAGAAACAATTATTTTTGTTAAATAAACGAGAGAAAACAAAATACATTAATTTTCTGAAAAGTATATTACGTCAGTATTCACATCCTGTTCCCGAAATCAATCGTATTCAACAATCTCCCTTTATATATATATATATATATATATATATATATATATATATATATATATATATATATATATATATATATATATTATGTGTGTGCGTGTGTGTGGGTGGGTAAGGGTGTGTGTAAAAACATGCTTGCCTATGTAGTTAAGTGGATCGTTCTGCACACATATGACCCTTGTGTCTTCTACTATAGTCCTAAGATGAACAATGCCTTGGAAGGTTGCTGGTGATAGGAAGCGAATCCATCTGTGTAAACCATGCCAAAAACTGTTGGAAAGTACTCTTTATTTGTTTCAAGGACATGGCAACCTCGCTAGTGCTATTGGCATGGCTAAATGCACAGTGCCTTCTATAGAGCGTTGGATCGTAAGTAAGCGATATGAGGTCACGGCCCATCTGAGAAATCTGTCACCGATTAAGTCCTGTGAGGGAAGGGAGTCATACGGAAGCAAGACGGCAATAAACACTAACATATACATATATATATACACACACATACACATATATACATACATTTAAGTACCCAGTGGTAAATTTCCAGTGCAGTTCGGGATCCACAAAACGATGTAGTGGGATTACAGGCAAGTTAAATGAGAAGATACATTTTGTATGCGATAGAAGCATAGGGGAAATAAACACTAAAAGCACAGCTGAAAGATATTCTCAAAGTTTCCGAAGAGGATCGCCGGAAGATGACGACAGCTTTTACTACCTAAGGTGTCAATTATGAATGATGTAGTATAAACGAATTAAGAAAAATCTATAAGAGTACATTCTTCATAGGATGTTGTGTGCAAGAGAGAAGACTACATTGGTATAGACATCAGATATGTATCGACGCTGAGAGCTATATACAGTGCAGAGAAATAT
>OZ024743.1:15428971-15546471 GCA_964016885.1 Eledone cirrhosa | reverse complement strand
AACAAGATAAACTAAAGGGATAAAATAATTCTATTTTATGTGGATATGTGTATATGTGATGTGTACATCTATGTGCACATATATGCATACATTTATATATGCACATACTTAGATACGAGAACGCATTGAATACATTTACATTACACATAAGATTTTGGCAAGCAGCTAGTGGTCGAGTTGATGAACGATAAAAGAAAGAATAGTTGACATTCCATAATGTAACATTGAACTTGAAGCATAAAAACGCGTAATTGCATGCATCACAAGAAAGTAAAAGAAAGAAAAATATATCAAGACACTTTACTTCCCGAAAATGCCAAACATATTTCCTGTGTAAAATTCCTTCTCATTTCTAAACTCGCTCAGTCTTGTGTTCATTTACTGACTTACTTGCTCTTTCACCTATTCACTTCAAAGTCATTTACTTACTCTCGCAACAAGTATATCAGTGATTAATTTGTTGTCCAATCATACACACACGCACTTACTCATTTGCTAAGTTGTTAACCCGCTCACTTACTGACTCACTCAGTCACTTATTCAATTTGCTGCCCATTCATTAAATCCCTCATTCGCATACTCAGTCATTCATACATATATTATCTCATACATTCACACACGCAGTCAGCGTCTTACCCACCTATCTATTCACACAAACACTTATGCTAACATATATCTACACATTCACCTATACATATGAGCATTCACTCCCTTATCCATCCATTCAATCATTCATGCACTAAATTATTTTTTCAGCCAATCACTCATTCATTAATTATATCCTGTGCTCAAATATTCATTATCTTATCTCTTCAATTACTCGTTGAACTACACCAATGAACCACTTTTCTTTTTTATTCATTCACTCGTGTTGAAGAAGCAGACTCGTTAGGTTGTCAGATAAAATGTTTGGAGACATTCCTTTCGGCTCATATTCTTGAGGTCAACTTTGCTTTCATCCATCCGAGGTCGATAAAAAAGTACCAGGGGGCCTATATATCTTTATCTCGTCTTTATCAATGTCTCTTTCTCCCTCTCTCTCTTTTTCTTTATAAGAAATTGGCTGTGTTGAGACATGATAAATAGATGTGCTCTACTAGATTTAAAATGGACAAGGCTCACAGTATGTCACTACGGTACCCGTACGGTCCAATTAGGAGTTATGGCTACATAAGCCCACTCATTTACCTACTGTTTTATTCTGTTTTCTGCTTTCTTATTCATATGTTCGCTTATTACCATTGACATATTATCCAGATGTTTTTTCTCTTGTTCACGTCCTCATTATTTACCTTCTATTCTAAGCACTTCCTCATCACTTACCCATTCTTTCATTCACTACGAAAGTTGTTCAGTTATTACCTCACTTTATCGCTGTTTTACCTATTGAATTAGTCTCTGTTTTTCTGATTTATTCATCTAATGAATATATTTTTTTCATTTCAGTACTCATTCTGTTACTCATCCATCCAACGAATCGATTACATATTAACTCTTATTTTGCTTTAAATGCTTATTAGACCCATACACAACACCATACTCATTAAACGTTCCACCAAATCAATTACTCATTCCATCACGCCTTCCCTTTCTCATTCCGAGCCTTGCTCATTGTTTCTATAACTGAAAGCTTCATTCTTCCACTAATACGAATATTCATTACCCCACTCCCTCGCTTCTGTAATCTTTTACTTGGCCATTCATCAATTTACCAGCTCCTTTGTTGTCTCACTTATTTTATTGCTCAATCCTTTACTTTCTAATTCATTTACTCCTCCATTTTCTGACTCCCAGATTTGCTCATTTTCTTTCCTCCACACTAATGTAACCCTCAGCTATTTCCTAACAGACGTTTCTCACTAATTTAGTCACTCGTTTATTCTTTTCTTTCTCACCTGTTCGGGAATGTGAAGCACTAATTTGTTTAGCATTATTCAATTGATACCTATTTTCTGCTCTATTGTTTACGCACTCTTTACTACTCAATATCCCATCAATATTGATTTTGTATGTGGTATCAGTACCAAAGAGTATCATTTTACAGGTGGTCTAACACAACACCATAAAGTATACCACACCAATCAAACTCGTACAGAGTGCAAAATCGCCTGCACATTGTATAGTATGAAATCTAAGTCATTTCTTCGTTTGATTGGCCATCTAAAGCAACATCAACGACAACAACATCAATAGCATGTTTTTGCCATTAGCAGATTTTTGTGGTTTTTTGTTTAAGAATTGGCCGTAGTTGGACGCAAGATGGTTTCCACTATGTATGAATGTCACTCTGAGAGTGGGATTGGCTCAGTGCACAGTCTTTCCTCACTATAAAAAACATCTTCACGCACATGCATTGCACGATAGCATTAATTGATAATTATTAATAATGTTATATCGTGCAATGGCTATACGTGATAACGAGGGAGCAGCCATCATCATGTATGTATGTATGTATGTATGTATGTATGTATGTATGTATGTATGTATGTATGTATGTATGTATGCATGTATGGATGGATGGATAGATGAATGAATGGATGGATGGCTGTGGATGTGTGTAAACAACTATGTACGTATATAGGTATTAATTCACTTCACTGAAATCAAAGTGATTGAATGTAAATGTTTCCGCACGTGCGTTAAGATCTATTTCGTCACTCATTATAATAATAATAATGAAAATATTGTGTACAGTGCTCAGGTGCACTATTTCATCGTTTCGTCTGGAAAACTGAAGTGAAGTAGATACATACATACACTCATTTAGGGATACGTACAACCTTACATATATACAAATATGTACATGTATGCATACAAACATCTATACATTCACCAGTATATACATACATACATACACAGACACACCTACGCACAGTAAAATGCTAACCTCCTCATTTTCAACAAAGTCACTGAATACTGCAACTAGATACTCCTACTTATCCACTGTCAAGACAAAATTCAATACCGATGAGACAAATAATTGGTCACGCAACAAAAAAACACACGATTTTAATTGGTGCAACTCTCCATTCAGCTGCAGCTCAAAAACAAGAAATATATTGCAAGACTTCCGACTTACTCTGCAGCAAACCCTTCTAAAGTGGATAAAAACTTCGAAATGTTCAACAGTAACGCAATAAAGCTGATATTCAGCTGTTCGTTTAATATGAATAGCGTCATAAAGAGGTAAAATTCAGGAATAATACAACTAAAGTAATACCATAAACAGCATGCAATTGATTGAGAATGGAAGTTTGCCCTATGAAATGTAAATGATATCAAGGAAAAGTACTATAGCTTATCAATGTAGTTTCAAACAATGGTCTGCACCTACAAAATAGAGCATTCAGCAACTCTAATCGGGAAAATGTGCTATCCAAAAACACGGTCAATTCACAACTAAGCACATACATCATATAGAAAACCGTTGACTGACAATCAGCATGGGGTTTTTAACCAAAGTCTGCGATTTATGCATCACAGACACACTCCACATCATCCAAAACACTAATGCACACTTAAGCAAAAGACCAAAATAATCGAACCTTCCAACGATGTAACATGCTTCCGGTAACAGATGTCCGATAAATAGAAGGAAAGACACATTCCTATCATGACCAAACACATAATAAATATATGTCACCAGCCACTCGATCATATGTATATGATGTTAATACCGAACAATATACTAGTGTTCGTCAGATTGTAGACGTCACAGGCATCATCTCAACACAACAAATCATACATGAATCGATCCATGTGAGTTAAGATCTACACAGCAAGTCACAGATGCCTAAAATCTTTAAATAACCTGACAACCAGATGAAACCTGTTGGTATGTAGATAGGGTCATGTTTAACGACACACTATTATATATATCTATATTTGAAGTTCTAGTTAAACTTTAATTAGTTACCTACCTAGCTATGTATGCTTACACTCTTTACAAATTATCCCATGTGATTGTTTCATTTTATATATATATATATATATATATACACAATTAAGATAAATTAAATGAATTCAATCTAAATCGAAATTATGGGTGTCATGCCTTAACGGCGTGCGCCATATCGCCCGGAAAATAAGCTCAAAGACTTTGTAGGTGCGAGCATTTTATAATAACTAGAAATTGATCAACATATATATAAATAAATATAAACATGAATAATCACAGGAGATAATTTTTACAAGCGTGTAACCACGCATGGCTAGTAGGTAACAAATAAATAAAGTTAACTAGAACTTCAAAAATAGATACCTTTTAATGATTAATCTTCCCTGAATATATTTCATTAAAGAAATATATTTCACCAATTAATCAGATCGTAAGTCACAGAAAGTGGATATTATTGGATTATCAACAAGGAAGAACAATATTCCAGCAATCCATGTTTACACTTCGAGTCAAAATCCTCAACTGGCCGTTAGCACGTGTTGTTTTTACACATCATAGCGGCTTCGTCTCAGTGGCGTGAATAGGTATTCGACAACTAGAAATAGCAGTCAATTCCTTTCAACAGAGTTAGCTCTACAATTAAGGAGCCATATTTATATATTCAGGGAAGATTAATCATTAAAAGGTATCAATTTTTGAAGTTCTAGTTAACTTTATTTATTTTTTACCTACTAGCCATGCGTGGTTACACGCTTGTAAAAATTATCTCCTGTGATTGTTCATGTTTATATTTATTTATATATATGTTGACCAATTTCTAGTTATTATATATATATATATATATATTTATATGTCAATCGATTTCTAGTTGAAACAAATGCTCGGATCTATTCATTGGAATCTTTGAGCATAGTCTACAGAGGTATGGTGCGTGTCTCTCAGACATGACACCCTTAATTTAATTTAGGTTATATATATATAAATATGTATGTATGAATGTATATATATATATATATTGTTATACTTTGGGAGGGTCATGTTGCCAATAAGAAACACACGCACCAGTTGCTTTCAATTTCTGGTTGGTTGGTTCCACAACCAGATAGTTGTTTATATATAATCATAGTCCTTTCGTCACACACTCTGTGACCTCTTCAGTGACTGGGATTCCTTTCTTTGTTTCTGTGCCTTTCCTTTCTTCTGTCCTACGCCATTTTGTTTCTCTGTGTGTGTTGTGTGCTCAGTTTGCGCATGCGCCACATCCGGGTGTCTGTGTGTGTTTGTGTTCATTTATCTATTTGTTTATTTATTTACATGTTGTTGGTTGGTTGTTTGTTCTATGTGTGTGTGTGTTTTCATTTTGTCCTTAATTGTAAGTTGTGATGTTGCTGTTCCACTCATATTTTCTATTTAATTTTGGTTGTAATTCTTTTATGTTTACTGCCTCTGTAATTTGTCTAAACATTGCATCTTTTCTGTGTGTAGATTCTATTTTTATTTCTATGTTCTCTAATTTACCCTTGTGTTCTATAGATAGAACACAAGGGTAAATTAGAGAACAATATCGGTTTCAACACACGATTTCAGATAAAGAATCTTGCTAAACAAATTCAGAAACGATATATATATATATATATATATATATATATATATATATATAAATATATATATATATATATATATATATATATATATATATATATATATAATATATATATACATATTAATATTTATAGTTGCATATAATATATAATCAGTCACACTCACTCACAGATAATCTGTATAAATATAAAATTAAGTATGTGTGTGTGTCTGTGTATTAGCTATAGGGGCCTACATCTTCCGACCGATTTTCATGAAACTTTACAGGCTTATAGATTAGTCATCGGGGAGTGTTTTCTATATATCATCGTATCGTTTTCCTATTATTATTCCGGAGTCATTCGTCAGATAAAAATCGATAGGGGTGGGTCACCCTTTCATCAAAGCAGATATTATTTTACCTACCCAGGCAACGCTGGGTACTGCTGGTAGTAATGTATAAATTCAAATGCTCTGGTCAGCCTTGAAATATAATAGGAAACAATCTGTGCTATAATTTTAAATTTTGGAACAATTTGAAAAATAAATATTTTAACACTAGTTTCATGTCTGTGACCATTTATATTGTATTCATCATGTTCGAGATCATCATAGGTATCGAAAAATAAGATTTTTGGCTCTAGCTCCCAGATTTCGCCACCAATTTCGTTCAAATTTTAAAGCCAAATAGAATTTATGATTGTACATCCTGCAATCGCTTTATAATTTGTATTTGTTGTTCAGTAACGGCGGTGCAGCCGCTTAAATATTAAAAAATATCACTTTTAGACTAAAATTTCCACTTTTTCGACTCTAGCTCCCACATTAATCAACCTACTTTATTCAAATTTTACACTACGCTAGATCTGATTATTCTACGTCTTAAAGTGACTGTACGTTTTGGATTTTTTGTTCAGGAACGGCGTGGCAGCCGCATACATATTCGAAAATACCACCTTTTCGCTCAAATTTCCGTCTTTACGTCTCTAGGTGCCACATTTTTCAACCGATTTCATTCAAATTCTAAACTCCCTCCCCCAGCATGCCCCTTTGTCAGTCACCCGCGTTTCTCAGTGATAGAGGTCATCACCACCCTTCCCCGCATGGCCTGTGTGTGGCCATAGATGAGTCGCCGAGAAGCAGTCGCTAAGATCAACACCCTTTCATCAAAGCAGATATTATTTTACCTACCCAGGCAACGCTGGGTACTGCTGGTAGTAATGTATAAATTCAAATGCTCTGGTCAGCCTTGAAATATAATAGGAAACAATCTGTGCTATAATTTTAAATTTTGGAACAATTTGAAAAATAAATATTTTAACACTAGTTTCATGTCTGTGACCATTTATATTGTATTCATCATGTTCGAGATCATCATATCTCATATTGTTATCAGCACAGATGTTCCATTTCTATTCATCATGCCATACGAATGCTGAGAGACATTCTATTTACAATATTGAATCAGTTACACAGAAGTCAAAGACAACAGAAATATATTCCCACTCATATCGGAACATAGCAATAACATTTCGTGTAGATATTGCAGATAGTAATAGTTAGTTGTAAGTAGTTAATACAAATATAGACCACATTTTGAAAATTATTTCTTTGTTTTCATTCATATATAACAGAACGTAATCGGTGAAAGTGCACATACAATAGATCTGTTTCCAGCTTGTTTCATTTCAAAATATAGTCGTTTACTTAACTAGTAAAGGCTAGTCTAGCATCCTTGTTAATGTATATTACATTTACTCGTCCACTTATTGCTTATTTGCTTTTGAATGAACATATTTACACATTTTGAAGATTATTTATTCTTCTTGTGTTTGCTAAACTCCGCCAGTACAGACTGCGCATTAACATGTGATATCACTTTCCACAAAGTTCGATCACCAGCAGCATAGTTCGAAGAGCAAAGATTAAGTCCAGTCCATAAGTTGACATTGTAAAGCCATTGATTTAGCTGCTGGCCTCTGATTCTCTTACTAGCCAACCTTCCTTCCAGGCATAGCTTACTCACACCACAAGCTGGTCTTTTTATATGACCGTATAGTTTGAGTACTCTTGACTTGGCAATGTATGCAATTGGTCTAAGTTTGGTAATGTTGAGCAGGTCACTGAGCCGCTTGCCAGTCATAAGTCTCATGGTGTGGCTCTGGAATGTAGAGAGCTAATGAAGTGACATTGTCGTCCAATTAACACAGTCAAGACCATATAACAAAACTGGTAGGATGTAAAGTATCAAAACTATATTGTTTCAAATAGAAAATGTAACAAATGTACGTTGGAATTATGTTTTTGCTTGCATAACACATAAAATCATCCTCTATATTCCCAACGCTTATAACGTTATTCTTTGTCAAACATTGAATATTAATTGAACACACTGTTCTTTTAGACACTTACTGTTGAATATTTAGAAATCAAATGACAGGTTTCTGTTATGAAATAGAATTTATTGCAAACATAAAACACTCTCTTTTGATACATGTCTGTATAATATAATTTGTTGGCCGCATTTACGCAACTGACACAAATATTTCAATGGAAGCTGTGGGATCCATTTAATCGAATTGTTTGTAGACATTTTCACATCATTGTACATTCCTATTTTTAGTCATAACTGTATTGTGTATGTGTGTGTGCAACTGACATCTTGGGCTAACATAGGAATTTTATCTATTATGATGATACAATCATACATTCATTTATCTCCCATTCCCATATATATATATATATATATATGTATATATATATATATATGTGTGTGTATGTATGCATTTGTATGTAATATATGGAAGGCATATCGAATACATAAACAAGCTTTATTTTTATTTACATTTGAGCCCCTCTCTGATGGTAACGCATTGAATAACTGTTGAATAATGACATTTTGATGGTTTGAAATGTACATAATGTAATGCTATAATGAAATAAACTGATATTTAATATATGATACCCTCTCTTTTCTGAATATTGATACTTATCTACGTAATAACCTATGGCATTCGTGATGTCGAGTGCTTACACGTGATTTACTATTATTGATCGATTATCTGGATCTGTAGAAGATCACGCCATCTGGCGTCGACTGTGAAGGCAGTCGATTAACTGCCCTTAGTGCTGACATCACTTTCTGACGTCAGTAGCTGAAACAATATTTATTAAACGATGATCTCCTCAGGGAGCATAGACGTGCTATCTCTATGCAGTGATCCAAATGATGTCATCACACCATGCGGCAGTATACGACGACTTAAATATATCCCAACCTAGGAGCACTAAAGTATTTGAATATATTCTGTAATTGCTCCTATATAAAAAATGTTTTTATAACATAAAATTGAGGTATTTTCCTTCTTCCTTCTTTGATAATGTGCCAGTAAACAATATCCAATTAGACGGGATGGCTGACGACCATCGCACGCTAAAGATCAATCAATACTGATTATCGGTATATATATACATATACATATGTGTATATATATATATATATATATATGGAAAATAGACGTTAAAGATGATGATGTTGAGGATGAGGAGGCAGCGGTGGAGGACGATGGTGATGCATATGTGTATATAATCATGTGGTTCTAGATTCCGTCTCGGTGTATGGTATCTTGAGCTAGTATCATCTACTGTAGCCTTCAGTTGACACATGCCTTGTAAGTAATATATGTGTGTGACTGTGTCTATGTTTATGTTTGTATCTGTTTCTGTGTAGATTGACAAAAATAATCGATACATTTACCAGCCACATGAAAAAATTAATTACTGTGATCGATATGATCAAGTAAATCAATGCAGTCACCCACCATGGCTACAATATAATGACTGAAACTAGTGAAATGATGTATATACACACACAAACAAACACCCCCACATATATGTGTGTATATGTTTATGTGCATGTATGTGAATATATATGTGTGTGTGTGTGAATATATGTTTATACAGACTCACTCAACCATATGAACATACAATGTTTTTACAAATGTGTGTATTATAGTATTTGGAGATTCTTACACTCTTACGTTAATATATACAATATTGATGATCTAGAATATTTTACATTGAACGATCCCTGATTATGCATACATTAATTATTCCACATCTGAATTGGCTTAATTTTAGCAACATAAACAACCAAAACACAGGTGAATACTAAGCTAATTAGGTATTTTAGAAAACAAATTAATTTTTCTCCGTTCCTTCCATTTTACAAATTGTATTTCATTGTATGGGAACATAATTCGACATGTTTCCACAAATGTTATTATAATTTGCAAAGTCACAAATATATTGAAAACAGTCATAAAGACAAGCTTTATTTTCTCTCATACATTTCAATGATTTATGTACAGTTTCCATCAAGCAATATTCAACATTATGCTTCGTATGTGCGGCTTGTAGCTATGTTTCATGTCAGCTTATAAACTGCATCCATCTCACACTCCAGAGACAAGCAGTTTTCTATTAGATAGCTTCCTCATGCTGTGCATTGCCTTGGCTCTACAGCTCACATTCTGTTTTAAAAGATTTAAAAAAAAATAATAATTATTCACATTTTCAGCAGCCCATTGCCATCACCAACAATGATGGCAAAAAAGAAAAACAATAAAACTTGTAACAATTCAAAAATAATCAACAAAAATAGTTAGAACAGGAAGGAGGTGTGTAAATAGAAAATATGTGCATAAATAGTGAAAAAATATATTTATACAAGTATGGATTTTTTCAGACAAAATAAACAGTGACTTCTTCGATAATGATTTAAATATGATGTGCATTTTTTGTATAGATGCTGTCACGTTTCAATTTATAAACATATTCCTTCAAAAATGATAGCAATCTTCATTTACACTACCTCTTCACTATTGTTTAACTGTCCTCATATATTGTTTGAACCAACATTATACCATGATTCCACAAGGAATCTCTGTTTGACTGCTCAATATTTTAAAGGTGGCAGCCAAACCTAACTGAAAGTGCACCATACTAAATCTACACCAACACTTGTATACAGATTCGTGTAAGTATATTATTGTAGAAGTCCAAAACATATGTTTAAAACTAAATAAATATGAGTTGAAAGAAAAAAAACTATTTCTTACATGAAATGTTTCAGTATATAATTTTTACTTGGCTGATAAATGTATTTCAGTTCCTTTGAACTGAAGGCTGCAGAAGTATTCTGATTAAATCAATAACGACGAAAAGAACTGGATGAATATTATCAATTGGCCATCTTAGATCAGCTTTAAACATTATCAAAACCACCACTGTTTATTTGGTCTGAAAAATTCCATACCTGTATAAACAATTATCTTTCATTCGTTATGTATTCATGTATTCCCACTCTATTTATTCCAACCCTTACTCCTTCATCATTTTGTCACTATCATAATATTTGAGCAAAATTTAAATTTAACCCCAACCAGCATAAAGTTTGCCTTGCGATTACACATCACCATATTTAAATACATCACTTATTTCTTATGTAATTTACAGCCTCCAGTAATTCACACACTATATTTCACCTAAACAGTTGCATTGAATATATGAGGGATGCAGTCTATACTCTCTCTTATTCACTATTTTTCAGCTGCTGCAGATTTAGCATTTTTATGTTGACTATTGTTGTTTAGTCCCATGTAAGATCTGAACATGCACATCCATGAACAAAGGCGTTCTATCCTTGAGCATGCAGCATGTTTCGGCTATCTAGGGCTACATTACCTATTTTATCCTTCCATATTTTAAGAGTAGGACTTCAATTGAGTATGATTTGGATGCTGATTCTAACAAGAAGATTCTAGCAACCATGTAAAAGTTTCTTTACACAAGGTAGCAGGATAATGCTTCTAATGTCTCTCCTATAATCCGATCTTTCCATGAGCTAAAATATATTTTGTTACCATTACAGTAACAAGTTTCAAGTTCTATATCTTTTTACAATACCTTTAATGAACCCCCATCCCTGGTATATATATACACACACAGACACACACACACACACACACACACACACACACACACACACACACACACACACACACACATATATATATATATATATATATATATATATATATATATATATATATCGCATTCCTATCAGCATTTTTTATAATTTGAACAAACATTAAAGTTTTCTGATTTATTGAAAATAATACTAGTGTTTGTTTTCTTCCACCCATACATATCATCATCAATATCGTTTCCTTGCTGGCTATAGCTGACTAGTCATCAGCAGACATAACTTGTATGCAGTTGTTTAAATGGTTTCTACAGCAGGTACCTTTCATTTCATGTAACCAACCACCTTCCTGTGTGTACTGGTTGCATTGTTTCAAGGCACAACACTAGAGGTGTAGTTGGAAAAGAAGTAACAACATTGTTTCCTGTTTCCCTTATCAATGGTGTTTCTCTTTTCAGTACTTGGTGAAAGTAATTATACAGACATTGACAATAGTAAATACATTGACTTTATCTAACCTGAGAACTTGCTTCCCCTTATGCCTGTATTAGCTCTAGATGTCTCTCATTGAATAGATACGCATTTTGTTTGTTGAATTATTCTAGAATAATATATAATTGTTTCTACTTTTGGCACAAGGCCAGCAATAATCCAGTGTATTACTGGTACTTTATTTTATCGACCCCGTAAGGATGAAAGGCAAAGTTAACCTCGGCGGGATTTGAACTCAGAATGGAAAGTGCCGTAACTCTTTGCATCAAAGCATGGCATCCGACCCTCTACCGATACTGCCAATCCATCTAGAATAATATATAATGATAAGCTAAATTAACTTGTTTCATAATGACATAATTACTTGAAAAACATTTAGGCACAATTGCTACACTAATACAACTTTTTTTGTGTATTTAAATGAGTTTTAGTTACAATTGAATTAATATATCATGTAGATACAATTTGATAGACAAAGAAAAAAAATTGATTGAGAAATAAGAATGGAATGTAAAATAAGACAATATTTTTAAAAAATGGAAATGGAAAGGGCTCTAGTGTCACTGAAGAATGGTGAGGTGGGTTGTGAGGGGGATTGGGCTCCAATTCTAGGGTGTGGTGAATATGAGTCTTGACCCCATAGACAGGATCACAAAAGTATTCCCTTGGACAATGGCCAGCGACACCCACTGAAACAATCACCCCATTTCACGGGCTCCTTCTTCAGACTGGCTGCCAATCTTCCGATCTTGCAGAGGAGCTCAGCAGGATGGGGTCCAAGTACTCCTGAGGTCTCGACAGGGACTGGTGCGAAGAGGAAGCAGACAATCCCAGGTATTTGTTTATCTACCTTTTCCCTGCATAGTGGGTCGGGGTACCAGGGTTTGTGTCCGAAGAAACTATGCTAGAGGTGGAGAACATATCACAACAACAATAATTAAAGGAACATTATTGTGCTACACGACTCCTCAATGCATAAACAATCATTGTTACAATCACCGATGATCCCTCAGTGTCCCTTCATATAGTAAAACCAATTAGATGAGGGAGCATATACTCGGTTGCTAAAATTGTTAGAAATAACAGTTGTTTCTCCTTCAGGATAGATGCTATGATCTGTGCATTTAACCTGATCAATGACAGATGGCAACTCCAATATAATTACTAAGGGCTAATTTTGGAGTTTCTGTGGAAGAATATTAAGGGCGTTTCTTGATTCCCTCCTTTAATTATTTTTTTACAAGTCCTTTGACTAGATATAGGTAGATTTACTACACATACTTGGGTTGTCAGATCCAAAATAAACAATGCAAAGCATTTTGTTCAACAGTTTATAAATACATGGATGCCAAAATTTGAGAGAAAAGTACTTAGTTTTATTGACAACATAGGGATGAAAAGATATTGACCATGCCAGCATTAGAATTCATAGCATAAAAGGGAATAAATACTGCATATTATTTTGTCTGATTTCCTAACATTTTTGCCAATTCAGCATGTTCGTCAAACGCAAATCCCTGATTAAAATTATTCAATCCACTTTGACCAGCCTTTCATTTTAGAAACATTTAAGCCAACTTTATATAATATGAGCTGTGATGTGATTAATATTTGACTGCTATCACAAGCTTACTGAGGGTGAGGGGAGTGAACCACATAATGGTTTTTCTATTGAACCAAAATAGAAGCAAAATGCAAGAATATTAGCTTTGGCTTGTGCCCACAATAGTTTGTCCCTTAAGACTATTCAAGAAATCGCTATATTTTTTCCGTCTGTTTATCGAAATAATTCTTCATACACTGTTTAGATATTGTCAAAAACAGAAGTATGTTTCAAATTATAGACTTTTGATTGATTATATTATTGAAGTTATATATATATACTTAAATACTAAATATATTTCTCTATTTGCAGAAATGTTCTGTCAACCACTAACTGGGAACTCAATTTGCCCTGATAGTTGAAGTGGATATATCATTATAGTTTAGTACCATCATTTTATATTCTGATAGTTTTGCAAAGTGAAATTCGATTTTGCTATTTCCATTATATATCAAAACTAATATATTTCCTTCTTAAATATATGTATACATATACATACCTCCATACACATACATACATAATACATACATCATACATACCTCCATACATACATATAAACATACATACACACACACATACATACATATAATCATGATCACCATATATATAAATAGTACACCAGCAATAATCATAAATTTATTCAAAGTATAACTTTAAATCATCACTATAAAGACTGTATTGCTTCAGAAATCATAATGTAAAAAGTAATAAGAATATCTAAAACAAAAGTGTATAAACAAAATTTAAAAAAATGTATTTTCATATGGTGCTTCTTGAAAGTATGTCATTATAATGTAATTCATTTTTTTGCTTTGGACATATTGATTAATGAAAATTCTTACCATTTGACCTCGTATTTCTATCTTCATTGAAATTTTAAAGATGTTTCTTATATTGCTGGACAGTGTAAGGTTGAAGGCTCCTAACATTTCAGCATATTCCAATTTATTCCTTCCAATCTATGATTTTATAACTTTAAATGATATATCACATTTATATCTTGTTATATTTTTATATTGTATATATATTATTTTTCATAATTCTTTTATGTATGCATATGTGTGACAAACTGCATTCTGGAAATCGACCTCATCACCATCATCATTATCGCCATCATCATTGAAGTGTCATTTTCACCTCCTTAATCATTAGCAATGGCAAAAATGTCAATAAAGTCTTTTATCCTTGTTTTTGCGCATGTGAATTAGAAACATCTGATCAATTTCTCCCAGTCTCTCCTTTCTTCAACTATTTATTGTGATATATAGTGTTTCTGACCCCCCATTCCTTTCCATTTTATTTACTTTCTTGTAGCCATTTATTCCATTTAATACTTCTTTTCATTTCATTTTGCGCTTTCCCTCTCTAATACATTCTGTTAGAATGTTACTATTACCATTTTTCACATCCATTCTTTTACAGTCTCGATTATATTTTATCTTTAACACAATCAGTTATTCCATTATATATGTCATATGTGTTACACCTCTCTATTTCACACCTCTTCTCTCTCTCCTTCTCTCTCGCTATCTATCCATCTATCTATCTATCTATCTATCTATATATATATATATATATATATATATATATATATATATCATATATATATATTATATATATATATATATTATATATATATATATGTGAAAACAGGGAGAAAAAGACGATTATTAGGAAGAAAAATTTATCCTAACTCGTGTGCTTCCTCTCCACATTTTATTATTATAAATATATATATATATATATATGTGTGTGTGTGTGTGTGTGTCTGTGTGTGCAAAGAGAATGAATGTGGGGAGAAAAAGTAGATGTTTATTTCCTTATTCTATCTATCTCTCTCGTTTTTCTCTCTCTTTAATATATATTTAAAAAACACTATACATTTTCTTTTCACTTGTCAGAGATACAAAATATATACTGGAATATTTATTTATATTAATACTATGCAGAATTCCTAATAGTAGCCCCTTCTTACCTACATCAGTGGATAGGTGATTTAATTCTTTAGTATGCTATAATCATTCACTCTGTGGGAGATGTCACAATGATCTGGTTATTTTTGGCTCCTGATATGCCATGAACTGCAATAATGTGAAAATACTACCACTTCAAGAAGTACATCCTTTCAACAATACATGAACATTTTTCAAGACACACTCCACATAACACCATGTATTGACAGTTATTGAAATCATTAAATCTGCACTTTCCTCACCATTACTAAACCAAGCAATGGGGAAAATTCTATGAGATCACTCAACATGCAACAAATCCCTCCTTAGTTTTAAAGAAGGAAACGAAATATCATTTAATGAAGTAGAAAGTACACTATGATTAGAGAGCTATAGGTTGGTCACAACAGACATTCTTTTGATCATAGATCTGGGACAAAATATCTTTATTATTACTATATTTTCAAGGGCCGTGAATTGGCAGTATCGTTAGAGGGTCAGACATGCTTTCCAGCATAGTTACGTCCTTTTACGATCTGAGTTCAAATCCGGCCGAGGTTAACTTTGCCTTTCATCCTTACGGGGTCGATAAAATAAAGTACCAGTAATGTACTGGATAATTGCTGGCCTTGTGCCTAAAATAGAAACAAGTATTACTATATTTTCAAAATTTCAAAATTCCTACAGGCATTAGTACTAATACTATCACTACTATTACTACTACAACCACAACTGTTACTATTATCATCACTACTAATACATTCTTATCAGACAGTTCAGCATTTGAAATATAGAATATTAATATACTTTGAATTGGGAGAATTTTAAGAGAGCCAAATTCTTACGTTGTGAGTTCAAATCCTATTGAGGCAAACTTTACCTTTTACCCATTCTGGAATTGAGAAAATAAATCAATACTAGGGTTTTGTTAATTGACTAAATGTCCCTACCATAAATTTGTGTCCTCTAGCTAATGGTAGAAATTAATGTACCTAAAATCTATATTTAGTAATGCAATGCATTCAATATAGCGTGATTCTAAATTATACAGGAGCATCAATACAAAATAATTTGTTTACAATAACTGTCATATGCCCAGTCAAACACAAACACTAACTATATTATACCTGACTGCAGATTTCTCAGACATTAGCCTGTCAAAATGTTATATTTAGAAGTAAAAATTCTAAAGTAATATTTCTTACCAAGTCTAACTAAATTTCATGCATATAACCCCACACATTCACTCATGCACAAACACACATACACACACACATACATATATATATATATATCATGAAAATTACATAACCTCACATACAAAAGATTAAACACAGGCCTTCTATTTTATTTTATTTGTATGTTAAAATGTTTCTATTAATTTCACATAAATGTTAGAGGGAGTGATATTGTTGCAGAGTTAATGTGCTTGATGTTTACAGATAAATGCAAATGTATAGGAAGGTAAGGTTTTCCAATTAGTTGCATTTCTCAGAAGATTGGCATGACTATAATGTTCAATATAGATTTTTGCGAAGGCTATATCAAATTGATATTGATGTTTTTTGTTCAAGGCTATATTTACACTGATCGAGAAGACCTATCATCAAAGTATTTATAGTAATGACCACACTATCCATTTATATACTAAAGACTATATTATTGAAATGTTCTTCTTTTTCCTCAGACAATTGAGTGTATGTGATTTGAGCACACTTTGGCTACTATGTCTAGCATCCATAAACCTCAGAACTGCTCTCTCATTGCATCACTTATAGAAAACCACATATCAAATAAAAATTTTCTTGTGTTCTTATGCAACTTGCAAGTTCTGAATATCAACAGCAACTATTCTGTAATTATAGAAGAAACAAAGAATGAACATGGTGGATCTACAGAATGCTTTTCAGTGAATGTTTTCTGATCATTCCCATGAGGTTTTAGTGGCTAGGTGTGTGGAACTAAAAGATATATAATCATAAATATTCAATGGTATTGCAGCAGTATTTTCCCAGACATGAATAGTATTATATTATAAACATCACTTACGTCCTGTTGAGAATGTGCAAGTGTTCGGAGAATCGAAGATGTATTTAACTTAAAAACAATCTGGTTGTCAAACATTGTGTAGCCTTTTCAAATTCTAGTATGTTTGTTAAAAGGTGGGTAAATGTAGTTAGAATGACCTGAGAAAAAGGGGCATCCTATGTGCATGATATTACCATGATATCTGGCATTCTATGTTCTACGTCATTGTCACATTGAACCATTAAATCCCACAGGATTTTCATAAAATCATTCTTCAAAATATCTTCTGGTTTGTGTTTGCTCCATCTACATGACCTTTTAAACTTGTGTTATTTCTCCATAGCTCCTACTGACCGATTCAAGTAACATTGCTATGACATAGTTTGTATTTTTCCTGGGTACATTAACAACTGATGTGTCAGATAATCCTGTTTTTTCTCCAATGTATTCTACATTTGTAATATGCTACTGGTTGTTCAATACTATGTTTAAGTAATTTTGCTGCTAGGAACTAATTTTGAGTGATACAGATTAAGGCTTCTGTTTCTGAATTCAAATCCTATTTGTGCAGTCATAACCACCTCTTTCACAAATTAGTTTTAGCTTCTGTGTCCCTCAGATATTGTCCATGTACTTTCTTTTATGTTCCCTTCTCGACAGCTTCAGTAGTCATTTCCCTTTTGCACTGGACTCTGTGTTTGCAATTTTCTATAATACCCATTAACAAAATCTGAGTTTCTCACTTCCATCAAGAATGGATATGTGCAATTATTTAAAATGCAAACGACATTGCTTTCGTCTGCCCTCATAGTGGTTTTACAACCTGTCAGCATTATTTTTTCCTTAGTATGTACAAACTACCAACCTCACTGCTTGGATGAAAAGCTCCATATGATATAAGTAGCTTTTTTGTTGTCCAGTAGCAATTCATCAATTATCCAAGCAATAATTCTATTATCACCATCTGAACAGAGATAGTGCACAGGTGTTCATGGTTTCAAATATCTTTTGACAATTAGACCTTGACTTAAGAACCAGTCTAACTCTTTGATATTCTTCTCCTGTAAAACATGATTTCATTTCCTGTTCTATAACGCTATCCATCTCTAACATTCTAAGATATTTGTATCTTTCATTTTTTTCATGATTTCTTTTGAAGTCAGCACTACTCCATCAACATATTTTGTCTCACCTCATTCAAAACAAACATCCCGCATCCCTTCAATCCAAATTACATTAACATGCCAATACCAAACACATACACAAATAAACCACGTGAGCTTATTTGTGATTGATATTTACCATAGAGTTTAAAATCCATCATAAAATGTAAATGATTGACTTTCTGTTGTTTCCCCTTAAAATCATAGCCAGGTTTTGTAATTTTGAAGATCATAATTATTAATAATATAACATAGTATAAGCGGAATTGATTTTTATTGTGGCCAAGCTTTGCTCATAACAGGTCAACGCGGCTTTCCATTTTTCCATGCTTTTTTCCAGAAAATGTTCAACATTCTATGCAATTCCAAACAAACTCAAATATTCCACGACCCACAAGTGAAGAATGAAATCGTATGCCTTGCAATAATCTGTCCATGAGATTGCTAGGTTAGAACGCCTTTTTTGAAATTGCCTAAGAATTGTTTTGTCCAATAAAATTTATTCCTTAGTACCTTTGCATTTGTATCTATTTCATTTCTGTTCTTCAGTGAGAATGTTATTCTCATTCAGTTGTCTTCACCTATATTTTCTGCTATAATAAAACTTGCTGCTTTAATCAAGTTGTTTGATACTCTAATGTTGTATTTTTTGATGTTCATCAGGTTTTTGTTCACTTTCTGAATCTCACTATTTAATTTCCACTGACCAATCCTTGTTAGATTACGATTATAGATACTGTTATCTGCCCTTGAATTTGGTATTATATTGTCATATAACAATCCCAGCTCATCAGTCATATTTTGTTCATCTACAATACTTATCCCACTTGCTTTTGTTTTCTCATTTTTGCAATGAAAAGCGTCTTTAGCAACTGATTTTCGTTGTCTATCTCTCTGTTCTCTCCACTAGAGTCAATTTCCTGAAGTCATTCATTAGTCACATCAAGAACCCTTCTTTTGATAGACTCAAGTTCTTCATCAGTCAACTACCGATTCTTTCTTATAGCAATAGCTTTAACATTTGCTATTCTCTTATCTCAAACCTATAACTTTCCTTTCACTGATGTTGCATTATTCTTCGGTATTATTGGTATTATATTTTCATCACTCACTTTCTAAAGCTAGAGATGTATTTTGGTATCAGGGTTCCACTGCCAGTGAACTGAGGTAGCGCACCGTATGTTTCAAGCACCTTCTGGAATATTCGAGCTCTTGCAAGCAGTACTGTTTTCAGCAAAAGCCCAACCCATATTGCATTACCAGTGTGTTTGAGATAATTCTCAGGATCTCTTCTTTCTGTTCCTAAGTAACTATTTATTATGTATATTACTACCAGATTTTTCAGTGACCAAAACTTCTTAACCACCTAAGCCAACCTGTCATATTTATCGACTCTTATTCTTTCATTAACACACATTTTGTTAGCTGGACATGTTATATCTATGACTCAGGATATTTTGCTGTCTTTCTCATTGATCAAGATATCTGATTTCCTATCTCTTAGTCACACTGAATCATAATATCCCACAGGATCTTTGTATTATTATTTTCGATAATGATGTTGGATTTATAATCGTATCACTTTAGCTCTTTCTAGTCCATACTTTCCACAGAGTGCCCAATGGACTATCCCTGATACATTGTTGTGGTCTCTCTTATTTCTCAGTTAGTGGTGTACATTGATAGGTAATATGCCTTGTGGTTTCTCCATTCTCGCCATGAATTCAGCACTTATCGCTTTCAGCTGTGTGATTTATTCTGTAGAAAAGTAATAGTTTCTTACTTTATCTTACAATTTCTGTTTCCAGGTTAAAATCATTTTTAATCATCCATAACCACCTTTTCTCTCTGTCTATCTTATCTTCAACACATCATTGGAATTGTCTATGGATTCTTTTTTCTGTCCATTTACTTTCAAGTGACCATTCATTTCCGTATTTGGAGAAGAGCTCGTTTCAGTTGAAGACTTTTCAACTCTTGGCTGATTCCTCCCTGAGGGACACGGCCCTTGTTGACCCGGGTGAAGACCAATCCAGTATGTCCTTTTGTCAGTAACACTGTATTTCTTTTTATTTCTTTATGCGTTTTATCCTTCACTGCCATAGAGTAATTTTGTTTCAAGATATCACCTCAAGGATGATTATCAAACACAATTAATGTGCTTATCCTGAACATGAGACAGAGCTACACCCCACCGCTGCCAGGCAATTGTTTCTTGGTCATGGTTTTTATTCATTATTAATGCTGTCCTTAATGTTTTCTTCTTGTAAAACCATTATGATTCCTAAAGAAATCATTACCACCACCATCACCATCATCATTATTTAACCTCATATCACCATATCATTGTTGTTACTTTCTGATGTTCTTTTTGTTTTTGTATTTGTCCCAGCTATGTACACAGGAAAGAGATTGGTAGATTTAAAGTAACCTTGTCTCTTGTTTCTCTGTTGATGCTGATTTTGTTATAGTATTTTGTCTTTGTGTGCTAACGCTCTCTATTTCTCAGTACCTATTGCTGTCCAGACAATGTTGATGTATATGGGGTTTATTGACTTCTACTTTTTGCTGTGATCTCTGGCTGCTGGTTCAAGTTCAGCGACATCAGACTATAAATAGATTGATAACATCTTTCCTTATTTTAACAGAAAGCTGGGGGTTGGGGATATACTATTTTCATAATAGTTAATTTGTTCTTTTTTGTCTCCATTTTAAGGAAATGTGCAACTTATGAGAAATGATTTCCTGTCTAAGCCATCACCTTATTATCCAGACGATGGAATTGCTGAAATAAGAACAAAAATTGAACATAAACTCAATGCCGACACACACTCTGTATTAGGATTATCTTTTTTCGGTGTTGTATTTTATTTGTGCTGTTATTGTTGTTGGTGATGGTATTTATGTTTGTGATGTTAGTGGTGGTGACATTGCCATTATTTTGGCTGTTTTATTCAGTGGACGTGGAGGTGGTGCCTTTATTTGTAAACAGTGGGGGGTGGCAAATTTAGAATATAAACTTGACACAAATATTATAGAGAGTCACGTTTTATGTTGTGCTTGTATCAAAAATAATATTCAAACATAGATATGGAATTCATCAAACTTACAGGAGTGAATCCTAATCTAGATGCATGTTGCTGCTGCTGATGATGATTATTATTACTATTATAATTATTATTTCATTTGTTCTGATTGGCAGAATCGGTAGAGCTTTGCTGCATAGAGTTACGCCCCTTTACGATCTGAATTCAAATCCCGTCCAGGTTAGCATTGCCTTTCATCCTTACGAGATTGATAAAATAAAGCACAAGAATTGCACTGGTGTCAATTTAATCGACTTTCATCTCAAAATTGCTGGCCTTGCGCCTATAGTAGAAATCATTACTACTACTACTACTACTACTACTACTACTACTACTACTACTACTACTAGTAGTAGTAGTAGTAGTAGTCACAGTCACAGAGGCAACAGTATAATTATTGTTCCTATGGAATTCCTTTTGCAACATTCATTGCAATAGTATATGTTAATTACTTTCAAGAGAAATTCTTTTTAATTGTAATTTAAATATTTCCTTTCCTTGAATATCATGATATTGCAAACGAGAAGTGTGAATGGCCTTTTAATAACTAATACTTTGAGTGAATGTGTATATGTGCGTGTCTGTCTCTCCATTTACGCATGTTTTTCAATCTTCATTCATTGTATAAGAATAGAGAAACCTTAAACGTTACACACATGCTGCATTTTATATGACATCTTATATACATATGTAATAGGCTGCACAACAGATGCATCATGTTCAAGAATAACTTTTTTTTTTTATTTACACACAATCATATACTCTCAGCCATTTAGCCTATGTATGCATTGAAATCCTACTCTATTACTGTCATGCAAATAACATATTGCAAAGGCCTATGTGTTCCTATGTATTTCTATTTTAAGTCTTAGCATTTGGGAAATGGTTTTATTTATTGGATAATTTACATTTTAGGATTTCTAAACACACACTCAGAGAATATATATTCATCCAGTTGTACATGCATGTGTGTACACACATGCATGTATTATGCATTTACACATGAATGTAATATATCACATGTTTTGCTTGTTTTATATAAATATATTTTTGCAACGATCATACAACTAATTCTGTTATACAGCATGCTGTCCTATTTTAGCTTTATTTTCATATAATGTTCTGTTACATTCATCCGTCCCTTAAGTGGTTAAGAATAAATGAATTCTTTAAATAATGATTTGTCATTTACAGCAGGGACACATAAAAAATGCACAGTAGAAATGTATCTTTCAAAAAGCATTTACTTTGGGGATTTTAAAACATAGATCAGTAAATTATTAGACAATACATGTTGCTTAGCCCTGGTCGAACTGACATCCAAGATGTTTTAGCTGTTATCAAATCATGTTTTACAATTCATTTCTGGAAATTATAGACTGTTTCCTTCATTAAAAAGGAGGTTAGTAGGATATGATTTGAAGTAGATTTGGATGGTATTTTAGTTCAAACTTAAAATGGGATGTTATGTATGACATCCAGTGTTTCTGTCTTGTATAACTACATAAAATATAAAAGGATAAGCAGTGCTTATGTATCAAAGTAGCAATATTATCTAAAGGAAACACCTCCCTGAAAGCCATAAAGTGGTTGATCAAGTACAATAATCTGAAGATAGAAGTTAATATGCTATAGACGATGAACTCCGAAACAATCTCAGGGGATTTTCCTCTCACAGAAAGTGATTTGTTTGAATGCAGTGACTTTGACACTTTTCACATTTAGTTCCACCAACATAACGTCTGTAGATTATACATTCTTTGAGATACATGCCAAGCTCCTCTCATAAAATGGACAAACTGCACAGAATCGAAAAGTTCAGAGACAATGACCTATGTCGATTATTGATCTTTGTTCCAATTCCTCTTATACCATGTATATTTATGGATATCTCTGTTCTCAAGAAAGAGTTTATAACAGAGAGTTCATTGTTAAGAACTCCCTATTCATATTTAGATCAGGATCGCTGTTCCTTCCAATTCCTCCATTCCATGTCAGGTGGTCAGTGTCATTGAAGTCACCCCTCAGAATATATAACTCCATGAATATATAATTCCATGTCAGGTGGTCAGTGGGCATTGAAATCACCCATCAGAATATATAACTCAGTCTCAACTACATCTAATGCTGCAGTGACTTCATCAAGGAAATATCTGTATTCAAACTCCTTGTCTGGTGCATAAAGTTGCACCACACACAGAGACCTATCTCTCAGCCTCAGCCTCAAGAGGCAAAAGCCTCGTTCTTAATAGGATACAGTCCACAACACATTCTGACAGCTGGTGGCTTATTTCATTTTATACATTGCATTGAATTTAGTTTCAACTTTCTTGTTCTACATTTTTCTTACATTTATTTCTTGCTACTTCTGACAGTTTCTCACCACTATCAATATTTCATTTCCATTGTGTCATCTGACTGGTTAATGCTACTAGTCATGTTGAGATGACCCTCAGATTCCTAGTCATTGCATCATAGATTTGACAGCAAAGTGTTTTTCTCCTGCTATCGTTGGGGCTGCCACTGCTGATGCTCTGATTCGGCAGTTTCTGAGGCCTACTCTGATGTTTCTCTTAAAGAGAAAGACTCGCTAACACAGACAAAGTAGCTCACATCAAACAACAGATCGGCCAACGTTTCTCCAATATTATGTTGACAGTTTTGAATGCCTGCTCCATTTTTGTAAAAAAAAAAAGACATGTCAATCAACTCATTTCTCATTTCCCATCACATGTGGGTGGAATCACTTTAAGATGAACCATAGATTTCTCATGTTCTTTTCTCGACCATGAGCCAATAAATATTGAGTACCCCCATCTAATAGTCAATAATGAAGACTCTACATTGTCATTTAACCAGCTAGAAACAATGACAAAAACTTGTACAATAAGCACCGTAAATTTTTAGATTATAAAACATTGACTTATGTGGTGACAGATTCCATTTACATAGGGAAAATGGAATGGGTATAGATTGAATGATTGGATTAGATGTATACTTGATCAGAATCCATCTGAGGCTAAACAACAACAATCATTCTCCCCTAATTTGTAATCCTAGAAACATTGATTCTACTGTTCATACTATTTAATGATATTAAAATGGCATAATGTTTTCAATTACTAAAGTATAAAAATCTACTATGTTTACTTCTTTAATTGCATTCATTCCGTTTTCTGTTTGTCTTTCTTTTAAACTATATCATTGTTTTCAGATGTAATATCATTGAGGAGTGTAAATCGTGCTATCTCGGTTGTTAATAGTACCTCTTCCACAAGAAGTTATATTAAATTAGTACTAAAACATTAAACAAATACAAATAATACAAGTAATTAAAAGACACTCTTCAAATAATGGAGGAGAGATCCTGAATTTCCTGCAACAGTTCCGATTGTGGTTTTATTACCACGCTGCGCCTCCGCCACGCGGGCCCATCGAATAGATTTGGTTCCCTCGTTTCTCAGCACACGCACCTTTGCTATGACAATGCAACCTTCATGTTTCGCATTAAAGAAATGGTCTAATGCCATTCTCGCCGCTAGCACGTCAGTTGCAATGCCACTACAAATAGCTTCATCTAAGTTATCTACCAGCTCCCCTGCTTTCTATTTTCCGCTAACGTTAGTTCTTTGCTGAACTCTATCGAAGTACTCTAATCTCTCTTTAGAAAGCCCCCCCCCCCCCCCCCCACCACCACTACCATCTGTTATTGACGATCCCCCTGTCAACTTTTGCTTAACTAAATTATTGACTCGGTCCCTGTAAGCCTTACATGCCGGAAATGACATGTTCAGCTTCGAGTAACCCAGTCCCAACCTACGCGTTTTATTTAGGTCGACTAAACAGATCACAAATTTGTGATCTGAATAGGTGACCGTTTTAAAAATTGGGCAGCCTACACTATTTCTATCTATTTTCCTAATGACCCTATGTGGTTGGTCCACGTCCACACTGGCGCATTGGGGGGAATCCAGTCGATACCTGCCAGACAGTTAAAACTGGCTGATTAGGTGTTTGAGGCTTTTGCACCCTCCGCTCCCATCAGCTACTCCTACACAATCACATCCATTTCCAGAGACCTGAGGTCGTTGAGCAGGTGACCCACCTGCTTCCAGGCTGAACCCAGGACGCGAACATTTGAACTTCCTACTCTTAATATGGCCATGTTGACAAGCTAAAAGAGAGAGGAAAGGTTTACTTACCTCCCGGGGTCTTGTGAAGGTTGGGTGGTTCGACCTCCATGGTTGGTGGGGTTTCTATTGGGAGCCCCTTTAAAAGTCATGATGTGGGTTTCACGTTCGGGATTCCCGCATCTTGAGGAAAGCTCTCTCCAATTTCTTTGTAGGAATCGAGCGACATTCGCACCAGAAGCAAATATTCTGGCACGCAAAATGTGTTCAATTCAAATATCTCCCCCTCTCTTTGGATGTCCTCACTTCGTGCTAAGAGGGCCATCAATTTATCTTTGGCTCTTCTGACAAGCACAAAGTTTCTAATGTTTTGTTGGTGTGGTTTTATTTGTTTTCGTTTTGGTGACTGTGGTGGTGTTGTTTCGGGTATCTCTGTGTTTGTTGTAGGTGTGATGTCTGCAATTTCAGGTATTTGTGTGTTTATTTAGGTTGTTTGCGTTTCGAGGATTGTGGGGGGTGGTGCTGATGTTGATATTGGTGTTGATGTTATTGGGGAAGTGTTTGCGTTAGTGGTGTCTGCATTTTTTGTTGTGTATGTTTTTGTATTTTGTTGGGGCTTTTTTTGGTGAGTTTTCTCTTTTGTTTTTTGAAACTTTTGGGTTTTCCTTCATCTTCACTGCTGGAAGACAAAGGGTCTGTGGCTGTGAATGTATCTGTGTGTGCATTTATCGTTTTGTCTATGTATATAATTGGTGGGGTAGGGGGAGAGGGAGAGCTTTTCTCATTTTTCCCTTGGATTGGTTTCGGTGCAGGTGGTGGTCCGACAGTTTTTGATGTTGGTGGGATTACCCGTGTCATTGTTGGTGTTGTTTTTGGTGGTGGTGGTACAGCTTTCCGTGTTGACACTGGCGTTGGTAACAACGGAGGTTTACGACCCCTTGCATTTTTGAGTTGAGGGCAGAAGGCTCGCAGATGCGTTGCTTCCCCGCAGACGAAGCAGTGCGGCCTTCTTCCCTCAGTGATTAATTGGATTGTTGTCCCGTCTTGCAGGCGGGCAAAATCCGGTATGTTGTTGATGTCCTCTGGTTTCATTTGGAGAAGAATCTCCAATTCCATTCCGGACCAGTCTTCTCTCTCTGTCCTTTTGATATCCAGTAGGGTAGTGTCTGTCCCCTCCTCGATTACGCATCCCAAGAGCCACCATATGTTCATTCCTGGTGGGATCCTGGGAATGCGTACCTTTACTGTCCATTTGTCCATGTAGGACGGGTGCATGATAATGCGTTCCGTTCTGCAGGGGGCCTCCCAGTGCTTAATAGCAAGGGCCTCGGTTTTGAACAGTACCGAGATTGTACCAAACTGCTTGGCCCTTGCTTTGTACTCGATGTCACTTCCGATTCACTTTAAAGCAGCCTCGACCTCTGCTTGGCTGGCGTGTTCCACTTTGCATGTCTGTACTGAAATACATCGAAAGTATACTGTCCTCCTTTGCATGGCCGCTATTGCCCCGTCAGAGATGGTCAGGTTTGCCCAGGACTTCTCCGGTTTAATTAACCTCCATTCCTGGGCCAACTGTTGTCCCTTATCACTAATGTCAACATTGAATAACCGCTTTGTTTTCGCTGCTGCCGCTGCAAAAGTTGCGCCTCCGTTGCTCTTGTTGTTGGTGTTATCGTTCTTGCTGTTGTTGTTGTTGTTGTTGTGTTGTTTGTAGTTGCTGTTGCCACTGCCATCAGTGTTTACATTGAGGCTGTCGGTGTTATTGTCGTTGTTGTTGTGGTGGTGGTGACGGTGGTGGTGGTGATGTCGCCTTGAAATGGTACTGCTACTATCACAGAAGGGAGCGGTTGTGGTGGTAACTTTTGTGTTTTGCCTTCACATTGAGTGGAATGGACGACAGGCATGTCTGTAGTGGTAGTAGTGGTGGTGAGATCTACAGTGGCTGGTTTTCAAATTTGACCTGTACGTTGTTTACCGTTTCAAGGTCAACAATTTTCATATATTTTTGGGGGTGTGGAAGCGATTTTTTTCGAAGTTTTTAAAAATAAATCTGAACATTTGGGCTTAAAGCCTGAATATTGAGAGGTATATCTCCCTTGGAACCAAGGTGGGTACCTTATGCATCGTTAACGACAAGAAAATACAAAAAATGATACTTTAAAACAGCTTAAAGTTACGAAACTGGTCTATCAATCTCAAGAAGATGTAAGGGAATGTTGACCTGGGCAGGATTTGAACAGAAGGCTGGAACGAATTGAGTGAAGCATTTGATTTGACATTTCTAGGACTTCAGAATTTTCTTGAATGTTTCCAATGTGGTTTATGTTTCCCATAATAAACTAACATTTCACATTTGTTATATATCATTGATGTTCTATTTTCTTATATCAATCTTAGCAACAAACAAACAATTTAGGTGACACATTTTATTTAGATAATTGTAGCCATAAATTTTCATATTATCTCCAAAGAATCTAATGCAGTGTAAATCACAAAAGCCACCTTAAGTGCATCTCAGACATTGTTTAACAATAATATTATTTTGTTGTTTATATCTTACCCTAATATTTCTTTAAATCTTTATTTCTGTAAGAAAATAAGAAAAGCAATGTATATCGAATATATATGAGAAGAACACAGCACAGGAATGGGACCATTGCTCATGATAATTCTTTAGGAAGGTAAAGAAAAGGAATTAGTGTGTTAGTTAAATTATGTTGTAAAATATTTTTGTTTGATGCCCAAAGAAACCTGTTCTATCTAATTTTCTGTATGCCTTCTCTGAATCAGTTAGTGTAATAACATATATATTTTCCATTTACATGCAATCTCATTTAATTCATTTAAAAATTCTTCTTTAAATTATACTGTAGCCATATACAAATTCCTAATTCGAAATCAATTTTCTCTAATTAATAAACATAGAAAATATTTAAAAAAACAAATAAAATCAGTTCCTCTGGATCTGCTTCAAGCATTTGGATTGAAGGTTTAATATTGAGTATGATACTTTTGCTTGTTTATTTATATATTTTTCCTCTTCGTGTATAATTACTAATTTACAGACTGTTCAATTTAACTTTCAAACTGATCTCAGTAACAACAATTAATTTCACTCCATTTACATTAATGTTTATACTATGTCCTAAAGCATGTTCTCTACACTAGCAATTTACCTAACTTCATTTCACAGATGGGTTACAAAACTAATTAGCCGATATCAAGAGCAATTAATTAAAACGATGTTTTTCACTATAAATTTTAATTTTAGCCTTCATAATTCATAATTTTCAGGCTTTAATTGAAATTGACAGAAATATGACACTCGTTAGTTACAAACCTTTTCATTATAGCTAACTACATGCTTGTCTGAACATTGCGTTCTAAATTAGAGTTGTAAAGTAATTTGCTGAATTGCTATTATGTCAGAAGAAACATTGAAACAAAACATATATGCTAGTTTTTATATTTAATAACATGGTAGATCTGTTTGCTGTTATCTACTTCTTTTTACATAATCAATGTTTCTGGAAAAATGTTGTGTTGTAAATTTTGTTGTTTGTTAGCCACATGTCAGCTGTAACTAAGGAGACCTATAGTTAAAATTATTCCAGTCTTTATCTACACATAGTGTAAGTAAGAAAACATTATCCAATATATTTTTGATTCTTTGAAATATAACATGTGATTTGTACCTGAGACGTTGGTTACTTTTCATAAGTGAAGGAAAGATGCAATAAAGAATTACTTCATAAAAAACAAATCAAATTAATTTGTACACATAAACACTTTGGATTATATTACCATTGTTGATATTGGAGACCTGGAACAGTTTTGTTGAAATCCAGATATGCCCAATTTACCCAGATTTGCCCGAAATGACTCACTATTTAGCCTTAATAAAAATATATATATGTAGTTATATTACATCACTTTATGAAGAATATTAGGCAAAAATGATGGTTGTATTTAAGTTAATTATGTTATTGATATTACAATCTGCACAATTAAAAAGGGAAATATATATGTATGTTGCTAATCTTATACCAGACAGTGTAAGAGACACAAGTAATCACATTTAGTCTAGAAGCCTTTCATTGGCCAGAAAATTATTGCTTCTTTTTTGAGTGGGCTCAAATTAACTTCTATTTAAAGGGAAATAGTAGGTGAGTTGCAATATTTCAAATAACCTTAAGCACACAAATTGAAGCAATATCTTTTCAGTTATTGGATAAATATATTAACATCTTATAAGTGGGCACATATTTTATATAACTTGCTTCAGGTCTGAATTAAGTAGGAACTTGCATAAATTAATGCTTCTACAGCCACAAGTTGGTTCAAATATCAAGAATCAAATTAAATTCCTGTGATTATAACAGCTTATAATTTAGCTACTATTTCAATTCTGTATGCTAATAATCTGAAACTTTGAATGGTATGTTTAAAATATTGAATCGATTGTGGCTAGAAACAGAAATATAAAATTTGCCTGGACAGTGTTCTGTATTTTTATCATACCTTTATATATATAAAAAAAAAATCTTTTAAATTCACATTTCCACGAATAGTAATGCTTCTTTTTGTTTTTTTAAATTCCTCACATGAAAATGTTAGAGCAATTGTTTTTACAGTTGAATACCTTTTCTGCTGCTAACTCTAGCATGATGTAAAAGTAAAATTTGTCTCTCAGTAGGGAAGCATAGTAATAATAATTTTTACCTTATGAACATCTAAAGAGGCCAATATGTGTATTCATTTGCTGCAAACTAACAATTGAAAACAAATCAATAAAAAGTTGTTTTTCTATTTTTTCTGTTCTTTACTTAATACATTTTTATCCAGTAATTAATTTTTTACAATTTTCCTTCGTAAAATCTTTCTGAAACTCTAGCAGCCATTTCGTATTATATGACAAGAAATAAATAGAAAGAGAGCAACAAAATTAAAAGAAATATAAGCAAAAGAAAAAAAAATATTTAGACATGGAGGGCAATTAGAGATAGGTAAGAAAGTATCTTCATATACAATTGCATGTCTAGTTTGAAGATAAAATCTGTTTATTGTTGTTTAGTATCAACTCAATTCTGATTGAGCATATATTCATGAAGTATTGTGTTTGTAAGACTACATTGTCAACTATGATACTCTTATGATTTGAATGAGAAATGGCTGCTATGTTTAGCAGCTCAACCAATGGTTTTGGAGTCATGTAATTGGCAATTTGAGTTTATAAGCTATATGAATAATAGGTGGGTTATTTAGATATTTCATCTCTAAGACTGAAATTATAATACTTTATTTGATATTCTAATACAAATTCATTCTATTAGTTTCTATTGTTTCTGAAGGAAACCTTGTTAATCTATCATATATGCTAAAAAGGCTTCTAGATAAACAATTTAAAAAATGGTAAATTTATTTCTTCTTTTAAAATATTTGGCAGCATTTGGTTACTTATTCATGTGTTTCAAATTGTGAATAAACCAGCTCATCCCAAGTGTGTATCATGAAAAGATAGTTGTTAAAAAATGTTTGTATTATTCTGATGTAAATTATTTATTTAATTGATTTAAATGAATGTAAAATAAAATATGGCAATTGTTACAGTGACATGAGATCGAAGGTCAAGGACATTTGACGATTCAAGCATCTTTACATAGAATGTTGTGATCAAGGAATCATTAAATAAAATATTTTTCCCTTTATACCCTGTCGTTTTTCCTGTATACTATGCTAGATCCTTTAGTTAGTTACAAATGAGCTCTATATCTATGGGTCTCATACAGTTTTAAGACTGTCAAATAGTATTCGGGAATCTTATTTCACATGCCAATATGCAGTTAACTACTTGTATGTAAATCTTAATTTATTTCACATCAGTTAACTTAGATATATGTTGCATGTATTTATATTTATTTTACATGTTGTTACATAGATTATATTTATATGTAATGATTTCGTCTTCTCAAATGATCTGGAAATACAAAAGCTCTTATGAAACAGTCCTCTCTGAAAGTAATCACTGCTACAGAAATGAAAAAGTGTTGTGCCATGTCACTGAGGTAATAAGGGTCAAGTATAAGATAATGTTTTAAAATTCACCTAAATTAAGAATGGTTTGTGGATAGCGAATTTGGGTTGCATCAATGACAAAGCACTGATTCTGTTAGTAATGCAATGTAATCTTGTGATGGTTTATTTGGTCACAAAACAATTCCTTTTAGTTCACCAGCTTTGTTCTGAATTGACAGGAAATCAATGAGTAAGTTGAATATATATTATATATATAGAATTGCTTCAAATCACAGAACAAGAATAATAAAATTGCAGCTTCTCTAGTGTGAAGCCTACAGAAGTCTTCTATAATGATTCTTGAAAAATAGGAAGATGTAACGAAATAAAACACAGGAAACTGCTGTATAGTTACATCTATAGATGTAATCTGTCATGGTCAGCTGGCCACTGCAAATAATATTTTATCTGCTGTTTCAAGCCACAAATATATCACGTCTGACAATTATATCTGGTTTCCAATTTTTACGTAAAGAAGAGACATACACAAAGATAACTATTGTTTAAATAGATACAAGTAACTGATATATTCTAAGATAGGTTTACAACATACAGAATTATACTCCATAGTGTAAAATCAATGAATCACTGTCAAATCCTTCTCCTCTTAGAGGCATTGGGTTTAGTTTGGTACTATACCCTTCTGTAGTGTTATTATACCACATTACATTATGTTTTATTCGAATCATTCTTTGAGAACTAAGTATCCTCTTCAAAGTTACATAATTCTCAATATTTTGATGTGTCAAAGATTATGGACAGTAATCTCAACTTGTAGGATTCACATACAAAACTTAATAAAAGCATTAAACAGAAACACATTCTCATAAGATATGAGCTACAAACGTTTCAACAGTCTGTCTTATAAACTCACTTCTCAATTTTGCATATTCCAAATTATTTGATATCCTTTATATAGTTAAAATTTTATAGAAAATTGTATTTCTGAAGTAAAAAAAGGTGCCGAAATTCTTTAATCTGACGACTGTGTAATTTCCCAGCCATGGCAATGACTATATTTGTTTGAGATACAGCATGCTCAGCATTACGCTATCATACTTGTCAACTTTTTAAAATGTTGATGGTATTAAGGGGCTTTTGACTCAGCTATCTACTAGGTGAAATACTGACAGAAACACTCTCCATGAATTCTTGAGTGTTGCAGCTGTTTGAATTGGCAACCCTTTATTAAATTCATATAATGTCTCACTCAAAATGTTTAATTATTTTTTATTTTATCAATGAATGTTAACATCTACACAATATTAATTTGATTTTTATTGCTATGAATATATTTTTTACATGTTTTTATCAATACACAGCAGCACTACTAGGGTATCACATTCATAAGAATAATTTATTATATCAAGCAGAGTACCTCTCATTGTATGGTACTTGCTTTAGTGATTTCATGGAAATTTATGTTGAATTTGACATAAAGGAACATAATTAGATTATATCCTTACCAGAAGATGTGACAGAGTGACTGTTGTTAACACTAAATCCCTCCCCCATGAAGAATTCACCTCCCACCATAGACTAATAATTAGCGACCTCATAGTCAGGACGAGACGTACTAGACAGCGGAAGAGGACTATCGTCAGGAGAAAAATATGGAAGCTAAAGGACCCCATAGCCAGAAATAAATTTCAAAGCATATTACTTGACGCTTTCGACAGTAAGGAAGAGCAATTAGAGTTGTATAATATAGAGGAACAGTGGGAATTCCTGAGAGCAAACCTGCTGACGGCGGCAGACGAAGTCTGTGGCTGGAGCAGGCCTGTAGGTAGGAGGAGAGTAACATGGTGGTGGAACAGTAAGGTGGAGGAGTCAATTAAGGCCAAAAAGCAGGCTTGGAAAGTATGGCGGGATGGGGGAAGTAGAGAAGACTATCAAGTGGCCAGGAGGGAAGCTAGGAGACAAGTGTACTTCGCAGGAAGGGAAGCAGAGGAAAGAAAGTTCAAGCATGTTCTACAACGTGAGGACCAAAAACGTGAGGTGTTCAGGATTTCCAGGCAATGTGTCAAGGAAAACCGTGATATTGTCGGGGAGAAGTGTGTACTTAACGATGATGGCATACTTGCCATCACCGACGCTGATAAGAAGGTAGCTTGGAAGTGTCACTACGAAAGGCTTCTAAATGAGGAGAACAAATGGGAGAAAGACAGTCTCCCCCAGATCGACCCAATAGAGGGACCAGCAGTGTTAGTTGAAGGTAGTATAATAAGTAAGGCAATCAAAGATATGAAGACGGGTAAGGCGGCTGGGGCTTCGGAAATAGTTGCTGAGATGCTGAAGGCATCTGGTTCGGTGGGACACACCATGGTCACCCGGATAGTTAACCAAGTCGTACAGAATGGGGTTGTTCCGAAGGACTGGCGTAGCAGCATCATCGTTAACTGCTATAAGGGAAAAGGAGATGCCCTAGATAGGAGTAACTATAGAGGCATTAAATTAATCGACCAGGTCATGAAGGTCACGGAAAAAGTAATAGCGCAACTAATCAGAGAGAGAATTGATCTAGATGAAATGCAGTTCGGGTTTGTGTCAGGCAAAAGTACCACAGACGCTCTTTTCATTGTACGACAACTACAGGAGAAGTACCTAGCTAAAAGTAAACCCCTATACTTAGCTTTCGTCGACTTGGAGAAAGCCTTCGACAGAGTCCCCCGTTCCATTATCTGGTGGTCTCTTAGAAAACTAGGTGTTGACGAATGGCTTGTGAGAGCTATACAAGCCATGTATAAAGAAACAGTCAGTAAGGTTAGAATTAACAACGAATATAGTGAAGAGTTTAGCGTAAAAGTTGGTGTCCATCAGGGCTCTATTCTTAGCCCCCTACTATTTATTATTGCCCTTCAGGCTATAACAGAGGAGTTGTTCAAGACCGGCTGCCCATGGGAACTCCTATACGCAGATGATCTAACGCTCATAGCTGAATCAATGACCGAACTAGAGAAGAAATTCCAAACATGGAAGCACGGCCTAGAATCAAAAGGCTTTAAAATTAACCTGGCTATGACTAAAGTTCTAGTTTGTAGGAAAGAAAATAAGGCGGCGGTCCCATCTGGGAAATGGCCATGCTCAGTGTGTAGGAAAGACGTAGGTAGAAACTCCATTTTATGTCCCAAATGCAAAGTATGGGTGCATAAAAGATGTAGTGGGATCACAGGTAAGCTAACTAAGAACATAGATTTTACATGTGGCCGGTGCTCTGGTGCAATAAGTAGCAGCAAGTGCCCACAAAATACTAGCTCCTTCAACTGCGCAGAGGGTTCTATAGAAATAGTGGACAGCTTCCGTTATCTGGGTGACAAAATCAGCAGTGGGGGAGGGTGCTCTGAAAGTACAGTAGCTAGAGTCAGAACTGGATGGAAAAAGTTCAGAGAGCTTATACCACTATTAGCCGCTAGAGGGTTCTCCCTAAAAATGAAAGGCAGGTTATACGATGCCTGCATACGAACAGCAATACTGCATGGCAGTGAGACCTGGGCATTGTGTGCAGAGGATATACGCAGACTAGAGAGGAACGAAGCTTGCATGCTCCACTGGATGTGCAATAGTAATATACGTGAACGGCAAAGCATAAACGAACTAAGGAAAAAATTAGAAATAAGAGGGATCAGATGTTGTTTACTCGAGAGAAGGCTACGTTGGTACGGTCACGTGATGCGCATGAAAGACGACAGCTGTATAACAAAGTGCAGGGCAATAAAGATAGACGGTAGCCACGGAGTAGGCAGACCCAGAAAAACATGGGACGAGCTGATAAATTCCGACCTCACACGCTTACACCTCTCCAAGACAATGTCACTGGACTGAGACCTTTGGCGGTACTCAGTAATAGAGAAGACCCGCCTTACCTAAATACAAAGTAAAAACCTACTACAGTCAGTAGGCATCTCTATCAAAACACACCCCCGTCCCACCACCTCCACCCCACCCACACCGCCCCTTTCAATGTAAAGTTATGTTGGTCCCACAACATCCAGGCCGAAACAAATGAGATCGTGTAGGTGTCACGACAAAAAACACACCGTCCACGCTGTAAATGTGGCCGTGTAGGCAACACGGTAAAAACCTCCCAGCCCCACACTGTAAATGTGGTTGGTGTTAGGAAGGGCATCCAGCTGTAGAAAACCCGCCAGACAGTCCACGCTGTAATGTGGCCGTGTAGGCAACACGGTAAAAACCTCCCAGCCCCACACTGTAAATGTGGTTGGTGTTAGGAAGGGTATCCAACTGTAGAAAACCCGCCAGACAGTCCTATGCGAGCAAGACAACCACTCTTGCCTCAAGTGGGAAAACCCCCGTCCAAACCCATGCAAGCGTGGAACACGGACGCTAAACCTGATGATGATGATGATGATGAATTCAGGCACAAGTAAACTTCCAATCTAATTATTTCAAAGAACTGATCCCCTCGGGAAAATGGTGTTGCTCAGTGTGTAGAAAAAGCATGTGTAGAAATTCCATCCTCAGTCCCAACTGCAAACTATGGATACAGAAGAGATGTAGTGAGATCTCAGGTAGTTTAGCTAAGGATGCAGGTTTTACATGTGGCCATTGCATGGGAGCAGTTACAGCAAAGAAACACAGGAAACAAATGCTATCAAATTATTGGAAGGTTTGTAGAAGCAGTAGACAGATTCTTCTACCTGGATTACCAAAGTAGCAGTCCAGGTTGGTGTTCTGAAAGTACAGTAGTCAGAGTGAGAATGGAATGGAAGAAATTCAGAGAGCTACTACATCTGCTAGCTACAAAATTCTTGTCCATCAAAATGAAGGGCAGATTGTATGATGAATGTATACTACCAGCAATGTTGCCTCGTAGTGAGGCCTTAGCACTGTGTGCAGAGGACTTGAGAAGATTGCATGCTTTGATGGATATGTAATAGTAATATCCATGACTGGCAAAACATAAATGAACTGAGAGAGAAAGTGCACAGTGCATAAGAGGTATCAAATGCAGTGTGCAGAAGAGGAGATTGATTTGTGATAATCCCAGAACTATATGTTAGTGATGCAATCCACTTATCCATTCACTCTTGTTTGCATCTATGTTGAGAATTTTACATATTTTTTATATCTTGTTACTGCTGTATATTCAGTATTCTTTGTTAATTTTAGATTGATATAGATGATAAGCTATAGCACAGTATGTGGAATCGACATGAAAACTTGTTTAACCATTGACCATCTTTGGTCGAGCATACGTATGCCGCCCCAGTAATGACCAATGTTTGCATCAGAGAGGAATCTGTAAAAAGCATGTATATATAAGGTGGAGGTGTTACATTGGGTGATATATTAAATCTATGACTCACCAAAGTACTCCTTCAATTCATCATCACATAATTACTGTTTATCAATTTTTAAAATAAGTTTTTGGTTTACCTGTGTCTATGCTGGAAAAAATTTACCAAATGTGCTACAGTGCAGTGTAAGAAAAACTATAAATTTGTGCAGGCCTTTTAACAATATATCTATGCCAACACACATTATTCTTTCTTTTGTTGTTGTGAGATAGCACCTGTTCAAACTTCATTGAAAATAACTATTATCAAAAGCATCCAAAATATAAGCCACCTGATACTTTTAATTTTATCTAGGATTAGATTATCCAATGTGCACCCCGCCCTTCTGTGACGGATTTAAGGGAGATTTATGAAATATTTCCTCAAAGTTAAGTGAGTTTTGCATATAGTTTCCTTCATTTTCTTTCTTACATGAAAGTATAGAAATGTTAGGAGGGAGAACTTAGTTTTCTGAGTTCGATTTCTGTTGTAGATGACATTGTCTTTCATCATTCCTTCAAATTTGATGAAATAAGTAACAATCAAATACTAAAATGTGTAGCTTCATGCAAGTGTAAGACATTATCTTACTGGATGCTCACAATATTCATACCATTGCCAATGAAATTATTATGTGTGGAAAGATTAACAATAACTCAGAATAGAAATCAAATATATGATGCACCACATAGTTGAAAATTATATTCTCCAAAATGTTAGAACCAAATGTTCAAATTCTAATTTCGTCTTTTCTTATAAACCCTGAACTAATCATGCCCAAGAAAACACATTCCAGGATAAAATCTGATTTGTGCTTTTGATCAGGCAAAATAATTCATGCACATGAATAATATCGCCATAACATATTCCTATAAACATCACAACGCACTCGGTGATATGCATCAATGCACATGATACATATGACTATGAGTGCTTTGGAATCTTCATAATGAAATTTAGCAAGGAAAGGATTTACTTGAATATATATGTGAAATTCCCTAACATTTGTTCAGTAAATGCACTTTCTTAACCTATTGATTTTTTAGTATTTCAACCTCACAGTCTAATACAGCTATACACCAATCTTTACTGAATAGATGGGTGTTCATTCAGCCTAAACAATAATGTCAAACAGCAGATAGTTGATTCGTGCCTTCATCACGCTTCTATGAAATTGCATGGCATGGCACGACACGTCAAAATTACCTGCGAACATCACAATGAATTTCATTCAGGTGAAAGAATATACTCGAAACAAATAAATGACACAGATAAATACACACACACACATATATATATATACATATATAGACAGTTAAAATGTTTATTTGGTTAATGTTGTTCGTCATTAATTCAAGGCACATGAATATTCTATCAAACAAACATGCTGGGCTGTAATGGAAAACAAGCATTTATTCAAGATGGCAATATAATATTGACTAACACATACTACATGAATTTTTAGAGGTGATAGTATCCAACTGAAAAGAACATTTTCCTTCAAGTGAAACAATTTTGTTTGACTTGATAGCAACATTTCTAATGGGTTCCAAGTTCCAAATAGTGCATTGAAGTATATGTATTTTGAAATGGTAGAGTGACAATATATGATTTGTTAGTATGTGTTAAAATGTTACTTAAATATCTGATTGATTTTATGTGTCCTGCAGGTTGCTAATGTATGTAGTTGCTGTAGAATTTAGATGCATCCTGTTTCTTGTAGAAAAGAACTTAAAGGCTTAAAGGCTTGAGGTTATATATTTTGCATAGAGGTATGGTGAGCTATTTCTCTCTTGTACATGATGTAAGTAAACATCTTGTGTTTTTCTGTTGCACATATTTTAAAATGACTATTGCATGTATTATATGCATTTTAATATGTAGTAGTATGACATTTTATTATGGGCTGGGGTTTTTCCTTTTTTTCTGGAACCACATGTATTAAAAATAGGATGTATATAAATATTTTTAGATTTAAGTGTGAAAACCACTTTAAGTGTGAAAACCACTCTATGAACATGATGTACGTTTTTACTGTACGTTCAATACTATTCTACTTTTGTTCATCTATTTATGTATATTTTTTCACAAAATGTATTAATAAAAAAAATCTCAGCTTTTGATAGCCAATGATTTGCTAAGATGTACTTAGATATATGGAGGATTTCTTTAATTTCCGACTGGGCATGTTCATCTGATTAATTGAATATTTGTTAAACTAGAAGTAAATGTAAACTGTATCTGAATAAATATAGTTACGCTCTATATATATATTGAGGCAGTTTTCCAATGTTCATTATAAACAATGTATATTGTTAAAACATATATAGTTAATCATCATAATGCTTTATTTAGCCATACAGCTGCTTTCCACAGATGGGGAATAATGTAATGTCAACCCTTATTAAAATAGATTAACACTAATATTAGTCAATATGTTTTATTTATGCTTTCATCAACTATGAAGGAGTGCATGGCATATCATATTTACTGTCAATAGCATTATATAAATTAGTAGAGGAGCTACACTTGAAACTAAAATGTCAAACCGCACTTGATTAATTTATGTGATCTTCGTGTTTTTGAATGGCCTGACAGAATCTTTAGCTAGAGAATGAGAATATTTAGGATAAAGAAAGAAATACCAGAGCAAAATACAAAGCCTAAGCTAAACACAATTTGAAATTAAATAAATACTTTGAAAACACAGAAGAAATAAATCGTTAATTTTGTTTTTACAAAAAAGATAGAAGAACACAAATTGTATTTTGTCAAATCTAATTACCTATCACTGAACTTAGTTAACAAAAGAAATATACTGATCAAGTTCTTTGAGACTTGAAATAAATTTGATTACTCTGTAGATTCTTATATTTAGTGGCTGTTTTCATAGTTGGGTTTCTTCTATCACTGCCGGCTTGTGGTTTTTATTTTTGTGCCATTGTTTTTATAATTTTTATCCATCCTTTGTTGTACACATGGTCACGAATGTGCATCAATCTTAGTTTCATCAGATATTTCATCAACTCTGGTTTGATTTTTAAACAGAACAATAAAGAAACGTAATAGCTTTACAGTAATTTATTTTGTCTATATGTCCCTGCTTCTTCACGTGCATCCATTCTGTTCTGCACAAAGTGTCTCCTCCAGGTATTCATACATTGCCTTAGCACTAACACCTGTCATAAGCTTCCATATTAAGTGAAGGCAAGTGATAGGTCTAAATTCATCAACTGCACTTATTTTACTGGGGTCCTTTAAACACAATATCGTTTTCCCAAAGATTTGCCATTTTGACAAAATCTCTTCTCCATTCAAGATCTTATTCATTTGCTAAGCAATTCTCCCATGAAAGGCCCTCAGCCTTTTCAACTAGAACTTTTCTAATTTAGTATCCTACACTGGAGGATAGTGACCATGTCAGTTGTTATCTCCGATGTTCCCCATTGATTATCCACCATGTCATATTTGATGTTAGTAAGCCACTCCACACTTCTATTGTACTCTTTTCCTACACTCTAGATATCACTAAAAAATATCTTACTTACATCTGCAGTTATCTGTGGAGTCAATCGAGATAGGCTTCATAGACAGGATCAATTTATTGGAAGCTGGACGCATCATTCTTGCAGCGCAAACTTTACAAAACTGGATTAGTGAATTAGTTAAGCGATCGTTGATGGGAACAACCGTCAAAATCAAATGTTGGTTTTCTTTGAAAAGGGCTATTAGAGCACAATCGATAAGGTTTGGTAAGGCAGTAATGATAGAAAAATCTAGAGCAGAAGGAGGTCTAGTTAGAAAACAGCCAACGATCTAGCAGCAAGATTGGCTCTGGACCAATTCTTTAATGGTTAGACACAAGTGAACGTAGCCGTTCAGTGGGATCGAGTATCGTAGATGAGGCATGGCAACAAAGCTACAATTGTATTTTTTAATTTTTGTGGACAACGACGAGCGCATGGTGCTTGATCCGAAGCAGATGTGTCTGCTTTTTCAGATTCCATTGGTCAGGCGGTCCAATTGCTATCAACCCCCATGCTAGGGCTGATGATATGCAAACATAAGCTGAGGTTATGACATCACCAACTTTTCCTTGATGGTGAACAGGTGTGGTCGCCGTTCGCTAGACACCTCTTCCCAGTTTGTCTCCTTAAGGGAGCTACAGTCCTCGGTCAAGTGAAGACGGAGAAAGAGTGCATTGAGAATGGAATATTTTCAAACATTCCGCCAATTGGGCAGTACAATTGGTGTTTTATAGTGGGGTAGTGGTGGAAAGAAACGACGATATATTTGAAGAGATTCTGGGCATTGACACAAATCAAATGGCCATTTTTTCCAGGGGATTGCCTTGAGAATACACCTGTAGTTTGGAGGAGAACAACTTGGACTGGGTCCATGGCTAAATGGACGGAGTGACGGTGCTTTTTGTGGGTTTTCTTAGAGTTTGGCCCTTGGTGTCACGCCATTTTTGCAGAATTCGCTACGTATTGTTTTTTTAAATGTGTATTCTTTAGTCTCTGTTATAAATTATATTTTACACGAAAAACCTTCACTGTTTCGTCCTGTACCGTCCTTATTGTTTTCATAATGTGGTCCTTGTGTATCTAATAAAGAAAGCATCATCACCTTCATCATCATCGTTATTATTATTATTATTATTATTATGAGTATATGCCTGTAAATTGAAGGTGGAGAACTGGGAGAGGGCACTTGCCCTGGTGGTCAGGGTCACTTTGGCTTTTTTTAATGGGCTTTCTCCACGATGGGGAATTTTTCATTGTTCTTTTTTTATTACATCCTCTGTTTTTTGTTTTTTGTACACGCAGAAATACCTATTTGTACCGTCCTGTATTGTCCTGTACTGTCTTTAATGCCTACTTTGTGTAAACGCTTGTGGTTAACAAAGAAACCATTTTTATTATTTCCTAAAGAAGAGCCACAGGTAATCTTTTTTGTACCTCTCACCTCTCACTTGTTTTCCTCCTATCCTAGCCAACATGGGTACTCTCAGAATAGGTGGCATAAATGTACGTGGCCTGGGGTCGTCTTGGAAGCAAGGGCACCTTCTGAACGATCTCAGGTCGCTAAACATAGATGTGGTGGCCATCAGCGAGAGCAGAACCTCCGAGGCACGGGCCTTCACACCGATCTTCGGCGGCTACGATGTGTACGCAACTACCAGCGGTCCTGGATCGGTGGGAGGAGTTGCTGTGCCTTTTCGGAAAGGTTTGGATCTCGCCATACGGGCCATCTTCCTGGACCCAGAAGGTAAGTTGTTGGTGCTGGAAGTGACCAGCGGAGACGGGCAAGCTTTCCGGCTAGTGGCCGTCTATGACCCAACAGGAGCAGGGTGGCATGATTTCTTCCGGCGTCTGGAGACCTTTCTTGGAACGTCCCGCTCTTTAGTGTTAGTGGGCGACTGGAACGAGATTTTAGATGCACGCTGGGACTAAGTGGGATTAGCGGATAGGGGAGGAGGGTGCAAGAGCCTCAACAACCTGCTCAGGCGTTTTGAACTGTCTGACAGGTACCGATTGGATTTCCCTATCTGCCAATGTGGACTTCGACAGATCGCATAGGGTCATCCAGATCATATCTAGATAGAGTATTTTGTAGGGAAATAGATAGGTCTAGCATAGGCTGTCCACAATTCAAGATAGTCAGCTACACGGACCACAAATTCGTGATCTGTGTGCTTGACTTAGATAGGCTTCATAAACGATGACCCGGCTACTTGAAGCTGAATGCGTCCTTACCAGCGCAAAAGAACTACAGAGACCGGATTAGCGAACTAGTTAAGCGCACGTTGACGGGGGCCATAGTAAACAACAAGTGGTGGTTTGCTCTGAAAGGAGCGATTAGAATAGAGACAATTAGGTTTAGTAAGGCTTTAGCTATAGAGAAAAATAGAGCAGAGGGAGAATTAGTTAGATAATTAGATGAGGCGCTTAGCAAAGGAATCGCGACCGACGTACTTGTGGCGAAATTGGCCCTTGACCAATTCTTCAATGCAAAGCACGAATGATGCGTTGTCAGAGCTAGGGTGCGTGCTCTCAGACACGAGGGTACGAAAGCCGTTCAATGGGCCCGAGTGGCGGAGGCGCGTCGTGGCAACAAAGCCACGATACGGTCTTTGGTGGACCACGCCGGGCGCATGCTATTCGATCCCGGACAAATATGTGAAGCTTTTCAGCGACACTTCGCTCAGTTGTTCGGGGGCAGCGGCGAGCCGGGTCGAGGGATTGAATTTAGTGTCTACCTCGACGGACTGCCGCGGCTCTCGGCCACTGAGGCGGAGTGTTGCGAAAATCCGATAACAGCCGCCGAAGTACGGGAGGCAATGATTGGCTGCACAAGGGGTAAATCGGTTGGTTTGGATGGTCTGCCCTTAGAACTTTACGTACAGATGCCAGACTTGTTCGGAGGCCTCTTGGCGGACGTCTACTGCAACTGGCAACAGAACGGGAGAATTCCCAGCTCTGTGAGCCGAGGAGCGGTGGCACTGCTGAGAAAGTATCCAAACAAGGGGGATAACATAGATAATTTCCGGCCCATAACTAGAAAGTAGAAACAATTATTAACAATGTTAATGGCGGTGGATTGGCAGTATAGGTAGAGAGTCGGACGCCATGCTTTCCAGCATAGTTACGTCCCTTTACGATCTGAGTTCAAAAATCCCGCCGAGGTTAACGTTTCATTTCATCCTTACGTGGTCGATAAAATAAAGTACCAGTAATGTACTGGCTAATTGCTGGCCTTGTGCCAAAAGTAGAAACAATTATAAACAATGTTATTTTGTATTTTACTTCAGCACAATCATTTTTATTACTGCTGCAAGAGAAATCTACAATAAGCATTCTTACGTGAGACGACATCCATAATAGCAAAAATAACAAAATAACCCAATCATTTTGAAATCCATTGAATAATCCACATCCTGTGGCTATCTATAGATTTTTTTTTTGTCATTTTAAATTCTTGTTGTCTTTTAGTATTATTACCTTTCACTACAACAAACATCACTATCACTACCATCTATCAAACAATCTGTATATCTATTTTAAATTTATTCTATCTTTTGAAGTTAATCTTTATTTTATGAAGCGTCATTTCTAAGTAACATCTCCCTCCATCATACATACTCACTAACGTAAATTCACATATATTGCATGTAATTGACAGATATTGTGTGTACGCATATATGCATATATATACCAAATCAACTTTTTAAATGGAAGTTGCATTATTACAAGGTATGTCACTAATTATTTATAAAACAGCTTATGTATTGTATTTTGTCTGAGGAAGGCATACCATATTTTTAATATGATATCCCAGAAATATATATAACGAAATAAATATGGTTTTATAAATATAGTTTCCATTTGTTTAATATCGTAAATCTACTCCAGAAACTGTTGTTATAAAATATTTACTCGTTGTAACCCAACAATCTTAAATAAAACTTTTGCATATATATATATATATATTATAATAATGGCTGCGCGTTGCAAATGGTGGTGCATATGAAAAAGTGAGTCCTTCATCAGTGACCCTCCAACCGTCCCAGGCATTTCATCGCTTTAAGGGCCATATGCCTCAGGTTGGTGCGAACAACGGCTAAAAAAAGTCGTTGGGACACGTAAATAAAGAGGACGTTAGGGTAACAGACAAAATGGTTTAAGCAACGGAAAGTGAGAAGAAATAGACAAGTCCCAGATCTCTATGAATATAAACTCGGTGAAATCGTGAACAAGAGACAAAAGACCATCAAACCTGGTTAAAATGTGAGAAAGGAAGGAATTTCGCACAAGTCTAACGGGGGGGGGGGGGGAGAAGAAGAAGAAGAAGAAGAAGAAGAAGAAGAAGAAGAAGAAGAAGAAGAAGGGGTCTGGTCTACGAATTCGGTAAACATAAGTTTTGTGAAGTCGCAGACGAAAGAGAGAGAGAAGATATATATATATATATATGTGTGTGTGTGTGGGGGGGGGGGGGGGTGCGTGTGTACACATATATACATATATATAAATATATATGTACATATATATATATATATATATATATATATATATATATATATATATATATATATGCATATATATATATATATATATGCATATATATATATATATATATACATATACATATTATTGTAAGTTCTATGTGTGTGTGTGTGTGTATATGCATATAATTATATCTATGTCAATTTTTATGTGCGTATGCTTACAAAGGAAAGAAAGTCAGGAAGAATAGAGGGAGATCTATGAGATTTTTGAAAATCAGCAATAAATGACACTTGGAATATGTTTAAAAGATTTATTCATAAGAACAAATATTAACAATGGTTATACTGACTACAGTATTGGTAAAGAAATACATACGTTTTCATTTTTATTAATACTATTTATCTACCTGTCCGTTTTTATTTCTATTTCCTGTATTGTATGTCTAGCTTACTCCCTGCATATCACTCTACATTTCTACTACTCATTATTTCTTTCATTTCAAGTTATTCTCATGGAATATGGGTCGTCTCAAATATCCTTTTCTAGGTCACCCAAACTGTCGAGAGTTCAAAGAATTCATGTTTTGCCCGAGCCGTTATAAGCCAATGTTTTCAGGTAAATAAAAATGACTCGTCAATTAAAGCGGATTGGCATATGCGATGAATTATGTGATGTTTACTGCAGGTTGTAGGAGATACAGTATATATTGAAGGTGCGATAGATAAAAAGTGTATGGCAGCTACATATTCAGAAAAGTATTATTATTATTAGTATTATTATTATTATTGTTCTTTGAATATCAGTCAGACGTATCCTTTCTTGGAACGTCCCGCTCTTTAGTGTTAGTGAGCGACTGGAACGTTATCTTAGATGTACGATGTGATTATGTGGGGCTAGTAGAGAGGGCAGGAGGTTGTAAAAGCCCCAACAACTTGCTCAGACGTTTTGAACTGTCTGACATGTATAGACTGGATTATCCGAATGTGCCAATGTGGACATGGGCAAACCGCATCGGGTTGTAGTGACCTACATTCCGCGGGCTCACATACATTCTCTGTGCGTGATTTGGCTCAGTTCAGACAATCAGCGCCAGTAGAAGAGGATGTATCTCTACGCGCCCTGAGGAAGAAATTCCCCGCGAAGATTTGAAGAATCTCTCTCTTGTACCAGAAACTTCGAGCCAGCAACACGCATAATGTAACAGTGAGATATTGCACCCCGAGCCTCGCCGGCTTAACGGCGAAATGGCACATTCCCTTTTGTAACCTCTTTTTATCTGTAACTTCAACCATATAAATAAACATACATTTCATCTCTAATTACTGCTGTTGAAATCATTGTTATGTTACTCGTGTCTCAATAACATCTATAATCCATGCTGCTGGAATGGGCGACCTGATGAAAGGAATATTGTAAATAGATGGTAAATAGATCGAGGGACCTTCCCTCACGTCTATGTCAACAAGATAATCCAACGAGGATACTATCACTTACCACACTGGCAACTAACGACCTTCAATCATCTACCCTGTTAAAGTAACGACCACTGATTCTACCACCCTGCTAAAGTGGCGACTACTCTATAACTAATACTGTTAAAGGGTCATCCAGATAGTATTTAGATAGGGTATTCTGTAGGGAAACAGATAAGGCTAGTGTAGGCTGTCCACAATTTAAAGTAGTCGACTACACGGACCACAAATTTGTGATCTGTGAAGTTGACTTAGATGGACTCCATAGGCAAAGGTCCGGCTACTGGAAGCTGAACGAGTCGTTCTCGGCGCGCAAAGCTTACAAAGACCGGATTAGCAAATTAGTTAAGCGTCCGTTGACGGGTGCGATCGTCAACAACAGGTGGTGGTTTAGCCTGAAAAGGGTTATTAGTGTAGAATCGATAAGGTTTAGCAAAGGAGTAGTGATAGAGGAAAATAGAGTAGAGGGAGAGTTAGTTAGATAGCTAGAAGAGGCGTTTAGGACAGGCATCGCAACCGACGTGCATGCGGCGAGATTGGCACTCAACCAATTCTTCAACGCAATGCATGAAGGCCGCGTTGTGAGATCTAGAGCGTGTGCTCTAAGACACGAGGGGACGAAAGCCATTCAATGGGCCCGGGTGGTGGAGGGGCGATGTGGCAACACGCCACAATTCGGTCTTTGCCTGATCAAAACGGGCACATGTTGCTCGAACACGAGCAGATGTGTGCGGCTTTTCAACAGCACTTTGCTCAATTGTTTGGGAGCGGCGGCAGGCCGGGTCGGAGTATGGACTTCGGTGCATACCTCGATGGACTGCCGCGGCCCTCGACGACCGGAGGGCAGTGTTGCGAAAAGCCGATGATCAGGTGAAATACGGGAAGCGTTGTCTGACTGTACGAGGGGTAAATCGCCAGGTTTGGCTGGTCTGCTCTACGAGCTTTATGCATATATGCCACACTTGTTCGGCGACCTTTTGGCAGATGTCTACTGCAATTGGCAGCAGAACGGGAGCATTCCCAGTTTTATGAGCCGGGGAGCGGTGGCGCTGCTGAGAAAATATCCGGACAAGGGGCACGTTATAGACCACTTCAGGCCCATAACTCTGCTAATCACAGAGTTTAAGATTTTGGCCAAGTTGTTAGCAAAGAGATTGGCGCTTGTCGTCGGTGATCTCGTGGGAGAGGCGCAGATATGCGCAATTCCGGACAGATCCATCTATGACAACCTCCATCTCATGCGATACATCATAGAGAGAGTGGATAAGGAACCTGGCAGAGGTGGGGCCTGATCAAATTGGATCAATCTAAAGCATTTGATATGGTTAACCATCGGCACCTGGCTGCGGTCATCGAGGCGGCCAGCTTCGGGTCCGTATTAATGGGCTGGATCGCTGCGATGCACAGCGACATCTGCTCGATTGTGAGGGTGGATGGTCACCTGTCGCAGCCTTTCAGCCTCATGCGCTCGGTCCGCCAGGTGTTCCCCTCTCGTCCCTGTTGTACGTACTAGCCATCGAGCCGTTACTGCACAAATTGGAGACGATGAGGGAGGTCCTACGCGAACTGGGTTGCGGGAGATCCGTGTCAACATACACCGACGACCTAAGCGTGGTGGTGTCGAGCACCAAACATGTCCAGATGCTCGGTACCGCTCTCAAGGAATACGAAGCGGTGACAGGAGCAAAGATAAACCAGGAAAAGTTGGTGGGCTTGCAACTCGGCACCTGAAATGCCATCCGACAGCGTCGTGAGTCACTGGACGGAAGGACCGGTTAAATTGCTCAGGGTCTGGTTCACTCCGGACCGACAGATGGAGAAAAACTGGAGCAAGGAGACGAGCAGGGTAGCCTCTATCACCCAGAAATGGGCCGAAGAGAGGCTGTCTCTGAAAGTTCGGGAGGAGGTGGCGAATGCGTACATAGCGTCCGTCATCTGCTACCGCCTGACCGTCGTACCGTGCGCTGCCCAACTTTGACCAAAATGGAGCGCCTTCTCTTCCGCTTTTTGTGGAAGGGACGTGCTCCCATGGTCAGACGATCCATTTGCTGTCAACACCCGTTGCGTGGAGGACTAGGCTTGCCGTGGCTCATGATGCGCAAACATGCGCTCAGGCTGCGACATCTCTGGTGCTTCCTTGACGGTGAACAAGTGTGGTCGCCGTTTGCCAGACCCGCTTTTCCCCGGCTCGTCTCCTTGACGGAGCTGCAGTCCATGATCAGGAAAATACCGAGGGACAGCGCTTGGAAGCTTGCATGTCTCCAAGCGCTCTACCAGTTGGGCACTAGTATCGGTGAAACATCCACCTTTGCGTTCTATAGAGGGCTAGTGGATGGAAAGTGGGACGACGTTCTCGGAGAGACCCTGGGCGTCGAAGACGATCAGCTGTTCGCTCTCTTCAAGAGAACTTTCAGACCGGGGCCTATGGACAACTTCCAGAAATCCCTGGCCTGGCAGTGCTACCGGGGAGCGTTGCCGGTTCGGGATAAGCTCTACAGGCAAGGAGGTGCTGTCAGCCGAGCCTGTTCGAGATGCGTGCAGGGTGACGAAACCGTTGTGCACGCACTCATTCAGTGCCCGAGGATTGCTGACTTGTGGAGCTATGTCGAACAGCTGCTGTCGTGTGTAGGACGGATCCAGTTATCGACTAAGTCAGTTGTGCAGGTAGTCCCTCTAAAGAGGAGGAAGGGCAGACAGTTTTCATCTGCCAGGTGGCCATGGCAAAAGAGATTGTGTGGTGCACAAGGCTGAAAGGGTTGAAGACGGACATTTTCCTCTGCGGCCAATCCCTGATTAATTTTTTCAAGTTTCACTTGAAGAGGAAAGTCAGGGTGGAGAGGCAAGTGCTGTCTTCTAGTAAGTTTGTTGAAAGGTGGGTGAAAGTGGCGAGTCTGGTCCGAGTGAACAGCCTCGCTCTGAGTATGTGCTTGTAGACTGAGGAGTGGGAAAACTGAGAGAGGGTTCTAGCCCTGGTCGTCAGGGCAGCCGTGGCCTTTTTGTGTGGTTTTCGCCACGAGTGACCCTCGGAGGTTTCCACCTTTTTGGGCAATTTTTGTTATTTGAATTATTTTGAATTCTAGACCAATTTTGTTATAACCTGTTTACACGACCAAAACCCACTTTGTATCGTCCTGTACTGTTCTGTGCTGTCTCTAATGTTTTTCTTCGAGTTAGCCCTTGTGGCCAATAAAGAAACCATTATTGTTCTTTGTGTCTCAGTCATTGATGTTATTTAACTGGAAAGTTTGTTGAAATGATTATCAAGCCGCTACCTGCAGCCTCAGATATTTAGGACGTATCGGAGGGTTCTTGATGTTCCCAGCAACCATGCCTTTTTAAGTGTTCCAAAAAAACGGGGCTGGACTAATCTTCTTTAACCATCCTTGAAACATCCTTGAGATATTACTTAGAGTTCCTATGACAATCGGGACGACCTTGATCTCATGGCAGTTCCAAATCCTTTTTAAGTCACATTTTAAATCCTAGTATCGGTTAATTTTCTCCCTCTCCTTCTCTTGAACTCTCGTGTCAAAGGGTCAGGTTCCATCTACAATCATGCACGATTTTTTTTCCTTGTTAAAAACCACTAGGTCAGGTCTGTTGTGTTCTAATTTCTTGTCCGTCTGTATCCTAAATTATTATTGTTATTAGTATTGAGGTTGACTTTGCCTTTCATCCTTACGGGGTCGATAAAATAAAGTACCAGTAATGCACTGGTAATTGCTGGCCTTGTGCCTAAAGTAGAAACAATTATTAGTATTAATATTCTGAGTTCAAATCCCGTCGAGGTTAACTTTGCATTTCATCCTAATGTGGTCGATAAAATAACGTACGAGTAATACACTGGGATAATTTCTGGCCTTGTGTCTATTGTAGAAACCAGTAATACACTGATATAATTGCTGGCCTTGTGCCAACAGTAGAAACAATTACTATTATTATTATTATTATTGTTATTACTCTTTGAATCTCAGTCATTGATGTTAGTTAACTGGAAAGTTTGTTGAAATGAATATCAAGCCACTACCTGCAGCATCAGATATTCAGGACGTATCGGAAGGTTCTTGCTGTTTCCAGCAAGCATGCCTTTTGAAGCGTTCCAAAAATCGTGGCGGGGCCAATTTTATTTAACCATCCCTGGAAACTTTTTGAGATAGTCCCTAGTGCGCCTATGACAATCGGGATCACTTTGACTTCATGGCAGTTCCAAATCCTTTTTACCTCCCACTTTAAGTCCTGGTATCGGTTAATTTTCTCCCTCTCCTTCTCTTGCACTCTCGTGTCGAATGGGCAGGCCACATCTACAATCAGGCACGATCTTTTTTCTTTGTCCAAAACCACCAGGTCAGGTCTATTGTGTTCCAGTTTCTTGTCCGTCTGTATCCTAAAATCCCACAGCACCTTCACCTGATCGTTTTCTATCACCACCTCTGGCTTATGCTCATACCACTTCTCAGAATGTGGTAAATTGTTTACTTTGCATAGGTGGCAGTGGATCACCCTGCCCATCACATCATGTCTCCAGCCCTTATAGTGAGTCTGGGCTAGGTGTTTACACTCGGATACAATGTGAGCAACAGTCTCCTCTCTCTCTCCACAGATCCTGCACAGTGGGCTAGCCTCCTCCGTGTAAATGTGGTGTTTCAACCACTTCGTTTTGAGGGCCTGCTCCTGCGCAGCCATTAACATTCCTTCTGTACCCTTTTTATGTCCTTCTCTTTTCAACCAGTTCCATGTCTGTGGATCTCTAAATTCAGTTTTCTCAAAGAAGGTACTATGAAGGGATTTTTCCAGAAGGCTGCTCTTTCTCCTTGATGTTATTTCCTCCTTGGACATCCCCTGGCCTATTGTCCCCTCCTTCAGTACAGTTCTGAGCATTGGCTCCTTACTATCAGTCACGTATTTGTGTAGGTTGTTTTTCTCCATCTGAACACAGTCCTCTATGCTGATAAGACCTCTTCCACCTTCATATCTCCTTAAGTAGAGTCTATCGACATCACTCCTCTTGTGGAACATATTGTAGATAGTCAATAGCTTCCTTGTCTTCCTATCCATTTCTTTTTGTTCAGCAACATTCCATCTCAGAATTCCCGCACTGTACCTAATAATAGACACAGCCCGGGAATTTACTGCACTTATGACATTCCTACTGTTCAGATGTGACTTTAATACGCTCCTTACTCTCGTAATGTATTCAGTTCTTATCAATTCCTTCATTTTTTTGTTCTTGATGTCATCAGCCTCCAGAACGCTCAAATACTTGTATCCTTCCTCAGAGTCAATTTCCTTTATCATCTCACCTTTTGGTATCTGGATTCCGTTACTTCTGCTCAACTTACCCCTCCTCATCACAATGATTCCACACTTACTAATACCAAATTGCATACATATATCATTGCTGAAAATACGGGCAGTGTCAACAAGCACATCCAACTCCTTCTCACTCTTCCCGAAGAGCTTAAGATCGTCCATGAAGAGGAGGTGATTGATGGTAAGCCCTCCCATTCCCAACCTGTATCCTGCTCTCACTTTTCCCAGTACACTGGTCAGGGGCATCAGGGCAAGGACAAACAACAGAGGGGACAGACTATCTCCCTGGAAGATACCTCTCTTGATCTTCACGCTTCCCAAGGATTCTCCAGTTGATGTTAACTCTGTTTCCCAGGACTTTATACTTTTGCCCAACAACTGTCTGATGTTATCAGCCACCTTGAAGATCTCCAGGCTTTTGGTGATCCAAGAATGAGGCACCATGTCAAATACCTTTTTGTAGTCTATCCATCCCATGGCAAGACCAGTGTGTCTCCTCTTGCAATTCCTCATTACCATCTTATCAATAAGTAACTGGTCCTTTGTACCACGTGACTTCTTTCGGCATCCTTTCTGTTCGTCCGGTAACAAGTTGTTTGTGTGGAGGTGATGGTAGATTTCCTCAGACACAATGCTTGTCAACAGTTTCCACATTACGGACAGACATGTGATAGGTCTATAATTGGTAACATCATTACCCTTGATTCGGTCTTTCATTATCAGAACTGTGGTACCTTTTGTCAACCACTCTGGTACCTCACCTGACATCAAGCAGTCATTGAACATGGTTGTCAGTTTCGGGTGGAGGGATGTTATGTTTTAAATCCAATACTCCTGCACACCATCTGGGCCAGGTGACTTCCAGTTGGTTAGTTTTTTGGCCTGCCCCTTAAGAGTTTCAACTGTGATACTCAAATCAGTTTGTTGGTGTGCCTGTTCACTGATCTCCTTCTGTACTGTCTCAATCCACACTGCCTGGTCATTATGTTTAACATCCTGCTCCCATATTCCTCTCCAGAATGTTTTAGTTTGTTCCGCCTCAGTGATCAAGTCGTTGCCTCTTTCGTTCCCTTCAAGCTGTCCAAACAGCATCTTCTGGTTGTTGTCGAACATGCGGTTCTGTCTATACTGACTGACTCTGTTCTCGTATCGCCTGATTTTTGTACTCTTTGCTACAATGCGTTGCTTCAGTTCCTCTATGATAATATTTAGCTTTTTCCTCCTAGTTTTGTACTTTATTTCCAGTCTATTTTTAGTGTCTATGTTTTTTAGTGTCCCATTCAGTAGGGACTCAAGCTTTCCAATGTCATTTCTCATTTCCCTGATTTGACCACTCAGTAGTTTCTTCCACCAAGGCTCTGCTCTTTCTTGTTTATGCTGTTTGCTCTCGCTTTTATACCAAGTAGTTTCCTCACCGTATTTGCTGTTGCTTTGAGGATATTGTTGCACTGGTGAAGGCTCCTCGCCTCAAGGTATGGGATGACTTTCTTTACCTTAGCTGTTGTTTCTTTTAACTTTTTCCTGTCTACAAATCTTAGGTTCATAGGTCTCCCACTATCATTGTTCAATTCATCTACCACTAAGTTTAGGATATCAACCAAATCTTGTCCTAGCCCGTCAGCATTCATCTCCTCAGTGGCCGTATCTCTGTTCCAGGTATTATTTATCTCAGCATTCAGATCATTGTCTGCTTCGGGTGGTTCCTCCGTTCTCTCGACCTCTTCGCCTTCATTTCCCACTGGCTCGTTTGCCTGGCATACTCCACTCTCCATCTCCAACCTAATCTCTCTGCTCAGTTCCTCCAGTTCCAGCTCACTTATCCCCCCATTAGTTCTTATTACCCGAGCCTGCCCGGCCAGTTTTTGTTCATCTAATTTAAATGGACCAATATCGTTCCAGATGTTATGCATTCTTTTCCTATAGCCTTTCTCCTTGGGGTTACTCTTCAGGTAACATTGTATAACAGTTCTATTCAATTCTTTCGTCCAGTTGGTTCTGGTCCCTTTCCTTCTTCTTCTTCCTCCGATACCAGCAGTATTTGGTTGACAGCCAGGTCCCTGCTGCTGAGCCAGGGAGCACCTGTTGGGTGAGAGTCTGTCACATGACATTCTAGTCTCCATTTCACCGTTATTCGAACTGTTTAGATTCGACATTTAAACACTCTTATCGAGGATTGGCGAATGTATGGTTACATAACCACCGGTGAATTACTCGTCTCCGGTAGTTTCGTCACTCCACGTGGTTTTGTGTGGCATTATTACGCTGTAGACGAACCCAAATAAACAAACAAACAAACAGGCAGAAAAAAACCCCAAAAATGAATAAGCATAAGTTTCATTGTAATGTAATGTTTGAATGTCTGATTTAGTTTTTCCCTTCCCTTCTCTGTCCGTCCATTTTTATTTCCTTTACGTTTTTCGTTGTTGCTGTGCTGCTTTGATTTTGATTTTTGTTTTTTTGATTTTGACCGGGTCATCAATTCAGTTTATTTATATATTTTGATGCCTTCCTCTTTTAGTGGGGGCACTACAATATAGTAGGGGGTAGCGGGAAAGAATAGCGGCGGTAGTGATAATTAGGCAGTGGCAGTGCTGTGCTAGCAGCAACTAGCAGGAGGTAGTGGGAGAGAATAGCGGCGGTAGCGATAATGAGGCAGTGGTGGTGATGATGTGATCGTAGTACTGTAGTTATGGTGTTGAAGTTGGAGTAGAAATAGCGGTTGAGTCGACTTGACCAGTGTTTTCATCGTGGTAGTGGTGGTGGTGGTGAAATTATCTTTAGTTATTTAGTCATTTTGTCATTTTTCTACTTTTCGGCTCTAACATTCCTGTTCCAAAATTAAATATTAATCTTGTTTATTAATATTGTCTAGTGATACCGCTACCTTCCCCTTTCGTAAATTAACAGAAGGTAATGGGGGATAGCGGTGGTAGCAATGAAGGAGTGGTGGCGGCGGTGATGGGATAGTGGTAGTAATGATGGGTGGGCGGCGGCGGTGACGGTGACTCTAGTGATGGCGTTGTCGTTACTGAGTTTTGTTGAATAGACTGTAATTTTTTTTGATCGGTGAATCTATGGCGTTAGTCGCGTATATGTGTTGACATATTTTCTTAATATTGGATTTATACATTTTGTTAAAACTTGAGACAATAATGATATTAATTATTATCATTATGCTGAGATTGGTGGTGGTGGTGGTGAAATTGGCTGTTGTATTTAGTGTACACAGAGGGGTGATGTGGTAAGTGGAATATCTAGTTTCTGGTGTTGGTGAAATTGCTGTTATTTGGCCGTTCTATATAGTGTAGACAGAGGGGGTTTTCTTCCATATATAACCATTTTCTGTTTTGAATATAAAATGTATAATACAAAATTGAATATTTGAGCGATATAACTATATATTATGGATCCGAATTTTTCCGGAGACTTAAGCCGGATGCTTTATGTATCATTGGTATTAAGAATTGTTATTTCACAATTGATTTAAATATGTTAAAAATCAAAACTTACGGGAGCGATTTCACAACCTTCAATCCACCATGTGCGTCTTCTTCCCTTATTATTATTATTGGGGAATTTTTCTTTGTTATTATTATTATTATTATTATTATTTGCATTTATCTTGCTTTATGTTTATACGAGTTATCACCAAGTCACAACCAGTGACCTCAAGAGACAACAAGGTCCGCCATGTTCAAGAAAGAACATACATATTCACACATGCATCCTTAGTGTTTAGACTTGTGATGTACTTATATTGACAGGATCTTCCTTAGTATATGGGCAGTTCCCATTAGTACTATCTTTTGTATTTCTCCTATACGCGGGTTTCCTGGGATTTGCGATAAGTAGTCGTTAGACCCCTTAGGTATCATTCCCAGAGCGCCTACAACCACTGGTATTGTTTTAGTTCTCAATTTCCACATTTTTCCAATTTCTATCTCCAGGTCTTTATACTTGCTCAATTTTTCAAATGTTTTTATAGATACATTCTTGTCTATTGGAACAGACATATCAATTAGCAGGCATACCCTCCTTTGAAAGTCCTTCAATATTATATCAGGTCTATTTGCATCTATTTTTCGGTCTGTTTGGATGCTAAAGTTCCACAAGATTGAGATGTGATCTTTTTCAAGTATGGGAGGTGGTTGATGCTCCCACCAATTCTTTTGATGGGGCAGGTCAAAATGCTTACACATTATCCAATGTATGTATTTTGCAGCTCTGTCATGCCTGTTTAGGTATTCGGTTGGAGCTATAGGACTGCACATTGAAATTATATGGTCAATGGTCTCTGGTTGTTTTTTGCATACACGGCATAATGGGCTGCACCCATTTTTTATTATGTTAGCTTGGTAATTTTTTGTTGGCAGACACTGATCTTGTGCGGATATAATCAGTCCTTCAATCTCCGATTTCAGTCCAGAGGATGCCAACCACTGATGGGTTAAAGTTTTGTCAACATCAGGATTGTTAGCTCGCTCTGGGTATTTTCCATACAGAGGCTTTTCTTGCCATTTCTTAGCCAGTTTCTGTAGCAGTTCTTTCTTTGCAGTTACTTTTACCTGCTTTGCTTTTTCTGTGTTTTCCATTTCAGTAGTAAATGGGACTTCTGAAATTTGTAGTCCATTACTGTATCTTTGTGCATCTTTTGTAATGGAATATGATCTTTTGGTGCTTTCGTGTTTCAAAACGAGTTTGATCATCCAATCATGTGATTCCCTTAGATATGTGGATAATCCAATTGTTGCAGTTTTCAACGCAATGTCTAACTGGATTAACCCACGTCCTCTTTCTTTCCTAGGGAGATATATTCTATCTATGTCTGCCTTAGGGTGATGCATTCTGTGCATGGTTAAGAATTTTCGGATTTTTGTATCGAGCCTACGGATCTCTGTGCTTGACCAGTTGATGACATTGTAACTGTAGGTTACTACTGGTATGGCAAGCGTGTTTATGGCATCGATCCTATTCCTTGCATTCAATTCCGTTCTTAAGATTGCTCTGACTCTGCGGTAACATTCCTTCCTTATCCTTTCCCTCATTGTCGAGTGCTTGATTCCGTCTCCTTCACAAACACCTAGATATTTGTAAGTTTGTTCTTGATCAAGCTCTCTTATCACGTTCCCCCGATCAAGATTAATGTCTGAACTCTTCAGCAGCTTTCCTCTGGTGAACGTTGCTTTGGCGCATTTATCCAGTCCAAACTCCATTTTAATGTCATCACTGAACTGCTTCACAGTGGATAATAGCCCTTGCAATTGTTCATCATTTTTTGCAAATAGTTTCAGGTCATCCATGTAGAACAGGTGATTAATGGTTTTGTCATAGACTCTATATCCATGTTTTGTTTCATTGAGCATTTTACTTAATGGTATAAGTGCGATGCAGAATAAAAGCGGTGATAAAGAGTCACCCTGAAAAATTCCACAAGTAATGTTAACTTCTCCAGCTTCCAGTGATTTTGTTTCACTATTCAAAAGAGTGTCGTTCTCCATGTCCTCATACTGAATGACAAAAACCTCCTGACAACGGGGGATATTTTGAAAATCTCTAAACATTTTTCAATCCAACTGTGTGGCAAACTATCAAATGCTTTTTTATAATCTATCCAAGCAATCGATAGATTTTTGTGTCTATTATGACAATCTTCCAGTATCATTTTGTTAACCAGAAGCTGATCCTTACAGCCATATGAGCCTCGTTTACACCCTTTCTGCTCAATGGGAAATAGGTCATTTGTTATCAGGTGGTCATATGTGTATTCAGTTAGGACTGATGTTAAAATTTTATACATTGTGGTCAAGCAGGTTATCGGTCTGTAATTTTTGGGATTGTTTGTCTCATCATTCTTCGGTAGCAGGAATGTAATGCCGTTAACTAGCCATGATGGTATCTTTTCTGGCTCCTTAACTATTTCATTGTAAAGTTGGGCTAACAGCTCATGAGACTCTGTGAAGGCATTTATCCAAAAGTTTTGTATTTTGTCTTTTCCTGGGGATTTCCATTTGCTGGTTTTTCTTAGAGCCAAGCGCAGCTGTTCAACTGTTATATTTTCCCATGTTTGTTCTTCAAGGTGAGCTGTTTCTTTCATTTGTCTGTCTATCCATGCGGCATGTATGTTATGAACTTTTTCTTCGGCCCAGATCTTTTCCCAGAATTCTTGCACTTCCTCCTTGGGTGGTATTGATTTAGCAGTTATTGTTGACTTACCAATTTTTCTGTAGAAGTTTCTTTGGTTGTTTTTGAACATATTATTGTCCTTATAGAATCTAGATCGTTTTTCAAAGCGCCTTATACGAGCAGCTTTGGCCGACACTTTTTGCTTGATTGTTTCTATCAGCATGTCTATGTCACATGTTGATCTTATACTGTACTTTTTTTTCAATTTTCTAAGTTTACTATTATTATTATTATTATTATTATTATTATTATTATTATTATTATTATTATTATTATTATTATTATTATTATTATTATTATGTCCGATATGCGCGCAGGGCGACGAAACCGCCTTGCACGCACTCGTCCAGTGTCCAAGAATTGCTGACTTGTGGGTTTATGTCGAACACCTGCTGTCGCGTGTAGGACGGATCCGGCTATCAGCTGAGTCCATCGTGAGGATTGCCCCGCCCTCTTCCTTTAGCCGGGAGGGGCAGGCTGTTTTTATCTGTCTGGTGGCCATGGCGAAAGAGATAGTATGGTGGACACGTTTGAAAGTGCTGAAGATGAGCACTTACCTATTCGGTAATGCCCTGATTGACTTTTTCAAATTTCATTTGAAAAGGAAAATCAGAATGGAGAGGGAAGTGCTCTCTTCCCAGCATTTTGTTGAAATATGGGTAAGAGAAGCAAGAATACTCTGAGTATGTGTCTATAAATTAAAGGTGGAAAACTGGGAGAGGGCATTTGCCCTGGTGGTTAGGGTCACTGTGGCCTTTTAATGGTCTTTCTCCACAAATGTCCCTCCGAAGTCTCCTCCCTATTGGGGAATTTTTCATTGTTATTTTTATTACATCCTCTGTTTTTTTACACGAAGAAATGCCCATTTGTACCGTCCTGTATTGCCCTGTACTCTCCTTAATGTCTACTTAATGTAAACCCTTGTGGTTAATAAAGAAAGCATTATTATTATTATTATTATTATTATTATTATTATTATTATTGGCGACCTACGTAGTAAATCGTATCATCGTGAGCTCCGCAAAGGTTTGTTATTTTCAGTTATTTAAAATTGCCATTTAGTGAAAGTTTTTCCTGTTAAATATATATAAGTGCACATACATTGATTTCTGAAAAGGACACTCAAAAATATTGGAGCCTTGAGCCCAAAATTTAAACTTTTTATAATTATCAAACAAAAAATGTTTTCTATGAAAAATAATGGATAACTCAGATTCACTCCTTTCTCATAATCCAACACCTCACACCGAAACCACCATTGTAAACATTGCTACGTTTGCCAACACTGGAATTGTAAACAGTAGCAATATTTTAAATTTGTCTCAGGCAGACGTTCATTTCCAGCCATTACCAATGACTGCAGGTGTTAAAGCCGCCACCACCACCATCACCGCGACAACCACCACCCCACCACCACCACAGCGACAACAGAAACAAAAGAAAAAAATAAATTAACTCATGATATCGAAATGAATTCAACCAAAATGAACTCTTCCACACCGAACACAACTGACGCCACCACCACCACAACTGAAACTAAAATTAACGATAGCAAAAATAACGATAATAACAGCAACAATGAAATTAAGAAAACTACCCTGAATTTTGCCAGAGTAGCAAAAACGTGCGAAGCGATCCAGGTAACTCAGGAAGAATTAGATGAATGGTAAAGAAAGATGGGTACAGTGTCAGCCCCCCACCTAATAACATGGAGCAACGTCGCCTATGCACCGTGTCTTATCGGACAATAAACATAAAATCGCGCCGAGTAGAACGGGCATCTGAGTCCCAAATCCAAAAAGCTTTGGGACATGTGTGGGCAAAAAAAACGCACATCAGACGTGGACAGAAGTATGGAACCGTGGACGTGTTCTTTGAAACACCACAGGAGGCTAGAGAACACTCCATGGCCCCATTAAGAAGTGACAACTTCACACTCATCCCAAGCTATTGTGGCCAGAGACTTGTGAAGATCAGGGTGACCCACGTTCCACCGGCCATCGAAATTCCCTGGCTAATGGCTGCCGTCCTCGCCGGCATCGAGGCCAACACCAAAATAATAGAAATAGGAAAAGAAAAGCAGGAGAACTGGTCCGGATCTGGGATGGAGCTCCTGATCCAAACGGACCATAAAAGCATTGAGGAGATCCCAGAGGTAATAGACCTCACTGACGGCAGCCACCTCACCGTATCGTCGAGGGCAGAAGACCTAGGTGTGTCGTTTGTGGTGAATGAACCCACCTAAGGGCTTTCTGCCCTCAGGCTAAAAGGTTGAGGCCACCTCTCTCACCGGCCCCAGTGACCCAACCATCAACACCACCAGCAGCAGAAATAGCAGCAACAACTGTAGCAGCAACAACAGAAGCAACTGTAACAACGCCCGTGGAAGATTTTCCACTCCCCGGCTTATCGAAACTGGAGACAGATTGTGACGACGAGGAGTGGGAAACGGTATCAGGAAAAAAGAAAAAGAAAAAGAAACCAAAAAAGAAAAAAATTTCTTCCTTCCCCGTCAAAAAACAAAATACAGAGGGAAACAAATAAATTATCCAACAAGAAAGTTAAGACAGATATGCCACCATCCACACCAGCATCACCAACCCCATCACCACAAACACCATCACCATCACTAACCCCAACACCACCATCACCAACACCACAAAAGTCACCAAAAAGCGTAACAGAAACAAACCCACAACAAACGCAAACAAAACAAAACAACCAAAACGATACACACTACACAGCATTAAATTTGAACAACAACCAATTATTACACTACATGCAACACCAGTATCACAGAAAAAGACTACACAAGAACCCAAAAGTTCACACCGCCTCCACACATACAAATCACTCCCATCACACAGAAAACGTACATGACACTAAAACAAAAATTCCCTAAAGACATAGGAGACTTCCGACAAACACTCTCCAGGAGGATTTATAAGGACATCCTTCCGGAGGAGGCCACAAGCAGTGAAAAGGATGGACAAACCATCTTTCCTCTACGAGAAGTAAGGTAAGTGGTCTTTCCCATCTTTTCTACTCCATTTCAACATGACCTCACTCAGAATAGCTAGCATAAATGCGCGTGGCTTGGGTTCGTCATGGAAGCAGGGCCACCTGCTCAACGACCTCAGATCACTAAACATAGATGAGTGGCCATCAGCGAGACCAGAATCTCCGAAGAACGGGCCTTTGTCCGATCTTCGGCGGCTACAATGTGTACGCATCTCCCAGCCGTCCGGGATCGGGGGAAGGAGTTGCTGTGCTTTTTCGGAGAGGTTTGGATCTCGCCATACGGGCCATCTTCCTGGACCCAGAAGGTAAGTTGATGGTGCTAGACGTTACCAGCGGAGACGGGCAAGCTTTCAGGCTAGTGGCCGTCTATGCCCCGACAGGAGCAGGGCGGCCTGATTTCTTCCGGCGTCTGGAGACCTTTCTTGGAACGTCCCGCACTTTAGTGTTAGTGGACGACTGGAACGGGATCTTAGATGCACGCTGGGACTGTGTGGGATTAGCGGATAGGGCAAGAGCCTTAGCATCCTGCTCAGGCGTTTTGAACTGTCTGACATTTAGCGATTGGATTTCCCGAATGTGCCAATGTGGACTTCGACAAATCTCATAGGGTCATCCAGATCATATCTAGATAGAGTATTTTGTAGAGAAATAGATAGGTCTAGCATAGGCTGTCCACAATTCAAGATAGTCAGCTACACGGACCACAAATTCGTGACCTGTGTACTTGACTTACATAGGCTTCATACACGAGGTCCCGGCTCCTGGAAGCTAAACGCGTCCTTACCAGCGCGCAAGGCCTACAGAGACCGGATTAGCGAACTAGTTAAACGGGCTTTGACGGGGTCCATCGTCACCAACAAGTGGTGGTTTGCTCTGAAAAGCGCAATTAGAATAGGAGTCCATTAGGTTTAGTAAGGCTTTAGCAATAGAGAAAAAATAGAGCAGAGGGAGAATTAGTTAGAAAATTAGACGAGGCGCTTAGCAAAGGCATCGCGACCGACGTGTTGGCGGCGAAATTGGCCCTTGACTAATTCTTCTATGCAAAGCACGAAGGCTGCGTTGTCAGAGCTAGAGTGCGTGCTCTCAGACACGAGGGGACGAAAGCCTTTCAATGGGCCCGCGTGGCGGAGGCGCATCGTGGCAACAAAACCACGATCCGCTCTTTGGTGGACCACGACAGGCGCATGTAGCTCGATCCCGGGCAAATGTGTAAAGCTTTTCAGCGACACTTCGCTCAGTTGTTCGGGGGCAGCGGCGGGCCGGATAAAGGGATGGGCTTTAGTGTCTACCTCGACGGACTGCCTCGGCTCTCGGCCACTGAGGTGGAGTGTTGCGCAAAGCCGATAACAGCCGCTGAAGTACGGGAGGCAATGACTACCTGCACAAGGGGTAAATCGCGTGGTTTGGATGGTCTGCCCTATGAACTTTACGTACAGATGCCAGACTTGTTCGGGGGCCTCTTGGCGGTCGTCTACTGCAACTGGCAACAGAACCGGAAAATTCCCAGCTATGTGCGCCGAGGCTGTGGCGCTGCTGAGAAAGGATCCGAACAAGGGGGATAACATAGATAATTTTAGGCCCATAACTCTGCTAAACACAGAGTTCAAGATTTTGGCCAAGGTGCTAGCAAAGAGGTTGGCGCTTGTCGTTGGTGGTCTGGTGGGAGAGGCGCAGACATGCGCCATACCCTACAGATGCATCCACGACAACCTACACCTCATGCGATACATCGTAAAGAGGGTATCTAAGGAACCTGGCACGGGTGGGTCCTTGATCAATTTAGATCAGTCGAAAGCTTTCGATAGCGTCGACCACCGTTACCTAGCGGCAGTCCTGAGGGCGGCTGGCTTTGGGCCCGTCTTCAGAGGCTGGATCGCTGCCATGCACAGCTGCTCTGTGGTGAGAGTGAACGGTCACCTTTCGGAACCGTTCAACATCATGCGCTCGGTCCGCCAAGGATGTCCCCTCTCGTCCATCTTGTACGTGTACGTATTGACTCTCGAGCCATTACTGCACAAACTGGAAACGTTGAGGGGGGATCCCGCGCGAACTAGGATGCGGAAGATCCGTGTCAGCAATGCGGACGATGTCACCGTAGTGGTGTCGAACGCCAAACACATCGAGGCGATCGGCACTACACTAAGAGAATACGAAGCGGTGACAGGAGCAATGATCAACCAGGAAAAGTCAGTGGGCCTCTAGCTCGGCACCTGGAGAGGCAGGTCCATGCCGTCCAACAGCGTCGTCGGGCGCTGGCCGGACGGACCAGTTAAATTGCTCGGGGTCTGGTTCGGTCCGGATCTCCAGTCGGACAAAAACTGGGACGAGGTGACGAGCAGGGTGGCTTCTCTCACCCAGAAATGGGCAGAGAGGAAGCTATCCCTGAAAGGTCGAGCAGAGGTTGCTAACGCGTATATCGCGTCCGTCATCTACTACCGCCTGACCGTCGTACCTTGTCCTAAGCCCCGCCTGACTGCGCTGGAGCGTTTGCTCTTTCGCTTTTTGTGGAAGGGACGCGCCCCGATGGTCAGGTGGTCCATCTGCTGTCAACACCCGCTACGTGGAGGGCTGGGAATGCCGTGGCTGATGATGCGCAGACATGAGGGCGGCTACGACATCTCCACCTCTTCCTCGACGGTGATCAGGTGTGGTCGCTGTTTGCTAAACGCGTCTTTCCCCAGCTCGTCTCCTTGACGGAGCTGCAATCCTGGGTCAAGCGAAGACCGAGAGGGAGCGCTCGGAGACTGGAATGTCTTCAGGCGCTTACAGCCCTCGACCAATCGGGCAATGTGATCGGTGGAAACTCCACCTTGGCGTTCTATAGAGGATTAGTGGAGTGGAAGAGCGACGACGTACTTGGGGAAACTATAGGTGTCGACGAAAATCAACTAGCCAATCTCTTCGGAAGAACTTTCGGGCCGGGGCCTATGGACAACTTCAAGAAATCCCTGGCCAGGCAGTGTTACCGAGGAGCTTTGCCAGTTCGGGATAAACTCTACAGGCATGGAGGTGCCGTCAGCCCGGCATGTCCGATATGCGCGCAGGGCGAGGAAACCGTCCTGCACGCACTCGTCCAGTGTCCGAGCATTGCTGACTTGTGGGTTTATGTCGAAAACCTGCTGTCGCGTGTAGGACGGATCCAGCTATCAGCTGAGTCCATCGTGAGGATTGCCCCGCCCTCTGCCTTTAGCCGGGAAGGGCAGGCAGTTGTTATCTCTCTGGTGGCCATGGCAAAGAGATAGTATAATGGACACTTTTGAAAGTGCTGAAGACGAGCACTTACCTCTTTGGTGATGCCCTGATTAATTTTTTCAAATTTCATTTGAAAAGGAAAATCAGGGTAGAGAGGGAAGAGCTCTCTTCCCAGCATTTTGTTGAAAGATGGGTGAGAGAGGCAACAAAGGCCCGAGTGAATGGGCCTACTCTGAGTATGTGTCTGTAATACATTAAAGGTGGAAAACTGGGAGAGGGCACTTGCCTTGGTGGTCAGGGTCACTGTGGTCTTCTAATGGGCTTTCTCCACAAATGTCCCTCGGAAGTCTCCCCCCTATTGGGGATTTTTTCTATGTTATTTTATTACATCCTCTGTTTTTTTACACGCAGAAATGCCCGTCCTGTATTATCCTGTACTGTCCTTAATGTCTACTTTATGTAAACCCTTGTGGTTAATAAAGAAAACATTATTATTATTATTATTATTATTATTATTTGCATTTATCTTGCTTTATGTTTATACGAGTTATCACCAAGTCACAACCAGTGACCTCAAGAGACAACAAGGTCCGCCATGTTCAAGAAAGAACACACATATTCACACATGCATCCTTAGTGTTTAGACTTGTGATGTACTTATATTGACAGGATCTTCCTTAGTATATGGGCAGTTCCCATTAGTACTATCTTTTGTATTTCTCCTATACGCGGGTTTCCTGGGATTTGCGATAAGTAGTCGTTAGACCCCTTAGGTATCATTCCCAGAGCGCCTACAACCACTGGTATTGTTTTAATTCTCAATTTCCACATTTTTCCAATTTCTATCTCCAGGTCCTTATACTTGCTCAATTTTTCAAATGTTTTTATAGATACATTCTTGTCTATTGGAACAGACATATCAATTAGCAGGCATACCCTCCTTTGAAAGTCCTTCAATATTATATCAGGTCTATTTGCATCTATTTTTCGGTCTGTTTGGATGCTAAAGTTCCACAAGATTGAGATGTGATCTTTTTCAAGTATGGGAGGTGGTTGATGCTCCCACCAATTCTTTTGATGGGGCAGGTCAAAATGCTTACACATTATCCAATGTATGTATTGTGTAGCTCTGTCATGCCTGTTTAGGTATTCGGTTGGAGCTATAGGACTGCACATTGAAAATATATGGTCAATGGTCTCTGGTTGTTTTTTGCATACACGGCATAATGGGCTGCGCCCATTTTTTATTATGTTGGCTTGGTAATTTTTTGTTGGCAGACACTGATCTTGTGCGGATATAATCAGTCCTGCAGTCTCCGATTTCAGTCCAGAGGATGCCAACCACTGATGGGTTAAAGTTTTGTCAACATCAGGATTGTTAGCTCGCTCTGGGTATTTTCCATACAGAGGCTTTTCTTGCCATTTCTTAGCCAGTTTCTGTAGCAGTTCTTTCTTTGCAGTTACTTTTACCTGCTTTGCTTTTTCTGTGTTTTCCATTTCAGCAGTAAATGGGACTTCTGAAATTTGTAGTCCATTACTGTACCTTTGTGCATCTTTTGTAATGGAATATGATCTTTTGGTGCTTTCGTGTTTCAAAACGAGTTTGATCATCCAATCATGTGATTCCCTTAGATATGTGGATAATCCAATTGTTGCAGTTTTCAACGCAATGTCTAACTGGATTAACCCACGTCCTCTTTCTTTCCTAGGGAGATATATTCTATCTATGTCTGCCTTAGGGTGATGCATTCTGTGCATGGTTAAGAATTTTCGGATTTTTGTATCGAGCCTACGGATCTCTGTGCTTGACCAGTTGATGACATTGTAACTGTAGGTTACTACTGGTATGGCAAGCGTGTTTATGGCATCGATCCAATTCCTTGCATTCAATTCCGTTCTTAAGATTGCTCTGACTCTGCGGTAACATTCCTTCCTTATCCTTTCCCTCATTGTCGAGTGCTTGATTCCGTCTCCTTCACAAACACCTAGATATTTGTAAGTTTGTTCTTGATCAAGCTCTCTTATCACGTTCCCCCGATCAAGATTAATGTCTGAACTCTTCAGCAGCTTTCCTCTGGTGAACGTTGCTTTGGCGCATTTATCCAGTCCAAACTCCATTTTAATGTCATCACTGAACTGCTTCACAGTGGATAATAGCCCTTGCAATTGTTCATCATTTTTTGCAAATAGTTTCAGGTCATCCATGTAGAACAGGTGATTAATGGTTTTGTCATAGACTCTATATCCATGTTTTGTTTCATTGAGCATTTTACTTAATGGTATAAGTGCGATGCAGAATAAAAGCGGTGATAAAGAGTCACCCTGAAAAATTCCACAAGTAATGTTAACTTCTCCAGCTTCCAGTGATTTTGTTTCACTATTCAAAAGAGTGTCGTTCTCCATGTCCTCATACTGAATGACAAAAACCTCCTGATAACGGGGGATATTTTGAAAATCTCTAAACATTTTTCAATCCAACTGTGTGGCAAACTATCAAATGCTTTTTTATAATCTATCCAAGCAATCGATAGATTTTTGTGTCTATTATGACAATCTTCCAGTATCATTTTGTTAACCAGAAGCTGATCCTTACAGCCATATGAGCCTCGTTTACACCCTTTCTGCTCAATGGGAAATAGGTCATTTGTTATCAGGTGGTCATATGTGTATTCAGTTAGGACTGATGTTAAAATTTTATACATTGTGGTCAAGCAGGTTATCGGTCTGTAATTTTTGGGATTGTTTGTCTCATCATTCTTCGGTAGCAGGAATGTAATGCCGTTAACTAGCCATGATGGTATCTTTTCTGGCTCCTTAACTATTTCATTGTAAAGTTGGGCTAACAGCTCATGAGACTCTGTGAAGGCATTTATCCAAAAGTTTTGTATTTTGTCTTTTCCTGGGGATTTCCATTTGCTGGTTTTTCTTAGAGCCAAGCGCAGCTGTTCAACTGTTATATTTTCCCATGTTTGTTCTTCAAGGTGAGCTGTTTCTTTCATTTGTCTGTCTATCCATGCGGCATGTATGTTATGAACTTTTTCTTCGGCCCAGATCTTTTCCCAGAATTCTTGCACTTCCTCCTTGGGTGGTATTGATTTAGCAGTTATTGTTGACTTACCAATTTTTCTGTAGAAGTTTCTTTGGTTGTTTTTGAACATATTATTGTCCTTATAGAATCTAGATCGTTTTTCAAAGCGCCTTATACGAGCAGCTTTGGCCGACACTTTTTGCTTGATTGTTTCTATCAGCATGTCTATGTCACATGTTGATCTTATACTGTACTTTTTTTTCAATTTTCTAAGTTTAGTTTGTTTAACATGTTCACCTACTTTATAGTTTGTTAAAATTTCTATGTCAGGTCGGAGAAGGTTTATTTGGCGATTGATGTTATCTTGCCAAGTAGATTTCTTGTGGGAATTCCTTTGTTTTTTCATCTTCACTCCACATAAGTGAGTGGTGATTATTATTATTATTAAGGCCAGCAATTATGCAGTACATTACTGGTACTTTATTTTATCGACCACGTATGAGTTCAAATCCCGCCGAGGTTAATTTTGCCTTTCATCCATACGGGGTCGATAACATAAAGTACCAGCAATGTACTGGGTAATTATTGACCTTGTTCCAAAAATAGAAACAATGATTATTATTTGTATTATAGGTCGGTGGATGTGCAGTATCGGTGGAGGGTCGGACACCATTCTTTGACGTATAGAGATACGGCCCTTGCCATTCTAAGTTCAAATCCCGCCGAGGTTAAATTTGCCATTCATCCTTACGGGGTCGAAAAATAAAGTACCAGTAATACACTGATATAATTGCTGGCCTTGTGCCAAAAGAAGCAACAATTATTATGGGGGTGGATTGGCAGTATCGGTAGAGGGTCACACGCCATGCTTTGCAATATAGAGGTATGCCTCTTTACGTTCTGAGTTCAAATCCCGCCAAGTTTAACTTTGCCTTTCACCTTTACGAGTTCGATGAAATAAAGTACCACTAGTTACACTAGTTTCGATTTAAGCGATTTTCTCAACCCCCAAATTTCTGGCCTTGTGCCTAATGTAGAAACAATTATCATTATTATTTAGTATCGGTAGAGAGTCGGACGCCATACATTCCAGCATAGAATTACGCCCCTTTACGGATTGAGTTCAAATGTTAACTTTGCCTTTTATCCTTACGGGATCGATAAAATATAGTACCAGTAATGTACTGAGTAATTGCTGGGCGTGTGCCAAAAGTAGAAACAATTATTATTATGGCGGTAGATTGGCAGTATCGTTAGAGCGTCAGATACCACGCTTTGCAGCATAGAGTTATGCCCCATTATGTTCTGAGTTCAAATCTCACCGAGGTTAGCTTTGCCTTTCAACCTAACGGGGTCGATCAAATAAAGCCCCAGTAACTCACTGTGGTCAATTTAATCGACTTCTCCTCCTCCCAAATTGCTGGCCTTGTGTAGAAATCATCATTATTATTAGTATTAAAACAATATCATTGGCATATATACTGCCAATTTGTATTAGATGCTTTAATCATCTTGATTATAATAATTATGATTACTAATTTTGGAACGAGACCAGAAACATAGTAAATGGGAGACAATGTAAGAAATCGATATTTTATTAGTTTCCTCGACTTCTATTTCCAAATTCTATTGAGATTTACATTGCATTTTTACTTAATGAAATAGTGTACAGCATTTATATGTTTTCCATAGAGTTTATTTTACTTCTGTAAAACGTCTATTGGTTTCATTAATATGGCTACAAAATAATGTAACCCATCCCATGGTTCATTTCATTTATCATCTGGGCCCCAAAACTGAATCTCAGAGTGTGAAAGTAATATACACACATAGAGACAGAGAGGAGAAAGAAAGAAAAGAAGCGAAACAGATAGACAGAAAAAAAAGAGTTGGTAAAAAATCAATTCCATTGCTTGATTACTCATTTTGTCCGACGCTCAATTCTACAAACTGATCCCTCGACTAACATTTTATGCTATTATTTCAAAAGGGATCCCTGTGCACTAACATAATAATATATATTATCGTATGTCTGTGACATTGGGAGCTATTATGCAATCGTTACAACAGCGACCTGCACTAATGTGAGGTCAACAGATATCTGTGTGGGATGACGCAAAAGTTCGGAGAACAAACACACACTCATATATATATATATACGTATATATATACATACATATATCTATATATGTATATATATATATATATATATATATATATATATATATTGTTATACTTTGGGAGGGTCATGTTCTCCCAAAGTATAACAATATCGGTTTCAACACACGTTTTCAGATAAAGAATCTTGCTAAACAAATTCAGAAACGAAATATATATATATTGCTGTGCATTGATAGCGAATACATATATATATATATATATATATATATATATATATATTCGCTATCAATGCACAGCAATTTTGTGAGTGTATTAATTGGCCTAAAAATGCAACATTATTGTGGCGCTTGTTTAAAAGTCCCTCTCTTCTTGCACTTTCATTTCATTTGTTACTATATATTCTTTCGATAAATCGTGTTTATTTGTATGCATTCTGTTGAAATAAAGAAAATTGTACTATTAAATTAAACCAAAGGTAGCGTGTGAAAATAGAGAAAGCAACAGATGTGAATGGTATTATTTCAAGCTGAATCTATAGGCTTCGCTGGCCACAGTGGTTCTTTCATCTTCAAAGTAGTGTTATAGTTCTTTAAACTGTCTTGTGTTCATATAGATTGGATCTATTTATATGCCAATGAATACGACTTTCAAGTAAATTTAAGAATATCTCAAATTATATCCATCGATTAAATTTATTTCATAGAAAGTTTTTTAACGAAAGTTGTCATTAAAGTAGTACACTTCTCTTAATTTCTCTTAATTGCATATTTTTGCCAGTCTCAAAATCACGCATGTGTCTTCGTCCACCCTCGCTCCCTCTCCGTCTCTCACTATCTATCTCTCTCTCTATATATATTTATTTATTTATTTATTTATCTCTGCATTTTTATATATATATATACATATATATATATATAAGAGAGAGAGAAAGAGAGAGAGAGTGAGAGAGAGAGACATTGTATATGTGTGTGTGTGTATATGCATCATACATACTTATACCCATACACGCATACACATATTTACTATTGAACATTTTCGTTGTATCTTCAGATTCATTGTGCCTTCTTCTCTGATATTTTCCATACGTTCTCCTATATGTTATCTAGACAACCAAATATCATTGGATTATATCAAACACTAAACGATGAAATCACCAACTACTAACATACAATCACAAACAAGCGACGACGACCACCAACAGCAACAGTTTTATCGTTCTAGAAGTAGCCGAATGCTTCAGTTAGTTTGTCTATTTATTTATCAAGTATGTTTCTTAGACGTTTCAAAATATGGTATTTTTTTCTTTTGCCTATGTTGATGCTGTTGCTCATCCTGTTGTCGATCTGTTTCATACTTTTGATATTATTATTATTATTGGCGACCTGCGTAGGAAATCGTATTATCGTGAGCTCCACAAATGTTTGTTGTTTTCAGTTGTTTCAAATTGCCAGTTATGGAAAATTTTTCTTGTTAGTGTTTATAATATATTGTTCACATATATTGCCTTCTGAAAAGGCACTCAATAATATTGGCGCCTTGGGCCCAAAATTTAAACTTTATATTTATCAAACAAAAGATTTCTTTGAAATAAAACATGGACGGCTTTCAGCTACCAAAATCTGCTGACAGCGTTTCTAACAGACTAAACTCCAACCACCGCCATTGTAAACCTTGCTACGGTTGCCAACACTGGAAATATAAATAATAGCAGTGGCAATTATTTAGATTTGTCATATACTGACATGGATTTCCCGCCAATACCAATATCTACAGGTGTTAAAGCCGCCATCCCCATCACCACAATGTCAAAAAGAACAACCAAAACCACTGATACCACCACCACCACCACCACCACCACAGCAACAACTGAAACAAAAAATAAATTATTATCTCGTGATATCGAAATGGATTCTTCCACGCCGAACGCCACTGACACCACCACAACTGAAACTAAAAATAAGAATAACAACAACAACAACAGCAACAATAACAATAACAACAACAACATCAGCGCAAAACCAAATGTGTCGTTTGCTAAAGCGGCAAACAAAAATGAAACGGTTGAGGTAAGCCAGGAAGAATTGACTGACGCCAAGCGAATGATAAAAAATATGGTTACAGGGTCAGCCCCCCCTCTAATACCATGGAGTATCAGCGCCTATGCACAGTGTCATATCGCACGATAAACATTAAAACACACCGAGTGGAACGGGCATCCGAGTCCCAGATACAAAAAGCTTTGGGACATGTGTGGGCTCAAAATATCCACATCAGACGTGGGCAAAAATATAGAACCGTGGTCGTGTTCTTTGGAATCCCACAGGAAGCCATATTGCACTCCATGGCCCCATTAAAATGTGACGAGTTCACACTCGTCCCAAGCTATGGTGGTCAGAGGCTGGTAAGGATCAGGGTGACCCAGCTTCCGCCGGCCATTGAAATTCCCTGGCTAATGGCTGCCGTCCTCACCGGCATCGAGGCAGACACTAAAGTAATTGAGGTGATAAAAGTAAGGCAGGAGAACTGGTCCAGATTTGGGATGGCGCTCCTGATCCAAGCCGACCCAAAGCACATACAGACAAGTCCAGGGGTGATAGACCTCAATGACGGTATCCACCTTACCGTAATCGTTAAGGGTAGAAGGCGTACGTGTGTCATTTGTGGCGATGGAACCCACCTAAAGTCTTTCTTCCCACAGGCTAAAACGTTGAGGCTACATCTCCTGCCCACCCCAGTGACTCAACCATCAAAACCAGCAGCATAAATGGTAGCAACAACTGTAGTAGCAACAACAGGGGCAATTGTAGCAGCAACAATCCCAGCAACTGAAGCAGCAACAGTAGCAAAACCACCACCACCACCCACCGCGCCAGAATCAGCACCAGCGCTTCCACCATCCACCACGCCACAACCAAAACCAACGGCTGTGGAGGATTGTCCACTCCCCGACCTCCCGCAACTGGAGACAGATTGTGACGACGAAGAGGAGTGGGAAACTGTATCTGGAAAAACGAAAAAAAACAAAAGAGAAAAAATCCTCTTCCTTCGCTCTCCAAAAACAAAAGGCAGGGTGAAACAAACTAACAAAAAGTTAGGACAGCTATGTCACCACACACACCAGCATCACCAGCTCCATCACCACAAACACCAACATCATCACCATCATTAACACCAACACGACAAAAATCACCAACAAGCGAAACAGAAACAAACACAACAAACGTAAAAAAACAAGCAACCAAAACGATACACACTACACAGCATTACATTTGAACTACAATTTGAACTACAATTTGAACTACAATTTGAACTACAATTTGAACTAAAATAAAGTACCAGTAATGCACTGGGTTAATTGCTGGCCTTGTGCCAAAAGTAGAAACAATTAAATTTGAACTACAACCAATTATTACACTACATCCAACACAACACCAGTATCACAGAAAAAGACTACACAACACCCCGAAAATTCACACCACGCCCACACATACAAATCACTCGCATCACTCAGAAAAGATACAGGACACTAAAATTAAATTTCCTCAAGGATATCGGAGACTTCCGACAATAACTTTCCAGGAGGATTTATAAAGACATCCTCTCCTGAGGGGGCTACAAAGCGTGGGGTGGAAGGAAAGACCATCGTTCCTCCACAAGTGGTCTTTCCCAACTTTTTCCACTCCTTTTCAACATGACTTTACTCAGAATAGGCAGCATAAATGCGCGTGACCTGGGGTCGTCATAGAAGCAGGGCCACCTGCTCAACGATCTCAGGTCACTAAACATAGATGTGGTGGCCATCAGCGAGACCAGAATCTCCGAAGCACGAGCCTTCGCACCGATCTTCGGCGGCTACGATGTATACGCATCTCCCAGCCGTCCTGGATCGGGGGGAGGAGTTGCCGTGCTTCTTTAGAGAGGCTTGGATCTCGCTAAATGGGCCATCTTCCTGGACCCAGAAGGTAAGTTGGTGGTGCTGGACGTGACCAGCGGACACGGGAAATTTGTCAGGCTAGTGGCCATCTATGCTCCGACAGGAGCAGGGCGGCCTGATTTGTTCCGGCGTCTGGAGACCTTTCTTGGAACGTCCCTCTCTTTAGTATTAGTGGGTGACTGGAACGGGATCTTAGATGCACGCTGGGACTGTGTGGGATTAGCGCATAAGGGAGGAGTTTGTAAAAGTCTCGCAAACCTGCTCAGACGGTTTCAACTGTCTGACAGGTACCGTCCGGATTTCTCTAATGTGCCAATGTGGTAATGGACAAACCGCATAGGGTCAACCAGATCATATCTAGATAGGGTATTTTGTAAGGAAATAGATAGGTCTAGCATAGGCTGTCCACAATTCAAAATAATCGACTACATGGTGAGGTTGACTTAGAGAGGCTTCATAGACAGGGACCCGGCTACTGGAAGCTAAACGTGTCGTTAACAGTGCGCCAGGCCTACAGAGACCGGATTAGCGAACTAACTATGCGGGCGTGGACGGGGACCATAGTCAACAACAAATGGTGGTTTGCTTAGAATAGAGTCCATTAGGTTTAGTAAGGCGTTACCAATAGAGAAAAATAGAGCAGGGGGAAAACTAGTTGGAAAATTAGACGAGGCGCTTCGTAAATGCTTCGCGACCGGCGTACTTGCGCCGAAATTGGCCCTCGACCAATTCTTCAATGCAATGCACAAAGGCGTTTCAGAGCTAGGGTGCGTGCTCTCAGACACAAGGGGACGGAAACCGTTCAATGGGCCCAAGTGGCGGAGGCGCGTCGTGGCACGACGGGCGCATGCTACTCGATCCAGGGAAAACGAGTGAAGCTTTTTAGCGACACTTCGCCAGCTGTTCGGGAGCAGCGGCGGGCCGGATCGAGGGATGGACTTTAGTGCCTACCTCGACGGCCTGCCGCGGCTCTCGGCCACTGAGGCGGAGTGTTGAGGAAAGCCGATAACAGCCGCTGAAGTACGGGAGGCAATGACTGGTTGCCCTACGAACTTTACGTACCCATGCCAGACTTGTTCGGAGACCTCTTGGCGGACGTCTACTGCAACTGGCAACAGAACGGCAGAATTCCCAGCTGTGTGAGCCGAGGAGTGGTGGCACTGCTGAGATAGGATCCGAACAAGGGGGATAACATAGATAATTTCAGGCCCATATCTCTGTTAAACACAGAGTTCAAGATTTGGACAAGGTGCTAGCAAAGAGGCTGACGCTTGTCGTTGGTGGTCTGGTGGGAGAGGCGCAGACATGCGCCATCCAAGACAGATCCATCCACGACAACCTCCACCTCATGCGATACATCGTGGAGAGGGTAGCTAGGGAACCTGGCACGGGTGAGTCGTTGATCAACTTAGATCAGTCGAAAGCTTTCGATAGGGTCGCCCATCGTTAACTGGCGGCAGTCCTGAGTGCGGCTGGCTTTGCGCCCGTCTTCAGAGGCTGGATCGCTGCCATGCACAGCAGCATCTGCTGTGGTGAGAGTGAACGGGCAGCTTTCGGAACCATTCAACATCATGCGCTCAGTTCGCCAAGGATGTACTCCCTCGTCCAAGTTGTACGTATTGACTCTCGAGCCAATACTGCACAAACTGGAGACGTTTCGTGGGGTTCCGCGCGAACTGGGATGCATAATATCCGTGTCAGCATATGCAGACGATGTCACCGTAGTGGTGTCAAACGCCAAACGTCATCGGCCGCTGGACGGACGTACAGGTTAAATTGCTAGGTGTCTTGTTCAGTCCAGACCTCCAGACGGACAAAATCTTGGACGAGGTGACGAGCAGGGTGGCTTCTCTCACTCAGAAATGGTCAGAGAGGAAGCTATCCCTGAATGGTCGAGCGGAGGTCGCGAATGCGTACATCGCGCCCGGCATCTACTACCGCCTGGCCGTCGTGCCTTGTCCTAAGCCTCGCCTATCTGCGATGAAGCGTTTGCTCTTTCACTTATTGTGGAAGGGACGCGCTCCGATGGTCAGGCGGTCCATCTGCTGCCAACACCCGCTACGTGGATGGCTGGGCATGACACGCTCTCTAGCTACGACATCTCAACCTCTGCCTCAACGGTGATCAGGTGTGGTCGCCTTTTGCCAGATGCGTCTTTCCCCAGCTCGTCTCCTTGACGGAGCTGCAGTCCTGGGTCAAGCGAAGACCGAGATGGAACGCTTTGCTTTTGTTTTTTTACGCTCAGAAATGCCCATTTGTACCGTCCTATATTGTCCAGTATTGTCCTTAATGTCTTACTTTGTATAAACCTTTGTGGTTAATAAAGAAAGCATTATTATTATTTTGGCAGTATCGGTAGAGGGTCGGACGCCATGCTTTGACGCATTGAGTTACGGTCCTTGCCATTATGAGTTCAAATCCCGCCGAGGTTAACTTTGCCTTTCATCCTTACGGGGTCGATAAAATAAAGTAACAGTAATACACTGGTAATTTCTGGACCTGTGCCAAAAGTAGAAACAATTATTATTATTATTTTTTTTATTATTTATTATTTCTTTTTTTTTGCTGTTGATACTGCTATATTATATTTTTGTGGTTATTGCAGATATATTTAGTATTGTTTGTTTTCGCTATTCTTGTTGTTGCTCGTTGTCTTTGCTTATCTTATTTCTTTTCATATGCACTGGCTTATGCATTTATGTGTTGTTGTTATATCGTGTTTACCTCATTTAAATAGTTTTCCATTCGTACATTGTATTATTGTTATTGTTGTTCTTGGTGTTGGTATTTATCTTGTTTATGCTGTTTCCAGTTGTTCATTTCTATTAGAATTACTTTTCTTGTTCATATTCCTATGTATGCAGCCCTCTGATATGCCTTAATTTGTATAACTATTATTTTTGCTTTTTTATGCTCTTATTACTAGTTCTGTTGCTACATATATATTTGGTGTTCTTGCTAAGGTTACTGTAGTTGCTGTTGATGTTTCATTTATTTCTGCTGGAATTTTTTAATGTTACTCTAGCAGTAATCATTGGTTTTGATATTCCTGTTTCTGATGTAGTACTGCACATTGTTGTTATTGTTGTTGTGCTGATTTTTCTTTTTATATATTTTATTTATTGCTGCTATATTTTATTTTATTTACTGTTTCCGCTATTCTTGAAGATGTTATTGTTTGTGCTGTAGCTGATTCTATTTCTATGAATATCACTATTCATTTTTCTGGTAATTTTTCATGTTTAATACGAAGTCAAAGCTTATGGAAATAATCTATAATTTAAGACATTTCAAGAATGTCTAGCCCCCTCCTTTCAGAGTGTCATATCTTACTTCAAGAGAGCATGGTATGAATTAAGCAGAATTTGTTATCCATTTCTAGTAACTTTACCTATTGTGAAGGGCTTAGTTTGCCTCGTTGCTTTTGTTGTTGATGCACTTGCTGTTGTTGGTTTTAGCGCCATGTCAACCCTACGAGCAAAAACGTTTTCCAGCACAGAGACATACATAAATATACATGGTATAAGGGGTATCAGAGACAGAGAACAATAATTTATTTTGTTAATGTCGCTGATCTCTTCCATTCTGTGCTGGATGTTTCTGTTAAGAAAGGGATCGAACTCTCATCTGATCACAATCTGGTTATCTGAAACTTGAGACTACATAAGACAAAAGAGGCCCACAAAGCTGACTGGTCCAGGATCTACAGGATAAAGAGGGAATCATTGGTGGAGAAGGAAGTCAGGACCAGGTATACAGATTCCACTGCATCTAAATTCAGAGAACACCCTGAGCGAACTGAGGACGTTGAGACAGCATTCTCTGATTCAACTGTTAAATGCTGTGGGCGAAAGAAGGAGTGCACAAAAAGGAGTCCTACAAATCCTGGCTCGGAATCAAGACCTCTTTCTAGCACTCGTGTTATAAGCAGGCACGAAGAATCGCAACAGTCAGTAAAGGCGTCCTAAGTTAAGATATGGGATGAATTGGAGGTTAAGCTGGAATCCGACTTCAGATCAGCAAATAAAGTGTTCTGACAGATCATCCACTGATTTCTTCACAGCTGCTATCAAGACGGCATCAAAGGTTCTACTCTCTTCAGAGAGGTGCATCTTCGTGAGGTGGAAAGAATACTTTGCTGATCTCCTAAACCCGATCACGACAGCATATTCTGTTGTACACGAGGTTCATCTGGGAGCAAGGACCAGTCTCGCAGATGCTGAGGTCAAAAGAGCAGTTAAAGAACTCACATGTGACAAGGCCGCTGGGGAAGATGATATCCGACCAGGGATGTTAAAAGCCTTAAATTGAGAAATAACTCTCTGGCTGACTCGTTTGTGCCGGGTAGCTTGCATCTATGGAAAGGCACCTAAGTAATGGCAATTGGGAGGGATAATCCAAATTTTCAAAAGGGGAGACAAGAGAGATTGTTCCAATTACAGAGGGATCTCCTTTTAAAGCCTCACTGGTAACGTCTATGGTAAGTGTCGGACAAAGAGATGCAGGAAGATTATCGAGACCGAGCTTGCTGATGGACAGTGCGGATTTTGCCTCGACGCAGCGAAGTCAACAAAATATTCACACTGCGGCATGTCTTCGAGATGTGCTGAAGAAGGTTCCACAGGTGTATGGAATCGATGGCCATCTTCATGTTTTCCTGATGTCACTATACAAATTCCCGAGTCTTTGTGTTCGGATAAATGGTGCTAAACCAATATCATTCAATGTAGCGGTCGGAATCCACCAAGGCTGCGTATATTCACATTTCATGTTCAATATTTACATGAACAGGATTGACATCCGCAGCTGGGTTAAAACTGGCATCATGACCGGCGGCTGTAATTTGCAGACGACCTGGTGTTATTCAACTCGACAGAAGGTGATCCCCGACATGCACTCTACAGTTTTGAAGAAGAAGAAGAAGAAGAAGAAGAGGAAGAAGAAGAAGAAGAAGAAGAAGAAGAAGAAGAAGAAGAAGAAGAAGAATGAGAAGAAGAAGAAGAAGAAGAAGAAGAAGAAGAAGAAGAAGAAGAAGAAGAAGAAGAAGAAAAAGAATAAGAATGAGAATAAGAAGAAGAAGAAGAAGAAGAAGAAGAAGAAGAAGAAGAAGAAGAAGAAGAATGAGAAGAAGAAGAAGAAGAAGAAGAAGAAGAAGAAGAAGAAGAAGAAGAAGAAGAAGAAGAACAAGAAGAAGAAGAAGGAGAAGAAGAAGAAGAAGAAGAAGAAGGAGAAGAAGAAGAAGAAGAAGAAGAAGAAAGAGAAGAAGAAGAAGAAGAAGAAGAAGAAGAAGAAAGAGAAGAAGAAGAAGAAGAAGAAGAAGAAGAAGAAGAAGAAGAAGAATGAGAAGAAGAAGAAGAAGAAGAAGAAGAAGAAGAAGAAGAAGAAGAAGAAGAAGAAGGAGAGGGAGTAGAAGAAGAAACATTACAATCCGTTTATCTTTCTATGAGCAGGTAAGCCAGAACGTTACTATATAGTGTGTCCTATTTTCAGAATGTATTGTGTGATTTGAGAGGCATTTAGCTGCTCGTGCAAAGTTTGATATTTTATTGTAGAATGGCTATCCCTCATGAATATGATATACGATATAGAAGATAGCCAAAGTCATATCGATATGCCATGCTTTAATCTAATCAATCTGGGGCCTATCAGCAGACTTCTTGTGATGTTATTTGTTTGTCATTCGGTTACGGCTTGAAAACTATTCGACTTTATTAGTTCTACTGGGTTGACAGTATCGGTAGAGGGTCGGACGCCATGCTTTGCAGCAAAGTGTTACGGCCCTTTATGGTCTGAGTTCAAATCCCGGCGAGGTTCACTTTATCTTTCATCCTTACGGGTTCGATAAAATAAAGTACCAGTAATAAACTGGGATAATTGCTGGCCTTGTGCCAAAAGTAGAAACAGTTATTAGTTCTACTTTCAAAAATAAGAGACTGAGATTTATAGGTCCAGTATCAAAAATAATAATCTCAACAATAGGTAGGCCGCAGCATCACGGATTTGATGAGAATCGAGTTGATGCTGTTCATTTGCCTTGATGTTCATATTTCTGTTAGCACATTTGTTCAGAGTATAATTGATGGGAAACTCTAAGTCGTTGCACATATTGAGTCTTTGAAATTGTCCGAGCGGCTTTGAAAATTTTAAATAATTATTTTGGTCCTTCCTTACAATATTGCTAATAACAATATAATATTTGAGTTGCTGGTTTAGTTTATCTAATTTTGTAACTCCACGATAGGATAATAACTTGAATAAACTTTGCTGTCCGATCAGTTTCCAATACTTGGAACTGAATGCTAAGATTTCAGAGTATGTCAGAAGAATATAATCAATCATTGCATGGTTAATATGATTCTTTTAAACATTTATTGATGCAGGAACTTCGTATTCCAAAACAATGTCTGATTCACAATGAGCAAAGTGGCGTTGGAACTATCATTTTCGATCAGATTTTAAAAAATAGGATAGTGGTATGTTTTACTAGTAGTTTATGCATAACTTCCAACATTTCTCAAATATGATATATCCCAAACATCAAACAGCAGACACCAATGATTTCTTTCGACTTTTGTTTGATTGATGGCTGGAGCGTCAGCTAACATATCTCATGATTTTTTAAGCCAAGTTACGATTTTTTATGAATGATTACCCAATAAGAAAAAAAAAAAAGATGTTCTCTCAACTTTTTTTAATTTTTAGTAGGTTATTTGCATAATAATTAGGCATGCTAGATTTTATCTAACACATTATGCTGTGAAACATACAGTTTATAATACAACTTCTTTGAGAATAACTAACGAGCTTGTTTGTTATGATTTATACCAAAATATACCATACTACATTTTTCAAAGAAGGATGCATTGTAGTTAAGCTTGAAGAACATTTATCAAACTTGCTCGGTCTCACGTGGGACTAAATAATTGACTAACTTTCAGACATGTAGTGAGTATAATATTTTATATTGAACTATTCAATAACAACATATATAGATTATTCAGTCACTTTTGTAGTGATTTAGTTGGTGAAACAACTGTATGCTCCTCATCGAAACTGATGGAGGATGTATCATTTATTTGTTATTTTGCTGTTGTTGCTTATGATATTACGAAGATATTTTTTAGTATTCTCATTTTCGTCTTTGCATTGTTGTTGTTTCTGTTACTGTTCATGTTTCCCCTTTGTTGAGGTTATTTTTGTGAATCTCATATACATTAACGTTGCTTTTCTGCTTCCTTTTCCTATTATATACATGCTTTTATTTTGTCTTGGTTTGTTGTTGCTAATGTTGCTGCTATATTTGATGCGCTACATGTTGTTCATGTTACTGTTGCTGTAGTTATTTCTGTTGATAGTATTGCACCTGATATTATTGATCATGCAGTTGTTTCTTTTGTTGTTGATCTTACTTTTTTTCTCATGTTCATGATAATGATAATGATAATGATAATGATGATGAAAATGATGCTGATTTTATGCGCAGAGGTAAATTTTAAAATTTTTTCTTGGTCTTGTTTAGTTATTTGAAACTTCACAGTATTGTTGTTGTTCATGTTTATATTTATTTTTCTGGTTTTAATATTTTTTTGTTTGTTATTCAATGCAAACATTTTCGTTACTGTTCCTGTTGATGTTAGAGATACGACTCTTGTTACTGTCGAGAATGTTAGTGTTAGTTGTAGAAGAAATGAGGTTGGGAGTAGCGTGTTGGTGATGATGACGAGCTGGTCATGTTGTTGATGACGATGATGGTAATACTGCTGCTGCTGGTACTGGTGGTGTTTGTGGTGGTTTCGGATGATGTCGGTGATGGTGGTGTCGAATGGTTGGGTTGTAGTGCTTGTGATGAAGGCGATATTTTTGTATATGATGCTGTCTAGATTTGATTTCTTTTTAGGTTTAAATATTTGTGATCGGCTTTTGAGACTTTTGACATTGTTGACAACTTTTCACCCACTCTACTTTCATGTTATTTCTGTTAATGTCTTCTTATTTTATTTTGCTATATTTTCATTTCAGTGGCTCTATATTTTATATTTACAACGTTCTTCGTTTTTGTTTTATCTCGTTGTTGTGTTTATTGTCAGTACACACACACACACACACACACACACACACACACTCTCTCTCTCTCTCTCTCTCTCTCTCTCTCTCTCTCTCTCTCTCTCTCTCTCTCTCTCTCTCTCTCTCTCTTTCTCTCTCCCTCTCTCTCTCTCTCACATACACACACATATATGCATATACATGTGTGTATGTATGTACGTAAGCATGTGCTTCATATATATATTATGTGTGTGTGTGTGTGTGTGCGTGTGTGCGTGTATACATATAAAAAAAAAAATATATATATATATATATATATAAATGCGTGTGCATGTATAAATACACACACATTCTTACAAATTGTTGGAAGCTATAGAAAAATTAGGCCTAGGGAAACTTGTTATGATATGATTAAGGCGGTCTTTACCAAGCTGACTCCTATGGATCGAATCGACTGGAGTTCTGCAATATTACAAAAGGTGCAGGCTTCCATACGAGCGCGATACACCCAAAGCGAGCTGTAACTACATTTCTAAGCACCCATGGACTTTCTCTTACTATATAATTGTTTTTACTTTTGGCACAAGGCCACCAATTATTCCAGTGTATTACTGGTACTTTATTTATCGACCCCGTAAGGATGAAAGGCAAAGTTAACCTCGCGGGATTTGAACTCAGACCATAAAGAGCCGTAACTCTTTGCTACAAAGCATGGCGTCCGACCCTCTACCGATACTGCCATTCCAACGCCCTATATAATACAACCTAGTGCGTACCTTTATCCACCTAATTTTTCCTCTCATACATTTATCCAACACTTGCCAGCATGAAAGGGGTTCGTGTCTGTAAGACATCACTCGCCTACTCCCTTAATATAAGACAAAGTCCATGAGCAAACGCTTAATCCCTTCCACCCAAATCATTGATTTTCCCGGTCGGTGATCCACTATACAAGTGAGGAAATACGGTTGCACCAGCCACTCACAAAGTACCACCGGACATCAGTAACTGTCATTACACCTCTCACCTCCTACCTTGACAACCAGTATGTACCAACCCTCACCTCACTCCTATTACATCGTCAAAACCAAACGGAAGACGCAGTGTGCTCTAGCATGGATAATGTGGATAGTGCTGGTGTCACGCGGAAACAATGCACTCACTCGATACTGTGAAATGGTAATTCAGTTGTCACTATGAAATTCAACCCCCTTACACTGTAACGGGCTAGTTCTAGTACCATCATAAAAAGCACCATATCTACCCTATCATTTATTAGTGGCAAAACTTCGATAAAACTCACCCGGTACACGATGTGAAATGTTTGGTATTAAGAAAGGTATTCGTTTATAATAATTGTTTCTACTTTTGGCACAAGGCCAGCAATTACCCAGTGCATTACTAGTACTTTATTTTATCGACCCCGTAAGGATGAAAAGCAAAGTTAACCTCGGCGGGATTTGAACTGAGACGATACTGATGGCATATCTCTCTCCACCTCTCTCTCTTTCCCTCTCTCTCTTCCTCTCTTTATATACATATATGTGTGTGTATATATTATCAAGCGTTAACCTGATATATACCTTCCATATACTGTACCGATTGTGTTGTTAGTTCTGTTTACCTTTTACATAAATATATATATATATGAGAGTATTGAAGTTTGCTTGAAGCATTGTGGAACAATAAGTAAATATCTTTAAGTCGTTTGGAAGCCTCGACAATGCAAATGGGTAAATCTCCGGGTAACAAGGTCCGGTGGTGGAGAGAGAGATGTTAGTGGGTGTACGTTGAGATGCGTGGTGTGTATAAGATGTGTGAGATGTGTAGAATGAAGGGAAGAGTATAAAGGATAGAATAAAAATAACAACACAAGAGAGAGTTACCTTGGGAGAGATTTAATAGTCCCTATATATTTCGGATTAACATCCATCAACTGGGTTTTTTTTTACGGGGTGGGGGAAAAGGTTGTCTGTCGGACAGGACGCATTCCGGACCTGTCCGACAGACAACCTTTTCCCCCACCCCGGAAAAAACCCCCAGTTGATGGATGTGAATCCGAAATATATAGGGACTATTAAATCTCTCCCAAGGTAACTCTCTCTTGTGTTGTTATTTTTATTCTATCCTTTATACTCTTCCCTTCATTCTACACATCTCACACATCTTATACACATCACGCATCTCAACGTACACCCACTTACATCTCTCTCTCCACCACCGGACCTTGTTACCCGGAGATTTACCCATTTGCATTGTCGAGGCTTCCAAACGACTTAAAGATATTTACATATATATATATATATATATATATATATATATATATATATATATATATATATATATATATGTATATATGTATATATATATATATATATATATATATATATATATATATATATATATATAATGTGTGTATATATATATATGTACATACACACACACACATATATATACATATATATATATATTAATAAATATAATTATAATTCACCAGAAATTGCAATATTCCTCTTCTCTCAATTAAATTGATAACAAAAGTCACTCTCCATTTATATCACCTGTTGCATTAAATATTATCAGTCATTCTTCCGCTAACGTCTCAATACTTTAATAGATTGCCAGTTTCTTTTCCGTCTACAGTGGCACATTTCCATTAATTTGAATTAGAACTCCATCGTGATCATACTTAATACAAACATATTCACTACAACAGGAAACGTGTTTGCTCATTTACACATATTGGTGCGTTGTAATATTGGATCTTCTCAGATGTTTCCTAACACATATTATCATAATAAATAATATAAATGATTCTAATGTAATGTTATTTGCCTTATTTACATTATATTAATATTATTATAATGCTTTTAATAATTTCTTCTGAATGTCAACTGTACCCTCTGACTCACTTTCTATAAATGTGTTCTGTAGAATATTGTTATTCCTGCATGTAATTGTTTGTGTTGCTCTACATATTTTCGTTCCGTGCGAGGTTGTTTTATTTTTTTGTCTTCATTTAATGTTTGTGTAATAAGTATTGTGTGTATTGGGTAGTGTGTGTAGAGTGGTTGTGCTATTGTTTGAAAATATCTAATACAGAATATTACATGTCTCTAGCGGCAAATGTTTGGAATATGTGTACAATTTTAAGTTTCGTTTTATAAACGCCCTAATTGGTAATGTTTTCATATATATTCCCAACTTCCTAGTTTGAGGATCCTTGAAATGTACTACGTTTTAATTAATAATCAGAACAGAAATATGTTGAGACGTTATCGAGATGTCTATCGGAGTATATAGATGTTCGATCATGTAATTGGTTGTTATATCTAGATTGAATGGATTAGTCAATTTTTAGTCTGCACTCGCATCTCGCAGGTTATTGGGGTGCTGGAGCAGACTTCTGCCGTCTACTTTATTTGTTTCATTTCTGTTTTGATGTCGAGGTGTAGGATGTGTACTTTTTCCTTGTATATCAAGAAAAGCCTTTTTATCTTCCTGCATTATCATTACACCGATGAGTCTCTCTTTGCTAGTTTCTAAATGCTTTTATGTTTGGCGAAATGACAAATTGTTCTCAACATCGTATAGAATCGTTTGCGGTATTCCCTTCGGCTCTTTGTCCACTAAGTTCAAATCCAATTGAAGCCACCATTACTTTTATCGTTTCAATGTCACTAAATAATACTAGTCCTGTAGTAAATTCAATTATTCCTCTAAATCTCCTGCGCACTTCCTTTCTATCACTATTTATCTGCTTTTTCTCGAATAAATCGAATATGTGCATATCTGGAAAAGCGATAGGCTCCGCCAGGTTTTAAAAGTCCCCGAGAAAGATTTTAGTTCAATACGGTGCCCCTGCAGCTCTAGCAGGAATTGCGGCTTTATAAGATACGACGAAATATTTTTATTGTCCCGCTTATTACTTTGTACCTGGTCACGCACGTGTTCTAGATACATCCTATTTATATTACGTATCTGCTGATCATTTTTATGTTACTGAGTTCACGCCTTTTCTCTTTAAATATAAGTTCACCTAATTTTTAATTTATTTTTAGCGAACTTATATTTTTATCATTGCATCTAACATTTGAAATTATTCTAACAGTTCCAAAATAACATTTTTATGTTTCTGTTGTTCTTTTGTGTTCAATCAGAGTGTTTCATTTACCTCTATGTATTTCGAAGTTTGTTTCTGTTTTAATACTCTGAATTTGTAGAATCTCTGACATGGTTCTCAAATTTAGTTATTTTGCTCTACTTAGTATAATCGTTGCAATCATTGTTTTTGGTGGTATTCTCTGAAGGACTACAATACATTCCCACCCGATTCAATTTCTCTAGATAAGCATGAGACGAAATATCTTTGTGCTGGTTCCACAAGCCCGATTACAAATCAGGAATGTGTTGTTTCATAGGAGAGGAAGCGTTCTGTCAGTCATTCTAAGCTTCTTTCCACATTCACGGTTATGAATGGTGTTTGGGTTATGCTTTGTGAAAGTGTTTCGACCCATTCGCTATGTACCCTCCCTCTCACTTTTGAAGTTCCCCAAGCGTTTCTGAACTGCTCAATCTAATATATTCTTTACAAGTGTTCTTATTGCGATTTAACTAGGAGTAAAACTAATTTTATTTGTAGAACATGGCACGTTTATTTACACCAATGGTGTATGATCATGGCTTTATTGCATGAGATACTATCTTGTTAAAGCCCATTGCAATTTCCCTGCCTTCTACCATTAGGTGTGTATGGTTTTCCTCGCCCATTCTTGGTCGTATATCGATAACTTAGGGAGATGGTGTCTATAATTTATTCAGAGCACAGAGCCCTATAACAGATTGGATGCAGCGAATCTATCATATATTATATGATTAGTGTATTGTCTAAGACCATGATTTTCACATATCCATCTTCTGAAGCAATGAAAGTTTGCGCTTGCATATTTTAGGTTCAGTATCACTTCATCAATATTTACCGTGTTTGACATTTGTCTGTCAATATACTAGATGTAATCTATAACCTGTTCGATGGTTACATGTTAATGATAATCATTTCGTTTAGTTGAGAATTTGACCTCATATGAATCGATGAAATTGTTGGAAATTATATGTATTCGTTTCGCTGAAACTTCGCTAGATGTAGTTTAAACTGTGTCCTGCCGCTAATTTACTGACGTAGATGCCATCGTTGGCGTTATCGCTACATGAGGTTTAACTGGACTAAATTGCTTAACATCTAAGAAGTTTACATCTAGCACACCATGTATAGGTGGGCTCTTAATGAGTTTAAGAATAGCTGTAATGGGAATTATACATCTCTGTCTAAATTATTGTCTCAATAGAAAATGATCTAATGTGAAACATACGAAACAATTTACGTAACATATATTTTGACGGGTTCATATATGGGTTCATATAACAAATAAATATAAAGAAAAAAATTGGTATGGTTCGGACACGCCATAGTCATCAGCACCATGTTACAGTATCTAGCCAAAATATGCTATGACTAGACGTAGGATCTGATAAGTGGGTTTCACAACAGCGTGTAGAGGCTGCTAATATGTGTTCTAAATTAATTGTCTGACCTTTGTTATTGTAGCAGTGTTATTTGTTTACATTTTTATTGTTAACATATATCTTATATTTTCCACGCACATATTACACACATTCACACAAACAAAATCAAACAAAGAAACACACAGACACATACATTATAGAATATATATATATATATATATATATATATATATATAAAATGAAACGAAATTTCATTTCCCAGTCTTAGTATGGCGTGTTACTTTAATATAAATATGTACACGTACATACATATATGTATGCTGACGTACAGTAGTATGTATATATATATACATACATGCACACATATATATATGTACGTATGGATTCACCTAACATCTATTATAATGCTCGATGTGTTTGTAAACAAGCATCCCGTATTAAGACGTAGTGTCTAGCAACCATCGTTGCTCGTTTGTTCAACACTGACAAAGGAACGCTGTACTAGTTTCAAGCTTATTAGCTATCGTCAGCAATGTATACCTTCCTGCCAGATTGTTGAACGTATATACTTACCTTATGCATATTAACGGCTGAGTATCCCAATTTGCATATCGAGTGGGTTAATCGGCCGGGTGCACCGAAAACGATAAACGGAAAAAATGAAACGAAATTTAATTTCCCACTTTTAGTACGGCTGTTACTTAAATATAAGTATGTACACGTACATACATATATGTATACAGACGTACAGTAGTATGTATATATATATACATACATGCACACACATATATATATGTACGTATGCATTCACCGAATATTTATTATAATGCTCGGTGCGTTTGTAAACAAACATCCCGTATTTAGCCGTAGTGTCTAGCAACCATCGTTGCTCGTTTGTTCAACACTGACAAAGGAAAGCTGTACTAGTTTCAAGCTTATTAGCTATCGTCAGCGACGTATACCTTCCTGCCACATTGGCCCCCTTCATCTCCTGGCAACCAATATTTTTAGACCCCGTCCGCCAGTGTATATATATGGATTACAAGTCATATTGTAATCCCTTTTGGACCCGGTGATGTTTCCACTAATTGCTTATTACCATTTGTTGAGCTGTATAACAGAACGTGACGGTGAATTAGATTCACTACTCCGACTATTATGAGAGAAATGAGATATGTTTGTTTCATTGTGACAGCAAATGTTAGTCATAAACACACAAGGCAGCAACACCCGGACACTGGATGTTTGTGTGCAGGACGGTTTTGTCGCCTTGCACACTTCACTTTGCACTTACATGCCAGTAAAGTTTATCTTGCCCAACAATGCTCGCTTTCGCACTGACAGCCCAGGGATCTCTCGAAGCCATCTTTTGGATACTCTTTGTTCCGAAATCGAATGATGTTAGTAGAATATACACTCGGAAATGTGAAAACAAATATTATAATTGTAATATGATGTATAATAGAAAGAGAACTTAATTTGGATCACTACTAAGCGTAAAGCTATAGATTCCAACCTGAACATTGCCACTGTTCGTAACACTTACAATGAAGAAGGTGAAAAAGAGACAGAAAAAAAACAAAAAAAAAAAACAGGCACCACATACATTTCAAACGAATGCATTGGCGGTAGGAAAACTTGAGAATTCATCATAACAGTTGAATTCAAGAAAATGCATTTGAATTACAAACATAACTTGGAATCCAAAAGAAAATTATAGACATTAGCTTTTTAGCATGTATATAAAATTCTTCATGCGAAACTTTACCTTGGCTATGAGTAAATTAATCTAAAATATATCCTAATACATAAGAAGCAACACATTGCAACACATTCAATATATTCTGAAGGAAACCTGTACAAGGCCAATGAATCTCTATTACACAGAATGCGTGACAAGAAAAATAGAATTAGCAAATCATTCAAAACATATCACAGAAAAATATGTTCATAAAGCTCTTAACATTAGTTGGAATCTCATGAGGTGTTCTCTGACAGATTGACAAAATATACTGTTTAGATATTGACTAGCAAAATTACATCAGAAGGCGTTCAACAAATTTACCTGTCTGTGTATTCATACTACAATGTTGTTACGTCTAGAGTATCCTATTTCAATGATAACCAACTTATATGAATTAGATCGTATTCAAAACAGAATAACTCTGCGTAATATTAATGTCAGTGTTTAATTTGGATATATAAATCCTGTTTGCTAACATTTATATAATTAGATCAGCTTTTAGATAAGTGGACTATTATTTATTTAGCTCAGCTAATAAGATCAGAGCAGAGTTTTTATTTAATTTAATTATAAATGATAAAGAATACATTTTCGTTAACTCTGATTATGCAGGCTTTATCATCAACATTAATAACTAGTTCTATATCGGTTACGATGTCGATTGTTCAAGTTGATTCAATAAACGGACAGGTTGTTCGGAAAATTAACGTGTGAGTAGTTGAGTATTCCAGAGACACATGTACCCTTAACGTAGGTCTCAAAGACAAGACTGGCCCTTCTAAATACAGGTAAAACTCATTTTTCTTGCTGAGACAACCAGAGCAACGGGAAATAAGGTGTTTTGCCGAAGGAGACAACGTCCCACCGGGAACTGAACTCTCTACGTTACGATCACGAGTCAAATTCTCTACTCACTAGGTTACGCGCTTCACATCATCAACATAATGTGTGTCGTATCCAATCCATTACTTTTTCTATCTATGGCGTCATCTTTGGAATTATTAGGCGGTGCATTTGAGTAAGCTTATATTACTAGCAAGTAGATAATCCACCGATAACATTGTAGTGAATTTTTGAACTGAAAATAGTAAACACCATAAAAATATCTAGATTAGGCCTATTAGCGATAAATAATTCACTTTACAGCAACATGGTTCCATATTCTATCAACTGCAAATCACATTGAGTAAGTGTCGTCTAACACATCTTAGTCCCGCTTGTTCTGAGAAATGCAATGAAACAAATATTGGCCTGTTGCAAAGATGTAATTGACGCTGCCATTGTTTACAAATTCCGATATAAGTTAGATAAAATACGATACGTCTATTGGGAAATGTGCAGAAACTGTGGCTTGGTTTCATTGAGACAATTTTCAGTTTGGTTCAGCTTTAACGTTTTATGAATATCGTGGTGACTAGACTGTGACATAATCTTGCAATCCGCTTTGCTTAACGCCCAATGTATTATTTGTCGACAATTTAATTCTGACCAAATAGCCCGATACTTGTAATCTCTGTAATGTTTGGAGTTCCAATACCTGAATCTGTTAATTCTTTTCAATCCAGCAAATTTTGAAAACTATACGGCTCTCAATCTAGCTCTCGCCTTCACTCTTTCTATCTCTCCCTCTTTTTGTCTGTCTGTTAGTCTGTCTTTTCCTCTTTCTATCCCCCCCCCCCCACCCACACATATATATATATATATATATATTTATATTATAAAGAACGAGGATTCATATCACATTTATTTACGTATTACATGTGTCTCTATCGATCAGCTTGATGCAAGATCTATTATAGAACGAACCCGACTCTGCAATCGAAAGTACTTCAGATATGTCTTGTGTGTTAGATCGTCTCCGATCTTTGCTCAACCGGCATACCGCCTACGGACGCATTTACCTTGCAAATCTACAACTATATATATATATATATATATATATATATATATATATATATATATATAGAAATAATAAAAAATTTGAAGACTAAAATCCGGTTGCAACTTTTTTTGAAATATCCAGTTCTGCGTTTACAGATTGACTTTGTTAGTTTCAGAAGATCCCGTTAAGGGTGAAAGCAGCGATTCTTTGCTTAAACTTTAATCTGTTATTTTAATAAATATATATATATATATATATATATATATATATATTTAAATCTATGTATCAATGATGCTATAGTCATTGAGAAATTACTGAATAGTTATTATTTTTATCCGCACCAAAATGACAAAAGAAGCAGACTGGAGCTATCTCAGCTTAGCAGTTTCTGCTTCAACTGTCAAATGATGTGGGTGAAACTGTCTTGGTGTGGCAGGCAGTGGCGTAACTAGCTTTTAAAGCCAGTAGGAGCAAATTCGATCTAAAGGGGGTCCACCAATTCCATACGCTCATTTCCATCGGCTGCAAGGAAATATGTTCATACACGCATATAGAATAGATAATAATTTATAATAGAGTAGACAGCATTATAGATTACAGAGTTAGCATGTTCCGTGAAAACTTTATTAACTGCGAAGACGGTGGTCTATCTTCAGAAAAAAAAACAACATCAATAAAACTTGTTTTGCAATCGATTATTCACCAACAAATATTCGTAAGTACAACAAATTCTCCATCTAAAATTTACTTTCACATTCGAGCACATCACTTGTTCTACAGTTCTAATTTGCGATGTTTTACTTTAGAAAATGTTTCAATCACGATGCTGAAGTCAATTTTTTCAGCCAGTTCTCGCTCTATGTACATCATTGCCAGAGCATTCAACCGCTCTTCACTCATGGTACTACGCAAATAATTCTTTATCAGTTTGAGCCTGCCGAAGGTTCGCTCAGCCTGCGCCGAGCTAACCGGAATAGTTATGAACATTTTGTATAAGGCAAACACGTTGGGATAGGCTCTATCTAAGTCATTAGAAATCATAAACGGAATGATCTCAGAACTCGATATGGATTTATCTAAACACACTTCCTTGTAAAAATCTTTGAATGATAAATACTCGTCGAAGATAGTGTTATTTTCGATGTCACCCTCGTAGAATTTCACAAGATTATCGATTCTCTCTCTATTGCATGTGTCGTCGTCGTCGAAGTGCGCCGGTATCAAGCACGAAAAATCCTTCACTAGATCGTGCAAGTCGGCAAAACGTTCGTTAAAGCTACTAATGATTATATCTAAGATAGTGAAATAAACGTCCCGTTTAAAATGCTGACTCATCGTCTCATGAGATTCCTCACTGGAATTTTCGTCATGAAAACGCTTCTATTTTCTTTTTAGTTTTTCTGTTGTAAACTCTGGTTCAACTTGACATTGCTCGGCGAGATTTTTAGCGTCTGATAATGTTCGGTCAAAATATTTATTTGAGCGGATGTCGTTAATTTCTTTTACTACATTTTTAATCATGACGTCTACGGAATATAAGTCGATAGCCTCCTTCTGCAAATATTGTGAAAGAGAATGCAGCTTTTTAAGTAAATTCTGAAAAAACTTCAACATGAAAATGATTTCAAAGTTGCTCACATTTAGTAGCAAACCTCTGGCCTCGGCTAATACTTTCGGAGCAGGCAGTGTTGTGAACATCCCCACTTATTATCCTCTCTAGTGCACTTATTACTGCCGGTAAGTTGTTAATGGTAGCCTCTACAGCCTGAATGTGACTAAGCCAGCGCGTATCTGAGAGTCTTTTTAATGTTAATATCGTTGAAGTCAATAGTTTTTCTTGTTCTTCTTCGAGGATGTTCAGCCTTGGCAAGCTTGATGTTAAGAAAACATACAGGCTCTCCAATATACCAAAAAATAATTTAACATCCACTGACGATTGGCTAGCATCGATTAACACCAGGTTCAGGTTATGAGCGCAACAATGGACGTAAACAGCTTTCGAAGAGCATCTCTCTTTAACTCTAGCCTGAAGCCCAGAAATATGGCCGGACATATTCAACGCTCCGTCGTAAGCTTGTCCCCTAATATATTGAGCATCCAATGATGGATCCTGGAAAGAACTTTCACAAGCGTATCGTAAAATGATTCAGTGGCTGCTGATTCTAGTTCACGAAACGACAGGAAATGCTCCTGTGCGTGGCCACTTTTCGATACATATCGCAGTGACACAGAGCATTGATCCTGATGCGAAATGTCTATTGTGGAATCGACGATGACTGAATAGTATTTTGCCGCTTTCACTTCCGTGATTATTTGTTGAGTACATTCGTTTGCCAGGCATTCTATGAATTCGTTTTGTAATTTTGGACTTAAGTACATAGGCTGTCTTTTAGTGCGCCCAGGCGAGAATAAATGGCTTTCCAAGATCGTATCATACTTGGCCATCAATTTCAACAATTCAATAAAGTTTCCTTCATTTTCTGATTTGGCGCGAAGTCCAGAATATTCCCTGTGACCTCTGAAGGCCAGGCCTTGCTTTGCGAGAAATAACGTACAACCAAGCAATCGCCTCAATATCTGGCGATTTCGTTCAATTCGCTTCTTCTCTTCATTGATGAGGTTATTGCTGACTGTTTTATCTGCGTCCAAACGATATTTTGTCATGAAGTATTGCTTTTGGGCATTGATGTGAATGGCACTTTTCTCATGCTTGGCAATTTTTTCGATTCCCTTTTTGAAGTTTGCCATCCCACACTCTGAATTACCCCAAGTCTTCGAGTAAGATTCGGCATTTTTATCAGCAAACAGCCAACAACAGAAGCAATATAGTCTGTTGGATTCAGGAGAGTATACTAACCGGTGTCGGTCAACTTTATGGATTTCAGCACACTTTCTCCTGTACCAACTGATGTTGAATTTTCTGTGGTTCGAGCCGTGTGGGAAATCAGCCAAATTAGCTTTCAATCCTGGCTGACAAGGACCAACGGCCATGAGGGAGCAAATTAGAGGTGTCGTCAATGGTCTGTCCTCGAAATGTTTCGGGTCGCTTGGTAAATTCGGGTCGCCTCGTAAATTGAACATGCATTCTACTGGCTCATACTCTGGGATTTGTTTTGCCAATGTAGTTTCCTCTGAATCATTTTCATTTTCAGATTCCGATACAGCCATTTTCCCTCTATTGAGTTCGGATCCCCATTTGGGACTATATCTTCAGTGACTACGACGGTTGTTGAGATAGTCGATGGACCTGAGGCATCTTCGACGTCAGGTTCTCGTGACACTCCAGTGCTTTTCTGTTTCTCCAATTCATCTGATCAGACCGACTCGCCGGAAATTCCGGCAGTTACGTTGCTTTGGTATGCGTCACTACTTGTTAACGAAGACTGTTGACTTTTCAGAAAACTTCTGATTAGATGACATTTCTTTGAAGATTCTTCCGTGGCAGCTTGTCTAGCTTCTCTCCTCTTTGTTGCTCCAGTTTTGTAAGTTTTTTCAGGCAGCATTGTTAATGAGCACTATATTGACACTGTATTCCAGTGGCTTTGTCTTAAAAAAAAAGTCTTCCTTTTTCCTTTTTCTTTTTCTATAAGTCTTTAAGTGCCGAAATAGCATGTGATTAGAAAGCCACTTCACTTACCGCATTTCTCTGGTCCTGGCAAAGTCGTTGGCTGGTTTTCCTCTCTTCCACGTGTGTACAATCCAGCTCGCCGGTCGCAGCCTCAAATCGCACGTCTGTCTCAGTCCGATGACTGCCGTAGAAGAGAAAGGGGCCTCTCAAGCTGACGTCACATCTGCTCGCCCTTCCGGTCGAGCACGCTTCCGGTCAAGCACGCCCAGCCTCCGGCCACTACACACCACTCCATACCCACAATGAGCACTATATTGACACACTTGGAATAATGCAATTTGCTTGATTTGATATTCAACACCGAAGAATGTAAAACACGTCAAATAATCGACGAAAAACAAAACATAGAGCAAAAGTCCAGGAAATTCGCAAATACCAAATTGTGATCAAATATGACTAATGATAAAAAGTAACAACATAAATAAAAATATTATATATATTTTTTCTATATATACACAAAATATATAGATATATATATTTGTGTGTATATACTCATGCATAATTATACTTTTAATTAAATATTAGGTTAAAAACCTGAGTAACGAGAATAACATAAGCATGTATTACAACATTTCAAACAAATAGAATAATATAGAATTTAGATATCAAATCATTTATTTATATTTACAAATCAAAGAATATAATAATCGGTTTTTAATGAGAACCCTGTGATTGATGGAAGGCTACTAATTTGTCAATGTTTAGTGTGAAAGCCGTTAGAGATAGTCGTAAATCACCTCTTCTTTCTATATGAAGGCGATTTTGACTTTTTGAAAGCAGATGCATGTGGGGAAAGCAAGTAAAACAAGTTAACGTTTTTATTCGACGGTATATTGTCTACACTTTATTTTAGATGCAGTTGCCATTTTATCCGAAATATTATATTTTTTAAATAAACAAGAGATTGGTCTTAACTTCTAGTCTTATTAGAGATTAAGCGTTTTCTTTACGTTGTTAAGCTATGCGTTTAGAATTATAGCCTAGGGGACCCACCTAGACCGACAGGAAAGCAAGGGGGTATCCCCCTCCTCCCTCCCCCGTTTGTTACGCTACTGGTGGTGGTGGATGGAGGAGGGCACCTTGGTTCAATGATGAGGTCAAAGATAATAACACTCCAGCAAGAGGAAGACCTACAAATCTTTGCTTCGAAATACTACCTCCTTCTTGCATTTGTGGTACAGACAGGCGTCTAAAGTTAAGACATAAGAGGACTTTGGAGTTAAGCTGGAATCAACAAATAAAGTGTTCTGGCAGATCATCCGGCGACATCGAAATAAGAAGTCCTCCTCCATAACTGCTATCAGGAACGCGTCTGGTGTTCTGCTCTCTTCAGAGAGGCGGAGATAATAAGTTGATGATCTCTTAAACCCGATCACAACAGCATTCTTTGCTGTAAACGAGGTGTATCTGGGAGCAATGACTATTTTCTCGGAGTTTGGGATCTCAAGAGCAACTAAATACCTCAAATGTGGCAAGGTCGCTGTGGTAAATGAATTCCGTTACCGAGATTTAAAAAGCATGAAATAAAGAAGGCACTCTCTGGCTAAGTCATATGTCTCTGGCTAGGTCACCTGGACCTCTGGAAAGGCACCTAAGCAATGGCCATCGGGAGTGATCATCCTAATTTTCAAAAAGGGAGGCAAAATAAATGGTTCCAATTGCAGAGGGATCTCCTTGCTAAGCCTCGCCGGTAAAGTGTATATTAAGTGTCTGGCAATGAGACGTAGGTAGATTATCCAGTCGGAGCTAGCTGATGAACAGTGCAGGTTTTACACCGTACACAGTACAGTCCTCCACATATTCACACTGTGGAAGGTCTTCGAGAAATCGTGGGTGTATTGTAAAGAGGTATACTCTTGTTTTGTAGACATCCCAATTGCATATGTTCACGTTCCTCGGGACGTGCTGCGGATGATTCTGGAGAAGTATAAGATTTCTGATACTATGAACATGTGGGTTGAATGTCTCAGGAAATATTTTAGACAGATTTCATGGGCAAAACAAACCAACAGATGTCCTAGGGGTAGACCACCAATCAAGATATTTGGATAACATCTATGACCTCGGCTGGTTTCGCTTGGGAATCCAGCCGGATGAGTTGGAGATGGTAGGTTCTAACAGAACTTGCTGTAAGGAGTGTTTGAGGACTCTTCCCTCACAAACCTCTCGACAATAAGCAGGCGAAGAAAAAAAATGTATATATAATTGTGAACGCAGAGTATTTACCGGGAGTACAAGTGTTTTCGTGGATTTACCTATTGCGTTTTGCGGTTTTTCCTGTCCCGCACCGCAGGCTATCAATATATATATTTCCTAAAACATCCCCTGGCTTTGGTATTTGATATTCTAAAGACGGAATTAACTATTTATAACAGTTTCATTTGTCAAAGACTATTTATTTTCAGATGAATAGCCAACTAAAACGTATATCTTTGTTAGTACGATACGAATAACAAAGTTATTTTCATCCCGATGCTTATATTAAAATAATCTTGTAATAACTATATCAAATTTATATCTGGTCTTTTAATATTGCGTGGTGAAGAAGTATTCATTGTTTAATGAATTATATTGTCATTGATTATTATTTACTATATTTTTTCTATCTCATGTCAACACCATTCTACTTTTTACCTAATTTCCTTCAGTTCCTCTGCCTTAATAAGATTCTCTTACGATCAATCATTCTCCAGTAACCAATCTCTCCCAGTCATTGTTTTCTGTTTCTTTGTTTTTTTAAGTACATGTTAAATATGCGTCTTCAATTTTACTAGATGTTTATGTTATTTAATATCATTATCATATAAATTGCTATCTACTTCCTCTTCATTTTTATAAAATCCTAATCATCAACATCATAATTACCATCAACATGAAGGCGCAGAATGAAATTAATTTAAGCCAACATTTAAAAAAATAAATTTCAAGTCAGATAAAATGTGATTATTAAAAAACTAATTTCTAAAAGATGCTATTTTGGTTAAATGGTTAGTCATATAATCAATAATTTACTTAATTAGTACGTTTAAACTTTAATATATTATTTTGTATCTCTTCCCTTGTCTCTTTCTCTTTTTTTAATCTGTGTCTCTTTGCACCCCGCTCTCATTCACTCTTTCAAACATGACAACATTTTGGATTTGGAAAGGCTAAATAAATAATAGATTTAAAGATAATTTTTTTGCACTTGCTAATCAAGCTACTTGATCATTGTACATGCATATCAGTCATTTAAAACAATTACATACTGTGTATTATTTTATTTTTCCCCCGAAAGTATTTAAATTAATTGTTTCTACATTTGGCACAAGACCAGCAATTACCCATTGCATTACTGGTACTTAATGTTATCGACCCCGTAAGGATGAAAGGCAAAGTTAACCTCGGCGGGATTTGAACTCAGATCGTAAAGGGACGTAACTATGCTGCAAAGCATGGCTTCCGACCCTCCACCGATACTGCCAATATTGTCATATATATATATACTAGCCCATAACATGAGAATAGCGCTGCATTTAACTGTATATATTTTTGAGTGGATGAAATCATTTCACTATATTGTATCGTATTTAATAAAATAAAAGTTATCAAATTTGAAAAATATTTCTTTATATATAAAACTAACTATTTCCCCTTTAGCTCATCATATATTTCTACATATCTGAAAAATCATTCTGATATGTTTTTAGATGATTATATTCGTCTATATCTGTTTACAAGTATTTATTTATAGCTATAAGATATGGCAAAATATGGAAATAATTGCTAATTGCTTAGATCTAATTCATACAGAACCTGAAAAATAAAGAAGCAATTATCACCCTGAATTATAAATTTTAAGACAGTAGACAGGAAAGTTAAATATGCGCTTAAGATTAAATCTATATAAAAGCTAAATTTACAGATTCCCTGTCTGTCTCTGTCTCTCTCACACAAACTCACGCACTCATAAGTATATATATATATATTTATACATACAATTATGATGTTTGTTTAAAATGCCATGATATGTTTAGAGTTGCGATATAGCTGTATACATAAACGTATGTGAATTTCGTAAACCTAAAGATATACGGTATATTTTGATAAATAAACATTTGGAAAGCCTAGCTATGAATATTGAAAAGGTGATGACCGCGCCGTGTTACGGATTCCAACAGAATCAGCGGGAGACAACTGTATATGAGCCATTCAAGCATTGGCCATCATCGGGAGAGTGCTTCCTTTGCTCTATGATGGAACCTGAAACAGGCGAAAATCAAAGAAACATTTGTTTAAAAAGCAGTGAGTGGAAGTTGAAAATCGAATTTTCTACACACACACACACATACACACACACACATACACACACACACACGCACACACACACACACACACACACACACACACACACACACACACACACACACACACACACACACACACACACACACACACACTTATATATATATATATATATTAATATATGTATTCAATATTCAAACTCCGTTCACTGCTTTTTAAACACATATGCTTTTTTTGTTTACTGATCGCTATTAAGTTAAAATTCTAAAAGTAACGGATGGAGATGGGTAACGTGTTTCAGTGCAGTTATGTGACAGCTTGGAAGATCTAGAATTTTTTGTAATCCATTCTAGTGATACGCACATCATCAGAAAACGCACATCATCAGAAAAAATGCCGAAAAGCGCTGAAAAAATGAAAACGTTTCATGTTTTTAGTGGTTACTCCGCTGATGTGTGCATTGCTCACTGTCATGTGATTGCACTGAAACAAGTGTAAGTAAATCTCCCCCATCAACAAATTCTTCTTCAATTTTTAGTAATGAAAGTTCACGATAAATGAGAAATCCTGTCAGCAATCATAATAAATATCTCGTTAATATTCATTTTACTTATGTTTCAATTGATTATTGGCTAGTGGTGTATATTTATATCTCTATTGCGGCTATAATCCCCACTATGTCTCTGACACCACACTAATTCAAACGATCTGCTTCCAATGTAAAATATGTGAATCTTGAGGGTAAGTAAGATCTGTTTAATTTGGTAAAACTTTCCAGTGATAATAGTTCAATGGAAACATTTCTATATGTTTTCCTTTATCCACATTTTCTTTTAGGTTAGTAAGAAATATTTGTAAGCGTTCTTATGTATTATTTAATTTTTTTTTTTCGTATATATATAGAGACGCTAATTAAATGTATACAGTCTGTTTCAAGTTTACTAAAAATGATGAAGTAGGTGTACTTGTTGTTGGTGTCAAATTACAGCTCAGCTTTGATACAGAAGCCCTATAAATATTTAACCGTTTTCTGTCCGTCTATTCATACATAATATTTAGTATAATGTTAGCAAATATGTCTTCTATTTTAAAACATGACAGATATGCGGGAGATAGAGATTCATTTCGTGGTTGAGTTGCAACATATACTCACTCGAGAAGGATTAGCCTATGTTTTTTTATTCACATTTGTAACCGAAATGCATAATGTCCGAGTAAGGTGATGAATCCACGCTTTCTGTTAAAGCTTTATGGAAAGAGAAGAAAGTGAATTTACGCAGTCAAATGTACAATAAATATTACCGCATTAATTTTCCAATGTCTGTGATCTGATTCCCTTTTCCATCGAGATGAACTTTGCTTTCATCCCATCTGGAAAACTACACCCTGCTAAATGATTGCCTGATGGCCTGCGGAAGATACAAATATTCATTTCAAACACACGTTGCAAATACAAATTATGAAATTGTAACCTTTAAAACTTCTAACTTCTATCCTTAAGGCAGGTATGACAAGCTAATCTCCGAAAACGATATTTCAAGTAACCCTTATTTATCATGTATAAAACATATTAATGAATTACCCACCCCTAGGATATTATATATGGGTAACTCGGAAATTACTCAGGTGATTAGTCCTGTAAAATAATATAACGTACTTGAAGGGTCCTATTTGAATGTATGTTTAGCCATTCAATACAATCTTTTTACCAAACTACTTACTGGGCTAGTTACAATTTGTGACAACCAACGAATCAGCATGTCAGTATTGCAAAGACTAAATTCGATAAAAAATGAAGATGTGCGAGAATTATAATCCAAAGTTTTATATTAGATTAGCGATTCACGAACACGTATTATTTATAAAATCCCTACCATTATCATCAGTGCTTCAGCGATGATCACAATTATAAGCATTATAATCTTTAGCCTCCTCATTGTTACTATCATCTCTATCTGCGTGATTATCCTCACAATCCCCTCCTCTTCATCCTTATCATTACTAATACCATACATTGATTATTATTTAATACCTCTTTTGCTGAGTAAAGACCTGTTATGTGTCTCTAATTAGCACTAGATGTTATAAAATGAAACATTTTGATTTTTAGGCAATATTTATTTTCATAAAATTGTGTAACTACTTATTACGAAAAAATTAATTATGAGATGAAATCTCTAGTAATTACCAATATTTGTGTGTATGCGCGTGCGTCAGGTGCCTGTCTGTGTGTGCATGCCTGTGCAAGTTTTAGGTATATGTGTGTATGTGTTGTGTGGAGAATAAGGAATTAAAGCACTGATTCTAAAACATTTCCCCCCACCTCCTTTATGGCTCCACACATTGCACTCATAGTTAGACGTGGACATAAATAAAGGCAACTCGACCAACCAGTGAACTAACGACAAACACAAATATATACACGCACACTGACGCAACACATATATATATATATGGTGGGATAGAATGTCCTGTCATATTATGGACAAGGAAAGGAAATACATTTTTTTTTGGGGGGGGGGGGCGTGATGGATATATATTAATCAAGATGATATTTTTCATCGTTTTAAATAATATAAACCTATCTAGCTGGCAAGTTGCTGATCTTTATAACTTAAATGTCTTCAGGTTGCGAAGGAAAGAAGGAGTCAATGTTCATCTTTACCTTTTCTCTCGATTTTCCATTTAGTAAATATTGCAATAGTTTATAAAGATGATAATCTGAAGGAGAATGTTCAGGCAAATAAAAAGAATGAGGTAAAACTTCCTTATTAAGCGTAAACATTTGTTCTGTGCAATCCCGGTGATATGAAATTCGGCTTAGTCGTATACGAGCAACACTCCTTTACGATTTGCAAATTTTGGTTGCTTTTTCTGCAGAGTTTGAGGTAATGATTCCAACTGGTGGCAATACTTATCAGCATTAATTGTCTCGCCTGAGTTCAAGACTTCAGAATAGATGGCATCTTTCATATCCCACAAGAGAGTAACGTTCACTGGGTATAGTTCCGGTGTGTGTGTGGTTTCCTACTGTTTTTTGGTGGTAACCCTTGTCGTTTACTTTGGATAATATTATACAGTACCCATTTTTCATCACTGGTTATTATCCTGCCCAGAAAACGGTAATTAGCAAGACTATTATATAATTGTTTCTAGTATTGGCACAAGGCCAGCAATTACGCAGTACATTACTGGTACTTTATTTTATCGACACTGTAAGGATGAAAGGCAAAGTTAAGACTATTATATAATGACGAGCAAAGAGCAACGCTTTGGTCAAGTTGAGTAGCAGTCAGATTATGTGGCACCAACAGGTCAAGTTTATACACATTCCCCAGTTCATGTAGATGATTTACAATAGTCCAATGACATGTATTGAACACTTTAAACTATTTTCAAGCAGTGTGCTTAGGACGTTCTTCCATCAATTACTGTAAAAGTTCGTGATTGTGGGACTGGGTCACCCAGACCGAGGGGAATCTCCCAAGGGAAATATTTCTTGATAAAAATTGTTATTTTGTCCGTGGGGCAGACTTGAAACACTGCTCAGATAGGGGTTGTAGAAATTGTCGTTTCCTCCTCGCTGCTTGATTCTTTTTTTCTATTACTTTTTCTTCTTTTCCTTTTTTCCGTATTGCCATGTATATTGTACAAATCCTATCACATTTTCTATTTAGTTTAATTGAAATAAATTGAATAATTTAGTGGTTTCATAAAGAAGGAAATAAGTTCTAAAAATGTCTAGAGATTAGATGCGAGTAACTAGGTTTAGATATTCTAGAGTTATGATCAATACTCCTATAATTTCTGAAATTCAGCGAAATATTACTCATTTTTATTACAAATGTAGCTTGAGACTGACAGAATATCCATTCAGTATGCAGCATCGCAGGCTGAAACTTCCAGAAACCACCATACACATGTTCGACAGTTTCCACCTATCATATATCTTCTGGCCAATCTGAGGCTACAGTTGAAGACATGTGTATAGAATGTGACATATTTGAATAGAACATTTGAAAAAGCAATTGCAAAGCAGTTTCGGGCTTTGTTTTACTGAACTGATATTCCTGCAAATATAATATATAAAACAGTGGATATACATGATTTGTAACACTGAAGAAAGATCAGTCAGAATTATCTGGACGTTATAAATTATATTGTAATTCGATACGTATTTAAAAGACCAGGTCACTGATTCTGAAGCATTTAGAATACATTTCACCAACGGAAGAGTGTTTGCGGAGATATTTGAACACATTTTCCAGCCTAGTCCATCAGAGATCAACTAAAAATAATTTAGAAATTTCGAGAAGTATATTGAGAGAAGCCGATATCACCATATCTTTTATTGGAAATTATGCTATGCCAAGAGTTAGTACACAGGATTTCTCTTTTATTATGTATAGGTGCTGAGTACTAGGAAATATGTTAGGAATAGCATTAAGAGCAATGTCAATGTGACATGCATATATAATTAGTTGAGTTTGGATATTATCTTATGAAACTAATGTGAAATCAGAAAAACTCTTCATATATCAAGTGTCTGAAAGTATCATGTTATTGAATATAGAAGGGATGATCCATTTATTTCTTCTATGATTATTTGAATAATGTAAAATGCTATTCCAGGCTACTATGCCGGTTATAGCTACGTTTTGGAGTAACCCAGCTTGACCTTTACAGCTAGCGTAGCGCTTAAGTTTCATAAGTCATACTGTACTTCGCATAGGCTCGCCATCTCCCTGCTTGCAACAAAAGGCAATAAAAACTAAATTCTGGCGTCAAGTGGTATGATGCCACGATACGCCTCTGGACAGTGTCACATTCTTATTGCAACTCCTCCAAATAGTTAAAGAAATAACGAAAGAACAAGTGTTGTTTTTTATTTACTTAAATCTTAATATACGTCTGAGGCTAGATCAATAGTTATCAATAAATAAACAGAAAGTATATTCAATCAAATGCGAATGATATCAGGAATAAAATGCGTTTTTATTATGTTGCTGTTGCTTAGCACCAGATTTGTTGTCCTCAACTTGTGGATGGATTAAAATGTTCCCGTTTGTTCAATCTGTCCATTATTATTCCAGATTTTGATCTATTTTATCCTACGTGCCCTTCCATTCTTAAAATTGTAGGATATAATTAGAAGGAAATGCGAATACTGTATGTTTCTGTTCTAACAACAATATACAGGGTCTAGCGTTTGGTTATGTGTTCCCCACTTACTGATTGTAGTAAATCTTGTATGCACGATTGAGATTTATCTACATTTCAGAGACTATCCATTAAACACATTATTATCTTGACTCTTCAGTCTTTAATGTAAGCCTTGATTGCTGATGCTGTCTCAAATTGTTGTTGTTCGCCTAATGGTGATCAGAGATCAGTGAACAAAATCCAGGGACTGACAATACCACGAACAATTTTTGACCGTTACATAGTGTGGCTTATTTGAAATGTCCTATCCAACCGAAGCTTTGTTCTGAAATCCAGCGACGGACAAACCAGCAGTCTGTCCTGCGTTGGTAATGAAGTCTCTTAAGACTCTGGAATCGTTACATCAGTGACATAAGACAAACACTATCACGGCAGTATGGCTATGCTGGTGACCTCGCCCCTCTTCGCTCAGATAGAGTTAGGACTAACGTAGGGAGCATACGAAGAGCAAACACGACCCGACAGAAAACATATTTAATGACCATAGGATTGAAGCTCTGCATGGCAAAGACGACTTCAATGAAATTCCACTTAAATATCAACTAGGCTAATCGCTATTAAGCTCGTCACTATTAAGCTCGAAGGCTCACTCCTTCATTAAAACGCCACATTGGCTCATCTCGGTGTGAAATCTGACCGAGAGTTGACCTACAGCCAGCGCCTCTTGTTCTTACCTGATCTGAAAGATCATCATGGGGTGCTGGCACATCCAACCTACATACCAGTGACCTTGCCATTGTCTAGAGTGTTGCGGACTACGCCTCTCCTGAATGGTGCAAAAGCTCTCATACTAAAAATCTATATAAAGTCCAGAACGTCAAAGTCAGGCTCATCACCGGATGTCCCCGCAATACATGAATTGAATATCTATCTGTACTCTCATACATCCTGCACCTCGTCCTCCTCTCTCTCAGGACTGAAGTTTCTCAAGTACTGGATAACTTCATGTCACAGCACATTTTCTCTAGAAAAGCGCCGGGACTTAAATGTCAACGTGCTTCAGACATGGCGAATTGATTGGCAACATAGAACCTGATGCGCCCACCTAAATTTCAAACCCAACACAGATCTCCATCAGGCTCTAACCTTTCTCGTATGGAGGAGATATTACTTAATCGGCTCTCCATGTGTGTCGACCGATTCATTGTAGCCATCGGCAGCTTAATAAAGTGGCTCACCAGAGCAGACTGTTGAAGATACGAGAATACACGGCTCTTTGCCAACTACTATGTGCTGGTTGCAGTGCATAGGGAATGTCACGTGATTACTGACTTTACGCAACTGATTACTGTATGACATTACCAGATGTAATAAGGAAGAATGGTGCAGAAAATACAATACAGAATACCAACGAAAATAGAGTATCCTGTTTGGTTCCTATCTTTACGTTTAAAGCTTATACCCTCCAGTTTTTACGTTGATTCTCATCCTCCGGCCATATTAGAAAATATACCTGTAATGAACCCATGATACAACTATACACATTTATTGTATTATAACAATTGAAAAATCAGTATTTATATATATTCTTTTATATTGTAAATTCAAATGCTGCCTTTTCTCTCAGGGATTAATAACACCAAGTTAGCAGAATTATAAGAATGCTAAATAGAAAGCTACGCTGCATTTGTTCCACCTCTAAACTCTGAGTCTCAATTCCGCTTCCATGTTTACGTGGTTCTTAATTATTGAACACATTTTGAACAGGATCAATTCTTCTACTATCCTTTTTCGTCACCTCTCAATCTGAGCCAATTTATCCCCGAGAAATAAGGAGAAATACTTTGTTCGGATCAGGAGGAAGTGGTCTTTGTCAGTTTTAAATGCTCAAGAAATATCGCGGGGTATGATAGCACTGTTACATCTCCATTGGGAGTTTGGGATGGTTTAGTAAAATCAGTATCTGTAATAAACAAACCATATATTTTAGCCAGTATATTAACGATAAAAATTATAAAACAAATGTAAACTAAAAAATAAAATCTTTCCAAAGGTATTTTAGCATTCATCTAACATTTCAATTTCATCAGCCATAGATAGAAAAGGGGAATTCCAAGCACATCTTTTGTTGCCAAATATTCGTATGAGTTATATAACCTTTATATCATGTTTAAAAATGACAGCCGATGAACAGAATCTTCACTTTGAATGGGCACATGCTAGTTTATGTTTAAATGCTCACCTCATTGAAGTGATTCAATCCAACTGTATACCATACATGGGAAATCTATTTTACCACAGCTGCAGCCCTTCACATATATACACATATATGTGTGTCCCATTGGTGAGCATATGTGTGTGTGTGTGTACGTGTGTGTGTCGTGAGGGAGGTGTGCGTGTGTCTATATGTTGCCATTTTATATTTGGTGAAGGTTATAAATACCGCCAGGTAAATCGAATAACCTGTACTCTAGCATCGACGTCTGTAGGTATATTTGTTCTACATCCACATTTCCACTGTCTACTTCAGTAATGCAATAAACTAGACATTGTAATGTTAATCTACTCAAATTGAGATGGAAATAAATAAAATGCATTAAGTAATTCACATCGAATGAGTTGCTAATCGAATACCTTTGTTACTCTGTCAATTTATCTTTTTAAAACACTATAATATAATTGTTTCAATTAAAACATATAGTTGGATAATATCCATGAGATTGGCGATGCAACCAGATTAGTTGGAGACGATTGCGTCTGACAGGACCCACTGGAAAGTGTATTTGAAGACTTTGCGACCACGACCCTCTCAGAATAAGTGGGCGAAGAATAATAATAATAAGAAGAAGGGAGTAATTAACAACATCTTTATAAAATAAGGTAACATGTGAGGATCTACATAATCACCAGATATGCTAGAATTAATAACTATATCTCTTTCGTCTTAAAAAGGAAGGCTACTATAAATTCAAATACTTTAACCCCTACCATGCACACAAAAAATACAATGAAACAGAAAGCCTAGTTAGTGCTAGCGTGGCATGTACAGGTCTACTTCGAGGCAAAATGTCTATGGAAATGTTAGCTAGAAATGTCTTAAATACAAACCATCGTCTCTTAAGAAATGGAAAAGTGAAACACTGCCTAACATGTGTGTTAGTATGTTCTGAAATTGTCTAAGCAACCGAAATTGCCCATGAGTTTATCATAGATGATTATGTGGCCGAGCCATTGGAAGTGTTACTTACAGATGTCACTTGATATTTCGGTGAAACGAAACGCCTGCGATAGTAATAATCTCGTTGTCTGAGGCGTATCTACTACGAACAACACAAATATTATATTTTGTGAAATATGTAATTATCCATGGAAACTCCCAGAATTTCCTCCACGTATAAAAAGAGAGTCGAAAAAACGTTTCGATTGCTCATTTAGTTGGCGCTAGAAAAATAAATTATGCCCGTTCCACGTTTTTATAAGCACAAGTTTAAGACAGGAAATAATGGAGAGAGACAGAAGAGTATTTACGTAAATCCTGATATCAAATCGTTCCGGCAATGCATTTTGTTGAAGAAATTCCGAAGCAAATTTGACATTGACCAGCATTTCGTGTTTCTAGTAAATTAAGTCGTTAACATTTTGTAAAGACGATACGGATCGACAAATAATTCGTGATATTAGAAAGCTTTGTTTGGAGCCTATTGCCTTGTATGTTTTAAATCAGTGTTTAAGTTTTAACCTCTTAGACTGAATGATAGACCCAAGCGGGATACTAAATATTTATGGACTGGGAGCGAGCGTGATAGAAGAAAGAATTCAGGGAATAAATGAATGAAGGATTGATGTCGGGAAAATTTAATGTTAAGTTAAAGGTAACTCGAAAATATGTGACACAAAAATACTTAATTTTCTCTAGTGCAATAGCAAACTCATTTTCTGTTTATATTCCCACTCAAAGTAAGCATAAGTACAGTACCGGGCATTCCAATCCAAATCATTTACACACTGCATGGCCAACAATATCGTTCCGTTTAATTCATAATGCAGAAAGTATGCATTGGTCAACAAATGAGAATCAAGAATGTTTCTGATCTGCCTACCAAGTAATGGAGTAAAATAGTGGATCCCTCTTTTGCATTGAGGTAATTATTACATCGAACTTAATTGAATTAGCTGTGTTGTGCGTCAAGTCAGATAACTATTCTGGTGTCCTCTGGAATACATTTTTAAAGGGCTACTTCATACCTAACCGGTATGCTCAGCTCAACGGGTTCAACGTTTGAGGACAGGGGGCGCTAGGAGACCGAGGAAGTGAACACTTTTCATGTCAACAGCTCATACAATTGCTATGGTGTGAAGATCACAGGTAATCCTAAGGAAATTCTGCAAATTAGCACCAAAGGATAACGAGAGTCTGTAGTGGAGGATCAGAATAAGAGGTATATACAAAATGTGCGATACATTCCAAAATTGCAAGCACAACATCTTCAACTGGTAGATGTATGCTGAATTTAAGATGTTGTGGAGATGACCATCAATTCCGGGAACATACATATTTCTTGACATTATCTGGGAGTAAATGCAGACATTAAGTACCTCAGTGTGTTATGCCTTTGTAAATAATCATCTGGAGAGGCAGAAGGATATATTGGTGTCAATTATTGAAAGAGTATGTTTTACAATTAGCGAGGTTTTGAGGAGAAAGAAAACGGAAACCTATTCAATATGTTTACTAAATTTTGGCGTTTGTAGGTTTCTTGCGGTTTGGACGCCAATTAATATTTGTAGACATCGCGATAGTACTTCCCGTGATGTGGAATACTAATTAGTTGCGTAAGTTTCAAACTCTGTGATTGATTTGTTTTGCCCAAAATAGTTTTAGAGACTTCTAAGTATTCCCCACTGTGGGGTGTGATTATGGAAGTGCTGTATGCTTTAACTATTTTTCTTGGCCGAATTCCTTTGGAAATTATATAGTTTTGCAAATTGTTGATCACTTAATAATGACGTTTTCACGTTTAGTAAGTTACGATAAGTAGAGCTGACTGATCTGTTAAAGTACAAATTACAATGTCAGGAATGAGAAAGAAACTCACATTTTATCAACGCATAGCGTTTATCAAAATGCCTAATTTTGTAATCTCATACATTATGTTCATGAAACAACATTCAGCAGCATTTAACAATAATTAACACATCATGGGAAAAGATAGAGGTTGTAAAATAATTCAATAACTCATGTATATTCGTCTGTTTTTAGATATAAAGGAAATGTGCGTGTATGATGTTAGAAATGTTTATCATGGTGTGCATATGTGCGTTAGGGTTTTTACATTTGAATTTCAGTGTATGTTAATTTTTGCACGTATGCCTTTAGCTGATAATATGTGTATACGCATTTCTTTTACAGAGAGAGGGGAGGAGTGAGAAAAGGAGAAACAGAAAATGAATTCATGTTTCAAATTATAAATACGTATGTTTAGTTTACATACTTCAGTTTATTTTTATGAGTTAGGTAGTATACACGTTTGTGGACTTGTGAAATACGCACGTGTGTCTTAAGATAAATGGTATACGTGTGTGGACTTTGGGAAATACGCGTCTGTTTGTTAAGAATGATAGTTATCAAGAACACAAGTCTATTCGTGAAGCTCATATGCAATGTTAATCTGAATGTATTGAAAGCAGCATACTGCAGTTCCTATATAAACAATTTAGCCACTAACAAAATTTACAGATTTCAGAAAAAAATATATGTGTGAAGATAATGAGAAAGAGAGATTAAAAGCAGAAATGAATGAAACATACTATAATAGATGGTGATAATTAGAGAAGGTGATAACTTACATACAGAAACCAATAAATATAAATGAAATGAAAGACATAAAAATTGCTATAGAAAAGAAAATCAGAATCCGCACTAATGATAAAGAGAGATACAAGTTATTTAAAAAATGGAAAAGACTAGTATAGTTATGAATGCATACTGTGGGTGTGGTACAGAAACGATGAAATGACTTTAAATCTTTGATCTTTAACTAGAAATAAGATAATTAAGTTACGAATAGATCACATCACTTGAGAGAAAATTAATCTTTATTCAGTGAGTAATTAGAAACGTTTCTCCCATCAGATCATTTCGTATCATAAATATTTCTATTACGTACTGACGTTTTCACTGTTGCTATCACTACCTCAACATCTGATCAGTTAAGATCAGCAACGTGACATGTGTTGCCTGATTTAAAGTAGTTCATATGCATGTCAATGAATAGAGTATGATCCCAGCATGAAGAGCTTCACTCTTGAAAACATTGTAACTTCTTTTCTATAAAGCCATTCATTATTTCAAGAAAGCTATTATCAGATCGCTCAAACCTTTAATCGAGAAACGAAACTTCTATCAAATTATATACTAACATAATGTAACGGAAAGGAGACGTTTAATATTAAACTTATGGGTATCTAAGATCAGGAAACGTGACGGGCTGGTTAGGATCTGCTCGGTTTTGTTCATAGATTTGTTCGGTTAGGTTTACGCAACAGCAACAATAGTAATTCCTAATAGTGAATGATGAATTCAACTTCAAATGAAATTAATATTTTCTCGATTTCTTGTAGAACGGCGAATTGGCAGTGTCATTATCAAGTCGGTGAGAAAGGTTTACTGTCACCATTTCAGTTCTGTTTGCCCTGAGTTCAAATCCCGCCGAATTGAAATCTGCCTGTCATTCTTCTGATGTCCATAAACAAAGTACCAGTGATTTACTGGAGTCTATTCTTGTTCTATATATCCTTCTCACTTCGTATCTGTCCCCATCTCTCTCCTTATCTGGAAGACTTGGAAAGCAGATTGGGCATCACCAGGATAAAAATGTCCAAGAAACACCGTATATCACTATAGCCCCACCAGGAATTATGGGTATCACTATTACCCTACCAGGAATTATGGGTAAGAAAAGCACGAAGATGAAGATTTGCTGCTATTTAATTTTGGAAATATATAAGACATATAATTAAGTATCATCTCGTTAGTTTTATAACATATGTTTCCAACCTCAAAGGCTCCTTTATTCTATTTGTTCCTATTATTTATTATTCTGAGATCTATAACGAATCTGTTCAAAATACATTTCCAGAATGCATTTCTCTGTATAAATATTTTTAACGACATATATGTTTGATTCTTAATTATGGTGCTGTTACGGAATCTGTAGAATAGTCTTGAGGTAATTTTATTGCATTTGTTAATTAATAGTTAGTAGCCTTAATGACTTGAGTCAATTATATATAAACAACGTATTTACCACTACATATTTTTTCAGTCTCAGAATGTATCGAAAGCCAATTTCAACTGGGAGTAAGTAAAGCCAATACAAACGCAAATATACACTATAAGGTATATTCAGTTTATGTATGCCCCATGGTCAAGCTCACACCATTTCGTGTGTGTAATATCTACACCCGACTTGGTATGAAGTATTGAGTTGAATAATGACGTTACTCGACTCTATTAGCAACATTTATCTCGCTCTGCCTCTCCCTATTTTACCACACACACATACACATACACACATACACCCCCCACATACACATACCCCCCCCCCACACATATATATATATATATATATAGTTCCATGTCGCGTCAGAAAATTTTGAAAAAGCGAAGGCATTGTTCTAGTTTCATGTATTTGCCATCTATTTGCCGTCTATTTGCCATCTATTTGCCGTTTTCTCCGATTGTATTTTCTTTTTTTACTGGGTGCCATATGATTTTACAATATGTTTTTCAATGGATTTATTTTGTCTATAGGGCATTCCTTTTCCTAAACTCCTACAACTTTCTTTTGGTGAGTGCTCTTCTCTATAAAGGCGTACTTTATCTGTTCCGAACATTTTGTTTTCTTGTAATTGTTTCATACTTTTTTTTAGATCTCTGTATAAGATTTATATTTTGAATATTTGGATTAGCCTTTATTGTGTGTTAATAAAATCTCGTTCCCCTTGAGTATTAAACTTTCTATTCAAAATTGATTATTGGTTAGGTAACAGTATTTGTCCCTATTCTTGAAGATCTTCTCTTGCAATTTAACCCTGGTTGTATCTTTTTTACCAAGCAGTGTCTTATTTTAGTACCCTAAATTTATCACTTATTTTAACTCCAGAGATTTTGATTACTACGAACACTGTGACAGACAATAGTTGATTTCGGCTTCTTTAATCTATTTTATTTAATTGCCTTGCAGTTTCAACTGTTCGATATTTTGCCATTTTGAAGTCACTCTTTAATCTATATCATATTAATCGTCTGTTAAAAAACTCTATTGGAATATATTATGTGGTTTTTTGTTTTATATTCTGTTCTAATATGTTTCATGTTTAAGCTGTTTAATTCCATGGTGTAATATGTTGCCTTACTATTTCGCTTCTTATATTTTCATACCAAGCTAAAGTCATTCAGTTATTGTTTGTTCTGTTTTAATGTTTTCTTGAATATCTCTTTATATATAATAATTTGATGCTTTTCATTCGTATGAGAAATTCCAAATACCTTTTCGGATGATTTCACACGTCGTTTCCGTGATATTAGCCGACAGATTCAATTTGGAGCATAAGAAGACATTTATAGCGTCTTCGGTTTTGGCCCTTATCTTTTTCTGCCATCTTGTATGTTTTCCTTTTCATAGTTAACATTTACGTATCACATGGTATGATTCGTGTAGTTATATATTTCAATCTGGTTAAGTTCCCAAATTACTTACGTGTGTGGTCATCAATTCTAAAGTTTTAAATAATTACGTTGCCATAATATCTTTCTACATTGTTTATAAACAATGTTAAATCATTCCATTTTATTATTCGACATGTTAGTATACGGTGGTATTAATGGATAACATGCTTCATGTGACACAAATAATATTATTGCAGCTTTAGTTTAGAATCGAAGGCCATTAACATTTTCTGAACTATTTCAACTAACATAATGTTATTTATTATAATTTTCCCCGAAACAGATGTTATATTTAAAATCAATACTGGAGGTACAAGTATTGTTGTTAAAGAAAAAATTATTGGAAAAATTCTTGGCATAGTATTCATCATAGCAAATAATTCCATGTGAACTATCTCGCCAAGTTTCTTCTAACAGTCAGTTTTGTTTATTTGCTTCTAATCTTTCGCACTGTTACTGAATTTCCTCTGGAATAAAATATATTATTAAGCAATTTAAACAAACACTTTTCAACCGAGTTAATACGTACTTAAAACATACAAACCCAAGATTTTCGAATGTGAAACGGTAATGCTACTATTAACATTGAGTATATTTGGAAATATCAGAATATTTACACAACACAAATAATGACAAGGCAACGGTGTGTACATATGGCTGTAATCATGTTCATAGTTTATCCAAACCCCTCAGCTATTGTACACAATTCATAAACAACCATTCAAAAGCCACGTTGTAGAAATATAAATATTGACAACAGATAATAAAAGGCATTGCCTCTTTATTTACTTAAATGTATGGGTTTTTTTCGTGATACGTTTTAAGGAAATTCAAGAAAAACTATCGATTCCGTGTTGATATCTCTGATTTTATTATTTTGCTAAAGCGTATAAATAAATAAAAACATCGAAACACATATGTTCAAACAAAATATAGTAGAGTTTACAGAACAGCTAAAATATATTCAATAAATTTTATAGATACTATGAGCGTGTGTGCGCGCACACATACACACATTCTCACTCATATACACACACACTTATGCGTACACACATTCATACACTGAGATTATCGTCCCAGGTAATTGAAGATTTTCTGATTCGACTACTTTATCCAACGGTATATTATAATCAGTACACTTCGTTCATACCACACCGATCAAGGAATTTAGTCACCTCCATTGTTAACAAACATAATTATTGCACAATTTCTTCCCTCTATCATAAACATTTGAATGTAATTTAATTTGGCCAAAATGCTACGTGAGTACGTTACAATGAGGAGCTTTAATAAGAACTGATGCGTTTCTGTCACCATTCTGTATTATAGGGAAGTGGTACTATCATTACCTAAGATAATTCCAACAGTTAAGGCCCGACGCAGGCTATAACGTTTATGACTTTGGTTGCTTTACATAATATGAAAACCCCAAGAAACGATTGTTCATGAAATTGCGAAGAGTGCCTCAGTTTTAATTAGTTTTAATTGGTATATATATATAAAGAACCCACAACAAAAACTGTAACTGCCACCTACCTGAAAGAGTTCATTGAAGAATAAATGCCTAAAGTCCAACACTGTTTACCAATGCACTGTTGAATCGAACGACCAGAAATGGTATTACATCGGGTCTATCACTACCTCCTTTAAATCTCACTGGTACCGTCATCGATTCTCAATTAAACATCCTAATCACCGTTTTGTGACCACGCTTGCCAACAAGATCTGGAAACTCCGTGAACGCAACCAACAGTTGACCTTGAAATGGGATATACTTTCCAGCGCTAGTGCATATCGGAGTGGATTGAAGTACTGTAGGTTATGTGACCTTGAACTCTTTTACATCTTAAAATCCCAAAATAAATTACTCAATGATAGAATCGAACGATGATTATACTGCAACCACAAACTGAAATCTAAATTCTCTCACTATAAAATAACTTAACATTCGAACCCGTAACTATAACATTGCTTTCTAGCTAATCACTTTCTCTTCCCCCTACAAGACAATACCCTGCTTATCACTATAAATGGAAACTTAGTGCAATTCGTAGATTACTACTATGAACCCAATGTACACCCACCCCATAGCTTTCGTCTGTCCCCTCTCTATCTCTCACTCTCTATACATTCCACTCTCTATCTCTCTCTCTCTATCTCGCCCTACGTCCACCTCCCTCCCTCTCCCCATCTATGAACCTGCCATTTGGGGCAATAAATAATTCCAACCTTGACTATCCACGCCTCGCTTAAGGTGGTCGCTTTCAGTGTAACCAGTATAATAAAACACCTACCACAACGTTTTGATTAAGATATCTACAAACCACTCTCTCCCATTTATCCAACCCTTGAATATCTCTCTCTCTCTCCCTCTCCCCTTCTTTTCTCTCTTCCTTTTCTACTCTATCTTCCCCAATATCCTCATTTAAGGGTATTTACAATTAAGGGTATTACATTTTAACCATCTGCTCTGATGATACAGTGGTTACAGCATTTGATAATTGAGTTTTGCAAATAGTTATAAATTTGCACATAGCATAACTAGGCTGTATAACCACCGTGGAAACATTTTAAGCACACAGAATAAATTACCTGTTTATGATGTCTACCTGTTATTATTCATTCTTTATCTGCACTCCGGAATACAGAAGGATCAGGAACTAGGTTTCTTCAACAATTCTTCCATAACTCGTTGAGCAACCTCTCACCGTACGTCAACTCTATCCCGTGTAGTAATTAACCATTACTGCATCTAGGATAATCATATACCTAATAATCGCCTCCTGCACAGTTGAGCAACCACACCGACACACGGCAGTAACATGGAAAGGCATCATATAGGTATGACACTTAAAAACATACCTATACATAACAAAAGGGAATATATTCTTGGTATGATACAACGCAATAATGACTAAATTCGGCGTGTACGGTGAAAGGCTTTCCATTTCGATAAGGGAGACGCCAGTCACTCGTCTGAATCATATGGTTTTAAAGCATGCAAAAACCCACCCACAATCACCCATCTCGATGCTTTCGAACAAGACTTAATGAATACGACCATGAATATTAAGTTTACCAAACATAGAAGTAATGATCTGCAGAGCAACATGAAAGCACTACTCCAAAGACTGCAAAATACCAATGAAATTGTTGTGAAAGCTGAAAAGATCTCTAACGTGTATACCATGGATATCGATACATACAACAGCTTCATACGCAATGAACTACACAAAAAATATAGAAATACAAATGAAACTACGCTAGCAAATATTAACAACGAGGCATACAAGGTGGTGAAGAATCTCAAGATAGACGATAGAACCGAGCCGATTATACCCGCAACCCCCACATTTAACCTGAAGGACCATAAGGTAAATTTTGACTCTAACCCTAAGATTAGATTTATATGCTCTTCTAAATCAGACATAGCAAAAATTAGCAAACATATACTTGACAGAGTAATAACACAAGTGAAAAAGAAAATAGAAATTAAATTATGGGGCAACACTAGCGAAGCAATTCGCTGGTTTAATAACGTTAAGAACAAGAATAAATCTAAGTTTATACAATTTGACATAGACGAATACTACTCTTCAATCTCACCCGGCACTTTACGTGAGGCCCTATCGTTTGCTAAATTCAATTCCGACCTAACGGAGGACGAAATTAATATTATTCTCGAGGCTAGAAAAACTATTATCAAGTTTGATAACTGCTACTGGGAACGTAGAGACAGACCCACAAACTTCGACATTACCATGGGTTCCAACGACTCAGCGGAGGTCACGGTTCTTGTGGGAATTTACATAGCCCACATACTACATAGTAAATTTAGTAATCTACAGGGGGGGGGGGGATATACATAGATGACGGGCTCTTATTAGTTAATAACTTAAATAACCAAAATCTTGAAAGACTACGGAAAAACATTAGAACATCTTTTAGTGAACTGGGAATAAAAATAACGTACGAATACAATCTTAAAATAGTAAATTTTCTAGACGTAACTCTTAATTTAAATACCGGACTGATACGAGCCTTCCACAAGATAAATGAGAAACTTACCTATATCAATTTTAACTCAAACCACCCACTTTCCATGATCAAATCGGTTCCCCGTAGTATTTCTCTTAGAATCTCTCGCCTATCGTCTGACTCTGAGATTTTTAGTGAACATGCTGAATACTATAATAATGCATTAAGGAATGCCGACCACCGGGATACAATAGAATACATTGATAAGAATCTCCATAACACGCATAGTTCTACACGAAATCAAGGAATACGTAACCGGGGTACTGAAATACAAGCGCACACACGCAGTACCACCAGGCATACTAATAATAGAAAATCATCACCAAATAAATCACATTGTAGAAATTATATCTGGTATAATCCCATTTGTAATGCTTCGATTAGTACAAAACTATCTCTTTTATTCTTTAAGTTAATCAACAAGCATTTCCCTAGTTCCCATAAATACAGTAACATTCTGAACTCTAAAACTATTAAACTATCATACTCCACGGCACCGAACCTTGAAACACATAAAAAACTTAACTTAAAGCAATTAAACAACACTACAAAACAAAATATTTTAGTAACAGATCAGCATAACGTAATATCGGCCTCCCAACCACTAAATGGGAGACAGGTATTACACAACACACCTGTACTGCTACCATAACCTATCCATGGTATACCCGCTACCCACAACAAAAACTCTAACTGCCACCTACCTGAAAGATGTCCATTGAAGAATAAATGCCTAAAGTCCAAAATTGTTTAACAATGCACTGTTGAATCGAACGACCAGAAATGGTATTACATCGGGTCTACCACTACCTCCTTTAAATCTCGCTGGTACCGTCATCGATTCTCAATTAAACATCCTGATCACCGTTTTGTGACCACGCTCGCCAACAAGACCTTGCAACT
>OZ024743.1:15418971-15423971 GCA_964016885.1 Eledone cirrhosa | reverse complement strand
CCGGTCAGCATGGCTTCATTGGAAATTTAGACGCTGGTCTGAGACTTTTACTTCCCTCCGAAGAAGAGATATTATCTCGAAAATTAAGGACATTTAAATAAATTCAAGGTGAAAGACGAATTCTCATCAATATCTCTCACTATTGCATTCTTTTTCTATGTCCATATCTGCATTGTCTTGGCCTTATTACACATATTCTAACGTTTATACCTCATTACACAATGCTTCAAGTGAACTATAACCTCCTCCTTTCATTACGCCTGAGCCAGGCCCAGTTCACAACTGTAAAGAAACTCTTCCAGCTATCTGAAAAGCGCGCCAAAGCCGGCTGCCAAATAAATTTTCCGGTCAGCATGGCTTCATTGGAAATTTAGACGCTGGTCTGAGACTTTTACTTCCCTCCGAAGAAGAGATATTATCTCGAAAATTAAGGACATTTAAATAAATTCAAGGTGAAAGACGAATTCTCATCAATATCTCTCACTATTGCATTCTTTTTCTATGTCCATATCTGCATTGTCTTGGCCTTATTACACATATTCTAACGTTTATACCTCATTACACAATGCTTCAAGTGAACTATAACCTCCTCCTTTCATTACGCCTGAGCCAGGCCCAGTTCACAACTGTAAAGAAACTCTTCCAGCTATCTGAAAAGCGCGCCAAAGCCGGCTGCCAAATAAATTTTCCGGTCAGCATGGCTTCATTGGAAATTTAGACGCTGGTCTGAGACTTTTACTTCCCTCCGAAGAAGAGATATTATCTCGAAAATTAAGGACATTTAAATAAATTCAAGGTGAAAGACGAATTCTCATCAATATCTCTCACTATTGCATTCTTTTTCTATGTCCATATCTGCATTGTCTTGGCCTTATTACACATATTCTAACGTTTATACCTCATTACACAATGCTTCAAGTGAACTATAACCTCCTCCTTTCATTACGCCTGAGCCAGGCCCAGTTCACAACTGTAAAGAAACTCTTCCAGCTATCTGAAAAGCGCGCCAAAGCCGGCTGCCAAATAATTTTTCCGGTCAGCATGGCTTCATTGGAAATTTAGACGCTGGTCTGAGACTTTTACTTCCCTCCGAAGAAGAGATATTATCTCGAAAATTAAGGACATTTAAATAAATTCAAGGTGAAAGACGAATTCTCATCAATATCTCTCACTATTGCATTCTTTTTCTATGTCCATATCTGCATTGTCTTGGCCTTATTACACATATTCTAACGTTTATACCTCATTACACAATGCTTCAAGTGAACTATAACCTCCTCCTTTCATTACGCCTGAGCCAGGCCCAGTTCACAACTGTAAAGAAACTCTTCCAGCTATCTGAAAAGCGCGCCAAAGCCGGCTGCCAAATAATTTTTCCGGTCAGCATGGCTTCATTGGAAATTTAGACGCTGGTCTGAGACTTTTACTTCCCTCCGAAGAAGAGATATTATCTCGAAAATTAAGGACATTTAAATAAATTCAAGGTGAAAGACGAATTCTCATCAATATCTCTCACTATTGCATTCTTTTTCTATGTCCATATCTGCATTGTCTTGGCCTTATTACACATATTCTAACGTTTATACCTCATTACACAATGCTTCAAGTGAACTATAACCTCCTCCTTTCATTACGCCTGAGCCAGGCCCAGTTCACAACTGTAAAGAAACTCTTCCAGCTATCTGAAAAGCGCGCCAAAGCCGGCTGCCAAATAAATTTTCCGGTCAGCATGGCTTCATTGGAAATTTAGACGCTGGTCTGAGACTTTTACTTCCCTCCGAAGAAGAGATATTATCTCGAAAATTAAGGACATTTAAATAAATTCAAGGTGAAAGACGAATTCTCATCAATATCTCTCACTATTGCATTCTTTTTCTATGTCCATATCTGCATTGTCTTGGCCTTATTACACATATTCTAACGTTTATACCTCATTACACAATGCTTCAAGTGAACTATAACCTCCTCCTTTCATTACGCCTGAGCCAGGCCCAGTTCACAACTGTAAAGAAACTCTTCCAGCTATCTGAAAAGCGCGCCAAAGCCGGCTGCCAAATAAATTTTCCGGTCAGCATGGCTTCATTGGAAATTTAGACGCTGGTCTGAGACTTTTACTTCCCTCCGAAGAAGAGATATTATCTCGAAAATTAAGGACATTTAAATAAATTCAAGGTGAAAGACGAATTCTCATCAATATCTCTCACTATTGCATTCTTTTTCTATGTCCATATCTGCATTGTCTTGGCCTTATTACACATATTCTAACGTTTATACCTCATTACACAATGCTTCAAGTGAACTATAACCTCCTCCTTTCATTACGCCTGAGCCAGGCCCAGTTCACAACTGTAAAGAAACTCTTCCAGCTATCTGAAAAGCGCGCCAAAGCCGGCTGCCAAATAATTTTTCCGGTCAGCATGGCTTCATTGGAAATTTAGACGCTGGTCTGAGACTTTTACTTCCCTCCGAAGAAGAGATATTATCTCGAAAATTAAGGACATTTAAATAAATTCAAGGTGAAAGACGAATTCTCATCAATATCTCTCACTATTGCATTCTTTTTCTATGTCCATATCTGCATTGTCTTGGCCTTATTACACATATTCTAACGTTTATACCTCATTACACAATGCTTCAAGTGAACTATAACCTCCTCCTTTCATTACGCCTGAGCCAGGCCCAGTTCACAACTGTAAAGAAACTCTTCCAGCTATCTGAAAAGCGCGCCAAAGCCGGCTGCCAAATAATTTTTCCGGTCAGCATGGCTTCATTGGAAATTTAGACGCTGGTCTGAGACTTTTACTTCCCTCCGAAGAAGAGATATTATCTCGAAAATTAAGGACATTTAAATAAATTCAAGGTGAAAGACGAATTCTCATCAATATCTCTCACTATTGCATTCTTTTTCTATGTCCATATCTGCATTGTCTTGGCCTTATTACACATATTCTAACGTTTATACCTCATTACACAATGCTTCAAGTGAACTATAACCTCCTCCTTTCATTACGCCTGAGCCAGGCCCAGTTCACAACTGTAAAGAAACTCTTCCAGCTATCTGAAAAGCGCGCCAAAGCCGGCTGCCAAATAAATTTTCCGGTCAGTATGGCTTCATTGGAAATTTAGACGCTGGTCTGAGACTTTTACTTCCCTCCGAAGAAGAGATATTATCTCGAAAATTAAGGACATTTAAATAAATTCAAGGTGAAAGACGAATTCTCATCAATATCTCTCACTATTGCATTCTTTTTCTATGTCCATATCTGCATTGTCTTGGCCTTATTACACATATTCTAACGTTTATACCTCATTACACAATGCTTCAAGTGAACTATAACCTCCTCCTTTCATTACGCCTGAGCCAGGCCCAGTTCACAACTGTAAAGAAACTCTTCCAGCTATCTGAAAAGCGCGCCAAAGCCGGCTGCCAAATAATTTTTCCGGTCAGCATGGCTTCATTGGAAATTTAGACGCTGGTCTGAGACTTTTACTTCCCTCCGAAGAAGAGATATTATCTCGAAAATTAAGGACATTTAAATAAATTCAAGGTGAAAGACGAATTCTCATCAATATCTCTCACTATTGCATTCTTTTTCTATGTCCATATCTGCATTGTCTTGGCCTTATTACACATATTCTAACGTTTATACCTCATTACACAATGCTTCAAGTGAACTATAACCTCCTCCTTTCATTACGCCTGAGCCAGGCCCAGTTCACAACTGTAAAGAAACTCTTCCAGCTATCTGAAAAGCGCGCCAAAGCCGGCTGCCAAATAAATTTTCCGGTCAGCATGGCTTCATTGGAAATTTAGACGCTGGTCTGAGACTTTTACTTCCCTCCGAAGAAGAGATATTATCTCGAAAATTAAGGACATTTAAATAAATTCAAGGTGAAAGACGAATTCTCATCAATATCTCTCACTATTGCATTCTTTTTCTATGTCCATATCTGCATTGTCTTGGCCTTATTACACATATTCTAACGTTTATACCTCATTACACAATGCTTCAAGTGAACTATAACCTCCTCCTTTCATTACGCCTGAGCCAGGCCCAGTTCACAACTGTAAAGAAACTCTTCCAGCTATCTGAAAAGCGCGCCAAAGCCGGCTGCCAAATAATTTTTCCGGTCAGCATGGCTTCATTGGAAATTTAGACGCTGGTCTGAGACTTTTACTTCCCTCCGAAGAAGAGATATTATCTCGAAAATTAAGGACATTTAAATAAATTCAAGGTGAAAGACGAATTCTCATCAATATCTCTCACTATTGCATTCTTTTTCTATGTCCATATCTGCATTGTCTTGGCCTTATTACACATATTCTAACGTTTATACCTCATTACACAATGCTTCAAGTGAACTATAACCTCCTCCTTTCATTACGCCTGAGCCAGGCCCAGTTCACAACTGTAAAGAAACTCTTCCAGCTATCTGAAAAGCGCGCCAAAGCCGGCTGCCAAATAATTTTTCCGGTCAGCATGGCTTCATTGGAAATTTAGACGCTGGTCTGAGACTTTTACTTCCCTCCGAAGAAGAGATATTATCTCGAAAATTAAGGACATTTAAATAAATTCAAGGTGAAAGACGAATTCTCATCAATATCTCTCACTATTGCATTCTTTTTCTATGTCCATATCTGCATTGTCTTGGCCTTATTACACATATTCTAACGTTTATACCTCATTACACAATGCTTCAAGTGAACTATAACCTCCTCCTTTCATTACGCCTGAGCCAGGCCCAGTTCACAACTGTAAAGAAACTCTTCCAGCTATCTGAAAAGCGCGCCAAAGCCGGCTGCCAAATAAATTTTCCGGTCAGCATGGCTTCATTGGAAATTTAGACGCTGGTCTGAGACTTTTACTTCCCTCCGAAGAAGAGATATTATCTCGAAAATTAAGGACATTTAAATAAATTCAAGGTGAAAGACGAATTCTCATCAATATCTCTCACTATTGCATTCTTTTTCTATGTCCATATCTGCATTGTCTTGGCCT
>OZ024743.1:15403971-15411471 GCA_964016885.1 Eledone cirrhosa | reverse complement strand
ATATATATATATATATATATATTTTTTTTTTTTGGGGTGTTAGTAGGCGTCAGTCATCTTACCATCCCATTCCTTCTAACTAGCCTCTGTGTCACGTGATTGATTCTTTGGGGTCGGCCATTTGACTTGAGGCAGTGAGAGTTTCGGTGCATGGAGTCCAGTCCTCGCGGGCTGTTCGATCTGCCGAATTATTATTGTTTTTATGTGAGCCGCCGGTGTCCGCGCGTTGCCTGGAGACTTGGCTGAGAGTGGACTCCCTGGTGGCGCGGTGGGTTCTCGACAGTTGGATTGCGTGGCTGTCTTTGTCCCATTGCAGAGGCTGATTAGTTGGAGTGAAAATTTAGGTAAGCAAAAAATTTTTTTTAAATTTTTTTTAAAAAAATATTTTCTTGTTTTACGTCCTTTATATTATTGTTCTGCATTCTCCTGCATTGAACCACCTAGGTACTATGACATAACCTGTGTATTTGCTGGCATGGGCGTGCATCTGTGCGCTTATGTTAGTTGATATATTAAATTATCTATATATATATATATATATATATATGTATATATATATATATATATATATATATATATATATATATATATATATATATATATATATATATATATATATATATATATATATATATATATATATATATATATATATATATATATATATATATATATATATATATATATATATATATATATATATATATATATATATATATATATATGAATGTATATGTATTTAGATTCAAAGATCATTAAAATTTTCTTAACTATTTCAGCTAACAGAATGTTATTATATATATATATAGCCCAGTGGATTGGCAGTATCGGTAGAGGGTCGGACGCCATGATTTTCAGCATAGTTATGTCCCTTAACGATCTGAGTTCAAATCCCGCCGAGGTTGACTTTGCCTTTCATCCTTACGGGGTCGATAAAATAAAGTACCAGTAATGCACTGGGTAATTGCTGGCCTTATGCCTAAAGTAGAAACAATTATTAAGGGCGGTGGATTGGCAGTATTGGTAGAGAGTCGGACGCCATGCTTTGACGCATAGAGTTACGGCCCTTGCTATTCTGAGTTCAAATCCCGCCGAGGTTAACTTTGCCTTTCATCCTTACGGGGTCGATAAAATAAAGTACCAGTAATACACTGGGTATTTGCTGGCCTTGTGCCTAACGTAGAAACAATTATATATATATATATATATATATAAGCAAAGGGATATTTAATTTCTTGGTAATTCAACAAATCTATATATTTATAACTGATTCGAAGCACTCGACAAGATTTCTGGAGTATAATATGAATGATATTAATAAATGGAAACTATATTTATAAAACCATATTTAATCTACTATATATATTTAAAGGCTACCAAAACTTTGGTACGCAATATCAGAGAAAATAATTTGAAATAATGGATTTTTCCTCTCTTTAACCTTTTTCCTTTTACTATTCAGGAAAAACTTGAATCATTAAGACCTCCTTCCTGGATATGTCAATATTTATAAAACAAACTTTGTATTGGATCTCATGTGAGCGTACCAAAGTTTTGGTACCCTTGAAATATATATAATAGAAGAAATATGCTTTTATAAATATAGTTTCCATTTATTAATATCATTTATATATATATAAAGAAAAAAAGATGAAATCGAAAATGCAACTGGAGTCTTATTTAAAAAAATATATATATATTTATTTGGTTCATTTACCGGTTTCGCAGTTCTTCTGCTTTCAAAAGTAGAGTTGAGATTGCGGGTCTGTGTTTTTACTCACGCACACACAGACACACACACACACACACACATATATATATATATATATATATATATATATATATATATATAAATGAGAGGTATAGAGATTGTTTTAGCGAGAAGCTAATAGTATTCTATAACATATATGCGACTATAACGTCAAGATGGGAAAAGTAGTTAACGTAAGATTTAGGAAAAATAATTCAAACTCATCTCAAAAGAGAATCAGGATACAAATTCATCCACAGAATTTAGTGAAATCCAGGGAAAAATCAATAGACCTTTAACTCATGATAAAATAAAGTTTAAAACACTTATCCTTGAATTTGGAATAACATCAAATGCTCTGTATAGTCTTGAAAGACTATTTCATGAAAACTTTCAGTGGAGATGGTCACGGTTGGATTTTATAGGTAATGATATATATATATATATATATATATATATATATATATATATATATATATATATATATATATATATATCATTATCTATAAAAGGTTTTGCAGAATCTATAAAAGGATTGGCAGAATCGGTAGAGCGTCAGATACCATGCTTTCTAGCAAAGTTACGTCCATTTACAGTCTGAGTTCAAATCCCGCCGAGGTTAACTTTGCCGTTCATCCTTACGGGGTCGATAAAATAAAGTACCAGTAATATACTGGTGAATTTGCTGGCCTTGTGCCTAAAGTAGAAACAATTATTAAGGGCGGTGGATTGGCAGTATTGGTAGAGAGTCGGACGCCATGCTTTGACGCATAGAGTTACGGCCCTTGCTATTCTGAGTTCAAATCCCGCGGAGGTTAACTTTGCCTTTCATTTTTACGGGGTCGATAAAATAAAGTACTTGTAATACACTGGGTATTTGCTGGCCTTGTGCCTAACGTAAAAACAATTACATATATATATATATATATATATTGTTATACTTTGGGAGGGTCATGTTGCCAATAATTTCAACACACGATTTCAGATAAGGAATGTTGCTAAACAAATTCAGAAACGAAATATATATATATATATATATATATATATAAGCAAAGGGATATTTAATTTCTTGGTAATTCAACAAATCTATATATTTATAACTGATTCGAAGCACTCGACAAGATTTCTGGAGTATAATATGAATGATATTAATAAATGGAAACTATATTTATAAAACCATATTTAATCTACTATATATATTTAAAGGCTACCAAACTTTGGTACGCAATATCAGAGAAAATAATTTGAAATAATGGATTTTTCCTCTCTTTAACCTTTTTCCTTTTACTATTCAGGAAAAACTTGAATCATTAAGACCCCCTTCCTGGATATGTCAATATTTATAAAACAAACTTTGTATTGGATCTCATGTGAGCGTACCAAAGTTTTGGTACCCTTGAAATATATATAATAGAAGAAAAATGCTTTTATAAATATAGTTTCCATTTATTAATATCATTTATATATATATAAAGAAAAAAAGATAAAATCGAAAATGCAACTGGAGTCTTATTTAAAAAAAAATATATATATTTATTTGGTTCATTTACCGGTTTCGCAGTTCTTCTGCTTTCAAAAGTAGAGTTGAGATGGCGGGTCTGTGTTTTTTCTCTCACACACACACACACACATACATATATATAAATATATATATAAATGAGAGGTATAGAGATTGTTTTAGCGAGAAGCTAATAGTATTCTATAACATATATGCGACTATAACGTCAAGATGGGAAAAGTAGTTAACGTAAGATTTAGGAAAAATAATTCAAACTCATCTCAAAAGAGAATCAGGATACAAATTCATCCACAGAATTTAGTGAAATCCAGGGAAAAATCAATAGACCTTTAACTCATGATAAAATAAAGTTTAAAACACTTATCCTTGAATTTGGAATAACATCAAATGCTCTGTATAGTCTTAAAAGACTATTTCATGAAAACTTTCAGTGGAGATGGTCACGGTTGGATTTCAATCGTCAGCAGAGTTCAACAGAAACCAGGGCTCTCACAGTATTATAATCCGAAAAAGGGAATTCTAAAACTGGCTAGTTCGCCATCATGTGTTATTATGAAAAAGCACATGAGGAAAAACGGGGCTAGTGACGTTAGGATGAAAGTGAATGTTTATTTACAAGAAATAGCAGTCAAATACATTCTGAAAAAAAAACTCTACAAAAGGAGTTCAGCAAATAGCAATAATTATCACAGTTTTTATAAAAAAAACCGGGATTAGTCACAGACAGTTTAAGCACTCTAGGAAAAGAATCCGAGTATAAGTATAAATGAGAGGTATAGAGATTGTTTTAGCGAGAAGCTAATAGTATTCTATAACATATATGCGACTATAACGTCAAGATGGGAAAAGTAGTTAACGTAAGATTTAGGAAAAATAATTCAAACTCATCTCGATAGAGAATCAGGATACAAATTCATCCACAGAATTTAGTGAAATCCAGGGAAAAATCAATAGACCTTTAACTCATGATAAAATAAAGTTTAAAACACTTATCCTTGAATTTGGAATAACATCAAATGCTCTGTATAGTCTTAAAAGACTATTTCATGAAGACTTTCAGTGGAGATGGTCACGGTTGGATTTCAATCGTCAGCAGAGCTCAACAGAAACCAGGGCTCTCACAGTATTATAATCCGAAAAAGGGAATTCTAAAACTGGCTAGTTCGCCATCATGTGTTATTATGAAAAAGCACATGAGGAAAAACGGCGCTAGTGACGTTAGGATGAAAGTGAATGTTTATTTACAAGAAATAGCAGTCAAATACATTCTGAAAAAAACTCTACTAAAGGAGTTCAACAAATAGCAATAATTATCACAGTTTTTATAAAAAAAACCGGGATTAGTCACAGATAGTTTAAGCACTCTAGGAAAAGAATCCGAGTATAAGTATAAATGAGAGGTATAGAGATTGTTTTAGCGAGAAGCTAATAGTATTCTATAACATATATGCGACTATAACGTCAAGATGGGAAAAGTAGTTAACGTAAGATTTAGGAAACATAATTCAAACTCATCTCGATAGAGAATCAGGATACAAATTCATCCACAGAATTTAGTGAAATCCAGGGAAAAATCAATAGACATTTAACTCATGATAAAATAAAGTTTAAAACACTTATCCTTCAATTTGGAATAACATCGAAGGCTCTGTATAGTCTTAAAAGACTATTTCATAAAGGCTTTCAGTGGAGATGGGCACGGTTGGATTTCAATCGTCAGCAGAGCTCAACAGAAACCAGGGCTCTCACAGTATTATAATCCGAAAAAGGGAATTCTAAAACTGGCTAGTTCGCCATCATGTGTTATTATGAAAAAGCACATGAGGAAAAACGGGGCTAGTGACGTTAGGATGAAAGTGAATGTTTATTTACAAGAAATAGCAGTCAAATACATTCTGAAAAAAAACTCTACAAAAGGAGTTCAGCAAATAGCAATAATTATCACAGTTTTTATAAAAAAAACCGGGATTAGTCACAGATAGTTTAAGCACTCTAGGAAAAGAATCCGAGTATAAGTATAAATGAGAGGTATAGAGATTGTTTTAGCGAGAAGCTAATAGTATTCTATAACATATATGCGACTATAACGTCAATATGGGAAAAGTAGTTAACGTAAGATTTAGGAAAAATAATTCAAACTCATCTCGACAGAGAATCAGGATACAAATTCATCCACAGAATTTAGTGAAATCCAGGGAAAAATCAATAGACCTTTAACTCATGATAAAATAAAGTTTAAAACACTTATCCTTCAATTTGGAATAACATCAAATGCTCTGTATAGTCTTAAAAGACTATTTCATGAGAACTTTCAGTGGAGTTGATCACGGTTGGATTTTATAGATAATGATATATATATATATATATATATATATATATATATATATATATATATATATATATATATATATATATATATATATATATATATATATATATATATATATATATATATATATATATCATTATCTATGGAAGGTTTTGCAGAATATATAAAACGATTGGCAGAATCGGTAGAGCGTCAGATACCATGCTTTCTAGCAAAGTTGAAACAGTGAGCGAGTTTGAAATTAGAAAACTCGCTCACTGTTTCAAAACATACTTACTTGCCATTTAAACTCGCTAAGAATGTAGTTTCTAATTTGAATGGAAAGAGATGGGTGATGTGTTGGTGTAATGGTAGCACAGTGGTCGCGATAACCACAGATGTGGGTTCGACTCCCATGTACGTCAATACTCATCTTTTACCATTTATCCGAGGGTTCTAAACCCCGTTATCAAGCTAAAATTCCTTTAGTCATAAATACGGTGAAAGCTATATATTTTCTAATTTCAAACTCGCTCACTGTTTCAAAACATACTTACTTGCCATATATATATATATATATATATATATATTCTAACAAATACGGTACTCACTTATTCTCATGCTTACTTCCCTTCTGTGGACTCTGTATTACGTATTAATTTCTCACTTGCTACGAACGCTTCAAGAAACATTTCACTTTGAGGGATCTCTTGATAGGCCTTAATAAACGCAGAGCGATGATGTACTTCTAAATTGCATATATATATATATATATAGATATGGATAAATAAATATACACGGGTATGTATGATTTTGTATAGATGAATTATATTAATAAGAGGAATTCCAACTGATTTACTCGTTTTATTTACAATCCTTTAACATTTATAATGGTATTATAATTAAATAGTATGATAGAATATTAAATGTTATGTGTTAATTGAACAAGTACTTTCATGCTTTCGCAATCTTCAGGTTCATAATGTGTGGTGACAGTCAAGTTTGCAATTTTCAACTGTAATGAGATGGGTAAATTTTGTACCTTATATACAGTGAAAAGTGGCTCCAGGATGCTAAATCTTGCAAACTCTACCGATCATTGCTCAAAGTAATGAATTAAAAGGCTTAATCACAGATCGATCTTTGACTCTTAGTAAAAGACAGCCGAAAAATTTGAAGCAATTACTAACAAAAGCAAAGTTTGACCTTAACAACAAAGACCAATCATTCACTCTATCTAAATGCAATGATAGTCGATGCGGCACATGTCAATCCATACACGCCGGTCAATATACGAAAACAAAAACTGGAAAAATATTCCCAAATGCAAATATGAACGGCAAAAGCAGAAATCTAATTTACTGCATTAAATGCCCGAATTGTGAAGAACTATATGTCGGTCAAACTGGAAATGCACTATCGGAACGTGCACGGGTACACCGTCAACAAATCAGAGACCTAAATGTCCGTCAGATACCCCTAAGTAACCATCTAGCAACATGTGATCAGGGAATATTTATAATATTCCCATTCTACAAATTACACAGCCCAAGTGAAATCAAGAGAAAAATCAAAGAAAAGAATTTTATTGATAAATTTAAACCCAAGCTAAATGAACAATAATAATGCTTAGGGGTATTACTTCTACTATGACTATGACTACGACCATGTCGACTACGACCACTAACAACAACAACAACAATAATAATAATAATAATAAAAGTAATGTTGATGGTGATGATTACTAAAAAATTCTATTTTCATCATTTCTAAAAATAGCAAAACAATTGAGGCTTTGGATAGGATCAATTAGTGGTCGTTAGATATGCTCAACCAACCGCGACGCCTAAACCAATCAGCTTTAGTAATTAAGTGAAACTACACACCGATTGGTCGAAATACGGTTTGCAAGATTTAGCATTC
>OZ024743.1:15331471-15398971 GCA_964016885.1 Eledone cirrhosa | reverse complement strand
AAACGATATCATGTTATAGTGTAAGATAGAAATACAGTGATGAGCTACATAACCCGGAATAACGTATATATATATATATATATATATATATATATATATATATATATACAATGATATTAAATACATGGCAACTATATTTATAAAACCATATTTATTTTATCATATATATTTCAAGGGCACCCAAGACACGATTGGTGCGCTTTCATCAGATAAAACACAAAGTTTGTTTTATAAATAGAGACGTACCCATGAACATCATACCTTATTGGTTTGAAATTCACTGGATTGTGGAAACATATTAGGAATTATTCAAACCTATGTGTGAATATGCAAATGAATGTGTAATAATTTTGATATCACCATGGGATCATCAGACTCGGCGTAAATAACGGTTCTTGTGGGGATATTTATTAATAATATGCTACATAGAAAAATACCAGAGATGACCGGTGATTTATATCGTGATGATATGCTGCTCTTAATTGAAAATCATAGTAATTGTGAAATTAATAGAAAAAGAAAATCAATAATACAATTTTTCAATAGCTACAATCTTAAGTTAGAAATAGAGAATAACTATAAAATTGTTAACTTTTTAGACGTAACATGAAACATTAACACAGTGCTCTACTATCCATTTCATAACATTAATGAGAATCTAAACTATGTAAGCTTCAACTCTAATCATCCTAGATCTATCAAGAACACTATTATAAATTCTATCCAACAACGTATTTCACGAATCTCCTCTAATAAAAACATATTTTACGATAAGGCAGAATATTATAATGAAGCTTTAAATAGAGCAGGCTATATAAATAAGATTAAATACATCGACAACAGTGACGCAAATAAGCCTACTATTAATTATAATTACAATAAAAAAATCTAACTTAAACTCTAAAACTAACAGAAGAAATAGAACTAGAAATATAATTTGGTATTCACCTCCATTTTCATTAACCGTTAAAACACCTTTAGCTAAGCTATTCCTTAAAGCACTAGATAAATGTTTTCCTAAAGCCCATGGATACCACTCAATATTTAACAGACATGCAATAAAACTATCTTACTCTACTGCTATGAACATAGCACAAAATATAAATAGAATCAATAATAGAAATTTAAACCATAACCAAAATAGCAGTAATATCTCTAGCAATATCCAACATAATAGTGCCGTTCCGAATAACATCAACTTCGCTAAATGTAACTGTAGAATGAAATCAAACTGTCCTTTAAAAAATAAGTGCTTAGATAAGGACGTGGTCTATAAATGCACAGTCAAAACCAGTGATAATATATTTGAATATGTAGGCTCAACTTCTACAGACCTTAAAACTCGTTGGAATAATCACAAATGCTCGTTCAAAAAAACTGATAAAAAATCTACAACTTCTCTATCAAACCTATATGGGACTTAAAATCCAAAAATACGGACTCTTCTTTAACTTGGGAAATCATTTCAAAGCTCCTACCTACTGAAACACAGCTTTATCTAGATTTTGCAAATTGTGTGTTGAAGAAATGTTCTTCATACTTACATGTAGGAACTCTATTAATGTACGAATGGATTTATTTAGTTCTTGTAAACATCGCCTAAATTCAACGTTTAGAACTATATATAAATTATAATATTTCTACTTATTTCTATAACAATCTTATCCACACTGTTAATAACTAATATATAGTTTGCTATAATTTCACTTCTTAAAATTTCTTAAATTATATACATATATGATCCTATATTTTTTAAGGTTTATTAATTCTTCATTTTTTATTTTTTATTTTATTACTTCTTAAATCTTTCATTTTTTATTTTTTACTTCTTAAATCTTTCATATATTTTAAAAATTACTTTTTTTTTTAAAATCTAGTTATCTCAAATAAATATTTTTTTAAGGGTTTTTAATATTTAAACATTTTTTTTTAAATTAAAAAAAATTATTTTTTAATTTAAAAATGTTTTTTTAATTTACCCGAATTTTTAATATTCTTTAATATTTTTAATAAAATTGTTTAATATCCTTTATTAGATTTATAACGAATAACTAATTCAGGCTAAATGTATCTTTCAACATTTAAATCTTTAAAATTTAAACTTATTTTGACAAAATGGTCTCATAATAACTATTAAATAAACTGGAGTTTTTTCCGTATCTTCCCAATTTAAAATATTTGAAATATATATATGTATATATATATATATATATATATATATATATATATATATATATATATATATATATATATATATATATATATATATATATAAGAATATTTATATATATATATATATATATATATATATATATATATATATATATATATATATATATATATATATAAGTATTGAAATTTCCGTTGAAAACAGAAAGGGTCATAGAAGTGAAGAGTGCTCTATGTAAGTATCAGAGCAAAATTTAATGTATAAAAATCAATACAATATAATTACCTCATTACCAGAGGTTTCCCGAATGAGGCGAATACGAAAGAAACGTCTTCATTTTTTTTCAACGGAAATTTCAATACTTATACTGCTCCCAAGGGAATCATCGCAGCATATTCTACATCTTTATGAGATTGGCACCTTCCAGCCCTTTTAAAGTCGAGCACTCTTCAGTCATAGGATTTTAAACCAATACTGAACATGGATAGATACCCTTTGGACTACTCTGTAAAGAATATCCCAACACCTACTAACACTCTCTACACGAAAATACTGATAGACAAAGTAGAGAAGGTTGTTAAAAGAATGAGATGGAAAGCTTTGATTCTCGATGGAAACTTTAACACGGATTCTACGGAATATTTTGACATCAAAACTCATAAATACCCGCAAAGAGTAAAAGATATGACCGCCTTTGAATTAGACCTAGTTAACCTAATCAACAATATCAATTTTCGTAAGTACTCTAACCCTTTTCAATCTAAACTATCTAATGATATTTCAACTTTCAAATCTTCTAATAATAAGTTCATCTTCTCCGATAAAACTAAAAACCTATATGAAGTGAATAATAATTTACACGACCAACTATTAATAGATAATATCACCTCTAAATACCAAATAGCTAATATAAATACGTACCATAATATAAATAAGGAAGCTAAAGAATTAGCTGTTTCTTTAAAAATAGATAATAGGACAGAAAAACTTGCTAAACGTTCTGCGTACATCACCCTTAAAGATCATAAACCCGACTTTATTAATCGTCCTAGTTGTAGATTAATCAACCCTGCTAAGACTGATATTGGTCTTGCTAGCAAACAAAATTTAAATAAATTAAATACACACATTAGAAGTAAGTCTAAATTACTCCAATGGATAAATAGCTCTTCCGTAGTACATTGGTTTAATAATATTAAAAACAAAAATAGTTCTAGATTCACCCAATTTGACATTGTAGATTTCTACCCATCTATCACTCAGACCCTTTTAGCGAAAGCTTTAAATTTCGCTAGAGGGTTTACTAATATCTCCGATATTGAAGAGAATGTCATATTGCACGCTAGAAACACTCTACTTTTTAATGATAATGACACTTGGGTAAAAATATCTAACCCAGAGAACCCATTCGATGTCTCAATGGGCTCTTACGACAGTGCTGATGTTTGTGATCTGGTCGGCCTATTCCTCCTACATACACTTAAAGAAAAATTTCCTAACCATATTTGTGGGCTTTATCGCGACGATGGTCTAATACTTTCCCATACCACCATAGGCCATAACTTAGATAGATTAAGGAAATACTTAATAAAAACCTTCGCTAGTTTTAATCTTAAAATTACTATTGACACTAACCTTTCCAACATAGATTTCCTAGATATAAACCTAGATTTGCCTACTGCTTCTTATGAACCATACCATAAACCTAATGAAAACTTAAAATATATAAATAAAGGCTCTTGCCATCCACCTATAGTTTTTTAAAAACCTTATCACTAATATTAGCCGTAGGATCTCCACCCTCTCTTCCTCAGAAGCTATTTTTAATAAGGCATCCCCCTACTATAATAAAGCCCTCCAAAATAGCGGTTTTAGCGAACCGATTAAATACATACCCAACTATACTAACTCTATTAAACATAAAAACAGGAAAAGAAAAATAATCTGGTTCACACCCCCCTACTCTCTAGCAGTTAAAACTAATGTAGGCAAACAATTCCTTGAGCTCCTAGATAAACATTTCCCTAGAACACATAGATACTATAATATCTTTAACAGAAACTGTGTCAAAATTAGCTATTCCTGCGGTCCCCCTATTAAGTCCTATATCATCAACAAAACATCACCTAGAGAAAATCAAACTTACTCCTGTAGAATCAAAAGTGAATGCCCATTACAAGGTAAATGCAACACCAAAGCCATTGTATATGCGGCTAAAGTGACAACCATCAGCAACAACCATCCAGCCACCAGTGAACGATATGTGGGTATGACGCAAGGCAAATTCAAAACGGGTTATTACTCACATGTCGCATCCTTTCGACATCCAGAAAAAAGATTTACAACAGCTCTGGCTAGCAGAATTTGGGATTTGAAAGACCAAGGCATCCAATATAAATTAGATTGGTCAATTTTGAACCAATCTAAAGAATATGCTAGAGGAACAAGAAAATGCACACTCTGCATAAATGAAAAATATTGGATGTTGCAAAATATAAAATCACCAAAGACCTGCCTGAACACAAAGACGGAAATTTTCACCAGTTGCCCACACATGAAATCGCACCTGCTATCCAGCTCATATAAACTTAACACACTTTCAGATACTTATCCTCCATAAACTCTTATTATTCTCTTTTTAATTACCCTTTCTGACTTACTTTCATGTTTATCCTTATCATTAATTTCATTTATTTTTATTTTTATTTTTATATTAATTTTTTATTTTTTATTTTTACTTCACATCCACCAATAACCCCCCCCCCGCTTTATTCTCTGATTCACTTACCTAATATTTTCACTTTCCATTTTTTACTTCCCTATTTCGTTCACTAACTGATTGCACATGTCATTTGTGTTTTCCATCCAGATATATTTTTCATTTTTATTTAATTTTTTTTATTTTTGCGCAGCCAATCTTACAATTTTATATTTGTACTTACTTATCCACAAGTTTTTTACACCCTGTATCAATGTGGCTGAACGCCTTAATGTGTGTATACTTTCTATATATGTACATGAGCGACTACGTATGTGCGCGCGCGTGCGTGTATATATATATATATATATATATATATATATATATATATATATATATATATATATATATGTGTATGCGTATGTGTATGTGTCTTTATATCCGTGTTTTTACATCTAGGTTTTATGTTTTGTTCCTTTTTCTTCTCCCCCTTGTTTTACTTACTCATTTTTATGCGTGTGCATGCAAACAGGTCAATATGCGTGAGTGTAAGTATGTGTGTGTGTGTGTGTGTGTGTGTGTGTGTGTGTACGTATCGAACGTATGGATGTGTAAGTGTGCGTGTGTATATAAGCATGTATATTTTTGCGTTTCTTTTGTGAGATATACGTGTGTGTGTATGTATGTACATTTTTCGTCTTCTTTTCTTTAATTTTTTCTTTCTAAATTATTGTTCAATTTTTATAAATATATCGAGATTGATACTTTCCTTTAATTATTACACTCCCTAACCTCTTTTACTTCCGCATCTAAGTGTACGTGTGTGTAGGTGTGTTTATGCGCGTGCCTTCATATTCTTATGATGTATCTATTCTGTCTGTAGATTACAGACATACAGATACATTTGCCCTAAATTATATATTTACGCACACTTTTTCACTATACGTATACATATGTGCATACACATATATGCACATCTCTGAGCGTATATACATACATATACACACACCTAATTATATTTCTTGAAAGATTATTATATATTTCATATTCTAATTCATTTGTCTATATCTTTTTTGTTTTTTTGCTTTTCTTGATGAGACTTTCCAAGTATTTACCCATGTTTTATATTGCCTCGTCTGACGAACGAATGAAGACGTTTCTTTCATATTCGCCTCATTCGGGAAACCTCTGGTAATACGGTAATTATATTGTATTGATTGTTATACATTATATATATATATATATATATATATATATATATATATATATACATATAGAAATTTTAGTACAGCATCAACGAAGCTTTTGGCTGCGGCCAAGCTAACGAATGCAGATTCGGAATGCAGCTTAGCACTCGATGGAGAATATTACCCCATAGTTATAACAATACCTTTAGACAGCTTTGCAAATCGAATATAGCGACCGAGAGTCTGGCCGCATTGCCATAGCAACGAAAAAAACTGAACTCAGGAAAAGATTTTGACTGACCTGGACCATCGTCTGGACATCGAATGCAACACATAACGCATAACGTATAGCATACAATATACATCACATGTAACATACAACATCCACGCTAGGTTACTGTAAATCTGAGATCGACAAATTCCGCTTGCAGAGGTCTGCAAGTTAATGGCCTTTGACGACAGAACAAAGGATTTACTTCGTCAACAATTCTTGCGTTCTATAGCCTCGGCGGGTGTATTTTCTAGCAGTAATTTTCGCTATAGATACGTGGTTTTCCCAAAGGGAAATTTGGGACAAAGGAATTAAATTCCCTTAGACAAACCGAATTAAGCACTCAACCAGAAGTTATCAAACAAACATAAACAATTAATCAATCAATATAATTGTCTAATTAAATTAAACAGTTAATATATATATATATAAATATTCTTATTAACTCAGTTAACTTAATTACTTACATTAAATATAAACCAATATCCCTCATAACTCATTATACCCATCTATAACACGATATACCCATCTATCCATATATCTATCTATTTATATATTTATCTATTTATTGATTTATTCTTTTATTTTTCTATTTATTTTTCTATTTATTTTTCTATCTATCTATTTTTCTATCTATTTATTCTTCTATTTACCTACTTTATATTTATTTATTATTCCATATATTTTTCTATCTAATTTCTATATATATTTTTCTATCTAATTTTTATATATATTAATTTTTCTATGTATATCTATTTATTTTTCCAATTACAAGTAAATATTATATTAGAAAAGAATTCTAACAACTAAATAATAGTAAATATACATATCATTAGTAGATATATACTTTACATTTAGTCCCCCATATTTACGTTACATGAGTTCTATTTATCCTCTTGTAAATTTCTTCTCTCTCTATCTATCTCGTAATATTAATATCTTTTCTCTCTCGCATTTTTTCTCTCTCTTTCTTCCATATCTTTCTCCAGTGTCATTTAAATAAACGGCTGTTTTTTCAATTTTTCACACATTCATCTGCATATTCACACATAAGTTTGAATAATCGCTAATATGTTTCCACTATCCGGTGAATTTCCAACCGATAAGGTATGATTTTCATGGGTACGCCTATATTTATAAAACAAACTTTGTATTTTATCTGATGAAAGCGCACCAATGGTGTCTTGATTGCCCTTGAAATATATATAACAACATAAATATGGTTTTATAAATATAGTTTCCATTTATTTAATATCATTGAATATTTACTCCAGTAAACTGTTGAGTGCTCTAAATCGGTTATAAACATTTATGTTTGTCGGACTTCCAACAAATTAAATACAACTTCTACACCCGCCCCCACACACACATATATATATATATATATATATATATATATATATATATATATATATATATATGTATCTATATTTTTTCCTCGTGTGCCTTTTTCGTGATCACGCATGATGTTGGACTGGCCAGCTTTAGAATTCCCTTTTTGGTATATTAATCTGCGAGAATCCTGGTTATCGAGTTGAGCTCTGCTGATGATGAATTCCAACCGTGACCATCTCCGCTGAAGGTTTTCATGAAATAGTCTTACGACTATAGAGAGCATTTGAAGTTTTTCCAAATTGAAGGATAGGTATCTTGAACTTTATTTTATCATGAGTTAAGGCTCTATTGATTTTTCCCTGGATTTCACTAAATTCTGTGGATGAATTTATATCCAGATTCTCTTTAAGATGAGTTTAAATTATTTTTCCCACATCTTACATTAACTATTTTCCCCATTTTGACGCTATAGTCACTTATATACTATGGAATGCTGTTCGCTTTTCGCTGCAGTGTTTTCTATACCTTTCACTTATATATTTATACTCGGATTTTTCCTCGAGTGCTTAAATTATTTGTGACCAATCGCGTTTTTTTTTAATAAAAAACTGCGATAATATTTCATTTTGCTGAACTCCATACTGTAGAGTTATTTCGGAATGTTTTGACTGTTGTTTCTTGTAAACAAACTTTCGTCTCATTCTGACGTCAGTAACCATTTTTTCCTCGTGTGCGTTTTTCGTGATCACGCATGATGTTGGACTGGCCAGCTTTAGAATTCCCTTTTTGGTATATTAATCTGCGAGAATCCTGGTTATCGAGTTGAGCTCTGCTGATGATGAATTCCAACCGTGACCATCTCCGCTGAAAGTTTTCATGAAATAGTCTTACGACTATACAGAGCATTTGAAGTTTTTCCAAATTGAAGGATAGGTATCTTGAACTTTATTTTATCATGAGTTAAGGCTCTATTGATTTTTCCCTGGATTTTACTAAATTCTGTGGATGAATTTATATCCTGATTCTCTTTAAGATGAGTTTAAATTATTTTTCCCACATCTTACGTTAACTATGTTTCCCATATTGACGCTATAGTCACTTATATACTATGGAATGCTGTTCGCTTTTCGCTGCAGTGTTTTCTATACCTTTCATTTATATATTTATACTCGGATTTTTCCTCGAGTGCTTAAATTATTTGTGACTAATCCAGGGTTTTTTTTTATAAAAAACTGCGATAATATTGCATTTTGCTGAACTCCTTACTGTAGAGTTTTTTTCGGAATGTTTTTGACTGTTGTTTCTTGTAAACAAACTTTCGTCTCTTTCTGACGTCAATAGCCTTTTTTTCCTCGTGTGCGTTTTTCGTCATCACGCATGATGTTGGACTGGCCAGCTTTAGAATTCCATTTTGGTATATTAATCTGCGAGAATCCTGGTTATCGAGTTGAGCTCTGCTGATGATGAATTCCAACCGTGACCATCTCCGCTGAAAGTTTTCATGAAATAGTCTTACGACTATACAGAGCATTTGAAGTTTTTCCAAATTGAAGGATAGGTATCTTGAACTTTATTTTATCATGAGTTATGGCTCTATTGGTTTTTCCCTGGATTTCACTAAATTCTGTGGATGAATTTATATCCTGATTCTCTTTAAGATGAGTTTAAATTATTTTTCCCACATCTTACGTTAACTATTTTTCCCATTTTGACACTATAGTCACTTATATACTATGGAATGCGGTTCGCTTTTCGCTGCAGTGTTTTCTATACCTTTCATTTATATATATATATATATATATATATATATATATATATATATGAGATTCCTGATGATTTCTAATGAATGAAACAGTTCTAGTCCTGTAGAATCTCATCTATATTAAAACTATATATATATATATATATATATATATATATATATATATATATATATATATATATATATATATATATATATATATATAATATAAGATCAAAAGATGGTTAAAGGAGTTCCATATATTTTATTATGCGCATTTCAAAAACAAACATCATCATGCAATAATATTTGTGTTTTCATCAGATAAAATAGGAGAACATGATATGAAGGCTAAAAAACACTTGTGGATAGTGCAGTTTTAAATCAACATATGAAAAGTGGTTTTAGATTGATGTGTGATATTGGGAAAAATATTTTATTTAGAGAGGGGGGGGAGGAGGATGAAAAGGGAAGGAGATGAGAGGGAGAGATGGGTGATAGAGAGAAAGAGATAGTTTTTATAACTGAGAGGAGATATATTTTTTACATAGAAAGGTTGAAAACCGTTGGAAGATACTGTATAAATTAAAAATTTTGAAAATTAACGAAGGGAGGATATGTGCGAGGAAAAAATATTTTATTTAGGGAGGGGGGTGGAAAGGATGAAAAAAAGGGGGAGGAGATGAGAGTGAAGGTGGAGAGGGAGAGATGGGTGATAGAGAGAAAGAGATAGTTTTTATAACTGAGAAAAAGATATATTGTTTTAATATAGAGAGGTTGGGAACCGTTGGAAGATAATGTATAAATTAAAGGAATTTGAAAATTAACGAAGGGAAATTATGTATGAAGATAGAGAGAAAAAATAATAATTGTGGGTGAATATTCTAACGTCAAAAAAAGAAATGTATGTATTGTGGCAATTTCAAAATTAGCGAAGAGAAAAATTGTTAAGGTTTGTGTGTAGAAGGATTTGAGAAAAATAATGTGAAGTTAAAGTTTGTATATTGATTGATTTGATAATATGTGCGAATAAAGAGTTAATATGTATTAATAATGAGTTCGTTGATGGGGAGAAAAAAATAATAATAAATTAAGGATGAAATTGAGATTAAAAAGATTTATGATAGAGAGAAAAAATAATAATGATTGCGGATGAATATTCTAATGATAAAACAAATGTTATGATTTTACAAGAAGATAGAATGAGGGTAATGAGTAAACGAGTATTATAGAGTGTATAATGCCCTTTAAAGTAAGGTAGATGGGTATATTTTAAAGAGGTGTATGTATATGTGCCTTTGAGAAAAGATTCTAAATTGATAAAGAATTGAATATTAACTGTATACTTTGTGAAAAGTTCTATGGAATTTATGCAGGCAGATAGAAAACAAATCTGAGCGTCTATTTATTATAGAATCTAGGTTAGAGATAATGGTAAATTTTTCATTTAGGCAGAGATTACAGATTTTAGATAGAGAGCTGTTCAAGTATGAGGATGCAGAAGAAATCTTCTTCCAAAAGATGGTATATTTAATGTTTTTGTCTTTTAAGGACCATATGAGTTCTGAGAGAGCAGTGTTAGTTCTTTTAAGTTTGTATTTGAAAGATGAATGATGATTATAGAGACGAGCTTTAAAAGAGGTGGAAGTGGAGCCAAAATAGGTGAAGGAATTGGTGCTAGTTATAATTTTACATTCATAAATTAAGTTTTTATCGAGGTAATGGTTGTTGAGAGGACATTTATTTTTAATGCGGCAGTTGCAATTAGAGAGATTATTAATGAGTGATCTAGTGTTATCTATAGAAGGAATAGGATTGGAGAAGTTGCTTGCGATAGGAATAATAGGAATAATAGTTTCTTGATTTAGAGTTGGATTATGAACATTTAGCGAAGTTGTGTTTGACGTTGTATTTGGGTTTACAGAAGTTAGCCTAGGGTTTACAATGACGTTGGGAGTACTATTACTGTTATTATGAAATTCAATATTGGAAGGAAGAGATTTAGTATTTAATATTTTGTTGTTGTGTTTAGAGATGATGTTGGAAATATTGGAGGATGTAGAATACGAAAATTTGATGGTGTGTTTGTTAAATATTTTACTATAGATATGTGAGGGAGGGAAGCATTTATTTAAGGCACTAAAAAATAATTTAGGAATATTGTTATTAATAGAGATGGAGAAAGGAGCATTATACCAGATTATGTTTTTGTATCTAGGTCTTTTATTAAAATTATTGGAATGGTCATGATTAATTATTCTACTGTAAGTTTTTCTAGAATTTGTTTCTTTATTATATTTGATTTTATCTGGATAGCCGGCTTTGGAAAGTGCGTTATTATAGTAATTGGCGTTAGCATCAAAGATGTTTTTATTAGAAGATATGTTAGATATTCTATTTCCAATATTATTAACTATAGCATTCTTGATATTGGTAGGATGGTTAGATTTAAAGTTAACATAATTAAGGTTCTCATTGTTTTTATGGTAAGGGTAATATAGGCCAGTGTCAAGATTAAGAGATACATCCAAGAAATTAGCTAGTTTGATACTATTATCAAATTCAATTTTTAGGTTATGTTGGTTAAAGAGATTACGTATATTGTTCTTAATAATATTAAGTTTAACTATATTGCAATTTAGCATCCGATTCATCCCAATTGACTGATTTAATTGGTATCTTCATTTTGAACTCTTTGAGTCGGAAAATTCCTCAACTTCGCGGTGGAATTTATCGTGACGATGGACTCTTTACTATCCTAAATTGCAATATTTTTTCCTCTTAGGGGTAGAGGAATGCAGACTTCAGTTTTGAATGGAAAGGATACTTTGAATGAAAAGATTACTTTAGGGATGAAAACGGGTCAAGCCGGTGAAAGGTAAACGAAAATTTGATGTTATTAAAGAATAATGCTAATGTTAAAATCGAAGGAGAATAACATTTTAGGATAAATTTGTTAGTGAGAAATACCAATCTTATTTAAAACATAAGGAATTTAGATCTTTAAAAAGAAATTAAATTAATTTAATTGATAGGTATACTTATAGGGATAAATTTACATTAATTCATATAGATGTGATAAACAAGAGTTAGATGTTATTAAAGAATGTTGTTAAAAACGAAGGAAAAAATGGGGGGGGGGATAAATGTATTAGTGAGAAATAACAAACTTTTATAGACTACAACGAATTTAGATTCATAACAGGAAATTAAAATAGTTTATATGTATAATTATAGGTATTAATTTTAGGAAAAGATAGCTGTAAAATGGAAATAAAGGTTCTCAGTAGTAAAATACTAATTATAGGTTAACTAAATTAAGAATAAAATAATTATAATAATTTGTAAAATATAAGTGTATATTAATTAGGTTTATAATATTTGAAAGTTCATCTAATTCTATGATTGCACGATATAATTAATTCTTGTCCCTTATTTAATAGGATATCCTTGGATTTCATTATTTCAAAAAGTTCCTGGGAACATAATCTACACTCATATCTCTTACTTTGATAAGGAGTGGCCCTTTTGAGCACACTCCAGGTCAGGTTATAATCGATATTCTTTTTTCTATAATTATTAATTATTTCAGCCAAGGATGTTGTATTAGCTAATGCGGCATTTTTATAACTGTGATTGTGGGTATTTAAGCTTACTTTAAATTGGTTAGAAGTAGCTCCTATATATGAATAAGTTGAGTCCTTAGTGCTAATTTTACATTTATATAATATGTTATTAATAAGGCAATTTCTTTTCAATGGGCAATTTGCTTTGTTTCTACAGTTACAACCATTCGTGAATATGATATCATGGGAGTTAGTCGAATTAGGTGTGGAATTTACTCGACTTGTTGTATGTGAAGGAGATGGTGGTTTGCTGCGGTTTATTTTAGTATTATGGTTAGTTTGATGTGTTGGTGGTATATTCATGTTTCTTTTTTACATTTATATGCATTGTAGACACTTATATTTCGTTGTATATTTTTGGTAGTGGAGTAGAAAAATATGACCGTTGATCTATTTAAAATTTGATGGTATTTATGGTTTGGCGGGAAGTTTTTCTCTAGGATAGTACAATTTTATTCAAGGATATTATCTTTAATTTGTAGATTAAATGGAACATTATACCAAGTAACTCGTCTATTACGGTTTCGATGGTGATTTTTATTTTTATACGATGTATCCTGATGTTTACTAAGAGAGTTAGTATTAGTGAATTTATTATACATATGTTTAGCTAGGTTTAGTTAGATTCACTGATTTAGGTGTTTTAGTCTGATTATATATATATATATATTGTCGGCTAATTTTTACTTATATATATATATATATATATATATATATATATATATATATATATATATAGATATAGATATAAGTAAAAATTAGCGAGAATCGAATTTCAGCTCAGGAATAACGAAAAACACTTCCGAGTTGTGTGGCAAGCGCTCGATAATTCATATGAATTAGAGCTTACATCTTACGTTAAAGGCCGAACACACTGAAATGGTGGTTAAACTAATCATCCGCACAGCGAAAATTCGACCGCCTAATTCGGGTCAAACAGATATACAAATATAAAAATATATAAAAAATACATAAAAATATACCTGGTTGAAAATATACCCGGACCCCTGGAGAGATGGTAAAATCCAGTATTTGGGTTTCTGCGGCTCCATAAGTCATTTATTGTCCACTTACATAAAGGATGTTAGGCTTCTGGTATTCTGACCGAACTGGGAGTACGCGTTGTCAACGGGATTCAGTTCGAATGTCCACATAGATGTGTCTGTAACTGACCCCACGTGAGGTTCAGCAAGGGAGGCAACACCTATATTAGGCGAATGAATTCAGTTGTGTAAAATATTGCGAAAATGCAAAATATCACAAATCGAATAAAGCTCTCGGCATATATATATATATATATATATATATATATATATATATATATATCATTTATCTATATATATTCATTTATATAACTATTTATTGCAAGACCACAGAACTGATTTTACCATTTACATATCTGGGTTTATGAAACTCTGCGTATTGCTAGCGAAGAGTTGACATTGTCGGTATGCAAACACACACATTCATACACATATACACACATATACATACACCCCCCCCCCCCACCCACGCACCCACACACACACATACACCCACACACACGCACACACTCACAAACAGACACATACCAGTTTGTTGTATCGCTAAGTTTAATACAAAACATTCTTAGACAAAGATATTGCCTAATAATATACAGTTAATATGGAACATTCAACTAAATTATGCGTATGACCTATGGCTTCATCCTTTTAACTACACACACATACATAAGCACACGTATACACACACACATAAACACACAGCAAACACACACGTATATATATAAATATATAAATATATATATATATATATATATATATATATATATATATATATATATATATATATATATATATATATATATATATATATACATCTGTGTGTATATGTTCAACTACTGCGTGAGCTTATGTATGTAGTTTAAAGGATGTAGCGAAAGGCCTTATGCATGAATTTGTTTCGTATGTTAGAGGACTATATCTTTGTCTAAGAATATTTTGCCTGGAAGATACTTACACATCTGCCATTGATAACTATGATAGTTTTCGTGTTGTTTCGCTAGAGAGCAGGTGGCTGGTGGCGGAAAGCAATACGGCCGCCAGATAAGATGATTGGTTCCGATATAAGAGTTCTTTTGTCGGACTAATAAGCTACACGGGATCAACAACCGTAAACATATCGAGATGGAAAAATGGGTGAAACTGTTGTGTGCTATGGACTGGATATCATCGGGAGCCAGTATGTGCCTCTTGAAGCTTTGGCTGTAAGAAGCATCTCCACGGGTGGTGCAAGTTTATTCACTTCACAGTGTGTCTGAATTTAGATAATACCTCGATAGTAGTGTTAGATGTAGTTAAAGTCATATACCGGAATGTAGACTTCAATGCGAATGCTGGCACTGCCCCCCCCCCCCCGACACGGAAATGAATGGTTGGAAGGAAAGGCAATCCAGGCCTAAATAAGAATGGAGAGGCTATATAAGTCTTATATTCTAGTAATGCGTTCGTAATTATGGGCTCCTTTTCTAGCACAAAGACATCAATGAATACACATGTTTAACGGGGAATTGGGGACAAACATCTATAATTAATTTTCATGTCTCTGATGTCTTCGATTCTGAGATGAGTTTTCGTGTTACGAGAAGGGCTGAGCTATCAATCAATCAACATTTAGTTGTCACATATTCCTAATCGTCATAGACAGGATTGACATGCACAGTCGAGTTGGAAGAGGTATCAGGACTGGCTAATTTAGGATCAATCAGCTGGAATTTGCAAATGATTTGTAGGTGATCTTCGACATGCACTTAATAGTTTGGCTGCCCAGTTCAGCGCAGATTGCGAAACTCGTCATCTCAACGAAGGCTGTACAGTGCACTCTACATGTGGTTGGAATTCCACTGAAACAGATGGAGAAGTTCACCTTAGGGAGTAGTGTATTCTCAAATATTTAAAGGAAAATACTCTGATTGGTGGGTGGCAACTCCATTCTACAATTATCAAATCATATTGTAGTTATCTGCATTGTGGCGTATATATTTCCATGCGGTTGATTTAAAAATGGGGCTGGAGAAATGTGAAACTTGAAATGTACCCATTACAATGTAAATCACCATTGTAATAATAAATCACTTCGAATAATAGGCAGCTGCGAGGAATTGAAAGGTGCATCTCTCGAAGACTAGGAGAGTGCATTATGTACTACGATAAACAGCCGTTGACCACGAAATATGTATATCATTTTTCATACATGTCTATACGTGTGTTTCTGTGTGCGTATAAATACATACAAAGATACACACATACACACACACATATATACATATATACTGTATATATATTTATTTATTTATACATATATATATATATATATATATATATATATATATATATATATATATATATATATATATATATATATATATATATATATATACATATATATATATATACATATATATATATATATATATATATATATATATATATATATATATATATATATATATGGAGATATAATCATTTTCTTTTACATGACCTTTATCGCAATTCTACTTATTTTTCTACTTTCTTGTTAATCCGACTAATTTTTCAGATAGCTGTTAAAGTCTTTATATTTTAATCTAACCACCATCTCACCACTGTTAAGACTTTGTTTCGCACCTAGATGTTTTTAACATTATATCAAACGGATTTCTTCTACGTATTTTCTCCAGTTTATCTTCCAGTTAACCTAACCGATATTTTCTCTTCTATATTCTTACAACCCTTAAACTTTGAACACACATATCTCACGCTTATTGTATGCCAAGCTTCATATTCTAGGAAATTTTTGCATAACAAATATTTACTTTGAGAAAATAATAGAATTTATCTCAAACTATTGTAAGTCATGTCTCTTTTTTGTGATTTCTCTTCACTTTTATAACATTCTCTATTTACATACGTTTAGAGGGTTAAGATAATCACATGTGTTTTAGAAGGTTAAGATAATCACCCGTCCCTGTCATTGTTTAACCCGATGTTGAAGTAATTTAATGTTTCTGTATACCATTTCAACTATACGCTTAATTTATAAGTTTCTATCTCTGTTTATATATATGCATAAGGAAAACAGAAATAACAAAGTAAACCGCACAGCACAATGAAGAAACATATTACTAGTTTTACGCTTGATATAGTAGGATAAGCGTCTTAACTTTTCGGACGCTGGTCCTTCATAAGAAAATAGAATGACAAATTAAAGAATATGATGAGGCGTACAATACAAAGAGAGGGAATATGATAGTGCCACAGAAGATATCACAGGGGTGTGATGAAAGAACTGTCATAGACTATATATACATATATATATATATATATATATATATATATATATATATATATATATATATATATATATATATATATATATATATATATATATATACATATATATATATATACATATATATATATATATATATATATATATATATATATATACATATAAACAACATAACGCTTAACAGCAGACTTTTTTTCTGTCTCGCCCTTAATTCCGAACATCTGCATGAGGTGCGACAGTTTTGGGGAAGGTCTATTGATTATTAAATTTTATATACTGTAAGATACTGTAAGATGTTGAAAGCATTGTGGAGTAAAGCAGGAAATATACACGCTGAAACTAATTATTTTAAGGCAAATTCTCTGACGCTCTATAATTCAGCTATCTACTCACCTAAATAAATATTGTTGTTTATTAAAAACACATCACACAGCATTCCAAATTTGGAGAGACAAGCTCACTTGATGATATCTATCCTAGTGCATCACAGGTAATTTATTTTGTCGAACGCATTGGATTCGAAAATAGAAATTGGAAGGCCATAAATAAATAGCTGAAGGCGATTTGTCCAACGCCCTACAGATTCTTCTAATCCGCTATCCATGAATAACCTTCATTAGAGATATATTGTGTTGTAGAGTTTTGTTAATCAGTTTTGTTTACCAGTTTCTTCTAATGGAATTTACAATGGACTTCATTTAGTTATCAAATTAAGACTTGAATATACCACCATTCCAGATGGCAACAGAACTACCAGCTACACGCAGAAAATAGTACTATATTGCAACCTCCACACACAAACACACACACACATATATATATATACATACGCACACACACACATACACACACATATATATATATAATGTATCTATACACATCTATATATGTGTACATACAATACATATCTACACACACAACACACGCATGTATATATATGTTTATATTTATGTGTGCACCGCGTGTTGCCGGTCCAGCAAAAATTGAAAAATGAGGATTTTGCTGTTTCTATGTGAATCTGGAAAGAAAAATTCTCACACTACGAGTGCAAATCGAACCCTTAACCTCCTACAACCACCTGACAAACTGCATATACTTTGACTTTCTCCCCTCTTATTAAATCTAACCCCCTTAATTACCCACAGTAACCAATACTTATGTCCCTCTCTCCTCCTTCATTCCTTTTTTCTTTTTTCGTTTTCTTCTTTTCTTCTCTCCCTTTTTCTTGTTCTCTTTTCTTTTCTTCTTTTTTTCTCTTCCCCCTTTTATATATATATATTTATCTCCCTATCTCTCCCCCTCTCACTCTCCTTCCCACTATAAACAATTTAATTCTCTTTAACTCCCTACACTGTAAATTGAGGGCATCATGTCTACGAATCAAAACTGATCAAGGAATCCTTCCATCTTTATCCCTCCCTCCATCACCATTTGTCCCTCTATTTCCTAATTATTCTTCCCCTTCCTCTCTCTCTATACACGTAAATACGATTCCAAAAAATTATTTTTTTATATATTAAGAACCTTTTACAAGTAACTTATTCATTATTTTGAAAATGTGGAGGTGAATAACAGCTATTATCGAGTGGCTGCTATGTGCAGTATAGCGTTGTAAGGTTGCGCTTACCAATGAAACGGTAGAAAATACCTGGATAAAATCCTTTTGTTAATGCTTACCTGTGTTTTCTCTTTTATTGTATATATATATATATATATATATATATATATATATATTGCGCTAAACAAAAATAATATACTCATTACAACACGACAATATATATGAGCATATATATTATCATAATAGATTTCATCATCATCATTCGTCGACTACTGTCGAGATGATGGATCTCACTCTCATGCCCCAGAATTCCCTGTCCCCCATCGCTGCCCCCAGGTCCTGTCTACTGAATCCCGTATCCCTAGAGATAACGTCAGGGAATGACAGCCTCCTACTCCTAGTCAGGCTGGAGTCAGGGTTCCAGAGCAAGAGAGCGGATATGATTTCATTGCTGGCACGGTGACAGTGGCCAGCAAATTGAGCTCTCCGGGATTTTAGAAGGGCAGAGGCTCGAGGGAGTTTGCCATAGATTTTAGACAAGGTGGGATGTCGTTTCCAGGATAGGTTTTGCACTCTCATTAAGAGGCGGGTATATGTGCCATCCAATCTCCTCTCAAGTTGTGATGTTAGTGTCCAAGTTTCAGATCCATAAAGTAATATGGGCTTAATGGTTGCTTGGAATATTTCCAGTTTTAGCTTGTTGGTAAGTTGAGATGTCCATATGGCGTGCATGTCATTGCACGCTGACCATGCCATACCCTTTCTGGTTAGAAAATCTTTTTTGGAGGAGGAGATATATGAGCCAAGATACTTGTAATCTTCCACCTGCTTAAGGGTGGTACCATTAAGGGTTCTGATGGGGTAGTTTGGGCTGTTTGCGCATCTGTTCACATACTCAGTCTTGGATTCGTTGAGGTACAGTCCAACACAGGTGGACGCTTGCTCTAATGGCTTCAAAAGACTCTCAGCATTTTCCAGTGACCTACTGATCAATGCGATGTCGTCAGCAAAGTCGGTGTCGGTCAAGTATTTTGCTGGGTAGCGTGAGCTTCTCCTAGGCTGTAGTTGGTAAGAATAACAAATTAAGAATTTAAAATTAAGTGTTGAAGAAGGTCTGTTCATCTTTCTTGTTGTGAAGAAGACTGGTCATAAAATAGAACCCTATATTTAGAGAGAGAGGTAGTCATAGTAGTAGTAGTAGTAGTAGTAGTAGTAGTAGTAGTAGTAGTAGTGGTGGTTATCGTCGTGGTAGATGAGTCTTTTCACACAACAACATTATTTTTAGGGAGAGGAAATGTTTCCATATATATGTGTGTATCTCATTTGTGTTAAAGACTGGTCAAGAGTTCAGATGGGGATGGCGAGGAGGGAAAATATAAGCTAAAGGCAATTTCTATAGGGAAGAGAGGTTTATGGGATTGTCAAATGTATAAGACTGTAAAAGAAATTCTATTTTAGGAAAATGGTTTTAGAGGGTATGAGTATGTGTGAGTGTGTATATAAATATATACATATATGTGTGCGTGTGTATGTGTGTGTGCACGTGTGTGTGTGTCTTATTGTATATATATATAATGTAAATGTTACATAATAAAGTAATGAAAACATGTAACACATCTTACATGTCAATAGTTTAAAATCGAAATATCTACACACTATATGCAGACAGCATCGAATACGTAATATATATATGCCCTGTACACAAATGTTTTTACATTGCTATAATCACATCTACACACGCACACACACATTTTCTGTATCTGTGGATCCTGCCTCAACGTTTTGTACTCCCGAAGAGGGGCAAAATCCTGACAAGTCAAACTGTCTTTACCCTTTTCCATATCAAGCATGAAACTAATAAGATTTTTCCATCTGTCTTGTCGTTTCCTTGAACAATATATATATATATATATATATATTAGAAAGCGAGGTTTTTTTTCAGAATGAAAAAAAAATGAGGTGTCCTACACGAATGAAAGTATAAGGAAAAAAGATGAAATCGAAATGCAACTGGAGTCTTTTTTTTTTTAAATATATATTTATTTGGTTCCTTTACCGGTTCCGCAGTTCTTCTGCTTTTCAAAAGTAGAATTGAGATGGAGGGTTTGTGGTTTTTCTCACATCTGGTTGGTGTTTGAATGTTACTTCTGTTTTATATGAAAAAAAGTGGCTCGAAATCCTAGGTTTTTAGAGAAGTAATTTGGTTGGTTGGTGAATAAGTATAATAAATTTCGCGCCAGTTCGTGTTACAAAGTTCTTATTATATTTGCCTTAAAAAAAAGAAGGGGGGGGGGGTCTCAGGTTGTGTTTTCATATATGAGTGAAGTTTGGTTGGTTGATGCAGTCACGAGAATAAGCACATCAGCTTTCGCGCTAGATCGTGTTTGAATTTCTATTTACTTTAAAAAAAGTGGCTCACGAAGGCTTTTTTTTTTTTTTTATAAATGTAAATACATATATACAAAAGGCGTGAGAGAATATCGCATGTTAGTTGTTTAGAGCTTAAAGTGAAACGACAACATCGAGGCTAACAGTGTTTGAACTCCAAGCATAAACATGACTGAAAATCCTTTAATTCACGTGTTCTGCATCTAACTACTGTTTAGGACGACCTTGTATTTTAAATATTTCGAAGTCTTCATATTTGAAAAGTACAAGGATATAAGATAGCGAACATATGTGTCTGCTTGTGTATAGTGTTGTAAACAATCTACATAGATATGTGTGTACATTGTGGGTGCGAGAGTTGTATGTTTATTAATTACCTGTATATGTGCATACATAGAATGTAATTGTGAATGTGTACGTTTGCGAGTGAGATGGCATATTTAAATTAGTATAGCCACATGTATAAACTCTTCATATTTGGTTGGTGGCTTCCTGCGGGATTTTTAATAAATACCAGCCTAGTAGAAATGCGCTATGCTTGAAATATGCATTTAAGAAAATATTCAAAAACAACAAAAATAACAAAACTACATAAATAAACAAGTAAAATCTTTATTTCTTAGAATGTAAAATGTATGTCTATCTTTGCAGACATGGATAGACATATATTAAAAATTTAAATCCATATTTACCATGCTTCACGTTCAACCTGTGTCACAATTGGGTGATTATTTAATAGTAGAGCCACAGGTTGCCTAAAGCCCTCTGAGTGAAAGCAGTTGAGTGAATGACGTATATGAGAATGTACGCGTATCTAAGTATGTGCCTCTCTGTACAATACTGTGTGAGTTTATATACGCCGAAAAACATATAAATAACACTATACAAAGCATTATTCCAATATCGAATGCGCACCTCTCGCAATATGGTCTAGATACCTACTTATACCCACACATCGAGTCACATTTACATTCACAAAAACTAGCCAGTGAATCTCAACAATAAACAAGAAATAAAAATATTCACAGTTCTTATGCCATGACCCTTGTAGTTTCGGCCACAAACCGAGCACAGCTTGTCGTAATGTGGAGCTGAATCTAGCTCTATATCGGGCCTTAACCAACCGGCTCCTTTCTATTTCAGTCACTGTCAAGAACTCTTCTTTCCTCTGTCGCCCAACTGACATTTTCCTTCGTACATTTTGGATGGGAGAATTCGCTTGAAGAAAGATCCGCGCGAAGGCGAGTGGCTGATGCCGTGGATGTCGCTGTTTTTTCTTCACAATAATGTCTTTGTCATTTTGTCCGCGGGCTCGAGTTTTATCACCTAGAGAGGGGCATAAGGACTGCACTCTACCGACTTTTCCATTAATATCGCTATTTAATTTTCTTCCTGTCGTTTTCCTTTTTCTTTGTATCTACAAATATTATTTAATCCAATTGAAATATGTGGAAAATAACTGATGTTTTCTATAATAAAATAAGAAAATTGACGACAAATGCATACATCCTTCCCTGGCAGAGGCCTATATCCTCAAAAACAAAGATTCCTTTCAATGTGACAAATTTACTGAAACATAACTAATATGAATAAGACACAAACCTATATACACTCATACACAGACAAATCACACATGTTTAGTAAACAGCTCAAGAAACACGGAGAAATATATTCTTACACATATCCTCTCACTCGCTGCACTGACAATTAGCTACCAGCGAAACACTAACAAAGTTTCTTTCAAAGTGACGTTGAAGTGCATATAATTCCAACCACGCAGTTCTGAACAGCCATAAGTCAGAATTTAATATTGCAAGAGAGAAAGAGATGTAAAATCCCGAACGCAGCGCTAAGCATTATCGGCTTCTGTGTTCAGCAGAAACCGAACACACTTAGTGCCGTAGTCGGGATTTTACCAATCTGTAAAGCCACTCTGCACTTGGCAGTATCGGTAGAGGGTCGGACGCCATGCTTTCCAGCATAGTTACGTCCCTTTGCGGTCTGAGTTCAAATCCCACCGAGGTTAACTTTGCCTTTCATCCTTACGGGGTCGATAAAATAAAGTACCAGTAATGCACTGGGTAATTGATGGCCTTGTGCCAAAAGTAGAAACAATTATATATATATATATATATATATATATATTTATTAAAATAACAGATCAAAGTTTAAGCAAATAATCGCTGCTTTCACCCTTAATGGGATCTTCTGAAACTAACAAAGTCAATCTGTAAACGCAGAACTGGATATTTCAAAAAACGTTGCAACCGGAGGAAGACAGGAAGACGATACTTTGGTTCGTGGGAACGTTCGCTGGCTAAGAACGGGAAAAAACGAATATAATACGTCATTAATAGGAGCGGTGAAAAACAATTACGCGCAAAGACAGACCCACGTTTATGGTATAAAAGAGGTCGTAGACTAATGTTCTCTTAGGTGGTGCATAGAGACGTTCTCTGGCAATGAACGAGAAAAACGGAGATAATACGTCATATGTGGATCGTAGAGAACAATAGCACGCAAAGACAAAACCACGTAAATGGTATAGCAGAAGTCGTAGTCTTCAAATTTATTATTATTACTATATATATATATATATATATAACATAATCATCATCATCATCATCATAATTAGTTTTGAGCCCACATATCTATGCTCGCATGCATTGAATGCAATATTTTGTGAGGATGTCTATCAGCTGGATGCCCTTCCTGGTACCAAACGTTTCTGTTGTATCTCACAACACACTGTAAAATGTGGATTATTTGTTAAAACTGGAATACAAAAGCGTATATTGGAATACATATTTACAGTTATTTCCTGCGCCTGAGCATACTACATTTTGTATAAACTGTATTCTCTCTGCAATGGAAACTTATTTTTCCAGATCTCTCTATATATAGTACTGAGGTAGATGGCAATAAGAATACCAGCACATTGTTTTATATGACCTTATAGCTGTTCATTGCATTTCATTGGCATATTTTACGTAACAGCAAATTCTCAGATACGCCATCTCCAGAGAAGATCTTACTTTTATAAATCTTAGTGATGTAAGGTTTTTTATTATGTGCAGGGAATAATCATAACACACACAAACACTCGTGCGCGCGCACGTGTGTGTTTGTGTATCAAGTAGAGAGATCAAATTTATTAGAGAATGACAAGTAGATCCAATGCTCAGTATTTTTTTCAAAACTCATGGGGAACAAAAACATCCATGCTACAATCCATAGGGTCAATTCCAATAAGTGCAGGTATACAACATCACAGAACATGGATAGTAAATAATATTCCAATCCTATAGTTGGAATTCATATATATTATTTATTTTACACAAGTTTCACTGTTCTCATATATCATCAATTGAGAGGAACATATGATTTATTTAGAGTAAAAATGTCCCCAAACGTAATACACTATAGCCATATTATCATCAGAAATAACATACAGAACATTCAAAACCTAGTATCACCCATAGAGCCATGGCGTATGCATTATAATAGTACAGAGATAGACACATTTCATTCAGCTGCAACTAGTTTGTGTATGTATTGTACATGCACTTCCAATACGACTGACTTTGTTGAATTAGGCTTAACTTATTACCTGCCCCAAAACAACATATTGTTTCTTACTCCCTGTAGATGAGCTTGCTAACATGTTTATACATTTATATATTTGTCCACGAACTACGTATTTTCCATCGGCAATTGAGAATTAAAACAGCATACATTATGCCAAATTTGCATATGAAGATTCAATACGTGAAGTTCGCAAATAATTCAGCCCCGAAAACAATACATGCATGTTTTGTGCGCGCGCGCGCGCGTGTGTGTATGTATATATATATGTATATATATATATATATATATATATATATATATATATATATATATATATATATATATATGAAAAAAGTCAGGATACTGACGGCTGAGCTAATTCGGATCTAGCTGTCGAGACGGGCGAAGCTCAGCCATCGGGCTCCTGACTCTTTTCCTGTTACCCACTCTACTACTCTAGGTATCGAGTACTCTGGTGCTTTATGGTCCACCAGGTTCCTTACCACAATTTATTTGTTATATATATATATTTATATATAAATAAGAGAGAGAGAGAGAGAGAGAGAGAGAGGGAGAGAGAGAGAGAGAGAGAGAGAGAGAGAGAGAGAGAGAGAGAGAGAGAGAGAGAGAGAGAGAGAGAGAGAGAGAGAGAAATAGATAGAGTGATAGTTATATATTTGCATATGTACAAATACATACCTACATACATACGTTCATAAAAACAACTAAATATAAACCAATATGGATGTGCAGAATACGTTAGAAATATCGATATGAAAACCAGAAACAATAGAAAATTAAAAAAAGAAAACGTTTTAAATATTCACCACTCCTCGTGTAGAAATATTTGATTTTTATGTTGCAATGAGAGAAACAAATATTGTGTAAAAAAAACAAACACTTTTTAAAAAATTGATTTGGTGATGTATTCTTTTTCTTTTTGCATCTTTTAAGGATGATCTCATTAACGACAGGTGAAATCGTGGTAAGAAATAATATATTTTATAATGAAACATTATTTCAAGCAGTTCCAATAAATTAAATTTCTACTTACACACACAGACACACACACACACACATATTCTCTCTCACACACATATATATATATATATATATATACCAGCAGTGGTATCCGGCGTTGCACGGGATAAGGTATTTTGGAACGCGGGCCGCCAACAGACCTAATCGTGGAAAAACTGCATGCCTGGAAAATATGTAAAGAAATATTCTGATACTTTAAGATTTTTCTCGACGAAGCAGGAACAATGCAGGTTTTCACCTAATGCGGACCCTAGGGGATCAAGAAAGTTAATTTTTTTATGTGCATAATATGCCTTGAAATTTCGGGAAAATCGGCCTCAAAAGAGCCCTAAAAAGATGAAAAAATGAAGTTTTTCACCTAATGTGGGCCCTAGGCCATAAAAAAGTTGGATTGTCTATGATCACGATATGAAGAAGAGACTGAATAATACATAGTTACAATTTCAAGGAAATAGGTCTGACGTAACGCCTCAAAAACCCCTAAAAAGCTGCAAAAACGCTGTTTTTCACCTAATGACTAGGCGATAAAAAAGTTGAATTTGTCTATGTGCAAAGCACTCCCTGAAACATAAGTAATACACATGTAAAGTTTGAAAAAATCGGTTGGGTACTTCTTGAGTTTTAGGGATTCAAACTCACAAACACACACACACACACACACACACACACACACACACACACACACACACACACACACACACACACACACACACACATCCTCAGTTTTATATATATATATATATATTATATCAGTTTGACTTAAGAAGTAATGAGGAAATTTCATATTTTCACAATTTTAACCGCATATTCACATTCCAATGTTATTGCTTAAAATATTCTAAACGATGACAATTCGTAGATTTGAGAAGCGAAACAAATTCTACAAGCAAAATAAATTGTTCTTATCCAATGCCACGACATTTTATACAGAAATAGGAAAATAGACAATAACTACTGAAGACCCTCCGTCCATAGAAGGAGTTGAACAATTATTGGTGAACGATTTGGAGTGATGAGAAGTCACATAATGTTAATGTAGATTGGATTAGTCGCTTACAAGCATCCTACCCAAAGTTACAAGAACAAGCATGGGAAGACATCTCTATATGAGTCTTAAGGACAGCACTCAGTAAAGCTCATAAGTGGAAATCTCCTGGTAGAGACAAGGTGCTAACTTTCTGATTCCTCACTCACGTGCACTCACAATATATTAGTCAAATTCTTCAATGGAATTATGAAAGATCCGAAAAATACACCCGACTGGCTAGCAAGTGGCATTATTTACCTTCTCCCCAAGAACAATGAAACTTAGGATCCAAAACACTATCGGCCCATAACCTGCTTGTCCACCACTTATAAGCTAATAACCACTATTCTCATGGAGAAAGCATACGTGTTTTTTTAGGAGAACATCTTTTCTCCATTGAACAAAAAGGGTGCCGACGAGGTTCATATGGTTGCAAAGATCAACTCTTGATTAATCGCATGATCCTTGAGAACTATCATAATAAACACAGAAATCTCAGTTCTGCATGGATCGCCTACAAAAAAGATTCAGAAATCACTGAACATCTTCAAAATATCACCTGTGATATCAAACTTTCTGAATCACAATGTCCTTGTCGAACACAAATCTGCAAGTATTTCATTCCAATGGAGTACTAAGTTCTAAGTATATAAAAATCAACTGTGACCTTTTCCCAAGGTGACTCTCTTTCACCCTTACTTTTTTTGCTTAGCTTTAATACCCTTTGTATCCGAACTTAATAGAATTGGGTACGGTTACAAAATTGAAAACAAGAAAATAAGCTAACTATTTTATATTGATGATTTAAAGCTATATTGCAAAGACAATGCCGAGCTGGAAGGCCTTTTACGGACAGTAAAAGCATTTAGTAATGGCATCAGGATGGAGTTTGGACTTGATAAGAGTGCCAAAGCGACTTTCAAGAAGGGGAAGCTTATCAATGTAAACGCAGTTGAATTAGATACTGAAACAGGCATAAAAGAACTTCAGCAGGGACAAACTTATAAATACTTAGCATTTGGCATTCAGCATTCAAATATGAATGACTGGGATAAGGAATAAAAGTTACAAGAAAGTACGCGAAGTTCTGAAATCAGAACAAAATGCTCACAAGGTGTTAGCCATAAATTCCTTGGCAGCTCAAGTTGTCACTTATAGCTTCGGTGTGTTGAATTGGAATATGCGTAAAATTAAAAGAATCGATACCAAAACCCATAAGTTATTGACTTGTAATAGGATGCACCACCCGAAAGCAGATTTGGATCGTCTTTACCTTACTAAAACTTAAGGAGGCCGTGGCTTGATCCAATTTGAACTTAGCTACAAGACCACCACTATTGGACTGGCCAAATAACTTGAAATAACAAACGACTGTATGCTGAAACTTGTTGAAAAATATGAGAAGCTTCATTCTATCTTGAAGGAGAGCAAAACATATGCTACTGATCTCATGCTTGAGCCCCATGCTGGACAGACCGAGGAAATCGTTGCAATTGTTGCTGCTAAGCACACACAATTAATGGCAAAAGCAAAAGGGCAAGAGCCATTATCATCAAATTGGGAGCAGAAACCTCTGCATGGCAAATATGTGGCCCGTAGCAGACAATTTGATGTTGACCAAAAACACTCCCATCAGTGGCTACGTATCTCAGGGTTAAAAGCAGAGAGCAAAAGCTTCATCTTAGCTGCCCAAGATCAAAGCTTACTGACACGGAATTACCAGGCCAATGTGTTGAAAAATGGAGTAAATCCAAAGTTCCGATTCTGCAATGTTGAGGTTGAAACTGTGGACCACCTAGTTTCTGATGTGAAGTTTTAACCCCAGTAGAGTACAAATATAGACATTACAGAGTTAGCCAATATCTACACTGAATAATATGTCGGCATTATAAAATCAAATCTGCTGACATCAATCATCACCCTGAGGCTGTATATGAAGGAGAAAAAGTAACAATTCTTTGGGACTTTCCTGTACATACTGACTGGACAATAAAAGCTAATAGACCAGACATCATTGTAAAAGACCAATATAGCAAGGTCTGTATACTGATTGATATGAGCATCACATGAGATCACAATATCGGGGCAAAAAAAATTGGACAAGCTAAGAAATATAAAGATCGGCTTATTGAAATCGAAAGGGCACCTCAAGGCCGTTACAATACCAATGATTGTGGGAGCACTGGGAATGATCAACAACGGAACAGAACAGTATTTGAATGATTCCTGGGTTACACTCTCTGCAAGTGATGTAAAAATTTGTTTTAAATGGTACTGCACATTTATTGAGAAGAGCTGATATCCCCCTAGTAGGGATGTATGTGTGGGGCGGGTGGGGGAGTAGAGCACTATCTCTGTAAGAATGATATCCCGCTGTAAGAATGATAAGCTGTAAATTATATACAATGTGGTATGTTAACTGGCTTCCGAATGTATACAGTGAATTTATTTGCTCTAGGTGTCAGGAAGACTCTCGGCATATATCAAAAACAATAATGAAGGAAAAGGAAAAACAATAATAATAAAAATATAGTAATAATAATAATAATAATGTTTTCTTTATTAACCACAAGGGTTCACATAAAGTAGACATTAAGGACAGTACAGGACAATACAGGACGGTACAAATGGGCATTTCTGCGTGTAAAAAAACAGAGGTTGAAATAAAATAACAAAGAAAAATTCCCCAATAGGGGGGAGACTTCCAAGGGACATTTGTGGAGAAAGCCCATTAAAAGACCACAGTGGCCCTGACCACCAGGGCAAGTGCCCTCTCCCAGTTTTCCAGCTTTAATTTACAGACACATACTCAGAGAAGGCCCATTCATTCGGGCCATACTTGCTTCTCTCACCCATCTTTCAACAAAATGCTGGGAAGAGAGCACTTCCCTCTCTACCCTGATTTTCCTTTTCAAATGAAATTTGAAAAAGTTAATCAGGGCATCACCGAAGAGGTAAGTGCTCGTCTTCAGCCCTTTCAAACGTGTCCACCATACTATCTATTTCGCCATGGCCACCAGACAGATAAAAACTGCCTGCCCTTCCCGGCGGGGAAATCCTCACGATGGACTCAGCTGATAGCTGGATAGGTCCTACACGTGACAGCAGGTGTTCGACATAAACCCACAAGTCAGCAATGCTCGGACACTGGACGAGTGCGTGCAGGACGGTTTCGTCGCCCTGCGCGCATCTCGGACATGCCCGGCTGACGGCACCTCCATGCCTGTAGAGTTTATCCCGAACTGGCAAGGCTCCTCGGTAGCACTGCCAGGCCAGAGATTTCTGGAAGTTGTCCATAGGCCCTGGCCCGAAAGTTCTTCCGAAGAGATTGGCTAGTTGATTTTCGTCGACGCCTAGAGTTTCCCCAAGTACATCGTCGCTCTTCCCCTCCACTAATCCTCTATAGAACGCCGAGGTGGAGTTTCCACCGATCACATTGCCCGATCGGTCGAGGGCTGTGAGCGCCTGAAGACATTCCAGTCTCCAGGCGCTCCCTCTCGGTCTTCGCTTGACCCAGGACTGCAGCTCCGTCAAGGAAACGAGCTGGGGAAAAACGCGTCTAGCAAACGGCGACCACACCTGATCACCGTCGAGCAAGAGGTGGAGATGTCGTAGCCTGAGCGCGTGCCTGCGCATCATCAGCCACGGCATGCCCAGCCCTCCACGTAGCGGGTGTTGACAACAGATGGACCGCCTGACCATCGGAGCACGTCCCTTCCACAAAAAGCGAAAGAGCAAACGCTCCATCGCAGTCAGGCGAGGCTTAGGACAAGGTACGACGGTTAGGCGGTAGCAGAGGACAGACGTGATGTACGCGTTAGCCACCTCCGCTCGACCTTTCAGGGATAGCTTCCTCTCCGCCCATTTCTGGGTGAGAGAAGCCACCCTGCTCGTCACCTCGTCCCAGTTTTTGTCCGTCTGGAGGTCTGGACCGAACCAGGCCCCTAGCAATTTAACCGGTCCGTCCGTCCAGCGCCCGACGACGCTGTTGGACGGCATGGACCTGCCTCTCCAGGTGCCGAGCTGCAGGCCCACTGACTTTTCCTGGTTGATCATTGCTCCTGTCACCGCTTCGTATTCTCTTAGTGTAGTGCCGATCGCCTCGATGTGTTTAGCGTTCGACACCACTACGGTGACATCGTCGGCATATGCTGACACGGATCTCTCGCATCCTAGTTCGCGCGGGACCCCACTCCACGTCTCCAGTTTATGCAGTAATGGCTCGAGAGTCAATACGTACAATAGGGACGAGAGGGGACATCCTTTGCGGACCGAGCGCATGATGTTGAACGGTTCCGAAAGGTGACCGCTCACTCTCACTACAGAGCAGATGTCGCTGTGCATGGCAGCGATCCAGCCTCTGAAGACGGGCCCAAAGCCAGCCGCCCTCAGGACTGCCGCTAGGTAACGATGGTCGACCCTATCGAAGGCTTTCGACTGATCTATATTGATCAAAGACCCACCCGTGCCCGGTTCCCTAGCTACCCTCTCTACGATGTATCGCATGAGGTGGAGGTTGCCGTGGATGGATCTGTCGGGAATGGCGCATGTCTGTGCCTCTCCCACCAGACCACCAACGACAAGCGCCAACCCATTTCCTAGCACCTTGGCCAACATCTTGAACTCTGTGTTTAGCAGAGTTATGGGCCTAAAATTATCTATGTTATCCCCCTCGTTCGGATCCTTTCTCAGCAGCGCCACCGCTCCTCGGCTCACAGAGCTGGGAATTCTCCCGTTCTGTTGCCAGTTGCAGTAGACGTCCGCCAAGAGGCCTCCGAACAAGTTTGGCATTTGTACGTAAAGTTCATAGGGCAGACCATCCAAACCAGGCGATTTACCCCTTGTGCAACTAGTCATTGCATCCCGTAATTCAGCGGTTGTTATCGGCTTTTCGCAACACTCCGCCTCAGTGGCCGAAAGCCGCGGCAGTCCGTTGAGGTAGACACTAAAGTCCATCCCTCGATCCGGCCCGCCACTGCCTTCGAACAGTTGAGCGAAGTGTCGCTGAAAAGCTTCACACATTTGCCCGGGATCGAGTAGCATGCGCCCGTCGTGGTCCACCAAAGACCGGATCGTGACTTTGTTGCCACGACGCGCCTCCGCCACTCGGGCCCATTGAACGGCTTTCGTCCCCTCGTGTCTGAGAGCACGAACCCTAGCTCTGACAACGCAGCCTTCGTGCTTTGCATTGAAGAATTGGTCAAGGGCCAATTTCGCCGCAAGTACGTCGGTCGCGATGCCTTTGCTAAGCGCCTCATCTAATTTTCTAACTAATTCTCCCTCTGCTCTATTTTTCTCTATTGCTAAAGTCTTACTAAACCTAATGGACTCTATTCTAATTGCTCTTTTCAGAGCAAACCACCACTTGTTGTTGACGATGGCCCCCGTCAACGCCCGCTTAACTAGTTCGCTAATCCGGTCTCTGTAGGCCTTGCGCGCTGGTAAGGACGCGTTTAGCTTCCAGTAGCCAGGTCCTCGTCTATGAAGCCTATCTAAGTCAAGCACACAGATCACGAATTTGTGGTCCGTGTAGCTGACTATCTTGAATTGTGGACAGCCTATGCTAGACCTATCTATTTCCCTACAAAATACTCTATCTAGATATGATCTGGATGACCCAATGTGATTTGTCCAAGTCCACATTGGCACATTCGGGAAATCTAATCGGTACCTGTCAGACAGTTCAAAACGTCTGAGTAGGTTGGTGAGACTCTTGCACCCTCCTTTCCAATCCACTAATCCCACACAATCCCAGCGTGCATCTAAGATCCCGTTCCAGTCTCCCACTAATACTAAAGAGCGGGACGTTCCAAGAAAGGTCTCAAGACCCCGGAAGAAATCAGGCCGCCCTGCTCCTGTCGGGGCATAGACGGCCACTAACCTGAAAGCTTGCCCGTTTCCGCTGGTCACGTCCAGCACCACCAACTTATCTTCTGGGTCCAGGAAGATAGCCCGTATGGCAAGATCCAAACCTCTCCGAAAAAGCACAGCAACTCCTCCCCCCGATCCCGGACGGCTGGGAGATGCGTACACATCGTAGCCGCCGAAGATCGGCGCGAAAGCCTGTGCTTCGGAGATTCTGGTCTCGCTGATGGCCACTACATCTATGTTTAGTGACCTGAGGTCGTTGAGCAGGTGGCTCTGCTTCCATGACGACCCCAAGCCACGCGCATTTATGCTGCCTATTCTGAGTGAGGTCATGTTGAAAAGGAGTGGAAAAGATGGGAAAGACCACTTACCTTACTTCTCGTAGGGGAAGGACGGTTTTTCCATCCTTTTCACTGCTTGTGGCCTCCTCAGGAAGGATGTCCTTATAAATCCTCCTGGAGAGTGTTTGTCGGAAGCCTCCGATGTCTTTGGGGAATTTTTGTTTTAGTGTCATGTACCTTTTCTGTGTGATGCGAGTGATTTGTATGTGTGGAGGTGGTGTGAATTTTGGGGTTGTTGTGTAGTCTTTTTCTGTGATGCTGGTGTTGTGTTGGATGTAGTGTAATAATTGCTTGTTGTTCAAATTTAATGCTGTGTAGTGTGTATCGTTTTGGTTGTTTTGTTTGCGTTTGTTGTGGGTTTGTTTCTGTTTCGCATTTTGGTGACTTTTGTGGTGTAGGTGATGGTGGTGCTGGGGTTAATGATGGTGATGGTGTTGGTGTTTGGGTTGATGGGGTTGGTGATGCTGGTGTGGATGGTGGCATATCTGTCCTAACTTTTTTGTTTCTTAATTTATTTGTTTCCCTCTGTATTTTGTTTTTGGAGGGGGAAGGAAGAGAATTTTTTCTTTTTTGACTTCTTTTTTTTTCCGGATATCGTTTCCCACTCCTCGTCGTCACAATCTGTCTCCAGGTGTGATAGGCCGGGGAGTGGAAAATCCTCCACAGCCGTTAGTTTTGGTTGTGGTGTGGTGGATGGTGTAGGCGCTGGTGCTAGTTCTGAAGCGTTGGGTGGTGGTGGTGTTGGTTTTGCTGGTGGTGGTAGTGATGTTGGTTTTGCTACTGTTGCTGGGGTTGTTGCTGTCATAGTTGCTTCTATTGTTGCTGCAACAGTTGTTGCTGTCATCTCTGCTACTTTTGGTGTTGATGGTTGTGTCACTGGGCTGGGTAGGAGAGGTTTCCTCAACCTTTTAGCCTGAGGGCAAAAAGCCCTTAGGTGGGTTCCTTCACCACAAACGACACACCTAGGTCTTCTGCCCTCGACAATTACCGTGTGGTGGCTGCCGTCAGTGAGGTCTATTACCTCTGGGATCTCCTCAATGCTTTTTTGGTCCGCTTGGATCAGGAGCTCCATCCCAGATCCGGACCACTTTTCCTGCTTTTCTTTTGCTATTGCTATTATTTTCGTGTTGGCTTCGATGCCGGCGAGGACGGCCGCTATTAGCCAGGGAATTTCGATGGCCGGTGGAACGTGGGTCACCCTGATCTTTACGAGTCTCTGGCCACAATAGCTTGGGACGAGTGTGAAGTCGTCACTTTTTAATGGCGCCATGGAGTGTTCTCTAGCCTCCTCTGGTGTTTCAAAGAACACGTCCACGGTTCCATAATTTTTGCCCACGTCTGATGTGGGTTTTTCTTGCCCACACATGTCCCAAAGCTTTTGGGATTTGAGACTCGGATGCCCGTACCACTCGGCGCGATTTTACATTTATTGTTCTATACGACACGGTGCATAGGCGCCGATGCTCCATTTTATTAGGTGGGGGGGTTAGGCTGACCCTGTACCCATCTTTCTTTACCATTTGTTTGGCATTTTCTAAATCTTCCTGAGTTACCGTAAAAGCTTCGAATTGTTTTGCTACTCTGGCGAAACTGAGGGGGGGGGGTTATAATGTCATTGTTGTTGTTGTTGCTATCGTTAATATTAATTTTAGTTTCAGTTGTGGTGGTGGTGACGTCAGTCGTCTTTGGTGGGGAAGAGTCCATTTTGCTTGATTTCGTTTCGACATCACGAGTTAATTTATTTTTTTCTGCTTTTGTTTCTGTTGTCGCGGTGGTGGTGGAGGTGGTTGTCGCGGTGGTGGTGGTGGAGGCTTTAACACCTGCAGTCATTGGTAATGGCGGGAAATGAATATCTGCCTGAGACAAATTTAAAATATTGCTACTGCTTATATTTTTTTTTGTGTTGGCAAACGTAGTAACATTTACAATGGTGGTGTCGGTGTGAGGTGTTATTTTGTGAGGAAGGCTTTCAGCTGCTTCGTGCAGAGGTGAAGTAGCCATTTTGTTTCAAAGAAATTTTTTGATAATAATAAAAATTAAAATTGTGGGCACAAGGCCCCAATCTTTTTGGGTGTCCTTTTCGGAAAACAATGTATGTGCGCTTATAAACAGTTAACAATAAAATTTTCCATAAATGACAATTTTTAACAAACGGAAATAACAAACCTTTGCGGAGCTCACGATGATACGATTTACTACGTAGGTCGCCAATAATAATAATAATAATAATAATAATAATAATAATAATAATAATAATGATTACTTTATTAACCACAAGGGTTTACATAAAGTAGACATTAAGGACAGTGCAGGACAATACAGGACGGTACAAATGGGCATTTCTGCGTGTAAAAAACAAAAAAAAGACGATGTAACAAAAAAATAACAATGAAAAATTCCCCAATAGGGGGAGACTTCGGAGGGACATTTGTGGAGAAAGCCCATTAAAATGCCACAGTGACCCTGACCACCAAGGCAAGTGCCCTCTCCCAGTTTTCCACCTTTAATTTACAGATATATACTCAGAGTAGGTCCATTCACTCAGGCCATTCTTGCTTCTCTCACACATCTTTCAACAAAATGCTGGGAAGAGAGCACTTCCCTCTCTACTCTGATTTTCCTTTTCAAATGAAATTTGAAAAAGTCAATCAGAGCATCACCGAAGAGGTAAGTGCTCGTCTTCAGCCCTTTCAAACGTGTCCACCATACTATCTCTTTCGCCATGGCCACCAGACAGATAAAAACTGCCTGCCCTTCCCGGCTAAAGGAGGAGGGCGGGGCAATCCTCATGATGGACTCAGATGATAGCCGGATCCGTCCTACACGCGACAGCAGGTGTTCGACATAAACCCACAATCAGCAATTTTCGGACACTGGACGAGTGCGCGCAGGACGGTTTCGTCGCCCTGCGCGCATCTCGGACATGCCCGGCTGACGGCACCTCCATGCCTTTAGAGTTTAGCCCGAACTGGCAAGGCTCCTCGGTAGCACTGCCAGGCCAGAGATTTCTGGAAGTTGTCCATAGGCCCCGGCCCGAAAGTTCTTCCGAAGAGATTGGCTAGTTGATTTTCGTCGACGCCTAGAGTTTCCCCAAGTACGTCGTCGCTCTTCCCCACATCTAATCCTCTATAGAACGCCGAGGTGGAGTTTCCACCGATCACATTGCCCGATTGGTCGAGCGCTGTGAGCGCCTGAAGACATTCCAGTCTCTAGCCGCTCCCTGTCGGTCTTCGCTTGACCCAGGACTGCAGCTCCGTCAAGGAAACGAGCTGGGGAAATACGTGTCTAGCAAACGGCGACCACACCTGATCACCGTCGAGCAAGAGGTGGAGATGTCGTAGCCTGAGCGCGTGCCTGCGCATCATCAGCCACGGCATGCCCAGCCCTCCACGTAGCGGGTGTTGACAAAAGATGGACCGCCTGACCATCGGAGCGCGTCCCTTCCACAAAAAGCGAAAGAGCAAACGCTCCAGCGCAGTTAGGCGAGGCTTAGGACAAGGTACGACGGTCAGGCGGTAGCAGATGACAGACGCGATGTACGCGTTAGCCACCTCCGCTCGAACTTTCAGGGATAGCTTCCTCTCCGCCCATTTCTGGGTGAGAGAAGCCACCCTGCTCATCACCTCGTCCCAGTTTTTTGTCCGTCTGGAGGTCCGGACCGAACCAGAACCTTAGCAATTTAACCGGTCCATTCGTCCAGCGTCCGACGGCGCTGTTGGACGGCATGGACCTGCCTCTCCAGGTGCCGAGCTGCAGGCCCACTGACTTTTCCTGGTTGATCATTGCTCCTGTCACAGCTTCGTATTCTCTTAGTGTAGTGCCGATCGCCTCGATGTGTTTGGAGTTCGACACCTCTACAGTGACATCGTCCGCATATGCTGACACGGATCTTCCGCATCCTAATTCGCGCCGGACGCCCCTCAACGTCTCCAGTTTATGCAGTAATGGCTCGAGAGTCAATACGTACAAGAGGGACGAGAGGGTACATCCTTGGCGGACCGAGCGCATGATGTTGAACGGTTCCGAAAGGTGACCGCTCACTCTCACTACAGAGCAGATGTCGCTGTGCATGGCAGCGATCCAGCCTCTGAAGACGGGCCCAAAGCCAGCCGCTCTCAGGACATCCGCTAGGTAACGATGGTCGACCCTATCGAAAGCTTTCGACTGATCTAAATTGATCAAGGACCCACCCGTGCCAGGTTCCTTAGCTACCCTCTCTACGATGTATCGCATGAGTTGGAGGTTGTCGTGTATGGATCTGTCGGGAATGGCGCATGTCTGCGCCTCTCCCACCAGTCCACCAACGACAAGCGCCAACTCTTTGCTAGCACCTTGGCCAAAATCTTGAACTCTGTTTAGCAGAGTTATGGGCAGGAAATTATCTATGTTATCCCCCTTGTTCGGATCCTTTCTCAGCAGTGCCACCGCTCCTCGGCTCACAGAACTGGGAATTCTCCCGTTCTGTTGCCAGTTGCAGTAGACGTCCGCCAAGAGGCCTCCGAACAAGTCTGGTATCTGTACGTAAAGTTCATAGGGCAGACCATCCAAACCAGGCGATTTACCCCTTGTGCAGCCAGTCATTGCCTCCCTTACTTCAGCGTCTGTTATCGGCTTTTCGCAACACTTCGCCTCAGTGGCCGAGAGCCGCGGCAGTCCGTCGGGGTAGACACTAAATTCCATCCTTCGACCCCAGCCCATCGCTGCCCCCGAACAGCTGAGCGAAGTGTCGCTGAAAAGCTTCACACATTTGCCCGGGATCGAGTAGCATGCGCCCGTCGTGGTCCACCAAAGACCGGATCGTGACTTTGTTGCCACGACGCGCCTCCGCCACTCGGGCCCATTGAACGGCTTTCGTCCCCTCGTGTCTGAGAGCACGCACCCTTGTTCTGACAACGCAGCCTTCGTGATTTGCATTGAAGAATTGGTCAAGGGCCAATTTCTCCGCAGCACGTCGGTCGCGATGCCTTTGCTAAGCGCCTCGTCTAATTTTCAAACTCATTCTCCCTCTGCTCTATTTTTCTCTATTGCTAAAGCCTTACTAAACCTAATCGATTCTATTCTAATCGCTCTTTTCAGAGCAAACCACCACTTGTTGTTGACGATGGCCCCCGTCAACGCCCGCTTAACTAGTTCGCTAATCCGGTCTCTGTAGACCTTGCGCGCTGGTAAGGACGCGTTTAGCTTCCTGTAGCCGGGTCCTCGTCTATGAAGCCTATCTAAGTCAAGCACACAGATCACTAATTTGTGGTCCGTGTATCTGACTATCTTGAATTGTGGACAGCCTATGCTAGACCTATCTATTTCCCTGATCTGGATGACCCTATGCGATTTGTCCAAGTCCACATTGGCATACTCGGGACATCCAATCGGTACCTGTCAGACAGTTCAAAACGCCTGAGCAGGTTGGTGAGGCTCTTGTACCCTCCACCCCTATCCGCTAATCCCCCACAGTCCCAGCGTGCATCTAAGATCCCGTTCCAGTCGCCCACTAACACTAAAGAGCGGGACGTTCCAAGAAAGGTCTCCAGACGCCGGAAGAAATCAGGCCGCCCTGCTCCTGTCGGGGCATATACGGCCACTAGCCTGAAAGCTTGCCCGTCTCCGCTGGTCACGTCCAGCACCACCAACTTACCCTCTGGGTCCAGGAAGATGGCGCGTATGGCGAGATCCAAACCTCTCCGAAAAAGCACAGCAACTCCTCCCCCCGATCCAGGACGGCTGGGAGATGTGTACACATCGTAGCCGCCGAAGATCGGTGCGAAGGCCCGTGCTTCGGAGATTCTGGTCTCCCTGATGGCCACTACATCTATGTTTAGTGACCTGAGGTCGTTGAGCAGGTGACCTTGCTTCCATGACGACCCCAAGCCACGCGCATTTATGCTGCCTATTCTGAGTGAGGTCATGTTTAAAATAGAGTGGAAAAGATGGGAAAGACCACTTACCGTACTTTTCGGAGAGGAGGGATGGTTTTTACATCCCTTTTCACTTGAACGTCTGGTGAAGGGACCGCTGAATCGTCCCTTCGGCTGGTCGTCGGCTCTTCTATGAGTATGTCCGAATATACTCTTCAGTTGATAGTTCCTCCTAGGTCCCTGAAATCAGCAACTGCGTTGGGGAATTTCGTTTTGATGTTTGTGTATTGTTTCTGTGCTATTTTTAGCAGTCTTATGTTAGTTGGCGTTTTGATTGGTGCTGGTATTATGTAGTCGTGTTGTGAAATGTCTCTGTGTTCAATTATGTACGTCATTAGTTTCTTGTTGTGTGTATTTATTGCCGTGCATTTGTTTTTCTGGGGGTGGGGTGTGGTTCTGCTATTTTCTTGTCGTTGTTGCTGGGTGTGTGTGTTTTGTTGTTGTGTTTGCGATGTTGGTGCTTGTGGTGGTGGTGTTGGAGGTGTTGTTGGCGGTGGGGTTGTCGCCGGTGGTGATGGTGGTGCTAGTGTGGGTGGTGATGGTGTTGGTGGTGTTATTGCTGTGAGTCTATTTGCAGTAGACTTTACCTTTTTTTCATTTCTTTCCTCCCTTTTCAAAGGCGACGATGCGCTACTTCTGCGTTTGTGCCTTCTTAAGACCTTTTGCCATCCCTCTCCCACCTCACACTCCATGTCTGATTCTCTGAGCTCGGGGAGGGGTACCAGCTCCACTCTTTCACTTGTTGTTGTTGGTGATGTTTGCACTGGAGTCTCTGTTGCAGCTGCATTTGGTATTGCTGTTGTTGTTGTTAATACTTCCACTGCTGCTGCTGGTTTTGATTTCCGTGGCGTGGGTATGGGTTCCACGGACCTATCGTTCCTGGTTGCCGCTTGTACTGTTGCTTGTAGCCGTGGAGCCGGTTTCGGAAGGAGGGGTTGTTCTCCTTTCTCAGGGTCTTCTCGTTGCAGAAGTCCCTGAGGTGAGTCTTCGATCCACAGCGAAAGCATTTCGGGCGTTTGCCCTAAAAACTTATGGGCAGTTGAGTGCCGTTATCGAAGTCTATCACATCCGAGATAGCTTCGATGCACTCCTGGTTGGTTTGGATTAACATCTCAATGGAGGTGCCGATCCAATCTTCTCTTACTTTTTTCTGTACTTGCAGTACAGTTGTTTGTCCTCGATTCCGACGAGGACAGACGCGGCCAGCCAAGAAGGGGCCATCCCGGGGTGACGTGGGTCAGTTTGACCTTCACAATTTTTTGCCCGCAGTAGGAGGGCACCAACACCATTTCCTCGCTCCTTAGGGTCACTACGGATTGAGCCTTTGCCTCCTGGGGTGTGGCAAAAAGTACGTCTACGGTGGCATATTTTTTTCCTCGGGTGATGTGCGTTTTCCGCTGCCATACAGACCCCAAGGCTTTTTGTATTTGAGCCTCCGTCGCTCTTTCAAGTCTACGGGATTTTGTACTTACTGTACGGTACGTGACCGTACAGTGCTGTTGGGTTTCGAAACATTTTTCCGCTGCCTTGCAGATTGCTCGGTGTCCAGTTTTTGTCACCATCTTCTTCGGTTCCTCTAATTCCTCATTTGTTATGAGGATTGTTTCCAGGTTCTTCGCGATACCTGCAAAAGAGATTGGTTTTTCTTTGCTGCTGTTGTTGTTGTTGTCGTCAGAGCTGCTGTTACTTTTGTTGTTGCTGCAGGTACTACGACTACTGCCGCCGCTGCTGTTGCTGTGGTTGTTGTTGGTGTTGCTGCTGCTAATGCTGCTAATGCTTGTTTATGCTGCTGCTGATGCTGTTGCGGCTGCTACTGTTGTTTTCATTGTCACTGTTGCTGTTGTTATTACGGCTGCTACTGCTATTATTCCTGACGTCAGACGAATGAAATGGGTTTTCGTATTTCCCGCACACCTGTTTCGTTGTCGTCGTCGTCGTCGTGGAGAAATCTTGCACGCTTTGCACGAGACTTTTCTTTTCTGTCGTCGCTTGCGAAAGAGAAGGGAGGGAGAGAGACACATTTAAAGACGGGAGGGAGAGAGACAATCTTCTCTCTGCTGTAGTGACGATTGAGGAAGAAGAAGACGGAATGAGTAGGAGTGACCTATGAAAATTCTTTTTCGTAGCCATGTTGTTTTTTTTTGTTTAAAATAAATATTGGGTACAAAATCCCAATAAGCTTTTATTTAACCCCGAAGGGCCAAATAACGGGCAGAAAGACCCCTCTCACGAGGAGGAGGGTGTTTTTGTCTACAAGTTGGTTTAAGTTTTAAACAATTTACAATTGTTATAGCGTTCAAAATTTACAATACCTTACAGAGCCGAGCCTCCGTCAACCATAGCATTCAATAATAATAATAATAATAATAATAATAATAATAATAATAATAATAATAATAAGGGAAGAAGACGCACGAGGTGAAGGAGTTCATGAAATCGCTCCCGTAAGTTTTGAATTTTTAACATATTTAAATCATTTGTGAAATAACAACTCTTAGTACAAATGCTACGTAAAGCACCCGGCTTGAGCCCCAAAAAATTCGGACCCAAAATATATTGTTATAAGGCTCAAATATTCAAATATTCAACTTTGTATTGTACACTGTATATCCAAAAAAAAATGGCTATAAATGGAAGAAGAAGAAGAACCCCCCCCCCCCCTTCCTCTCCTCTGGCTACACTATATAGGACAGCTAAACTCACCAACACCAGAAACTAGATACACCGCCCACCCCATCATCTGCGTACACTAAACACAACAGCATTTTCACCTTCACCGCCACCGCTCACTACGGCCATCATTACCACCACTATCCCATCACCGCCGCCACCACCCCTTGACTCCTTCACTGCTGCTGCCACCGCTACAGCACCATCACTACAGTAATACGGCTCAAATATTCAAATATTCAACTTTGTATTGTACACTGTATATCCCAAAAAAAAAAAAAATAAAAAAAAATAAAATGGCTATAAATGGAAGAAGAAGAACCCCCCCCCCCCTCCTCTCCTCTGGCTACACTATATAGGACAGCGAAACTCACCAACACCAGAAACTAGATACACCACCCACCCCATCATCTGTGTACACTAAACACAACAGCATTTTCACCTTCACCGCCACCGCTCACTACGGCCATCATTACCACCACTATCCCATCACCGCCGCCACCACCCCCTGACTCCTTCACTGCTGCTGCCACCGCTACAGCACCATCACTACAGTAATACGGTCGCATCACCGCCACCACTGCCTCGGTATCGACATCACCGCCACCACTGTCTCAGTATCGCCAACGCCGCTAGTCTCTGCTGGCTACCACTTCCACATTATAGAATTCCTACTACTAACAAAGAGGAAGGCATCAAAATATATAGATAGACTCAAAAGAAAAAAGAAAAAACAAACAACAAAAGCAGCACAGCAACAACAGTAAAACACGAGAAAAACAGAGAAAAACAAAAACAAAAAAAGAAACCCCAAAAACGTAAAGAAAATAAGAATGAAGAGAGAAGCAGGCGGACGGACAGAGAAGAGGGGGGAAAAAGTAAAACTTAAAAAACAAAAACTAAGTCAGACATTCGAATACTACATTACAATGAAACTTATGCTTATTCATTTTTGGGGCCCTTTCTGCCCGTGTGTTTGTTTGTTTATGTGTGTCCGTATACAGCGTGGTGATAATGCCACACAAGGGCCAAGTGGGATGGCGGATCCACAGATGGCTATGTAAACATACATTCGCCAATCCTCGATAAGAGTGTTTAAATATCGAACATAAACAGTTCGAATAACGGTGAAATGGAGACTAGAACGTCATGTGACAGACTCTCACCCAACAGGTGCCCCCTGGCTCAGCAGCAGGAACGTGACTGTCAACCAAATACTGCTGATGTTGGAGGAAGAAGAAGAAGGAAAGGGGCCAGAACCAACTGGACGAAAGAATTGAATAGAACTGTTATGCAATGCTACCTGAAAAGTAACCCCAAGGAGAGGGGCTACAGGAGACGGATGCATAACATCTGGAACGAGATTGGTTTATTTAAATTAGATGAACAAAAATTGGCCGGGCAGGCTCGGGTAATAAGAACTAATGGGTGGATAAGCGAGCTGGAACTGGAGGAACTGAGCAGAGAGAATGGCTTGGAGATGGCGGGTGTAGTATGCCAGACAAGCGAGCCGGCGGGAAATGAAGGTGAGGAGGTCCTGAGAACGGAGGAACCACCCGAAGCAGACAATGATCTGAATACTGAGATAAATAATACCTGGAACAGAGATACGGCCACTGAGGAGATGAATGCTGACGGGCTAGGACAAGATTCGGTTGACATCCTAAATTTAGTGGTAGATGAGTTGAACAATGATAGTGGGAGACCTATGAATCTAAGATTTGTAGACAGGAAAAAGTTAAAAGAAACAACAGCTAAGGTAAACAAATTCATCCCATACCTTGAGGCGAGGAGTCTTCACCAGTGCAACAATATCCTCAAAGCAACAGCAAATACGGTGAGGAAACTACTTGGTATAAAAGCGAGAGGAAACAACAGACAAGAAAGAGCAGAGCCGTGGTGGAAGAAGCGACTGAGTGGGCAAATCGGGGAAATGAGAAATGACATAGGAAAGCTTGAGTCACAACTGAATGGGACACTAAAAAACATAGGCACTAAAAATAGACTGGAAATAAAATACAAAACTAGGAGTAAAAAGCTAAATATTATCATAGAGGAATTGAAGCAACGCATTGTAGCAAAGAGTGCCAAAATCAGGCGATACGAGAACAGAGTCAGTCAGTATAAACAGAACCGCATGTTCGACAACAACCAGAAGATGCTGTTTGGACAGCTTGAGGGGAAAGAAAGAAGCAACGACTTGATCCCTGGGGCGGAACAAGCTAAAACATTCTGGAGAGGAATATGGGAGCAGGATGTTAGACACAATGCCCAGGCAGGGTGGATTGAGACAGTACAGAGGGAGATCGGTGAGCAGGCACAGCAACAGACTGATTTGAGTATCACAGTTGAAACTCTTAAGGGGCAAGCCAAAAAACTAACCAACTGGAAATCACCAGGCCCAGATGGTGTGCAGGGGTATTGGATTAAACATTTAACATCCCTCCACCCGAAGCTGACGGCCATGTTCAATGACTGCTTGGTGTCGGGTGAGGTGCCAGAGTGGTTGACAAAAGGTACCACAGTTCTGATAATGTAAGACCGAATCAAGGGTAATGATGTTACCAACTATAGACCTATCACATGTCTGCCCGTAATGTGGAAACTGTTGACGAGCATTGTGTCTGAGGAAATCTACCATCACCTCCACACAAACAACTTGTTGCCGGACGAACAGAAAGGATGCCGAAAGAAGTCACGTGGTACAAAGGACCAGTTGCTTATTGATAAGATGGTAATGGGGAATTGCAGGAGGAGACACACTGATCTTGCCATGGGATGGATAGACTACAGAAAGGCATTTGACATGGTGCCTCATTCCTGGATCACCAAAAGCCTGGAGATCTTCAGGGTGGCAGATAACATCAGACAGTTGCTGGGCAGGAGTATGGGGTCCTGGGAGACAGAGTTGACATCAACTGGAGTATCCTTGGGAAGCGTGAAGATCAAGAGAGGTATCTTCCAGGGAGATAGCCTGTCCCCTCTGTTGTTTGTCCTTGCCCTGATGCCCTTGACCATTATGCTGCGAAAAGTGAGAGCAGGATACAAGTTGGGAAGGGGAGAGCTTACCATCAATCACCTCCTCTTCATGGACGATCTTAAGCTCTTCGGGAAAAGTGAGAAGGAGTTGGATGTGCTTGTTGACACTGTCCGTATTTTCAGCAGTGATATATGTATGCAGTTTGGTATTGGTAAATGTGGAGTCATTGTGATGAGGAGGGGTAGGTTGAGCAGAAGTAACGGGATCCAGATACCAACAGGTGAGATGATAAAGGAAATTGACTCTGAGGAAGGATACAAGTATTTGGGCGTTCTGGAGGCTGATGGCATAAAGAACAAAAAAATGAAGGAATTGTTAAGAACTGAATACATTCGGAGAGTTAGGAGCGTATTGAAGTCACATCTGAACAGCAGAAATGCCATAAGCGCAGTAAATTCCCGAGCTGTGTCTATTATTAGGTACAGTGCGGGAATTCTGAGATGGAATGTTGCTGAACAAAAAGAAATGGATAGGAAGACTAGGAAGCTATTGACTATCTACAACATGTTCCACAAGAGGAGTGATGTCGATAGACTCTACCTAAGGAGATCTGAGGGTGGAAGAGGTCTTATCAGCATAGAGGACTGTGTTCAGATGGAGAAAAGCAACCTATACAAATACGTGACCTATAGTAAGGAGCCAATGCTCAGAGCTGTACTGAAGGAGGGGACAGTAGGCCAGGGGATACCCAAGGAGGAAATAACATCAAGGAGGAAGAGCAGCCTTAAGGGAAAATCCCTTCATAGTACCTTCTTTGAGAAAACTGAATTTAGAGATCCACAGACATGGAACTGGTTGAGAAGAGGAGACCTCAAAAAGGCTACAGAAGGAATGCTAATGGCTGCGCAGGAGCAGGCCCTCAAAACGAAGTGGTTGAAGCACCATATCTACAAGGAGGAGGCTAGCCCACTGTGCAGGATCTGTGGAGAGAGAGAGGAGACTGTGGCTCACATTGTGTCCGAGTGTAAACACCTAGCCCAGACCCACTATAAGGGCTGGAGACACGATGTGATGGGCAGGGTGATCCACTGGCACCTGTGCAAAGTAAACAATCTACCACATTCTGAGAAATGGTATGAGCATAGGCCAGAGGCGGTGATGGAGAACAGTCAGGTGAAGGTGCTGTGGGATTTTAGGATACAGACGGACAAAAAACTGGAACACAATAGACCTGACCTGGTGGTTGTGGACAAAGAAAAAAGATCGTGCCTGATTGTGGATGTGGCCTGCCCGTTCGACACGAGAGTGCAAGAGAAGGAGAGGGAGAAAATTAACCGATACCAGGACCTAAAGTGGGAGGTGAAAAGGATTTGGAACTGCCATGAAGTCAAAGTGATCCCGATTGTCATAGGCACACTGGGGACTATCTCCAAAGGTTTCCAGGGATGGTTAAAGAAAATCGGCCCCTTCACGCTTTTTGGAACGCTTCAAAAGGCATGCTTGCTTGGAACGGCAAGAACCCTCCGATACGTCCTGAATATCTGAGGCTGCAGGTAGTGGCTTGATATTCAATCCAACGGACTTTCCAGTTAACCAACATCAATGACTGAGATTCAAGGAATAACAATAACAATAATAATAATAATAATAATAATAATAATAATAATTTGAAAAAGATCACATCTCAATCTTGTGGAACTTTAGCATCCAATCAGACCGAAAAATAGATGCAAATAGACCTGATATAATATTGAAGGACTTCAAAAAGAGGGTATGCCTGCTAATTGATATGTCTGTTCCAATAGACAAGAATGTATCTATAAAAACATTTGAAAACTTGAGCAAGTATAAGGACCTGGAGATAGAAATTGGAAAAATGTGGAAATTGAGAACTAAAACAATACCAGTGGCTGTAGGCGCTCTGGGAATGATACCTAAGGGGTCTAATGATTACTTATCGCAAATCCCAGGAAACCCGCGTATAGGAGAAATACAAAAGATAGTACTAATGGGAACTGCCCATATACTAAGGAAGATTCTGTCAATATAAGTACATCACAAGTCTAAACACTAAAGATGCATGTGTGAGTATGTATGTTCTTTCTTGAACATGGCGGACCTCGTTGTCTCTTGAGGTCACTGGTTGTGACTTGGTGATAACTCGTATGAACATAAAGCAAGATAAACGCAACTGTAATAATAATAATAATAATAATAATAATAATAATAATAATAATAATAATAATAATAATAATAACATAAAGCAAGATAAATGCAACTATAATAATAATAATAATAAGGGAAGGAGACGCACGTGGTGGATAGAGCGTTGTGGAATCGCTCCTGTAAGTGTTTGATTTTTAACATAGTTAAAACTATTGTGATATAACAATTATTAGTACAAATGGGACATAAGGCACCAGGCATTCTCTCAGAAAATGCGAATCCATAATATCCTGTTATATCGCTCAAATATTCAATTTTGTATTATACATTTTATATTCAAAAAAGAAAATGGTTATAATTGGAAGAAAACCCCTCTGTCTACACTATATAAAACAGCCAAATAACAGCAATTTCACCACCACTTCAACGTAGATACACCACCTATCCCATCACCCCTCTGTGTACACTAAATACAATAGCCAGATAACGGCAATTTCACCACCACCACTACCAATCCCAGCATAATAATAATAATTACTATTATTGTATCTCAAGTTTTTTTCAAAATGTTAACTCAAATATTAAGGAAATATGTCAACATATCTATTAAACATAGGCGACAAACCGCATATATATACAGATCAAACAAACGCACACTAACTAAAGTCTATTCAACAGAACTCAGTAACGACAACGCCATATCTACAGTCACCGCCCCCGCAATTCCATCATTGCTACCACTATCCCATCACCGCCGCCACCACTACATCACTGTAACCTCACTACCTTCTGTTAACTTAAGAAAGGGGAGGTGGCGGTATCACTAGACAAGGGAGAGGCTAGTAAAATATATAAATAGACTGACTTTAAACCCGGTCAAACGTCAACGAATATGGCACTGCTGGATCCCCCCTTCCCCACCAACACTAGAAAAAGCCCCAGCACCACCACCACCACCGACATAGCCAACAACAACAACAGGCAACTTCAACAAAAAGTATATTGTGTTATTTATAATAATTTCATTCTTAATCCACGCAGTGCTCACATTAAGGAACCACTCATGATAATAACAATTTAAAAAGAAAAAAAAAAGAAAACCTCGTGACCTAGAAATACAGGGATGGCGGCCGGCGGGGATTAGCCGTGTCTATAGAGGAGGACGACTCCTCTAGTCTTGGTTGACACTCGTCCTGGGAGTGGTAACACGAAATGATTACCCCTTGGCGGTTAAGGATAAAACGCAACAAAATAAAGTCAATGTCAAATGATAAAATCTCATACCGGATCGGCCGTCACCCGGGTCAAAAAGAGCCGCGTCCCTCAGAGAGGAACCAGACTGGGGTCGAAAATTCAGCTAATGGTTCAAACCTTCCCGTCAATTCTTATCTAGAGACCTTCCATAACAGGAATACACCTACTGTTGAACCTCCATGCTCACCACCAAGAAATCCAAAGAAAAAGAGAGAAAAATGGTAAAGGGAAGACAATAAAGAAGTCCTTGAGGCTTTCTACACTGCCATGTACTACCCATCAAATAGATCGAATACAGAACAGACATATATCAACTGGAAAAAGAAACATCCCGAAAACAGAGGCTATATTGACAGTAACAAACTAGTCAATATACGAAGAAATATTGTTAAAAAAAAGTTACTAACTGAAATAGAAATTGATCAGATCAAGCAATTAGCACAAAGTCAGCGAAGGGAAAATGAAACATGGGTCAGCGAAAACGAGGTAAATTGTAATACTTCGAATCCCAGGGTTGGGGCGGAATCACTAACAGCAGAACAAATTAAAGAAAGGATGGAAAAAGTGGAGGGAGTGCAAGGTAAAGATGAAACTCAAAATGAAAACAATGAGATCGTAAATGATAAAGAAATGAATGAGAATGAACTTGCCAACTTGAAGAATGAAATTATGATCGTATGGATGACAATGAAAGAATCTGACATGGGGGAACGAGACACTCTCCCTAAGATCCAGAACTCCAAACAGAACCAACAGATAATACACTAATATAATATACTAATATAATTCTCAAAAACATTATCATCACAAGCAAACTAAAAATTACTGATCTAAATCATCTCTATTATGCATCGGCTAAAGTCACCACTCACTTATGTGGAGTGAAAATGAAAAAAACAAAGGAATTCCCACAAGAAACCTACTTGGCAAGAGAACATCAATCGCCAAATAAATCTTCTCCGATCGGATATAGAAATTTTAACAAACTACAAAGTAGGTGAACATGTTAAACAAAATAAACTTAGAACATTGAAAAGAAAATACAGTATAAAATCAACAAGTGACATAGACATGCTGATAGAAATAATCAAGCAAAAAATGTCGGCCAAAGCTGCTCGTATAAAGCGCTTTGAAAAGCGATCTAGATTCTATAAGGACAATAATATGTTCAAAAACAACCTAGGAAATTTCAACAATAACTGCTAAATCAATACAACCCAAGGAGGAAGTGCAAGAATTCTGGGAAAAGATCTGGGCCGAAGAAAAAATTCATAATATACGTGTCCCATGGATACATAGACAAATGAAAGATACAACTCAACTTGAGGAATAAACATGGGAACAGTTGAAGAGTTACGTTTGGCTCTTAGAAAATCCAGCAAATGGAAATCCCCAGGAAAAGACAAAATACCAAAGTTTTGGATAAATGCCTTCACAGAGTCTCGTGAGCTGTTAGCCCAACTTTACAATGAAATGGTTAAGGAGCCAGAAAAAGATACCATCATGGCTAGTTAACGGCATAACATTCCTACTCCCCAAGAATGATGAGACAAACAATCCCAAAAATTACAGACCGATAACTTGCTTGACCACAATCTATAAAATGTTAACATCAGTCCTAACTGAATATACATATGATCACCTGACAACAAATGATCTATTTCCAAATGAGCAGAAAGGGTGTAAACGAGGCTGATATGGCTGTAAAGATCAGCTTTTGGTTAACAAAATGATACTGGAAGATTGTCATAATAGACACAGAAATCTATCAATTGCTTGGATAGATTACAAAAAAGCATTCGATAGTTGGCCACAGTTGGATTGAAAAATGTTTAGAGATTTTCAAAATATCTCCCGTTGACAGGAGGTTCCTGACATTCAGTATGAAGACATGGAAAACGACACTCCTTTAGAATAGTGAAACAAAATCACTGGAAGCTGGAGAAGTTAATATTAATTGTAGAATTTTTCAGGGTGACTCTTTATCACCGCTTTTATTCTGCATCGCACTTATACCATTAAGTAAAATGCTCAATGAAACAAAACACGGATATAAAGTCTATGACAAAACCATTAATCACTTGTTCTACATGGATGACCTGAAACTATTTGCAAAAAAATGATGAACAATTGCAAGGGCTATTATCCACTGTGGAGCAGTTCAGTGATGACATTAAACTGGAGTTTGGACTAGACAAATGCGCCAAAGCAACGTTCACCAGAGGAAAGCTGCTGAAGAGTTCAGACATTAATCTTGATCGGGAGAATGTGATAAGAGAACTTGATCAAGAGGAAACTTACAAATATCTAGGGGTTTGTGAAGGAGACGGAATCAAGAACTCGACAATGAGGGAAAGGATAAGGAAGCAATGTTACAGCAGAGTAAGAGCAATCTTAAGAACGGAATTGAATGCAAGGAATAGGATAGATGCCATAAACACGCTTGTCTTACCAGTAGTAACTTACAGTTACAATGTCATCAACTGGTCAAGCACAGAGATCCATAGGGTCGATACAAAAATTATAAAATGCTTAACCATTCACAGAATGCATCACCCTAAGGTAGATACTGATAGAATATACCTCCCGAGGAAAGAAGAAGGACGTGGGTTAATCCAGTTAGATATTGTTTCTACTTTAGGCACAAGGCCAGCAATTACCCAGTACATTACTAGTACTTTATTTTATCGACCCCGTAAAGATGAAAGGCAAAGTTAACCTCGGCGGGATTTGAACTCAGAGTGTAAAGGGACGTAACTATGCTAGAAAGCATGGCGTCCGACTCTCTACCGATACTGCCAATTCCCCGCCCTTAATCCAGTTAGATATTGCGTTGAAAACAGCAACAATTGGATTATCTACATATCTAAGGGAATCATATGAGTGGATGATCAAGCTCGTTTTCAAACACGAAATCATCAAAAGATTATACTCCATCACAAAAGATGCACAAAGATACAGTAATGGACTACACATTTCAGAAGTTCTATTTACTGCTGAAATGAAAAATACAGAAAAAGCAAAACAGGTAAAAGTAACTGCAAAGAAAGAACTGCTACAGAAACTGGCTAATAAATGGCAAGAAAAGCCTCTGTATGGAAAATACCGAGAAAGAGCTAACAAGGCTGATATTGACAAAACTTTAACCCATCAGTGTATGGCATCCTCTGCACTGGAATCGGAGACTGAAGGACTAATTATATCAGCACAAGATCAGTGTCTGCCAACAAAAAATTACCAAGCCAATATAATAAAAAATGGATGCAGCCCATTATGCCGTGTATGCAAAAAACGACCAGAGACCTTTGATCATATAATTTCAATGTGCAGTCCTATAGCTCCAACCGAATACCTAAACAGGCACGACAGAGCTGCACAATACATACATTGGATAATGTGTAAGCATTTTGACCTGCCACATCAAAAGAATTGGTGGGAGCATCAACCGCCTTCCATACTTGAAAAAGATCACATCTCTATCTTGTGGAACTTTAGCATCGAAACAGACCGAAAAATAGATGTAAATAGATCTGATATAATACTGAAGGACTTTAAAAAGAGGGTATGCATGCTAATTGATATGTCTGTTCCAATAGACAAGAATCTATCTATAAAAACATTTGAAAAATTGAGCAAGTATAAGGACCTGGAGATAGAAATTGGAAAAATGTGGAAATTGAGAACTAAAACGATACCAGCGGTTGTGGGCGCTCTAGGAATGATACCTAAGGGGTTTAATGATTATTTATCGCAAATACCAAGAAACCCGCGTATAGGAGAAATACAAAAGATAGTACTAATGGGAACTTTCCCATATACTAAGGAAGATTCTGTCAAGATAAGTACATCAGATGACTAAACACCTAAAGATGTATGTGTGTGTATGTGTGTTCTTTCTTGAACATGGCGGACCTTGTTGTCTCTTGAGGTCACTGGTTGTGACTTGCTAATAACTCGTATGAACATAAAGCAAGATAAATACAACTGTAATAATAATAATAATAACCTAAACAGTTCGAATAACGGTGAAGTGGAGACTGGAATGCCATATGACAGACTCTTGCAGCAAGTGCCGCAAGGCCCAGCAGCAGCGACCTGGCTGTCATCCAAATACTGCTGGTGTTGGAGGAAGAAGAAGGAAAGGGACAAGAACCAACTGGACGAAAGAATTGAATAGAACTGTCATGGAATGTTACTTGAGGTGTAACCCCAAGGAAAAAGGTTATAGGAAACGGATGCATAACATCTGGAACGAGATTGGACTATTTAAATTCGATGAACAAAAATTGGCCGGGCAGACTCGGGTAATAAGAACTAATGGATGGATAAGCGAATTGGAACTGGAGGAACTGAGCAGAGAGATTAGGTTAGAAATGGAGAGTGGAGTATGCCAGACAAAAGAGCCATTTGGAAATGAAGGTGAAGAGTTTGGGAGAATGGTGGAAACATCCGAAGCAGACAATGATCTGAATGCTGAAATAAATAACACCTGGAACGAAGATACGGTCATTGAGGAAATGAATGCTGACGGGCTAGGACAAGATTTGGTTGATATCCTAAACTTAGTGGTAGATGAAATGAACAATGATAGTGGAAAACCTATGAACCTAAGATTTGTAGACAGGAAAAAGTTAAAAGAAACAACAGCTAAGGTAAACAATGTCATCCCATACCTTGAGGCGAGGAACCTTCACCAATGCAACAATATTCTCACGGCAACAGCAAATGCGGTGAGGAAATTACTTGACATAAAAACGAGAAGAAACAACAAACAAGAAAGATCAGAACCTTGGTGGAAGAAACGACTGAATGGTCAAATCAAGGAAATGAGAAATGACATTGGAAAGTTTGAGTCCCTACTGAATGGGACACTACAAAACATAGACAATAAAAAATAGACATGAAAGAAAGTACAAAACTAGGAGGAAAAAGCTAAATATCATCATACAGGAACTGAAGCAACGCATTGTAGCAAAGAGTGCAAAGATTAGGCGGTATGAGAGCAGAGTCAGTCAGTATAGACAGAACCCCATGTTTGACAACAGCCAGAAGATGTTGTTTGGACAGTTTGAAGGGAAAGAAAGAGGCAACGACTTGATCCCTGAGGCGGAACAGACTAAGACTTTCTGGAGAGGAATATGGGAGCAGGATGTTGAACATAATGATCAGGCAGTGTGGATTGAGACAGTACAAAAGGAGATTAGTGAACAAACACACCAACAAACTGATTTGAGTAGCACAGTTGAAACTCTTAAGGGGCAGGCCAAAAAACTAACCAACTGGAAATCACCAGGCCCAGATGGTGTGCAGGGGTATTGGATCAAAAATATAACATCCTTCCACCCGAAACTGACAACAATATTCAATGACTGCTTGATGTCCGGTGAGGTACCAGAGTGGTTGCCAAAAGGTAACACAGTTCTGGTAATGAAAGACCGAATCAAGGGTAATGATGTTACCAACTATAGACCTATCACATGTCTGTCCGTAATGTGGAAACTGTTGACAGGAAATCTACCATCACCTCCATATAAACAACTTGTTAGCGGACGAACAGTAAAGATGCCGAAAGAAGTCCCGTGGCACAAAGGACCAGTTACGTATTGATAAGAAGTTAATGAGGAATTGCAAGAGGAGACACACTGGTCTTGCCATGGGATGGATAGTTTACAAAAAGGCATTCGACATGGTACCTCATACTTGGATAACCAAAAGCCTAGAGATCTTCAAGGTGGAAGATAACTTCAGGCAGTTGTTGAGCAAAAGTATGAAGTCCTGGGAAACAGAGTTAACATCGGGTGGAGAATCCTTGGGAGGCGCGAAGATCAAGAGAGGTATCTTCCAGGGAGATAGTTTATCCCCTCTGTTGTTTGTCCTTTCCCTGATACCTCTGACCATTATACTGCAAAAATGGAAAGCAGGATACAAGTTGGGAAAAGGAGAGGTTACCATCAATGACCATCTCTTCATGGATGATCTTAAACTCTTTGGGAAGAGTGAGGAGTTGGATGTACTTGTTGACACTGTCCGTATTTTCCGCAAAGTTATATGTATGATATTTGGTATCAACAAGTGTGGAGTCCTAGTGATGAAGAGGGGTAAATTGAGCAGTAGCAACGGAATGCAGGTACCAACAGGTGAGATGATAAAGGAAATTGACACTGAAGAAGGATACAAATATTTAGGTGTTCTGGAGGCAGATGAAATCAAGAACAAAAACATGAAGGAATTGATAAGATCTGAATACATTAGAGGAGTAAAGAGCGTATTAAAATCACATCTAAATAGTAGGAATATCATAAGTGCAGTGAATTCCCGAGCTGTGTCTATTATTAGGTACAGTGCGGGAATTCTGAAATGGAGTGTTGCTGAATAAAAAGAAATAGATAGGAAGACTAGGAAGCTATTGACTATCTACAACATGTTCCACAAGAGGAGTGATGTCGATAGACTCTACTTAAAGAGATCTGAAGGTGGAAGATGTCTTATCAGCATAGAGGGCTGTGTTCAGATGGAGAAAAACAACCTGCACAAACACGTTACTAAGAATAGGTAGCTAATGTTCAGAATTGTACTGAAGGAGAGAACAATAGACCAGGGGATGTCCAAGGAGGAAATAACAACAAGGAGGAAGAGCAACCTTCATTAAAAATCCCTTCATAGTGCCTTCTTTGAGAAAACTGAATTTTGAGAGCAACAGACATGGAATTGGTTAAAAAGAGGAGACCTTAAAAAGGCTACAGAAGGAATGCTAATGGCTGCGCAAGAGCAGGCCCCCAAAACGAAGTGGCTGAAACACCATATTTACAAGGAGGAGGCTATCCCACTGTGTAGGATCTGTGGAGAGAGAGAGAGAGAGAGACTGTGGCTAACATTGTATCTGTGTGTAAACACCTAGCTCAGACTCACTATAAAGGCTGGAGACATGATGTGATGGGCAGGGTGATCCACTGGCACCTATGCAAAGTAAACAATTTAGCACATTCTCAGAAGTGGTATGAGCATAAGCCAGAGTCGGTGATAGAAAACGATCAGGTGAAGGTGCTATGGGATTTTAGGATACAGACGGACAAGAAACTGGAACACAATAGGCCTGAGCTGGTGGCTTTGGACAAGGAAAAAAGATCGTGCGTAAGTGTGGATGTGGCCTGCCTATTTGACACGAGAGGGAAAAAAAAGGAGAGGGAGAAATTTAACCGATACCAGGACTTAAGTGGCAGGTAAAAAGGATTTGCAACTGCCATGAAGTCAGAGTCGTCCCGATTCTCATAGGCGCCCTAGGTACTATCACAAAGAGTTTCCAAGGTTGCTTAATGAAAATTAGTCCAGCCCCGCTTTTTGCAAGAACCCTCCGATACGTCCTGAATATCTGAGGCTGCAGGTAGCGGCTTGATATTCATTTCAACAAACTTTCCAGTTAAATAACACCAATGACTGAGACTCAAATAATAATAATAATAATAATAATAATATTAATAATGTTTTCTTTATTAACCACAAGGGTTCACATAAAGTAGACATTAAGGACAGTACAGGACAATACAGGACGGTACAAATGGGCATTTCTGCGTGTAAAAAAAAACAGAGGTTGAAATAAAATAACAAAGAAAAATACCCCAATAGGGGGGAGACTTCCAAGGGACATTTGTGGAGAAAGCCCATTAAAAGACCACAGTGGCCCTGACCACCAGGGCAAGTGCCCTCTCCCAGTTTTCCACCTTTAATTTACAGACACATACTCAGAGAAGGCCCATTCATTCGGGCCATACTTGCTTCTCTCACCCATCTTTCAACAAAATGCTGGGAAGAGAGCACTTCCCTCTCTACCCTGATTTTCCTTTTCAAATGAAATTTGAAAAAGTTAATCAGGGCATCACCGAAGAGGTAAGTGCTCGTCTTCAGCCCTTTCAAACGTGTCCACCATACTATCTCTTTCGCCATGGCCACCAGACAGATAAAAACTTCCTGCCCTTCCAGGCTAAAGGAAGGGGGCGGGGCAATCCTCACGATGGACTCAGCTGATAGCTGGATCCGTCCTACACGTGACAGCAGGTGTTCGACATAAACCCACAAGTCAGCAATGCTCGGACACTGGACGAGTGCGTGCAGGACGGTTTCGTCGCCCTGCGCGCATCTCGGACATGCCCGGCTGACAGCACCTCCATGCCTGTAGAGTTTATCCCGAACTGGCAAAGCTCCTCGGTAGCACTGCCAGGCCAGGGATTTCTGGAAGTTGTCCATAGGCCCCGGCCCGAAAGTTCTTCCGAAGAGATTGGCTAGTTGATTTTCGTCGACGCCTAGAGTTTCTCCAAGTACGTCGTCGCTCTTCCCCTCCACTAATCCCCTATATAACGCCAAGGTGGAGTTTCCACCGATCACATTGCCCGATTGGCCGAGGGCTGTGAGCGCCTGAAGACATTCCAGTCTCCAAGCGCTCCCTCTCGGTCTTCGCTTGACCCAGGACTGCAGCTCCGTCAAGGAGACGAGCTGGGGAAAAACGTGTCTTGCAAACGGCGACCACACCTGATCACCGTCGAGGAAGAGGTGGAGATGTCGTAGCCTGAGCGCGTGTCTGCGCATCATCAGCCACGGCATGCCCAGCCCTCCACGTAGCGGGTGTTGACAGCAGATGGACCGCCTGACCATCGGAGCGCGTCCCTTCCACAAGAAGCGAAAGAGCAAACGCTCCAGCGCAGTCAGGCGGGGCTTAGGACAAGGTACGACGGTCAGGCGGTAGTAGATGACGGATGCGATGTACGCATTCGCCACCTCCGCTCGACCTTTCAGGGATAGCTTCCTCTCGGCCCATTTCTGGGTGAGAGAAGCCACCCTGCTCGTCACCTCGTCCCAGTTTTTGTCCGTCTGGAGGTCTGGACCGAACCAGACCCCTAGCAATTTAACCGGTCCGTCCGTCTAGCGCCCGACGACGCTGTTGAACGGCATGGACCTGCCTCTCCAGGTGCCGAGCTACAGGGCCACTGACTTTTCCTGGTTGATCATTGCTCCTGTCACCGCTTCGTATTCTCTTAGTGTAGTGCCGATCGCCTCGATGTGTTTGGCGTTCGACACCACTACGGTGACATCGTCGGCATATGCTGACACGGATCTTCCGCATCCTAGTTCGCGCGGGACCACCCTCAGCGTCTCCAGTTTGTGCAGTAATGCCTCGAGAGTCAATACGTACAATAGGGACGAGAGGGGACATCCTTGGCGGACCGAGCGCATGATGTTGAACGGTTCCGAAAGGTGACCGTTCACTCTCACTACAGAGCAGATGTCGCTGTGCATGGCAGCGATCCAGCCTCTGAAGACGGGCCCAAAGCCAGCCGCCCTCAGGACTGCCGCTAGGTAACGATGGTCGACTCTATCGAAGGCTTTCGACTGATCTAAATTGATCAAAGACCCACCCGTGCCAGGTTCCCTAGCTACCCTCTCTACGATGTATCGCATGAGGTGGAGGTTGTCGTGGATGGATCTGTCGGGAATGGTGCACGCCTGTGCCTCTCCCACCAGACCACCAACGACAAGCGCCAACCTCTTTCCTAGCACCATGGCCAGAATCTTGAACTCTGTGTTTAGCAGAGTTATGGGCCTGAAATTATCTATGTTATCCCCCTTGTTCGGATCCCTTCTCATCAGCCCCACAGCTCCTCGGCTCACAGAACTGGGAATTCTCCCGTTCTGTTGCCAGTTGCAGTAGGCGTCCGCCAAGAGACCTCCGAACAAGTCTTGCATATGCACGTAAAGTTCATAGGGAAGACCATCCAAACCAGGCGATTTACCCCTTGTGCAGCCAGTCAGTGCCTCACGTACTTCAGCGGCTGTTATTGGCTTTTCGCAACACTCCACCTCAGTGGCCGAGAGCCGCGACAGTAACTCGAGGTAGACACTAAAGTCCATCCGCGGATTCGGCCCGCAGCTGCCCCCGGACAGCTGGGCGAAGTGTCGATGGAAAGCTTCACACATTTTCCCGGGATCGAGTAGCATGCGCCCGTCGTGGTCCACCAAAGACCGGATCGTGGCTTTGTTGCCACGACGCGCCTCCGCCACTCGGGCCCATTGAACGGCTTTCGTCCCCTCGTGTCTGAGAGCATGCACCCTAGCTCTGACAACGCAGCCTTCGTGCTTTGCATTGAAGAATTGGTCAAGGGCCAATTTCGCCGCAAGTACGTCGGTCGCGATGCCTTTGCTAAGCGCCTCATCTAAATTTCTAACTAATTCTCCCTCTGCTCTATTTTTCTCTATTGCTAAAGTCTTACTAAACCTAATGGACTCTATTCTAACTGCTCTTTTCAGAGCAAACCACCACTTGTTGTTGACGATGGCCCCCGTCAACGCCCGCTTAACTAGTTCGCTAATCCGGTCTCTGTAGGCCTTGCGCGCTGGTAAGGACGCGTTTAGCTTCCAGTAGCCGGGTCCTTGTCTATGAAGCCTATCTAAGTCAAGCACACAGATCACGAATTTGACGTCCGTGTAGCTGACTATATTAAATTGTGGACAGCCTATGCTAGACCTATCTATTTCCCTACAAAATACTCTATCTAGATATGATCTGGATGACCCTATGCGATTTGTCCAAGTCCACATTGGTACATTCGGGAAATCCATTCGGTACCTGTCAGACAGTTCAAAACGTCTGAGCAGGTTGGTGAGACTCTTGCACCCTCCTTCCCTATCCACTAATCCCACACAATCCCAGCGTGCATCTAAGATCCCGTTCCAGTCGCCCACTAACACTAAAGAGCGGGACGTTCCAAGAAAGGTCTCCAGACGCCGGAAGAAATCAGGCTGCCCTGCTCCTGTCGGGGCATAGACGGCCACTAACCTGAAAGCTTGCCCGTCTCCGCTGGTCACGTCCAGCACCACCAACTTACCTTCTGGGTCCAGGAAGATGGCCCGTATGGCAAGATCCAAACCTCTCCGAAAAAGCACAGCAACTCCTCCCCCGATCCCGGACGGCTGGGAGATGCGTACACATCGTAGCCGCCGAAGATCGGCGCGAAGGCCCGTGCTTCGGAGATTCTGGTCTCGCTGATGGCCACTACATCTATGTTTAGTGACCTGAGGTCGTTGAGCAGGTGGCCCTGCTTCCATGACGACCCCAAGCCACGCGCATTTATGCTGCCTATTCTGAGTGAGGTCATGTTGAAAAGGAGTGGAAAAGATGGGAAAGACCACTTACCTTACTTCTCGTAGGGGAAGGACGGTTTTTCCATCCTTTTCACTGCTTGTGGCCTCCTCAGGAAGGATGTCCTTATAAATCCTCCTGGAGAGTGCTTGTCGGAAGTCTCCGATGTCTTTGGGGAATTTTTGCTTTAGTGTCATGTACGTTTTCTGTGTGATGCGAGTGATTTGTATGTGTGGAGGTGGTGTGAATTTTGGGGTTGTTGTGTAGTCTTTTTCTGTGATGCTGGTGTTGTGTTGGATGTAGTGTAATAATTGCTTGTTGTTCAAATTTAATGCTGTGTAGTGTGTATCGTTTTGGTTGTTTTGTTTTGTTTGCGTTTGTTGTGGGTTTGTTTCTGTTTCGCATTTTGGTGACTTTTGTGGTGTAGGTGATGGTGGTGTTGGAGTTAATGATGGTGATGGTGTTGGTGTTTGGGTTGATGGGGTTGGTGATGCTGGTGTGGATGGTGGCATATCTGTCCTAACTTTTTTGTTTCTTAATTTATTTGTTTCCCTCTGTATTTTGTTTTTGGAGGGGGAAGGAAGAGAACTTTTTCTTTTTTGGTTTCTTTTTTTTCTTTTTTCCTGATACCGTTTCCCACCCCTCGTCGTCACAATCTGTCTCCAGTTGTGATAGGCCGGTGAGTGGAAAATCCTCCACAGGCGTTAGTTTTGGTTGTGGCGTGGTGGATGGTGTAGGCGCTGGTGCTAGTTCTGAAGCGTTGGGTGGTGGTGGTGTTGGTTTTGCTGGTGGTGGTGGTGGTGTTGGCTTTGCTACTGTTGCTGGGGTTGTTGCTGTTATAGTTGCTTCTGTTGTTGCTGCTACAGTTGTTGCTGCCATCTCTGCTACTGGTGGTGTTGATGGTTGTGTCACTGGGGTGGGTAGGAGAGGTGGCCTCAACCTTTTAGCCTGAGGGCAGAAAGCCCTTAAGTGGGTTCCTTCACCACAAACGCCACACCTAGGTCTTCAGCCCTCGACAATTACCGTGAGCTGGCTGCCGTCAGTGAGGTCTATTACCTCTGGGATCTCCTCAATGCTTTTTTGGTCCGCTTGGATCAGGAGCTCCATCCCAGATCCGGACCAGTTCTCCTGCTTTTCTTTTGCTATTGCTATTATTTTCGTGTTGGCTTCGATGCCGGCGAGGACAGCCGCTATTTGCCAGGGAATTTCGATGGCCGGTGGAACGTGGGTCACCCTGATCTTTACGAGTCTCTGGCCACAATAGCTTGGGACGAGTGTGAAGTCGTCACTTCTTGATGGGGCCATGGAGTGTTCTCTAGCCTCCTCTGGTGTTTCAAAGAACACGTCCACGGTTCCATACTTTTGCCCAGGTCTGATGTGGGTTTTTCTTGCCCACACATGTGCCAAAGCTTTTGGGATTTGGGACTCGGATGCCCGTTCTACTCGGCGCGATTTTACATTTATTGTTCTATACGACACGGTGCATAGGCGCCGATGCTCCATTTTATTAGGTGGGGGGTGAGGCTGACCCTGTACCCATCTTTCATTACCATTTGTTTGGCATTTTCTAAATCCTCCTGAGTTACCGTAAATGCTTCGAACTGTTTTGCTACTATGGCGAAACTGAGAGGGGGGGGGGTTATAATGTCATTGTTGTTGTTGTTGCTATCGTTATTTGTGTTAATATTAATTTTCGTTTCAGTTGTGGTGGTGGTCACGTCAGTCGTCTTTGCTGGGGAAGAGTCCATTTTGCTTGATTTCATTTCGACATCACGAGTTAATTTATTTTTTTCTTCTTTTGTTTTTGTTGTCGCGGTGGTGGTGGGGGTGGTGGTTGTCGCGGTGGTGGTGGTGGTGGTGGAGGCTTTAACACATGCAGTCATTGGTAATGGCGGGAAATGAATGTCTGCCTGAGACAAATTTAAAATATTGCTACTGCTTATATTTTTTTTTGTGTTGGCAAACGTAGTAACATTTACAATGGTGGTGTCGGTGTGAGGTGTTAATTTGTGAGGAAGGCTTTCAGCTGCTTCGTGCAGAGGTGAATTAGCCATTTTTTTTCAAAGAAATTTTTTGATAATAATAAAAATTAAAATTGTGGGCACAAGGCCCCAATCTTTTTGGGTGTCCTTTTCGGAAAACAATGTATGTGCGCTTATAAACAGTTAACACTAAAATTTTCCATAAATGACAATTTTTAACAAACGGAAATAACAAACCTTTGCGGAGCTCACGATGATACGATTTACTACGTAGGTCGCCAATAATAATAATAATAATGTTTTCTTTATTAACCACAAGGGTTTACATAAAGTAGACATTAAGGACAGTACAGAACAATACAGGACGGTACAAATGGGCATTTCTGCGTGTAAAAAAACAGAGGATGTAATAAAATAACAAAGAAAAATTCCGCAAAAGGGGGTAGACTTCCGAGGTCATTTGTGGAGAAAGCCCATTAAAAGACTACAGTGAACTTGACCACCAGGGCAAGTGCCCTCTCCCAGTTTTCCACCTTTAATTTACAGACACATACTCAGAGAAGGCCCATTCATTCGGGCCATACTTGCTTCTGTCACCCATCTTTCAACAAAATCCTGGGAAGAGAGCACTTCCCTCTCTACCCTGATTTTTCTTTTCAAATGAAATTTGAAAAAGTTAATCAGGGCATCACCGAAAAGGTAAGTGCTCGTCTTCAGCCCTTTCAAATGTGTCCACCATACTATATCTTTTGCCATGGCCACCAGACAGATAAAAACTTCCTGCCCTTCCCCGCTAAAGGAAGAGGGCAGGGCAATCCTCACGATGGACTCAGCTGATAGCTGGATCCATCCTACACGTGACAGCAATTCTTCGACATAAACCCACAAGTCAGCAATGCTCGGACACTGGACGAGTGCGTGCAGGACGGTTTCATCGCCCTGTGCGCATCTCGGACATGCCCGGCTGACGGCACCTCCATGCCTGTAGAGTTTATCCCGAACTGGCAAAGCTCCCCGGTAGCACTGCCAGGCCAGGGATTTCTGGAAGTTGTCCATAGGCCCCGGCCCGAAAGTCCTTCCGAAGAGATTGGCTAGTTGATTTTCGTCGACGTCTTGATTTTCTCCAAGTACGTCGTCGTTCTTCCCCTCCACTATTCCTCTATAGAACACCAAGGTGGAGTCTCCACCGATCACATTGCCCGATTGGTCAAGAACTGTGAGCATCTGAAGACATTCCAGTCTCCAACCGTCCTTCTCGGTCTTCGCTTGACCCAGGACTGCAGCTCCGTCAAGCAGACGAGCTGGGCAAAGACGTGTCTAGCAAACGGCGACCACACCTGATCACCGTCGAGGAAGAGGTGGAGATGTCGTAGCCTGATCGCGTGCCTGCGCATCATCAGCCACGGCATTCCCAGCCCTCCACGTAGCGGGTGTTGACAGCAGTTTGACCGCCTGATAATCGCAGCGCGTCTCTTCCACACAAAGCGAAAGAGCAAACACTCCAGCGCAGTCAGGCGGGGCTTAGGACAAGGTACGACGGTCAGGGGGTAGTAGATGACGGATGCGATGTACGCGTTAGACACATCCGCTCGACCTTTCAGGGGTAGCTTCCTCTCCGCCCATTTCTGGTTGAGAGAAGCCATCCTGCTCGTCACCTCGTCCCAGTCCGTCCGTCCAGCGCCCGACGACGCTGTTGGACGGCATGGACCTGCCTCTCCAGGCTCACTGACTTTTCCTGGTTGATCATTGTTCCTGTCACGGCTTCGTATTCTCTTAGTGTAGTGCCAATCGCCTCGATGTGTTTGGCGTTTGACAGCGTCCGCCTATGCTAACACGGATCTTCCGCATCTTAGTTCGCGCGGGACCCCCCTCAACGTCTCCAGTATGTGCAGTAATGGCTCGAGAGTTAATTCGTACAAGAGGGACGAGAGGGGACATCTTTGGCGGACAGAACGCATGATGTTAGACGGTTCCGAAAGGTGACCGTTCACTCTCACCACAGAGCAAATGTCGCTGTGCATAGCAGCGATCCAGCCTCTGAAGACGGGCCCAAAGCCAGCCGCCCTCAGGACTGCCGCTGGGTAACGATGGTGGACCCTATTGAAAGCTTTCGACTGATCTAAATTTATCAAGGACCAACCCGTGCCAGGTTCCCTAGCTACCCTCTCTACGATGTATCGCATGAGGTGGAGGTTGTCGTGGATGGATCTGTCGGGAATGGTGCACGCCTGTGCCTCTCCCACCAGACCACCAACGACAAGCGCCAACCTCTTTCCTAGCACCATGGCCAGAATCTTGAACTCTGTGTTTAGCAGAGTTATGGGCCTGAAATTATCTATGTTATCCCCCTTGTTCGGATCCCTTCTCATCAGCCCCACAGCTCCTCGGCTCACAGAACTGGGAATTCTCCCGTTCTGTTGCCAGTTGCAGTAGGCGTCCGCCAAGAGACCTCCGAACAAGTCTTGCATATGCACGTAAAGTTCATAGGGAAGACCATCCAAACCAGGCGATTTACCCCTTGTGCAGCCAGTCAGTGCCTCACGTACTTCAGCGGCTGTTATTGGCTTTTCGCAACACTCCACCTCAGTGGCCGAGAGCCGCGACAGTAACTCGAGGTAGACACTAAAGTCCATCCGCGGATTCGGCCCGCAGCTGCCCCCGGACAGCTGGGCGAAGTGTCGATGGAAAGCTTCACACATTTTCCCGGGATCGAGTAGCATGCGCCCGTCGTGGTCCACCAAAACCGGATCGTGGCTTTGTTGCCACGACCTGCATCCGTCACACGGGCACATTGAACGGCTTTTGTCCCCTCGTGTCTGAGAGCACGCACCCTAGCATGACAACGCAGCCTTCGTGCGTTGCATTGAAGAATTGGTCAAGGGCCAATTTCGCCGCAAGTACGTCGGTTGCGATGCCTTTGCTAAGCGCCTCGTCTAATTTTCAAACTCATTCTCCCTCTGCTCTATTTTTCTCTATTGCTAAAGCCTTACTAAACCTAATAGACTCTATTATAATTGCTCTTTTCAGAGCAAACCACCACTTGTTGTTGACGATGGCCCCCGTCAAAGCCCGCTTAACTAGTTCGCTAATCCGGTCTCTGTAGGCCTTGTGCGCTGGTAAGGACGCGTTTAGCTTCCAGTAACCGGGTCCTTGTCTATGAAGCCTATCTAAGTCAAGCACACAGATCACGAATTTGTGGTCCGTGTAGCTGACTATCTCGAATTGTAGACAGCCTATGCTAGACCTATCTATTTCCCTACAAAATACTCTATCTAGATATGATCTGGATGACCCTATACGATTTGTCCAAGTCCACATTGGCACATTCAGGAAATCCAATCGGTACTTGTCAGACAGTTCAAAACGCCTGAGCAAGTTGGTGAGACTCGTGCACCCTCCTCCCCTATCCACTAATCCCACACAGTCCCAGCGTGCATCTAAGATCCCGTTCCAGTCGCCCACTAACACTAAAGAGCGGGACGTTCCAAGAAAGGTCTCCAGACGCCAGAAGAAATCAGGCCGCCCTGCTCCTGTCGGGGCATATACGGCCACTAGCCTGAAACCTTGCCCGTCTCCGCTGGTCACGTCCAGCACCACCAACTTACCCTCTGGGTCCAGGAAGATGGCGCGTATGGCGAGATCCAAACCTCTCCGAAAAAGCACAGCAACTCCTCCCCCGATCCCGGACGGCTGGGAGATGCGTACACATCGTAGCCGCCGAAGATCGGTGCGAAGGCCCGTGCTTCGGAGATTCTGGTCTCGCTGATGGCCACTACATCTATGTTTAGTGACCTGATGTCGTTGAGCAGGTGGCCCTGTTTCCATGACGACCCCAATCCACGCGCATTTATGCTGCCTATTTTGAGTGAGGTCATGTTGAAATGGAGTGGAAAAGATGGGAAAGACCACTTACTTTACTACTCGTAGAGGAAGGATGGTTTGTCCATCATTTTCACTACCTGTGGCCTCCTCTGGAAGGATGACCTTATAAATCCTCCTGGAGAGTGTTTGTCGGAAGTCTCCGTTGTCTTTGGGGAATTTTTGTTTCAGTGTCGTGTACGTTTTCTGTGTGATGCGAGTGATTTGTATGTGTAGAGGTGGTGTGAACTTTTGGGTTGTTGTGTAGTCTTTTTCTGTGATGCTGGTGTTGTGTTAGATGTAGTGTAATAATTGGTTGTTGTTCAAATTTAATTGTTTCTACTTTCGACACAAGGCCAGCAATTATCAGTGCATTACTGGTACTTTATTTTATCGACCCCGTAAGGATGAAAGGCAAAGTCAACCTCGGCGGGATTTGAACTCAGATCGTAAAGGGACGTACCTATGCTGGAAAGCATGGCGTCCGATCCTCTACCGATACTGCCAATCCACCGTTGTTCAAATTTAATGCTGTGTAGTGTGTATCGTTTTGGTTGTTTTGATTTGTTTGCGTTTGTTGTGGGTTTGTTTCTGTTTCGCTTTTTGGTGACTTTTGTGGTGTAGGTGATGGTGGTTTTGGGGTTAATGATGGTGATGGTGTTTGTGTTTGTGTTTGTGGTGATGGGGTTGGTGATGCTGGTGTGGATGGTGGCATATCTGTCATAATTTTTTGTATGATAGTTTATTTGTTTCCCTCTGTATTTTGTTTTTGGAGGGGGAAGGAAGAGAACTTTTTCTTTTTTGGTTTCTTTTTTTTCTTTTTTCCTGATACCGTTTCCCACCCCTCGTTGTCACAATCTGTCTCCAGTTTTGATAGGCCGGGGAGTGGAAATCCTCCACAGGCGTTGGTTTTGGTTGTGGCGTGGTGGATGGTGTAGGCGCTGGTGCTAGTTCTGAAGCGTTGGGTGGTGGTGGTGTTGGTTTATGGTACTGTTGATGGGATTGTTGCTCTTACAGTTGCTTCTGTTGTTGCTGCTACAGTTGTTGCTGCCATCTCTGCTGCTGCTGGTGTTGATGGTTGAGTCACTGGGGTGAGTAAGAGAGGTTGCCTCAAATCTTTTAGCCTGAGGGCAGAAAGCCCTTAGGTGGTTTCCTTCACCACAATGGACACACCTAGGCCTTCTGCCCTTACGATTACGGTGAAGTGGCTGCCGTCAGTGAGGTCTATTACCTCTGGGATCTCCTCAATGCTTTTTTGGTCCGCTTGGATCAGGAGCTCCATCCCAGATCCGGACCAGTTCTTCTGCTTTTCTTTCGCTATTTCGATTATCTTGGTGTTGGCTTCGATGCCGGCGAGGACGGCAGCTATTAGCCAGGGAATTTCGATGGCCGGTGGAACGTGGGTCACCCTAATCTTTACGAGTCTCTGGACACAATAGCTTGGGACGAGTGTGAAGTCGTCACTTCTTAATGGGGCCATGGAGTGTTCTCTAGCCTCCTGTGGTGTTTCAAAAACACGTCCACGGTTCCGTATTTCTCCCTACGTCTGATGTGGGGGTTTTTTGCCCACACATGTCCCAAAGCTTTTTGGATTTGGGACTCGGATGCCCGTTCCACTCGGCGCGATTTTATGTTAATTGTTCGATAAGACACGGTGCATAGGCGCCGATGCTCCATTTTATTAGGTGGGAGGGTGAGGCTGACCCTGTACCCATCTTTCTTTACCATTTTTTTGGCTTCTTCTAATTCCTCCTGATTTACTTGAAATGCTTCGCACTGTTTTGCTACTCTGGCAAAACTCAGAGTGGTTTTCTTAATTTCTTTGTTGTTGTTGTTGTTATCGTTATTTTTGTTATCGTTAATTTTAGTTTCAGATGTGGTGGTGGTGGCGTCAGTGGTGTTCGGTGTGGAATAGTTCATTTTGGTTGAATTCATTTCAATATCACGAGTTAATTTTTTTTCTTTTGTTTCTGTTGACGCTGTGGTGGTTGTCGCGGTGGTGGTGGTGGTGGCGGCTTTAACACCTGCAGTCATTGGTAATGGCGGGAAATGAATGTCTGCCTGAGACAAATTTAAAATATTGCTACTGCTTATATTTTTAGTGTTGGCAAACGTAGTAATATTTACAATGGTGGTGTCGGTCTGAGGTGTTAGTTTGTGAGGAAGGAGTGACGCTGTGTCGTCCATGATTTTTCAAAGAAAAATTTTTGTTTGATAATTATATAAGTTTAAATTTTGGGTTCAAGGCTCCAATCTTTTTGGGTGTCCTTTTCAGATAACAATGTTTGTGCACTTATATGCAGTTAACAATAATAATTTTTCCATAAATGGCAATTTTAAACAACTGAAAATAACAAACCTTTGCGGATCTCACGATGATACCATTTACTACGTAGGTCGCCAATAATAATAATAATAATAATA
>OZ024743.1:15318971-15326471 GCA_964016885.1 Eledone cirrhosa | reverse complement strand
AGTTACCTATACCTCGCTATTTGAATAATACACAAATATTATCAAAAACCGAAAGTACACTGTAAGCCAACACACCATGTCATCAGACCTTTGTATTAGAATGATATGAAAATATTTTATACACTAGATAAAAGATAAAGAAGGAAGTAGGAAGAGAAGGGGGAGAGGGAAGTGAGTAAGGTGGAGGGAGTCTTAGGGTTTAAGACTGTCAGACTAGTAGAGATTCTGAAGAGAGAATGTTTTGGCAGCAGTTAGCTTAATGAGGCGTGCTAAGGTTGGCTGGGAAGTAGATACTTCTAGTGGTGTTGTTCGGACAAAATTTAGTTAGAGGGGTCAAAGTGGTACAATGTCACAGACAAGTTATTAGGGCTATTATAGTAGCAGGTTATTTCTAAAGGGGTCCAGAAAAACAGTGTTTAGTACTATTATTATAGAAAGCCATATCTAGTGTATAAACATATAAGACAGAAATTTGCAAATGTTGGTGTAAAAAGGTAACATTATATGCATTTAAAAAAAGAAAAAGTCGTTTTCAAACGTTGGTTACAGTATAGAGAACGTTCAATTTTGCTGTTCAAAAGTTTGTTTACCGACGTTAAAATGCAGTATATCTCTAAATTGCATAACTTGCAGAATCGATGATTTTGCTGATATGCAGGCGCAGCTGCAATAATTTGACAATCAAGGGAGAACGCTTGATTGTTCCCCCGAAGCTGCCAGGCTTTATCGGCGAGGGTTGTTACGGAGCGCATTTTCTCGTGCCTGATCGAAGATCGATGTTGGTATAGGCGAGCCTTGAAAGAAGTTGCGGTACATCCGACATAATACCATTTGTTGGTCCCGGAATTTATTGTACACCGGTAGACAATATTGCGTGCTAGGCACTGGTTATTCAGTGGGCACGTACCTGGTTTGGTGCAGTTACAACTATTTTTATGTTTTGCAGTAGAATCCTGGATAGTTTGGTGGGGTTGTGGTTGCGTGTTAGTGCGTTGCATGTTGCTATGCTAGTGCGCTGAGTCATTAGGGATGTACTTATTCAGTATTGCTGAGTTGAGTTTTCTAATTAGTTGTTCTATGTTAGGTGCAGTGGAGTATGAGAGTCTAATGGTGCGCGAGTTAAAGATTTTATAGTATTTATGTGAAGTTGTAAAGTGTTTATTGATTAGTGTATAGAATTGTGAGATAATCTTAGTGCTAATAGAAGAATTGTACACGGGGTTATACCATATGTACTCTCTACGTCTGACTCTATTTGCTGGTTTGCACCTGTTAGTATGCCTATTGATGTGTGTGTGTGGTGCAATACTAGTTCGACTTAGATGTGTTTTATTCATAGTACTTATGTGGTTATCGTCTAGATATTCAATTTTCTCGCAGTAACCAGCTTTTCTAAGTGCGTCATTATAATATTCAGCATGCTCGTTGAAGGTCTGCAAATTAGACGACAGTCGGGAGATCCTTATGGATATATTTTTAGGGATAGATTTAATAATGGAATGAGGATGGTTTGATAATATTTGTGTATTATTCAAATAGCGAGGTATAGGTAACTCATACACTATAGAAACAATTGTTACCTAATAAATTCTATATACCCGCATTTCCATTTCGTAAATTTTTTCTCTCTCTCTCTCTCTCTCTCCTCTCTCTCTCTCTCTCTCTCTCTCTCTCTCTCTCTCTCTCTCTCTATATATATATATATATATATATATATATATATATATATATATATATATATATATATGTATATATATATATACATATAACCGTCAAAAAAGAAAAAGAAGAAAACCTTTTGCTCTATTTGTGTTTTGAAAGAAACTTCATAAAGCCACCTTTAATGTTTCACAACCATAAGGAGTACTTTGAAAAGACTAATAAGCTGTCTCAACAAATTATCTCTACCAAGCAATGCACACCGACTAATTCTTATACATTTTCAGTTACTTGGCAATAAATATTGTCGATATGTAGAAATGAAATATTAAAGTAAAATGCAGGAAAATATTGATATAGTGTGTCATCAGCATGTTCTATTGTAGAGTAAAGTAAATTTTAACTAAATTCTGATGAAATGTGAATTTCTGTATACCAAATGCATTCACATTTATTCTTGTTGCTTTTATTTAGCGGCGGTCAAACATGATTTATAGGGTCATTTCGAAAATCGGTCGAACGATAAATATCCCTCATTTCTATCGGTCACTGTAATATATGTTCTGACGATGACAGAATGCTGGGTAAGTAACAGTTAGCATGGCGGAAACCATACAATAGCTTACGTATTCTCTCGTGAAAATTCCCTTTTATCAATATGTAATTATTGATCCATAAAAGGAGTATCTATCTAAGGACTGGGCTTGATAAAATCGATTAAATTACTTGACAAATTTGCCTTAACATATGCGTAACCCAAGGTGGAAAAAATAAAAGAACAAGAATAAATGTTTAGGACATGCAATATAAAGGATATATGCATGCGATATATGATTTGTGTAGATACTTGTAGCAAAATTGATACTTGTAGCAAAAAAGATACTTGTAACAAAACTGATACTACATGGGACATGAATGTAACTAGAATGTAACTCTATGAACATTAATGTTCGAATTATATCAATAATAATATTCGATTCATTTTAAGTCATGCTAACAGACTCTTTACAGCCATGTCAGTAGAATGACCCCGCATTCTTGCTCTTGTGTTGGCACCTAGAAACATTAGTGTCTGAGGTTCTGTTTACATGCCAACACAAGAGCAAGAATGATAGTGTCATTCTATTGACATGGCTTTAAAGAGGCTGTTTGCATAATTGCAAACGAATCGAATATTACTATTAATATTCAAAAACTCAGATTATATATATATATTTATATATATATATATATATATATATATATATATATATATATATATATATATATATATATATTCTAAGGCGGGTAAAATTCCCGGGATCCATGGACGAGTTCTCTCCAACGGTCTCTGTCCTTCATTATCGCTGCCATGTCCTGCGTCTCCAACAGACCAGTGTCTGTCCTTAGGGCATCAACATACGTTAACCTTGGTCTTTCTCTTCTAGTGTGTCCATGTAGGGGCTCCCAAAGGAGCACTGAGTGCAATGTCAACTCTGGATGTCGATGAGCTTGTCCAGCTAACGGCAGTCTCCTCTGTGTCACTTTTGAGCTGACCTTTGGGATGCTCCCATACAGCTCTGAGTTTTTCATCCTCAGTGTATACTGAGTAATGTTCAGAGCCATCCTCAGCATTCTCGTGTAGCACCCATCCACCATCTGAGTGAGTTTCTTGGTCAGTGTCCAACTTTCAGACCCATACAGCAGCACAGACTCCACTACAGCAATGAAGAGGCGGACTTTAAGGTCTCTACGAAGATCCGACTTCCACACCGATCTCAAGCTGTGGCACGCCGCCCAGGCCTTGCTCATCCTCTCAACCACATCATCTTCCGTATTCCCAATCTTTGCTCCCAAATACAGAAAGCCCTCAACCAGTTCTAGCGGCTTCCCGCCTACATTAGTGATCCCCTCTGGCTTCTCAACATTCTCTACCAGATATTTTGTTTTAGTCTCATTCATTATCAGCCCCACACTCATCGACACAGTCTCAACCTCCCGCATCAAATCCTCTGCCTCCTTCACTGTATTTGTCACTAAAACTATGTCGTCGGCAAATTCAGCATCCGATACCTTTTTCGCCCTAACTCTCCTGCTCTGAGCCGGTGCTACAGTAAAGCCAAAGTCCTGGTGTTTCTCCAGTAAAAGGCGCATACAATAGTCCACTACGATGATAAAAAGGTAGGGAGCTAATGTATTTCCCTGGAGCACTCCAGCCAGTATCTCAAAGAACTCTGTCATCCCATCAGGTGTAATGACTTGGGCTTTGGTGTTGGTGTAGAGCAGTGATATCTGGTCCACTATCTTCTTGGGGGTTCCATAAGCCTGTAAGATCTTCATCAGGCAGATATATATATATATATATATATATATATATATATATATATATATATATATACACATATAAGTAAATATCTATATATATATGTCTTTATTTATATGTATATATATATATATATATATATTTATTTATTTATTTATATGTATATATATATATAAAGAAAAAGAGATGAAATCGAAAATGCAACTAGAGTCTTAATTTTTTTTAAAAATATATATATTTATTTGGTCCCTTTACCGGTTTCGCAGTTCTTCTGCTTTTCAAAAGGTGAGTTGAGATGGAGGGTCTGTGGTTAAAAAATAAGACTCCAGTTGCATTTTCGATTTCATCTCTTTTTCTTTATACTTTCACTCGTGTAGGACACCTCGGTTATTTTTCATTTTGTAAAAAAAACCTCACTTTCTAATATATATATATATATATATATATATATATATATGTATATCGCAAACATTCTTTTGTCTGCAGCAAATTTCTAGCATTGTGATAAGTTTGAAATGTGGGAGAGCTTTTTCTGAAGCCACAACAGTGTATTCGATAAAAGCATTGTTTCATTGTTCTGATTTTGAAATTTTGCTCAATGCACCTTTTTTTAGTATAGAAAAGTCGAGATGCAAATATTACTGTTGGCTTGGGGGCTGACAGAGATGGTAGTGGTGGTTCGTACCTACTTTTATTAATTAGTGGAAACCTCATTTGTCATTTGCCTTCAGGCTTCGCAATGACTACACTAATGGTAAATTATTATAATCTTTCAAATGATGGGGCACTCGAGTCAATAAACAAAAGGCTAAGTAAAACGTTTCCTCATATATTATTACCGTCCAGGAATATTTGGAAAATGTCTTTTTTAAGACAGTAAGGATATGTCTCTGCTTATTTTTTCAGCATGTCTAAGGATTTTATGTTTAATGATTTTATATACCTTCTTTATCTAATGTCAAATCAATTTCTACTCGGATGGGATAACTGGTGTGCACTCTACATATTCTGTAGTATCCACATAAGTTGGTAAAATATTTTGTTTTAAATTTCTATCAAATGCAAGTCGAATACGAAGCCTTCAACTGTTACAGAAGCAATTTACAGGTTGACTAATTGGATTATTAGTACGCAGGACAGAGATAGGCCTGATCACTATTGTTATTCTGCTCAATACCACGTATTAGTAGAGAAAAACGTAACATACGCACTTTAACTTAACTCTATAGTTATGATTCGACGACATAAATATAGACGCAAATAAGAGTATTTAGAAGGTAATTCGAAAGAAGCAAGCACACAGAATATTTCAAACATTAATTCTTTTTCTTGCCCTCATTCACGCTGTTGTTTACCTGTCAAAGATCGCTTTGACTAGAATTGTTAAGAACTGTTCGACAACATTATGAATATAATTCTCAACACTATAGCTGAGGACAAACCAATACGTCAGTAGCTGGGCTTTCACACAGTTTAAAACAATCTTATCACTGCTGGAATATTTGAAAGAGCTCAATCACGTTTAATAGCCTAAAGAAATGTCATCGGTTTGATCATGTCTTACGTGGATGGAAACAGCGATTTCAAAATTAAACAATTTCATAATTATCATTATCATCATCACAATCATTTTTATCGTCGTCATCGACATCCTCCTCCTGCTAATCATCATCATTATCATCACTCTTATTATCGTCATTATATTTCATATTTCATGAACCACGGAGGTACTTCAGCTGATTTAAAGAAAGTGGTCACACGAATTAAAACTGAAGGATTCCTCATAAATTGTCAGAAGACATTAATCTTATGAAGCCTTGCAAACAAAGACAACACAGCAATAACTTTGTTTTGTGTACAATGCACACACATACACTCACAATGCACATTCACACATACATATATACGTACACGCACACACATCTGCATTAAAAATTAAATTATTGGACATATGGGACATTTTCAAGGCACATAAAACGTATGTTTGCAACCAAAATACAATTTGAACCTTCATAATCAATTATTATTAAAATAGCCTGTTCAGTTCATTTACTAAAACGTTTTCAGAGAGTAATATAATATAAAGGAAGCGTATAATTAATTTCGTTATTTTTTTTTCGAGTAGCAATTGAGATTTTAGCGTAATTTGTTTATGGATGAAGAATTTTATGAGGAATATTTCAATGAAATGCGTTTTCCATTCATTAATTGTTGGATAAGACATCCTGCGGAATCTATTTACACCTCTATACTGTGTGTGTTCAAATCCAGAAGAGACAAATTTTGTCTTAAAACATTCTTCGATTGATGCAAATAAAGGCCAGTTATGTACAAGTGTCGATATAAGGACAGATAATATCCTTAAATTACGAGATAATAATAGCTGTAGACTGGTAGAGTCGTTAGAGCATGCAGCACAATGTTTTGTGGTATTTCCTCAGACTTTTTATTGTTCTGAGTTCGAATCCAATGCAAATCCTTTTTGCCTTACATACTGCTGCTTTTGATAAAATAAAGTAGCAGTAAACACCTGGTAATTTCATTATTATGAACACTTTGAAATGGCGTCAGTCCTGGGTATTTTTATTGACTTTGATGGAGCATTCCTTAACTGCAATGTAAAAGGAAAATCATGCTTTATGTAGTCTTCCTACCGACTAGAAAGAGTGGCTATATCTCTCAGAAAATTCAATTTAGTTTTTTGACACAAGAAGTATACATTGACCTATATATGATGGTTAAAAAACAAGCACAATCAAGGTTGCGTTTCTTTGAACATCTCGTGAATTGTTGCTCTAGTTTGGTTAAACAATAATATAATTCTTTATTTCCTAATGTTCGTGATGCAATATTATAAAGGACGGTGTGTTAGATTCATAAATAGTTGAATACCAAAGAATTCATAGGAAGAAACATTCAATGAAAAATAATTACACTCATAGTATTGGAGGTGTCATCTCTCAATTCGAAGAAGTAGCGGCTCTAACAGGTGTAATTATCCGATCTCCAAGCTATTCATTCTATCGGGTAACGTTACTCGAATGACCTTCGGAGGAACTCCATTTCAGCTGCTTGTAGTCGCGATAGTACTCTTTCTGTCATTACCGAAGATTCTTGACTCAATCAAATGTAATATTTTACAACGGCATATTATTATTATTAAAGAGCGGTGAATTGGCAGTATCGGTAGGGGGTCGAACATGCTTTCCCGCATAGTTAGGTCCCTTTACGATCTGAGTTCAAATCCCGTCGATGTTAACTTTGCCTTTCATCCTTACGGGGTCGATAAAATAAAGTACCAGTAATGCACTGGGTAATTGCTGGCCTTGTGCCACACGTAGAAACAATTATTATTATTGTTGTTCGAATGAAATAAACGAACTTCAGTATAGATAAAATTTACGTTACTGATGGCAGAGAATATATTGCAGGGAACAACTGAGGAGAATTGATGCTATTAACTATCTAAATGTTAGATATTATAAAGAAGAATATAAACGATAAGACAAGTGGCTTTATAATGTATGGCGCACAATTCC
>OZ024743.1:15288971-15308971 GCA_964016885.1 Eledone cirrhosa | reverse complement strand
TCGACTTGTATTTGAAAAAGTTGATTTGCCAGTGAAAAATTGTAAACAGAAAGAAAGAAAGAGAGAAAGAAGGAATGAAAGAAAGAAAACGAAGAAAAGAAGAAAAAGAAGAAAAAGAAGAAATGCATGCAACAAAATATTTTGTTGCATGCATTTCTTCTTTTTCTTCTTTTCTTCGTTTTCTTTCTTTCTTTCCTTCTTTCTCTCTTTCTTTCTTTCTGTTTACAATTTTTCACTGCCAAATCAACTTTTTCAAATACAAGTCGATGTTGAACGGTATGTCAAATCTATTTATCTATAAAACTGTCTATATTGTATTTTGTCTGAGGAAGGCATAACATATTGTTAATATGATATCCCTGAAATATATATAATGAAATAAATATGGTTTTATAAATATAGTTTCCATTTATTTAATATCGTATATATATATATATATATATATATGCATATATATATGACAGCTGAACATTGCAAACTTGACTGTCACCACAGAATATGAACCTGAAGATTGCGAAAGCATGAACGTACTTGTTCAATTAACACTTAGCATTTAATATTCTACCATACTATTTAATTCTAATACCATTATACATTTTAAAGGATTGTAAATAAAACGAGAAATTCAGACAAAGTTGCAATTCCTTTTATTAATATAATCTTCTATACACAATCATACACACCCGTGTATATTTATTTATATATATATATCTACATGTATGTATATATATATATATATATATATATATATATATATATATATATATATATATATATATATATATATATATATATATATATATGGTGTGTGTGTGTGTATTTGTGCATGTCAGAGGGTTTTGAAAAATGACACAGTTGGTGAGGATTAGCGCTGAAGAAGTTCATTGTTTTACGATCAATTCCGGAGGTTGATTGATCAGAATAAATGGATATTGTGAGTACTTGTTAGCAGCTATACAATCCTATTTTATTAAACTCGATATTAGGATTTATATCATTATATCGATTTATCCCGATCAATCTACTTTGTGAAACGATCGTAAAACAATGAATTAATTAAGCAGTAATCTTGGCTTTTTTTTTCATACATACATACACACACACACATACATATGTATATATATATATATATATATATATATATATATATATACGATTGTGTAGCCCGTTCAGAGTGCACAACGGAAGTTGATATGATGAAAGTCTACTAACAAACAATACATCTCATCACTTGATTTCGTTGGAAATTACATCAGGACTACACGAAGTTCTAACAAGGTTACCGGCCCTACCATAAGCAGTTAGATATCAATTAGAACTTCGTGTTGTCATTAAATAATATATACATACATACACACGCGCACACACTTATATATATATATATATATATATATATATATATATATATATATATATATATATATATATATACACATACGTGTATATACATACACACATACATACATAAATACATACATACATTCATATATACAATGTATGTATGTCGTTGCGTGTGTGAGAAGTGAGTGTTAATATAAATACGTTAGACATTCCCACTCAATGTCTTATTTTTGTTAGTAATATTGAATGAACTGCCGCCAAATCAAACTAGTTTCTATTATTACTTATCTTCTCCGAAAACATCACGTCAATAAAGGTAAGGCAACATAATTTACATTGATTTTGGTATATTTTGGCTGTCACTAAGTGCTGAATATTCTAATCCACTAAATAGACCTCTTATGTGTAATGTATTTTAATGTTGTCGGATTGGTCGACACGATAAGCAACCGATTTTCACTCGTTAAACTGCCTTGTCCAATGTTTTCGATTTGGTGTCGTTGCAGATGTTATTTAGGCCAATGTCCGGCATACGACGAAAGCTTTTCTTGTCATAGCTAGTCAATATTTTGTGTATATCTTAGACTATTTACACTGTTGGTTTCAGTTATTGTATGAAAAATATGTCAGGTTACATCTGAGGGTGTTTTGCTGCTATTTCACCAAATTGCGTAAACAGATAGGATTTTATTTATTGTTTATACAAGTTTTTCAATTGGTATCTATTTTGGTATTTTAGCCCCTATGTTCAGGGAACAAAAAGCCACATCCAGTATGTCATTCCTGAAAGAGATTTGGCAGGAACTGTAACCACACACATATTTTACCGTTGACCCTTTGTGATCGTTGAGTTTATTGACTCACATCAGGTCAACACCGAAAACAACAGAACTATGACCAAATAGGAAACAGTCGTGCCCATCAAAACGTTATTTCAGATAAAATACATATTCTTAGAGCGGGAACACAATTGTGATTTTCAGGAGATGGAGTTACAAATTAAAACCGGTCTCAGTTCCAAGAGACTAGTAACAATCTGAAGTACAACTCCCTTCAAAATAGTTTTGTAATACTTATTTATGTCCATATTTTATACTGCTATTGGGGAACATTATTACCCTTGCTTATAGGCTTCCAGCATTCGGATACTTCACTGACTATATTTCCTATGATGAATATGGTAAATAAGTGTTTGTAATTTCGTTATGATTAACAATTTCAAAATCATTTTACGTCTACCCACCTTCTCTCTTAAGTTACACATCAACTCGACGGTTATGGAAGTAGAGCCTTGTCTGAAATGTGATGGAGCAGGGAAAATATATTGATAAGCCAAATTCTTAACCACTTAATCATGGCTGCATAAGAAAAGAATTAGTTTTTAATGCAGCAGTAGTGATTGTGATCGCATGGTTGTCTTTGCTGTTGTTGGTGTGTATCCCCAGGTAAATACTTATTAATCAAGCCTACAATCAAATGTATGCCTGCTATGTTTTTCACGTCACATATTAAGGCATAATCCATCTAGTAGAATATGAGCAAATAGTTTTTTCTGAATCCCGATGGTGGTATTTAAGTGAAATTTAGCTGTAATAAGAAAAGGAATGGCCGATAACGTAGAGGCTATCATGTAGACATGGAATTATTACTGTAAATATCCACAATAATAATTGGGTTGAGCCAATACACACATCATTTAGCCTTTATATTGATATCTTTTTCTAGATGTAATCCCAAAGTTATATTGAAAAGGTTACAAAAAATGTACAAAGTAAAGCTGAAATAGAAGGAATATAGCCAATACAATCAACTCCAATATAGTACTGACAAGTTATTTAATATTGTGTCTCCCCGACCTGAACAAACGAAGTCAAATACACATTGCACTATTTTTGTCTTCTTTTCTATGAAGTATCAATCAAGATATATCCAACAAACGCTGCAACCAGCGCATGGTAGTGGGAGCAAAGTACGTGGAGTTCAAACACTCAGGCGGGTGGATATACGGTCACTCACTTAGTATACTTTCTGCAGACTTCTCTGTCGAGCTATGCTGACAAGCTTCTGATGGGCGCATCTCTCAGTTGTGCATGACTGGTACACCCAATCCCTTTGAGAGATGTTATCTTCGGATGCGGGTGGTGTAGTGCGATTGACGTTTCTTTTGGTTAAAAAACAAATAACAACTGATTCTACGTTTTAAACATCTACTATTTAGATTACCTTCGTATGAAACTACTGGCTGTTCCATTACTAAACCGTACCTAGTAGTTGAGTGCTGTTTGTAAATGGACCTACTTTACAAAGTTGTGTACTTATTCTAAATATCCTCGGACACACGTTTGATAGATCTAATCACATGCATTACAATTCAACACAAATTACTTGAGAGACTATAGTGAACATTTTCCATAAAGGAAACATTCTATCTTATAATGAGAAACAGAAAACCCGTACGTTGAAATATATATTCGAAGACTACGCAGATATTGACACATTTTTACTTTCGTAAATAGAAATCAGGTTATTGAACCAAAATTCTTAGACGGAAGGAATCATCCAATGTAGCAGAAGGAACTTTTTAATCTATTTAGCTTCTTTTGAATTGTGGAAAGAATTCATTTCTTGGCATTAACCCTGCTTTGTCTGTAAAATGTCCAATTAATTAACGAAATTTCGTCGTGGCAGTCACATAGTACAACGAATCTAGTTGATTTGATTTCTTTGACAGAATATTTACACTGAATGCATCAAAATGTACAATGATTTACCACATCCTTAGCACAAAACTGAAATTGATTTTGTACTATAATCGTTTAGCTATGTTGATGTGTTGGCTATGCTTCTGCTGGTAACTGGACACTATAAGCGGTGGAATATTGAACATAAGAATCGGCTATTTCATACATCACATTTAACATACACACACAGACACATGCACACAGAGCGATATATATATATATAAAAATATATATATATATATATATATATATAAATATATATATATATATAAATATATATATATATAAATATATATATATATATATATATATAAATATATATATATATATAAATATATATATATATAAATATATATATATATATATATATATAAATATATATATATATATATATATATAAATATATATATATATATATATATATATATAAATATATATATATATAAATATATATAAATATATATATATATATATATAAATATATATATATAAAATTATATATATATATAAATATATATATATAAATATATATATATAAATATATATATATAAATATATATATATATATATAAATATATATATATATATATATAAATATATATATATAAAAATATATATATATATAAATATATATATATAAAAATATATATATATATAAATATATATATATATAAATATATATATATATATATATATATATATATATATATATATATATATATATATATATATATATATATATATATATATATTTATATATTTATATATATATATATATTTATATATATATATATATATATATATTTATATATATATATATATATATATTTATATATATATATATATATATTTATATATATATATATATATATATATATATATATTTATATATATATATATTGTGATGGGTATGACATTAAACTACATCCAGTGGTAAGGCTCCATTTCGGGAGTTCAGGAGATGTGGGGAATGTGGAGTTACCCCTTAGTTGTCATGACTCCCAGGTCTGCCCTGGCCTGGGGTGGTAGTACCTGTTAGGGCTCCATTTATGGGTTAAATAACTACCTTATTCGAGTGGCGCCGGTAAGGTATTGTCAGCCATTGAAAAGAAATATGGAGAGTCGATCTAACAGCACTAGGGTTAGAGCCCCTAATTACACTGTCAAGGAGCAGCCTGGTCGTTATGACTCTGCTGGCTTAGAGCCACAGAGAGGGCCAGTGGATGATGGATCAGCTGTCTCTGAGACAAATATAAAGAATGCAGTTTTGTCCTGCAGAAGAGCCATCAAAATGGGCACTTTGAATATGAGGACTATTCGAACGCTGGAGAAGAGAGAGGAGTTGGGAATCTGTTCGAGGAGAGTGGTATACAGATACTTGCGATCCAAGAACACAGGATTCTACACGATGAGCCCGTGAGGAGTGTGATGATCGGGAGGAAGAGCCAGCTCATCACTACATCGGCAGTGAAGAACACAACAAATGCTGCAGTGGGAGGAGTGGGTTTTGTGTTCAGTGCAAAAACCAATCTGTTGGTGAGGGAAATAATGCCTATCTCCTCGCGAGTGTTGAGGGTGACCTTCAATGGAAACCCAAGACTGACAGTCATCTCAGCCTCTAGTCCAACCGAGGGGGACAGTGATGTGAATGCGGAGGAGTTCCATGAGGAGGTGTGTAGAGCTGTCAACACCACTCAGGCACACAATATCCTGCTTGTTTTGGGGGACTTCAATGTACATCTGAGTAAGGAGGGCAGTGAAGATCCTTGCTGGTACTTCCATAACAACACCAACAGAAATGGAAGACTACTGAGAGACACCCTGCTGGAGGCGAACTTGATGGCGACCAACCTAAGGTTTAGGAAGAATCTGGGGAAGATGTGGACCTACATCTCAGATATGCACCTCTCCAAGTCCCAGATTGATTTCATTCTGGTGAGGAAAAAGTGGCGGAATAGTGTTCTGAACACAGAACCATACAGCTATTTCAGTACACTGGGTAGTGACCACCGGCTTGTTATGAGTGAGGTCCGCGTGAGCTTAAGAAAGAGCAAGGCTCAGCCCCGGAGAACAATCTATGACTGGGGAGCTTTCAAGGAAGATGATAAGCTACAGGAGAGGTTCACAGTGGAAGTGAGAAACAGGTTTAGTGCTCTGTGTGGAGAGTCAGAGGAGAGAGAGATTGGATGGACTGAGGAGAGTGTGACGAGGAGGTACGGGCACTTCACCAATGCAGTGGCGAAAGCAAGTGAAACTCTGGTGCCGAGGAAAAAGAACAAAGGGAAGCACGCCAGCTCTGCAAACCCAAAAGTGTGTGCAGCCAGAGAACACCTGAAAGCTGTCAGGGACCAATTCTATGCTGATCCTACGGAGGAGAGGATGGAGACTGTGGAGGTGATGAGGGAAGAGCTCTGTAGCGCTTACACTGAGGTCAGAGAGGAGGCACTGATAGAGAAGATCAGAAGTGTGGAGAGAGCGGTTGACAGATCTGGATGTAAGGAGAGCTGGATGATCATCAACGAGATCACAGGGAGGAAGAAAAGGTGTTCGAGTCAGATCCAGGGAACGGGGCCCGAGGATAGGAAGAGGAAATGGCTAGACCATTTTAGAACCCTACTAGGAGAGCCACCCTCCACAGCCCAGAGCACTGGGGAGATCAGGCGGCTGTTTGAGGAACTGGATGTTGAGACAGAGCCCTTCACCAGAGAGGAGCTTCAGAGAGCCAAGAAGAAGATCAAGGAGGGCAAGGCTCATGGAGAAGATGGAGTGGCATCAGAGGTGATGAAGAGGTGTGATTTTGATGATATCATCCTGGGGTTCTGTAACGGGGCACTGGAGAAAGGAGTTGCCCCGAATCATTGGAGGATCAGTAACATCGTCCCAGTGCCAAAGAAGGGAGATCTCTCTAACACCAACAACTACCGGGGGATCTCACTGACGTCACTTGTGGCAAAGACCCTCAACAGGATGATTCTTAACAGGATCCAGCCTGAGATGGAGAAGAAGCTCAGGGACAACCAGAACGGCTTCAGAGAGGGTAGATCAACCACCAGTCACATCCTGATGCTGAGGAGGATATTAGAGGGAGCTAGAGCAAAGTGCCTTCCTGCGGTCATGGTTTTCATTGACTTTAGGAAGGCCTTTGATTCTGTGGACCGTTACTGCCTGATGAAGATCTTACAGGCTTATGGAATCCCCAAGAGGATAGTGGACCTGATATCACTGCTCTACACTAACACCAAAGCCCAAGTCATTACACCTGATGGGATGACAGAGTTCTTTGAGATACTGGCTGGAGTGCTCCAGGGAGATACATTGGCTCCCTACCTTTTTGTCATCGTAGTGGAATATTGTATGCGCCTTGCACTGGAGAAACACCAGGACTCTGGCTTTACTGTAGCACCGGCTCAGAGCAGGAGAGTTGGGGCGAAAAAGGTATCGGATGCTGAATTTGCCGACGACATAGTTTTGGTGACAAATACAGTGAAGGAGGCAGAGGATTTGATGCGGGAGGTTGAGACTGTGTCGATGAGTGTGGGGCTGAGAATGAATGAGACTAAAACAAAATATCTGGTAGAGAATGTTGAGAAGCCAGAGGGGATCACTAATGTAGGCGGGAAGCCGCTGGAATTGGTTGAGGACTTCCTGTATTTGGGAGCAAAGATTGGGAATACGGAGGATGATGTGGTTGAGAGGAAGAGCAAGGCCTGGGCGGCGTGCCACAGCTTGAGATCGGTGTGGAAGTCGGACCTTCGTGGAGACATGAAAATCCGCCTCTTCATTGCTGTAGTGGAGTCTGTGCTGCTGTATGGGTCTGAGACTTGGACACTGACCTAGAAACTCACTCAGATGGTGGATGGGTGCTACACGAGAATGCTGAGGATGGCTCTGAACATTAATCAGTATACACTGAGGATGAAAATCTCAGAGCTGTATGGGAGCATCCCAAAAGTCAGCTCAAAAGTGACACAGAGGAGACTGAGGTTGGCTGGACATGCTCACCGACATCCAGAGTTGACATTGCACTCAGTGCTCCTTTGGGAGCCCCTACATGGACACACTAGAAGAGGAAGACCAAGGTTAACATATGTTGATGCCCTAAGGACAGACACTGGTCTGTTGGAGATGCAGGATATGGCAGTGATAATGAGGGACAGAGACCGCTGGAGAGAACTCGTCCATGGATCTCGGGAATTTTACCCGGCTTAGATAGATAGATATATATATATTTATATATATATATATATATATATATATATATATATATTTATATATATATATATATATATATTTATATATATATAAATATATCTATATATCTATATATCTATATATCTATATATATATATATATATATATATATATTTATATATATATAAATATATCTATATATCTATATATATATATATATATATATATATATATATATATATATATATATATATATATATATATATATATATATATATATATAAATATATATATATTTATATATATGTGTGAATGAAGTAATTCCGTCGGAAAAGTCCAGGAAAAAAGAGTGCTCTATGTAAGCAACAGAGCTTAATTATTATTATGTAATAAACAACATAAGGCAATTATTCCATTTACCAGTGGTTTCTTAAAAGCAAAAGGTTTTGCTTTCAATCCTCAGAACGAAAAAATCTTGGTTTGTTTATTGAATTTGGATCTTAAATAAAAGTTTTGGATCTTAAAAAAAAAGTTTTTTTTTTAAGATCCAAATTCAATAAACAAACCAGGATTTTTTCATTCTGAGGATTGAAAGCAAAACCTTTTGCTTTTAAGAAACCACTGGTAAATGGAATAATTGCCTTATGTTGTTTATTACATAATAATAATTATATTTATTTATATATATATATTTATATATATATATATATATATATATATATATATATATATATATATATATATAAATATATATATAAGAGAGAGAGAGAGAGAGAGAGAGAGAGAGAGAGAGAGAGAGAGAGAGAGAGAGAGAGAGAGAGAGAGAGAGAGAGAGAGAGAGTCATTCACACAACATTTGGGACATAGCTAGAATCTTAGATATTCAACTGTCAGATTCACTTGTATGAGTCTTAGTATTTCGTTGGTTTCTTTGTGCTGCATATTTGCTAAATGAGAAAGATTAACAGTCTGTCAAATATACTAGTTAGTGGTATTTGATTATTCCATCCATAATCACGTGCCTGTAATAAGATAGTGTGGGTAGAAAAGTATGTGCGTATGATATTTGTAATTCCTCCAAATGTGACGCGATTGGTTGTGTATATACAGAACATATCTAAAAACACTAAAAAGGTCTAAGTCATAGGCTGAAAGAAACCGGTAGAAATAATTGATATAAAGACGAAAAAACTATTCTAATATGTAGATGTGTGAGTTTCAGATTCGACAGAAAATATAGAAGCTATAAAGATCCAAAAGAGTAGAAATAACTCATAAATAGTTACAATCAAGTTTAGAATTTAAATCATAACAGTTCTTGCTTCAAATGGCCTATGGCTAAGACAGAGACACGAGAGAGAAATTTGGCAAAGAAAAATAAATTCTTTGAAATATATCTTCCAGAAAATAATACTGGATGAAAACCGTTGTCAAGAACATCTAACTGATGAGACTTTATTATTGAGTTTAAAAGGGCGGTGAATTGGCAGTATCGGTAGATGGTCGGACGCCATGCTTTCCAGCATTGTTACGTCCCTTTACGGTCAGAGTTCAAATCCCGTTGAGGTTAATTTTGCCTTTCATCCTTACCAAGTCGATAAAATAAAGTACCAGTAATGAACTGAGTAACTGCTGGCCGTGTGCCAAAAGTAGAAACAATTATTAAGTTTAACTTGAGGGCGGTGGATTGGCAGTATCGGTAGAGGGTCGGACGCCATTTTTTGCACCATAGAGTTACGGCCCTTTATGGGCTGAGTTCAAATCCCGCCGAGGTTAACTTTGCCTTTCATCCTTACGGGGCCGATAAAATAAAGTACCAGTAATACACTGGAATAATTGCTGGCTTTGTGCCTATAGTAGAAACAATTATTGAGTTTAACTAAAATAAATAAACACTTAATCGTTAAAATACTTTACTGCGACCCGTGGAGAATGAAATAAATACACACAGATAACGCGTATTAGAAATCAAGACTCACACACGATGAGGAAGAAAGCGACGTAGTCGCGAATAAAATATAGTCCATTGAATATTCACGAAAACATCAACAAATTTAAATAGAATGAAGAGAAAGAATTCTGCAACTATGATGCGTGTTTGAGTGTAATGTACATTACCAACTACTACATCTACCAATATCTGAAAAATAGATTTGCTAAATATATGTTTGGATATTTTTTTTCTTTAGTGGTTTCATGTTTCTAATATTGGTTATATGAAATAACTAGTATTGACATCACATTACCTTTTCGGTGTAGCTGATTACACCTTCCATGTAAACTATTAGTCATCCAGCATATATCGAAACAACTTGCAAAAAAAGCAGAGAGAAATTAGAAAAGGTAAGTAAAATAAAAAGAGAAAAATATTTTCTTTGGAGGTTAAAAAATATATTTGAACTTTGAAGCTTCAGTGGTTTCTTAGATAGCCGAACAACCACCCAAGCAAATGATCACTCGGGTAAACAAACCGAATGAAAATAGCAGTATAGTAAATATGCTGGATGTTAGGAATAACAATAATAGTATACATAAATGAATATGAGTACTAAATAATTTTGTCATGTATTACCCGATAACCACAAGTGTACAAACTACTTTTAGAACATAACATAACAGATCACGGAAAATATTTCATTTTCTTATTCACTCAAAATAGAATAGTAATCCTAATATGTTAAATAACCGGAGACTTCTGGTGTCCTTGGCCCTAGGACTACCTCTCTACTCACCACCATCGGTTCGGAGTTGGCTATCCGCATGAATGGCTCTTCCAACTTGAATGGCTCTTCCAACTTGAATGGCTCTTCCAACATGAATGGCTCTTCCAACTTGAATGGCTCTTCCAACTTGAATGGCTCTTCCAACTTGAAGGGCTCTTCCAACTTGAAGGGCTCTTCCAACGCTCTCCCGCACCTGCCCCCGTAGAACAGCCTTCACTATTCTGTCTGCCGCGTCAGCGGGGCTGACAGTGAGATATGGGGAGTGCGAGAGAGACGGAGGCATTGACTGAAAGAGAGAGAACATCAGCATTTATTTACTTATTTATTTTGTGTATTTACCTGTATGGATGTCATTAAGAAGGAAACCGGTTTTTATATAAGCACAACATCAATGTAAGGAAGGAGTATAATATATGAAATTTGCTGCAGTATATAAATGTATCGATTAGCTAATAGATAATTACTAAGTTCATACCAGATGGTATTTAAAATCAGAACCTAAAACTATGTAATGAGTTTTTTTATTGATTTCTTTTTGTTTCGTTCTTTTTCTTATTCTTGTTTAATAAGTCAGCGCTGATCGAGCAGACGTATGATCAAAGCTATTCCAATAATAATTCTCCAGTATTTTGATGGCATCTGGTATAAATTTATATAAATATAATATATCCAACATTCAGGATGATGGAGTTAATTTGAAAGAGTTGAGAGTGACCATGTCTACCTCTCCTAGCATTTAATCTGAAACTTCTAATGCTTCAGCCGTCAACCCCAGTTCTACTGTAAATTTATGATAAATTTTCAATTTTCATTTTACGTAAAATTGTGGAATAATATTTGTATCCCGTTTTTACATTTTCAATACTACATGTAAACTGATATCGATTTAGTAAGGATTTCTCTTCCTACCTTACACTTGTTTGTTTTTCCTTTATTATTAAAATAAATATGGCATGTTGTCATGTTTTGACGAACACGTTGTTTGGATTAGGTTTTGCATGATAGTGCTTGATTTTTCTAAGGATATAATTGAAATTTGTATAATATAGTTGGAATTTTGCGGGGATTATTTGCAGTTTTGTAAGATATAATTGATATAGCTGGAGTTATAATGAACAGAGTGGATATGCCTGCCGTTGGTAACTGTTTTCCATGATAATCTACAGTGATAAAACGTAAAATCATAATAATCTCATTTTTGCTAGCGGCTAAATATTTTGTCTAGTTTTGTGCATAACAATTCTATTCATTACTACGCGTCCGCTCCATTATCTGCGACGAACAACACTCCTCGAGTGCCTGTTAGTGACAGTTATAGAGATTGCGCGGGAACTACAAAAGGGAATGTGATAGCAATGATTAACGACGGACTATAAATTCGGTGGTGTAATCTACGATATCAGGACATTTGACGAGTGCCTTTGACAGAAGTTATAACAGTACGAATTCTGCAGTTCACTGCGTTCTAACTCATAATACTAAAGAAATGTATATGCTCATATTACCAGTAGTAGCAGACGACGAGAGATTAATCAACGGTTATTCAGAAATATTGGATATTGGCAGATCAAAACTAATAACATCGTGCGACGTGGTACTTGTTTATTTTAATTTCAAAGAAATAGATATTATGCTTATGTTTAGTATAGTTGACCTATATCATCTGAGATTCAGATATATACACTCTATATAGCTTTTCCAATGTATATAATACGGTGTCGACTGTGATTCCACAAACAGTGATCAAATTATACATCAAGAATATCAGATTAAATAAACATCACACAGAATTGTTATTTGATAGGCATTTCGGAACATTGACGTGTGGTTTAGCTATAACCAGTCTCAGGATAATTCAGCATAATTAACGTTACGATACTCCATAGTTGGGTCCTATGCTCTCATTTGTTCAGGTTTCAGTTCAACATAATCTTGAAATCAAGACTAAACTAGTTTACATATACAGAAATAATTATATATGAAATAGCTTAAGTAGTTATTTTATCATCAATGGAGAAATTAAATATAAGTTAACTTATATTGGTATTACCTTAAAATACTCTAAGTAATTTCGTATAGGGACGTGCTCAACTCTGACTATAGTTTATATCTTCTCTTCTTAAAGATAATATTGATTTATAATGCAAGCCAAAAACAACAGATTGACTGTGTTGTAGGTTAACCAATTATAGGTTGTAGTGCACATGAGCACTGTACACAATAATTGTCTTATTTTTAATTTTTAATATCAGCCTCGTTATTTGACGAGTATTTAATTTTTTTAGCTCACGGTGGAATTTCAAGCCAAAAACGAAAAGTAGGCATACTTGAATATTGCAAATTATTTTACTCGCCATTCTACCATTTCTCCTTAGCAATCTTTTTTCTTTCGCGTAATAAACAATGATTTATTGCATTAGCTTATAGGGAAGAGGTCTACTTATTTTGTTTGTAAAGGTTTGTCCAAGAAGCAATATCTGTGGCTATGGTTTTTTTATTGTCCGTACGATTGGCAAGGTTAGTAGAGCTAATATTCACCCTAACAGGATAACATTTGACATTGGCTAGATACTTGCAGAGTGCAAACATTCTGAGGAAATATTTCAAAGTAACGTGCTTACCGTGAGATCTGGGAGACATAGGATTGGACATATTATGTGTGAGGACTAGGGACCAGTCAGTCTGGTAGGGTTGACTGGATGTCACAGGTGCCTGACCAGCTACTATGAGCGGTGGACGGTGTCGTATCTGTAAAAGGGGCAGATTTATATTTGAGGATCATTGGTTAGGGAGTATTGCAGTATAATAACATGTCAATTACTCAAATGGTCATTTAATGGTTACAATTTATGTTGTATGCGTATGCTTAATATCAAAAGCATCCGAGACTGATAAATAACTGAACATTGTGAGATTAATGTTATAGTAATCTAAGTAGGCGTAAAAGTAATAATTCTTACTAATATTGACAGGATGCCAGCAATCTGGTGAGAGGGGGAAGAACAGTATACCCCCCCCCCCCCCCAGTCTTTGACTTGCACGTTACTTTATCGATCACTGAAGCATGAAAGATGTCTTCGGTAGCATTTGGATTCTGGATGTAAAAACTCGAAAAGATGCCGCAAATTATTTTATTCGATCCGCTAATTCACCACCGTCCAGATTTAATAATAATAAAATTACATTCTTACATATAGACAATGTCAGAAAATAAGGAGAGAAGTTTAGCCAATTAACTCGACCAATTACTTCATAAGTACTTTATACTATCGATTCTCGGAAACAAGGATAGAACATTTCAACCTAGACATAGTTGAACTCACAATTCTAACGTTTATTGAAAGTATTTAGGACTTTCTAACTACTAATACACCACCAGAACACTTAAAAACTGACCTGAGAAATGACAAGAAAAGCCTTTTGTATGAAACATACACAGAAACAACTAATAATGGTGATCTGGAAAAAAAATGTTAACCCATCAATGGTTAGCATCTTTTGAAATATAAGACTGATTATGTGAGCACAATATCAGAATATAATGAAAATAATTGTTTCTACTTTTGGCACAAGGCCAGAAATTATACCAGTGTATTACTGGTACTTTATTTTATCGACCCCGTAAGAATATAATGAAGAATATAATGAAAATAATGACATTAAGAATAATGACATAAAGATTTTCAAATTTGACAACAGCTATTTGAAATATTTTGCTTAGTTTCAAGGCGTGAAAGGCCAATTTAAACAGATCGTAATTAAATCTAAAAACAGAGTGAAGAGACGAAACCGTAATGCGATGTGGCATTTGATAGAGAAGCTATACTTTTTACTGCCAGGTGCTCTTCCTTAATGTCGATAATGTATAATTGTAAAACATTGATATTGGCAGTTAAGAATTAAAACAGAAACATAAATGGCTAGAATGTAACAAATGCCACTGATACCGAAAACATTAATGCTGTATGAAATATTTATCCAGTTAAGTAAATGCCATTCTTATCTGTGAGTAGGTTTCTACATCAATACCAGACAATTCATAGAACTATTTAAAGAAATTGTTTCTTATTGATACGACTAACAAATTAATGGCCTTCCCTATTAGCTCTAGACGCTCTTTTCATTTTTCTCACTTGGATACAGCCAGCACAATCACAAGTAATGATATGTGTGTGAATATGTTGGTGTATATGTGTGTAGGGTGCATTTACTTGTTGCACGGCTTTCGTATGTATGTATGTATATATGTATATGTGCATGTATGTATATACATACATATATATGTAGATATATGTATATGTGCATTATGTATGAATGCATTTATGTATATATGTAGGTAGTAGGTATGTATGTATGCATGTTTCTCTGTAAGAATGTATGTATACATCTGTCTATCTGTATGTCTGTCTGTATGTATGTACGTGTATAGGTATGTACGTGTATATGTATGGATGTACGTGTATATATATGTATGTATGTACGTGTATGTATGTAAGTGTATATGTATGTACGTTTATATATATATATATATATATATATGTATGTATATGTGTTTGCTTGTATATAAGTATGCTGGCATGTACGTACGTCAATTGTGTGTATGTTCTAGTTACATTCATCGAATTTCTCTGCAGTAGATAAAGAGCCGGTCTCCAGCCGGGAAACAAAGCACTTTCATTGAATCTTAGATAACATCAAGTAGGCAGTCATGTATCTATGTTCTTATAGTTTTATCTTTCAAATGTCTCTCCAACAGAGAATAAGGTTGTCTATAACCCAATAACATTCCAATCCGGCCATCAGCTATATATAAATATATATATATGGGTGTATTCATGTTCGCTTAAATATCATATGTGTATATGTACATACTTCAGTCTATTATTTGTATAGTTTTACACACATACGCAAACAATTAAAATCATAGACATACACACATACACTTAATCATAGACACGCACACACTTACACACATAGACATATATGTATTTATATATATATACACACAGACATATATATATATATATATATATATATATATATATGTGTGTGTGTGTGTGTGTGTGTGTGTGTGTGTGTGTGTCTGTGTGTGTGTGTGTGTCTATGAAAATAAATACCACATATACGTGTATATGATATTTACTATTATGGCTAGCAATTACAATTTTACAATTCACCGTGTACCTTATAGTTTTGTGGAGCCCAGCTTCTCAAACGTGGTGGTATAATTATTGTTATATAACAAGTGGCACTGATAATCACATACATAAATTTAAAATTATAAAATATTGTTCGTATCTTACCTCTTTACCTTCAGTATTTCAGGAAATTCTGCAAGATAACTTGTTATTAATATGTTACACAATATCTTTTATTTTCGTCGATCGTTATAACTGATCTGAGCTTCTCTTACAGACCATTTGGCTGGAATGTTCCACCAATATTTCATAAAAGTAATTTCTTATAATTTGATAATCTGTAATATTCATCCTATGAATTGCATTGTGTAATAATTTGGCCACTTTGCTTTGCCTTATAGGTAGATATTATCATGACAGCATTTCCGAGCAGCTGGTTAGAATGTGGTTCACAGCGGTTACTTATTTACATACTTGGAACTACATTATCCAGATCTACTAAATTTAATATTAGAGATCATTAATCAATACAAAACAATTTATGTAAATAGTTTTCTGAATAGATCAGTTTTGATGCGGTGAATTACTCATAGACAACATTGCTATAAGATTAATTATATTTTAGACTGTAATATTGCTTTAGTATAAATATGAGTTAAATCATGTTAGTAGTCACATGAAAGTTATGTTTAACATTTTCTCTTTTCAAATATATCTTATATATTTAAATTTTATATGGTAACTTCTTTTTTATATCTACCGTTAGTCTATATTTTACATAAGTGATCTGTAACGCCTGCCATGAAAAAATATCTAATGACCCTCTATTCTCCCATCCTATAGATTAAAAATTGTTTCCATAATTTACTTAAAACCTTTTTTACACCATAAATTCTTAAGAACGTAATTTCACATTGGATACTGAAATCCTGTTTATATTACTACTGACTTAATGTAAAGTTGATCAAGACTGAACGTATTCAAATTTGTATACATGTTTCTAAACAACCACATTTGCCATGGTTTGCTTGTGCTGTTTGACACTACATAATAGAATATACATGAGCGTCATGAAACTTTCTATGAGAACGATTCTGAATCGGGATGTAGTTCTTCCGAAGGACATCATGGTGTTTATCGAAGACAATTTTTGATGGTCTATATAGTCGATTGTCCCATTAAACATGACAGACAAATCCTAGGAAAAGGAAGAGCACACGCTCACTAGTATAAAGGCATCAAATATCGAATTTATTGATCAGAGCTGACGTTTGCCAAAACAAACAAGAATGTTTCCTTTTGTATATTCATTTCTCCATACATTCATGGATGAGATATGTTCACCATCTGAGCAAATAGTTGTAAACCTTGATGGCATTTCCACATTAACACATTTTCAGATATAGAAAGGAAATTATTTTCGTTGTTTTGTTTAGCCATGCAAATTAAAAAAAGCATAAGTATGTACCTTAATCACGAGTATAATACCTTTTCAAATGAAAATAAATACCACAATAAAAATCAACGGAGAAAATATAAATCTAAAGGGAATATTTTCTACTTTTAATTGACATAAATATTTAGGAATTCCTCCTAAACATACAAACAATAAGTTATATTAGAAATGGAAAAACCGTTTCTTTTCAGTTAACAAAATCACATTCGCGGATGATTTCTTGTCTTCTTGTAAACATTATATGCATTTATTTACATATTTATTCTGTATCACAATTGAATTCACGTCTCTAACGGCCCAGGAAAGGCTTCACTGCATTTCTGACGCTAAGTGTTAGGAATATATTGTAATAGAATGCAAAAGATGCAAATGAGTGCTTTTCGTTGATTTCCTCCCCACCGACTATGACATATGGCAGTATAGATTGTTGAAACCTGCACAGAAATATGAATAGACAGCGAAGCATTTATACACACATGCTCACAGACCTACTTCATTACAAACACGCACACACCACACATACAGCACCCCCACACAACACACACACATACGCTCACAAACACCCCTAACCCACTCACACATACACACGCACACACACACACATATACATTGGGAAATCATAGACATAATTTTTCTCGTATGCGGACACAGTGTGCAAAATAAAAAATAATAATTGTTTCTACTTTTTGCACAAGGCCAGCAAATACACAGTACATTACTGGTACATCAGGGTCTGACACCATGCTTTGACGCATAGAGTTACGGTGCTTGCCATTCTGAGTTCAAATCCCGCCGAGGTGTCCTTTTCCTTTCATCCTTACGGGGTTGATAAACTAAAGTACCAGTAATGCACTGGGTAATTGCTGGCCTTGTGCCTAAAGTAGAAACAATTATTTTATCGAAATTAATTCTTTGAAATCGAACGTTCCGAATCCCAAACCGGTAGTTATATATACCGTAAGTGAATCAGAAAACCTTAATATATACGCTCTGTTATTGCAGCAATTATTTCACGTAATCATTATTTATTTCTCTAGTTTTTTTGGTTTTTTTGCTAAATTGCTATTAATAGAAGTATTTCAATATTGTTTACTTTATTTGTAAACTTATATTTTATACATGTTTATTTATTTTCACCCCATTCAAATTGCATTGGTATGGTTTTCATTTAAGTTTAAGGCTTGGAGAAATTCATACCAATATTTAATTTAATTTTAAACATTATGATGTATAATATAACAAAAGTACTGCAATATACTCATTTTACTCAAAGCATTCCATTTTGCGAAAGGTTTCAGTATTGGCGCACAATTTTGATTTACTGAACATTCACAATTTTTACTCCCTCTACTTTCCTTCCGAAGCATATGTCGATAGTAGCTCTTTTCACTATAAGGCTTATTTCCGTACATATCAGGACATTCATCCAAGATCAAATCATGCATTTCCATGTAAGTATTATATTTTATATGGAATTTATGTCCCACTGTCCATGCTTCTTAGCCGCAGGTGTTGATGGTTTCTATGGTAATCGTCACTGTAATAATATAGTTGGTGCGGAAGAAATTGCTGTTTTTATGCTTTTTCGGGTGTGCGGCCGTTATGATATTTGCTGCTTTTGAATTTGCTGTTCATTACGTGTTTAGATATATGTGATTTTGTCTCAAGTGTGCAAACTCTCAGACTTAATGTTACAATGAATGGATGGTAATCTAAGATACATTCGAAGAACAGTAATTTATTGGAGAACACATAACTAGTCTAGATTTGGGAAGTTATTTGATACCAAATGTTTTCAAAGATAAATTATGTTTGAGACTTACTTTCTGGCCATGGCCAAAATATGACCTCTCAATTATACAATGTGACAGCCACATATAAACATGAAATCACATAGCAATGTAATGTTTATTTTAGTAAAAATGTACAACATCCGATGAAAAATGTTTCATAATATTGAAAAATGACAGGGATTAAAACGATTGATATATAACAGATAAAAAGATTAATATATACATCTGTAGATGGAATATTTCCATTAAACGTATGCAGTACTCTAAACTTTCCACAGCACTGGAGAATTTGTGCGATGGACCCCATTCCGATATTTTGAAATAGAAATGTGAAATTTTCTGATAACTGTCAACAACATAAAAGCAAACGTGTACCTACCTCAGCTGCAGTATATATTTTTGAAATGAAATTGATATCATAATTCCTGCAGCATATGCCAAGTTCAAAGTAAATCATATTAAATCCAAAAAGAGGATATTGAGAAAGGAAAGCAATACCTCTGTAATTTTATCCTTTAAGCTTTTTTTTTTCAATGTATTTCAAATATATATATTAACTAAGAGAATAACGTAAACTAGCGTATTTGTTTATAAAATTCCGTGTCCGTGTTTCTGTG
>OZ024743.1:15258971-15266471 GCA_964016885.1 Eledone cirrhosa | reverse complement strand
GGCGTTCGACACCACTACGGTGACATCGTCCGCATATGCTGACACGGATCTTCCGCATCCTAGTTCGCGCGGGACTCCCCTCAACGTCTCCAGTTTGTGCAGTAATGGCTCGAGAGTCAATACGTACAAGAGGGACGAGAGGGGACATCCTTGGCGGACCGAGCGCATGATGTTGAACGGTTCCGACAGGTGACCGTTCACTCTCACCACAGAGCAGATGTCGCTGTGCATGGCAGCGATCCAGCCTCTGAAGACGGGCCCAAAGCCAGCCGCCCTCAGGACTGCCGCTAGGTAACGATGGTCGACCCTATCGAAAGCTTTCGACTGATCTAAATTGATCAAGGACCCACCCGTGCCAGGTTCCCTAGCTACCCTCTCTACGATGTATCGCATGAGGTGGAGGTTGTCGTGGATGGATCTGTCGGGAATGGCGCATGTCTGCGCCTCTCCCACCAGACCACCAACGACAAGCGCCAACCTCTTTGCTAGCACCTTGGCCAAAATCTTAAACTCTGTGTTTAGCAGAGTTATGGGCCGGAAATTGTCTATGTTATCCCCCTTGTTCGGATCCTTTCTCAGCAGTGCCACCGCTCCTCGGCTCACAGAACTGGGAATTCTCCCGTTCTGTTGCCAGTTGCAGTAGACGTCCGCCAAGAGGCCTCCGAACAAGTCTGGCATCTGTACGTAAAGTTCATAGGGCAGACCATCCAAACCAGGCGATTTGCCCCTTGTGCAGCCAGTCATCGCCTCCCTTACTTCAGCGGCTGTTATCGGCTTTTCGCAACACTTCGCCTCAGTGGCCGAGAGCCGCGGCAGTCCGTCGAGGTAGACACTAAAGTCCATCCCTCTACCCGGCCCGCCGCTGCCCCCGAACAGCTGAGCGAAGTGTTGCTGAAAAGCTTCACACATTTGCCCGGGATCGAGTAGCATGCGCCCGTCGTGGTCCACCAAAGACCGGATCGTGGCTTTGTTGCCACGACGCGCCTCCGCCACTCGGGCCCATTGAACGGCTTTCGTCCCCTCGTGTCTGAGAGCACGCACCCTAGCTCTGACAACGCAGCCTTCGTGCTTTGCATTGAAGAATTGGTCAAGGGCCAATTTCGCCGCAAGCACGTCGGTCGCAATGCCTTTGCTAAGCGCCTCGTCTAATTTTCTAACTAGTTCTCCCTCTGCTCCATTTTTCTCTATTGCTAAAGCCTTACTAAACCTAATCGATTCTATTCTAATCGCTCTTTTCAGAGCAAACCACCACTTGTTGTTGACGATGGCCCCCGTCAACGCCCGCTTAACTAGTTCGCTAATCCGGTCTCTGTAGGCCTTGCGCGCTGGTAAGGACGCGTTTAGCTTCCAGTAGCCGGGTCCTCGTCTATGAAGCCTATCTAAGTCAAGCACACAGGTCACGAATTTGTGGTCCGTGTAGCTGACTATCTTGAATTGTGGACAGCCTATGCTAGACCTATCTATTTCCCTACAAAATACTCTATCTAGATATGATCTGGATGACCCTATGCGGTTTGTCCAAGTCCACATTGGCACATTCGGGAAATCCAATCGGTACCTGTCAGACAGTTCAAAACGCCTGAGCAGGTTGGTGAGGCTCTTGCACCCTCCACCCCTATCCGCTAATCCCACACAGTCCCAGCGTGCATCTAAGATCCCGTTCCAGTCGCCCACTAACACTAAAGAGCGGGACGTTCCAAGAAAGGTCTCCAGACGCCGGAAGAAATCAGGCCGCCCTGCTCCTGTCGGGGCATAGACGGCCACTAGTCTGAAAGCTTGCCCGTCTCCGCTGGTCACGTCCAGCACCACCAGCTTACCCTCTGGGTCCAGGAAGATGGCCCGTATGGCGAGATCCAAACCTCTCCGAAAAAGTACAGCAACTCCTCCACCGGATCCAGGACGGCTGGGAGATGCGTACACATCGTAGCCGCCGAAGATCGGTGCGAAGGCCCGTGCTTCGGAGATTCTGGTCTCGCTGATGGCCACTACATCTATGTTTAGTGACCTGAGGTCGTTGAGCAGGTGACCCTGCTTCCATGACGACCCCAAGCCACGCGCATTTATGCTGCCTATTCTGAGTGAGGTCATGTTTAAAATAGAGTGGAAAAGATGGGAAAGACCACTTACCGTATTTTTGGTAGAGGAGGGATGGTTTTTACATCCCTTTTCACTTGATCGTCTGGTGAAGGGACCGTTGAATCGTCCCTTCGGCTGGTCGTCGGCTCTTCTAAGAGAATGTCTGAATATACTCTTCGATTAATGGTTCCTCCTAGGTCCCTGAAATCACCAACTGCGTTGGGGAATTTCGTTTTAATGTTTGTGTATTGTTTCTGTGCTATTTTTAGCAGTCTTATGTTAGTTGGCGTTTTGATTGGTGCTGGTATTATGTAGTCCTGTTGTGAAATGTCTGTGTGTTCAATTATGTAAGTCATTAGTTTCTTGTTGTGTGTGTTTATTGCCGTGCATTTGTTTTTCTGGGGGTGGGGTGTGGTTCTGCTATTTTCTTGTCGTTGTTGCTGGGTGTGTGTGTTTTGTTGTTGTGTTTGCGATGTTGGTGCTTGTGGTGGTGGTGTTGAAGGTGTTGTTGGCGGTGGGGTTGTCGCCGGTGGTGATGGTGGTGCTGGTGTGGGTGGTGATGGTGTTGGTGGTGTTGCTGCTGTGGGTCTCTTTGCAGTAGACTTTACCCTTTTCTCATTTCTTTCCTCCCTTTTCAAAGGCGACGATGCGCTGCTTCTGCGTTTGTGCCTTCTTGCGACCTTTTGCCATCCCTCTCCCACCCCACACTCCATGTCTGATTCTGTAAGGTCGGGGAGGGGTACCAGCTCCACTCTTTCACTTGTTGTTGTTGGTGATGTTTGCACTGGAGTCTCTGTTGCAGCTGCATTTGGTATTGCACTTGTTGTTGTTAGTGTTTCCACTGCTGCTGCTGTCTTTGATTTCCGTGGAGTGGGTATGGGTGCCACGGGCCTATCGTTCCTGGTTGCTGCTTGTCCTGTTGCTGGTAGCCGTGGAGCCGGATTCGGAAGGAGGGGGGTTTTCTCCTTTCTCAGGGTCTTCTCGTTGCAGAAGGCCCTGAGGTGAGTCTTCGATCCACAGCGAAAGCATTTCGGGCGTTTGCCCTCAACACTTATGGGCAGTTGAGTGCCGTTATCGAAGTCTATCACATCCGGGATAGCTTCGATGCACTCCTGGTTGGTTTGGATTAGCATCTCAATGGAGGAGCCGACCCAATCTTCTCTTACTTTTTTCTGTACTTGCAGTACAGTTGTTTTGTCCTCGATTCCGACGAGGACAGACGCGGCCAGCCAAGAAGGGGTCATTCCGGGGGGGACGTGGGTCAGTTTGACCCTCACAATTTTTTGCCCGCAGTAGGAGGGCACCAACACCATTTCCTCGCTCCTTAGGGTCACTACTGATTGGGCCTTTGCCTCCTGGGGTGTGGCAAAAAGTACGTCTACGGTGGCATATTTTTTGCCTCGGGTGATGTGCGTTTTCCGCTGCCACACAGACCCCAAGGCTTTTTGTATTTGGGCCTCTGTGGCTCTTTCCACCCTACGGGATTTTGTACTTACTGTACGGTACGTGACCGTACAGTGCTCTTGGGTTTCGAAAAATGTTTCCGCTGCCTTGCAGATTGCTCGGTGTCCGTTCTTTGTCACCATCTTCTTCGCTTCCTCTAATTCCTCATTTGTTATGAGGATTGTTTCCAAGTTTTTCGCAATACCTGCAAATGAGATTGGTTTTTCTCTGCTGTTGTTGTTGTCGTCAGAGCTGCTGGTACTTTGGTTGTTGCTGCAGGTACTACGACTACTGCCTCCGCCGCTGTTGCTGTGGTTGTTGTTGGTGTTGCTGCTGCTAATGCTGTTGTTGTTTATGCTGCTGGTGATGCTGTCGCGGCTGCTACTGTTGTTTTCATTGTCACTGTTGCTGTTGTTATTACGGCTGCTACTGCTATTATTCCTGACGTCAGACGAATGAACTGGGTTTTCGTATTTCCCGCACACCTGTTTCGTCGCTGTCGTCGTCGTCGTGGAGAAACCTTGCACGCTTTGCACGAGACTTTTCTTTTCTTTCGTCACTTGCGAAATAGAAGGGAGGGAGAGAGACACATTTAAAGAAGGGAGGGAGAGAGACAATCTTCTCTCTGCTGTAGTGATGATTGAGGAAGAAGAAGACGGAATGAGTGGGAGTGACGTATGAAATTTCTTTTTCGTAGCCATGTTGTTTTTTGTTTAAAATGAATATTGGGTACAAAACCCCAATAACTGGTTATTTAACCCCGAAGGGCCAAATAACGGACAGAAAGACCCCTCTCACGAGGAGGAGGGTGTCTTTATCAAAAATTTGGTTCAAGTTTTAAACAATTTACAATTGTTTTAACGGTTAAAAATTACTATACCTTACAGAGCCGAGCCTCCGTCAACCATGGCATTCAATAATAATAATAATAACGACAACAACAATAATAATATACATATTCATATATATATATACACACACACGCACGCACATAAGCATATCCACACACACACACACACACACACACGATAGCAACTAACAGTGCTGCGATCGAATGTGGCTTTTTAGCCCAGCCAATGATCTAAAATGTCTTGCACAGAGTCGACAACCAAAACATTTACTGGGAATAGTCGGCTGTGGTTGGAGTTCGTGTACTTTTGCATGTCGCTTGAGTCCTCCTGCTGATTTACATTCTCTACCACATGTTTGGCAAGCATGATGAGTAGCATCTCCAACAAAAGCCTGGTAGTCAACCACTGGTCTTACTTTATGACTGCGAAGATGACTTTCGAGTCCACCTTTGCTTAGGCAGAGTCTCGCACAGACGCTGCATGTCAGAACCATAGGAGGACCCTCGCCGTCTGGAAGTGCAACAGCAATGCCCTTCCTCACGTCCCGCTTTACTTTCTCGTGTGCGATTCGAGATGCCTCAAAGGCAACTTTTCCCTCATATACAGTCTTTCTCCATTTATTACGATCAGCAGCAATATTTTCCCATGTATCAGCAGAGATGTTAGCGTCTTTCAGAGAGGCTTTCAAGGAATCCTTATACCTCTTTTTTGGTTTATGTGGCGGTCGTTTTCCTTTAACCAACTCTCCATAGAAGAGTTGTTTTGGTATTCTAGAATCCTTCATCCTGGCAAGGTGACCACTCCAACGGAGTCGCTGCTTAAGCACAAGAGCTTCTATACTGTCACACATAGAGCTTTCCAAAATCTCGACATCACTGATGTGGTCCCTCCAGTGAACGCCATGGATCCGTCTGAGACACATCTGATGGAAACGCTCCAATTGCTTAAGGTGGCGTCGATATGTGACCCAGGTCTCGCAGGCATAAAGAAGACAAGAGAGTACACATGCCCTGTACACCTTTACCTTTGTCCTCCTGCATATGTCTCGCCGACCCCAGAGTCGCCTTTCTAGCTTTCCGAAAGCATCACTTGCTTTCCTAATCCTAAGTGAGATTTCACTGTCAAGGTTGCCGTATCGATAGACAGTGCTTCCCAGGTAGACAAACTGATCAACCACTCCAAGTTGTTTGCCATACACATAGATGTTTGGTTCAGTGTACTGCTTACTAGGGGCAGGTTGGTACATGACGACGGTTTTCTTGAGACTGACAGTCAAACCCAGGGCAGTGCAAGCGTCAGAAAATGCATTCAAAATGTGCTGCATATCACTCTCTGTGTGCGCTACAAGATCGCAATCATCTGCATACAAGAGGTCTCTTATGACTGATGTAAATACTTTTGTCTTCGCAGCAAAGCGCCTGATGTCAAATATGCTGCCTGAGGTTCGATATCGGATGTAAACACCATGCTCGCAATTCCTGAATGCAATACAGAAAACCATTGCAAAGTATATGGCAAACAGGGTCGGTGCTGGAATATCCCCCTGTTTCACTCCATTTTTTACTGAGATAGGCTCCGACATGTTACCTCCGACATTAACCCAAGCCTTCATGTCGTCATGGAAAGACCTAACTAAAGCAAGGAACATATCAGGGCAACCAGGTTTCTGGAGAACCTTCCATAATGCATCTCTGTTGACAGTATCGAAAGCCTTTGTCAGATCGACCAAAAACCTGATACAGATCCAAGTCTTGTTCAATGCACTTCTCCTGGAGCTGTCTAGCTGAGAAGATCATATCAGTAGTGCCGCGTCCAGCACGAAAACCAGATTGACTTTCAGGAAGGACACAATCTGCAATGTGTGTCAGCAGACGGTCCAGAAGCATCCTACATAAAACTTTCCCTACGACAGAAAGCAATGATATACCTCTGTAGTTCCCACAATCATTCCTGTTACCCTTTCCCTTGTACAAGACAACCATTACTGCATCTCTCCAGTCCTCAGGCACGCATTCATTAGCCCATATCCTTCCAAACAAAGAGTGAAGATGTTGCAGGAGTCTCTCACCACCATATTGTAGGAGCTCAGCATGTATGCCATCCATACCTGGAGATCTTCCACTGTTCAGCTTCGAAATAGCCACTGCAACCTCCACAGGCGTCGGATGTTCTGCGAGAGCTACTTTCACAGGACTTTCCGGAATGAGATTGAGGAAATCTTAATTGACGATAGACGGCTGATTCAAAAGATCATCAAAGTGCTCTCGCCACCTTCGTAGAATTCCCTGTGAGCCACGAAGAAGTTCTTTGCCATCCTTGCTGCGAATCGGTGCCACCAGAGAAGAAGACGGTCCATAAACCTCACGCAAGAGACTGTACAACAGCTTTGTGTTATTGCAATCAGACGCAGTTTGTATCTCACCAGCCTTCTCACTCCACCACTGATCCTTCATCCGAGAAAGACTCCGCCTAACACGTGATTTTACATCCCTGAGCTCCTCATGCAACGTATTCCTCTCCTGTGGTTTTGCCGTCAAGTAGCGTGACAGAGCACGCCTCTTATCAGCCAACAAGTCTTCTATATGTACATCATTCTCATTAAACCAGTCCTGATGTTTTCTCTGCACCAATCCCAGAACACGTCTGCCTACATCATAAACCGACTTTTTAAGGGTCGGCCAATCCTCACCAAGATCTGCAGCCTGCATCTCTTCTTCCAATGTCCTCTTCACATTTTTATCCTTAAGACGAGCAGCATTCAATCTTTTGGGCAGGGTAACACCAGGAGCCCGGATTTTACGTTTGGTGATTAGATTCACTTTTGCACGTACCAAGCGGTGGTCCGTCCAGCACTCTCTGACTAGGACGTAGTCCAAAAGATGCCATTCCTTAGATGCAGGATGCATCCATGTGGTCTTGAATTTGTTCTTTTGTTGGAACATGGTGTTGGTAACACACAGATCCAGCTCCTCACACATCTGCAGCAAGAGCATACCATTGCTGTTACACTTTCCCACGCCATGCCTTCCGATTACATTCCATGTGTTAAAATCCCTACCCACTCTAGCATTAAAGTCACCAAGCACGATGTCTTTGTCTGCCTGAGAGATATTTCTTAGAACACCTTTCA
>OZ024743.1:15236471-15246471 GCA_964016885.1 Eledone cirrhosa | reverse complement strand
TGTAGGTCGGAGTGTCTGTGCGTGTGTGGATAGAGGGGTGGGGGGGAGAGGAATCAGGAGGCTGAGGGTGTAAATATGTGGTGGAAATCACGTGCGTGTGGGGTTTAAGCGTGTTGTGGGTGTAGGTGGCGTGTGGGAGAAACAACATTTTTGGGGTGTGTGTGAGGGTGAGTTATATAGGTGATTCCGTAAGAGGATGGTTGAAATGTTGGTAAATTCCTATGATGTTTAGTAGATTCCTTGGTGGTCAAGTTCCCCATACGAGTATTCCATAAAGAGATGGTCGGAAGAGGCGAGATGTGGGGTGCGCGCGCAACAGGAAGTGGTCAAGCGGTGGGAGTGCTGTGTGTCTGTTTGTGCTGGGAGGTGGTCAGAGGGCATAGCAGCAGTCGGGTGGAATGGTAAAGGGGCGAGGATGGGTAGGTGTGAAAGTTGGAGTGAGGAAGCTGTGAGTGTGTATTAGTAGAGGTGTTAGTGGGATGAGTGAGTGTGGAGCGAGGGTGTGGGTGGAGCGGGGAGAGAAGGGTGTGTGTAGTTCTATGGAGGGAGTGTGGTGTACTGGTGTGTGTGTAGTTTGATGAAGGGGGTGTTACTGGGTGTTAGTATACGGGAGGTGGGGAAAGGGTTGAATGCAGGTGTGAGTGGGGGTTAGTGGTGGTAGGGTGTGTAGAGTTGTGGGTACGTGTGCGTGGGGTTGGGTGGTGTTACTGATGTTAGTTGCGTGTGGGGTGGGTGGTGTAAGTGGGTGCGTGTGTTCGTGTGCTTGGTGTCAGGGGGTGTTATTGAGGTTAGTTGCGGGGTAGTGGGATGGAGGTGTGGGGGTGAGGGTTAGTGGTGGTAGTAGGGTGTGTGTTTAGTGTGAGCGCGTGTATATATGTGCTGGTGGGTGTGTGCGTGTGATAAGGAGGGGGGAGGAGAAGAAGGGAGGGATGTTAGTATGTTAGTTGGGGAAGGGTGGTCGGATGAGGGGTGGAGTGGAGGTGTTAGTATTGTTAGTTGTGGGGTGGGCGGTGAAAAGGAGGGGTGTATTAGTGGTGTTAGTGGGGGATAAGTGTGGGGGGAGGTGGGCGGTCGAAGGCTAAAGGAATAAGGGTGGGGAGTTCAGGCCGAGGGGAGTGTTGGTCTGTAAGATGAAGATAGTTCTTTGTTCGACTCTAAGGCGATTGGCGGGTGTTCCGTGGCATTGGAGTAGGCGTGCGGAATGTCCAGGGTCACCAAAATGGCGGGCGATGGGGGAACTACCACCGAGACGAATATCCCGGAGGTGCTCAGTGAATCGGTCCGCCAAGCGACGTCCCGTCTGTCCGACATAAGTCGCAATGCACTCAGTGCAGCGAAATCCGTAGACTAGGTTGGAGGAGGCGCAGCGGAAGTCATGCCGGACAGAGAGAGAGTGGCCGTTGGGACCCTGGAAGGTGGTGGTGTTGGTGATTTGGGGACAGGTATTGCAGCGGGGCCTAGAACAGGTAAAAGAAACGGGGGGGGGGGCGAACAGAGCGTGGGTTGGGGGGTAGGGAGCTGTGGACGAGGAGGGTGCAGAGATTGCGTGCGCGTTTGAAGGAGGGGAGTGGTGGGGTTGGGAAATTGTGGGAGGTGGAGGGGTCGGACTGGAGGCGTCGGAAGAGGCGGCGGATGGTGAGGTGGAGGGGTAAGGTGGAGGGGTGGTAGGTGATGGGGAAGGGGAGACGGTGGGTGGGGTGAGGGTGGTGGAGCGGTGGACAGCACGGGCGCGGGTGAGAGCGGTGTGGACGAGAGAGGGGGGTAACCTCTGCGGATGAAATGGCTGACTAGAGAAAGGGCCTGGGACTCGAAGTCAGCATCTCGGCTACAGAGGCGGCGGATCCTGAGGAGTTGGGAGTAGGGAATGGAGTGTTTAGTGTGGGTGGGAAGAGGTGAAGTCGAGGTAAGAGTGGGAGTCGGTGGGTTTGAAGAAGGCGGAGGTGACGAGGGAGTGGTGGGAGGGGTCGAAGGCGACGGAGATGTCTAAGAAGTGGACGTGGGTGGTGGAGATAGAGGTGGTGAAGTGGAGGGAGGGGTGGAAGGAGCAGAAGAAGGAAAGAATGTTGATTTAAAACTGCACTATCCACAAGTGTTTTTAACCTTCATATCATGTCCTCCTATTTTATCTGATGAAAACAAAAATGCTATTGCATGATGATATTTGTTTTTGAAATTCGCATAATAAAATACATGGAACTCATTTAACCATCTTTTGATCTTATATATTATGTATACTCCAGTCCTACAAACTGTAGAGTGCTCCTTATCCGATATATGCATTGCTTTATTGTACTACAATAAAATTCACCTCCTACATATATATATGGATATATATATATATATATATATATATATATATATATATATATATATATATATATATATATATATATATATATATATATATATATATATATATATATATATATAAGTATGTACACGTACATACATATATGTATACCGACGTACAATAGTATGTATATATATATATACATACATGCACACATATATATGCACGTATGGATTCACCGAACATTTATTATAATGCTCGGTGTGTTTGTAAACAAACATCCCGTATTAAGCCGTAGTGTTTAGCAACCACCGTTGCTCGTTTGTTCAACACTGACAAAGGAACGCTGTACTAGTTTCAAGCTTGTTAGCTATCGTCAGCAACGTATACCTTCCTGCCAGATTGTTGAACGTATATACTTATGCATATTAACGGCTGAGTAGCCCAATTTGAATATCAAGTGGGTTAATCGGCCGGGTGTACCGAAAACGATAAACGGAAAAAAATGAAACGATATTTCATTTCCCAGAAACTAGTACAGCGTTCGTTTGTCAGTGTTGAACAAACGAGCAACGGTGGTTGCTAGACACTACGGCTTAATACGGGATGTTTGTTTACAAACACACCGAGGATTATAATAAATGTTGGGTGAATCCATACGTGCATATATATATGTGTGCATGTATGTATATATATATATACATACTACTGTACGTCGGTATACATATATGTGTGTACGTGTACATACTTATATTTAAGTAACAGCCGTACTAAGAGTGGGAAATGAAATATCGTTTCATTTTTTCCGTTTTTCATATATATATATATATATATATATATATATATATATATATATATATATATATATATATATATATATATATATATATATATATATATATATATATATATATATATATATGTATATATATATGTATGTATATATATATATATATATATATATATATATATATATATGTATATATATATATATGTATATATATATATATGTATGTATATATATATATATATATATATATATATATATATATATATATATATGTATATATATATATATATATATATATATATATATGTATATATATATATATATATATATATATATATATAGAAAGATTTGAATGGATACAGTTTAGTTGAAAGGAATTTATTGACACGTGTTTCTATAACAGTTACATAACCTAAAACAGCTATCTACAAACTTTTAGTTATGCAGACATTCAATATTTCAATGTTATTGTTTACTGTCATTTCATCAGAATAATATTACTGAGGACCTATTTAGTTTTTATAGAGAATATTAGGAGGAAGGGGTGAAGTTGTTAGAAGAATAGTTGAAGGAGTGGTTTTTCGATAGCAGTGAGAATTCTTGGTGGCAGTGATTAATTAGATTCCCATCTGTTGTTTTGACATTTTTTATAGAATATATTATTGGTTATTTTTCTAAATCTATAGAAGGATTAGAGATAGTAAAGATATGCGTGGTTGGTTTTGTGTTTGCACTTAACATTCAGACTTAAATTTTTCTTTCAAGTGTACGTATTCTTTCACCCACGCATTCACACACAAATATATTTGCACACCTCTACAAAATACATATACTCACAATTCACATATTCATACTTACATATATATACACATGCATACACATATATATACACACTTGTATTCATGTACATACATACGCGCTCATGTGTATACATTTTCATACTCAACTTATCTTTATATATACACACGTATAGACACACACATATATACATACATACTCTAGTCCATGTGTACACACATACACATACATACACATCCATATACACATACATACATACACATATATATATACATATATACATATACATATATATACGTATATATATATATATATATATATATACACATACATATATACACACATATACACACACACACATATATATATATATATATATATAAGCACTTTAATACATGAATACACTTACATCTAACTATACACATCAAACATATATATATATTTACTTATTTATATACATTTTCACATATATATACATACTTATGGACGTTTTTAGACACATTCATTATCGCATATTTGTACCTATTCTCATCAGCATATCTTTTCATTATTAGTATGGTAATTCAAGGTTATTAATATATGTTGAAAAGAGATTGTTTTTATATTTTTCTAACTAGATTAAGGTTTATATAGTTGGGGGATGTCCCTCTTTTATGTAATATTCGGCTTGTAGTGGGAAAAAAGGGTTTTAGTTCTGTGACGGCAGAATAATGTTCGTTCAATTCTGTTATTCAGCAGTTTCTTCTTGTGTGTGATTATGTAATAAATCTCAAGATTACACAATTTGCAGAAATTTTGGCTCCTGGAAAAGCTTTGGGTTTTAGCTAATTTTTCCCATTTTAGGGTAAACTTTTGATTGCTATCCCTGAGCGTCCAAGCTTTCTCTGCTAAAGTTGTTACATTTCTTTGGCTCTGGTGTTTTATTGAGTAAGAATGCCTATACAATCGAGATTTAAACGATGTTGCCGTTGATCCCACGTAATACCACTCGTTGCCTCCGGATTTAATGGTACACTTATAAATAATATTTTTTTCCAGGCAGTTATTGCCGAGGGGGCAGTTGTCAGGATAGGTGCAGTTACAGTTGTGTACGTTGGGTTTTCTCTGGAGTAGTATTGCGGACGAACTTAGGTGTGGTTTATTTATGTTCTGTAGTGTATTGTCTACTGTTTTTTTGGGGTTCTTTGTACTTAAGTTCTTAGTGTTTTCGTTTAACCTTCTAGTATTGATCTTTTTTATGTGTTGTTCAAGGTTTAACGCTGTAGAGTATGACAGTCTTATAGTGGTAGGGTTTAGGATTTTGTGGTATTTGTGTGATGTGGGAAAATGTCTTTTAATTATTTTAAAGAAGAGTACTGGTAAATTTGTACTAATGGAGCTATTGTATTCGGGGTTATACCATAAGTACTCTTTGCATCGTTTTCTATTAGTTTTGTTTGTTGGTTTACTGGTGTGCATACTATGGTAGTAAGTGTGGTTTGGTGTTGTGTTATTATATCTACCTATGTGGGATTTATTTTGGGTGTTTTGATTGTTCCCATCTATGTACTCTATTTTGTTGAGGTAGCCTGCTTTACTAAGGGCGTTATCGTAGTACTCGGCGTGTTCCTTAAATACTTGTATGTTAGAAGATAGACCCGAGATTCTAAGGGAAATATTTTTAGGGATAGATTTAATTATAGAGATGGGGTGGTTAGACCCAACATTTACGTATTTGAGATTTTCATTCAATTTATGAAACGGTTTAATCAAACCAGAGTTTAAATTGAGTGTGACATCCAGGAAGTTAACTACTTTAAGGTTGTATTCATATGTTATAGTTAGTCCTATTTCGAGTAGTAGTTTTCTTATATCTTTGCGTAGTTTTTCTAGTTTTTGGTTATTAAGGTTTTTAGCTAGGAGGAGAACATCGTCGCGGTATATTCCGCCGTGGAGATTGCTGAATTTTTCCTGGAGTCTAAAGGCGATAAATAACCCCACAATATCAGTTATTTCCGCCGAATCGTTAGAGCCCATTGTTATGTCAAAGTTAGAGGGTCTATCTTTACGTACCCAATAACTGTTCTCAAATTTGACTATAGTTTTCCTAGCTTCTAATATAATCTTAATTTCATCGTTTGTAAGGTCAGAGTTATCCTTAGCAAACTTAATGGCTCTATTCAAAGTTTCAGGTGATATCGATGAGTAATATTCATCGATATCAAACTGGATAAACTTAGATTTATTCTTATTGCTAATGCTATTAAACCATCTTATTGCTTCTTGGGTCTTCCCCCAGAGTTTAATGTTAACCTTAGCCTTAATTTGGGGGATGATTCTATCTAAGATATATTTGCTTATTTTACCTATATCTGATTTAGAGGGGCAGATTAATCTAATTTTAGGGTCATTATCAAAGTTTACCTTGTGGTCCTTAAGATTAAAAGTGGGTACCGCCGGTAAGAGTGGTCCTGTCCTATCTTCGATTCCGAGATTTTTCACTATTTCGCATGCCTCATCATTGATGTGCTTAAGGGTTATTTCACTCGTTTTTCTATATTTTTTATGTAATTCTTTTCGAATGAAGTTGTTGTATGTAGTGCAATCCATAGTGTACAGGTTTGATGTTTTGTCCGCTTTTACTACAATTCCTTTGGTGTTTTTAAGGTCGTCCAGTAGTTTTTTTATATCTTTCTGTAATTTGCTGTTGGTGTTGCGTCCTTTGAATTTAATTTTAAGGATTAAGTTCATAAGGTCCTGCTCAAATGCATCTAATAGTGGGTTGGTGGGTGGGTTTTTACAAGTCCTAAAACCGAATTTTTTGTTTACACCACTTTCTAATGTTGAGTTCATACGGCTTCTATCATAGTGGAGCGTTTTCCACCTGACACGTCGAATGAATTCATTAGTTTTTTGAATCATGCTCAATAAATATTCCTTTCTACCTTGGGTTGGTATGTTTTTGAGTGACATATCCAGGTAGTGTTTTTCCATTGTTGTGGTTGCGTTTGCTGTGTGGGTTGCTCGACTTTACAGGAGGTAAATATACAGTTTTTTTCGTTGTGTTGTAATATAAATATTACACACAGTAGATTATCAGCTCACGTAGAGTTTGCTCGACGGTTCCAGTTGTAGTTCCAAAAGTAATCCGGAGAAAAATAGAAAGATTTGAATGGATACAGTTTAGTTGAAAGGAATTTATTGACACGTGTTTCTATAACAAGTGTGTATATATATGTGTATGCATGTGTATATATATGTAAGTATGAATATGTGAATTGTGAGTATATGTATTTTGTAGAGGTGTGCAAATATATTTGTGTGTGAATGCGTGGGTGAAAGAATACGTACACTTGAAAGAAAAATTTAAGTCTGAATGTTAAGTGCAAACACAAAACCAACCACGCATATCTTTACTATCTCTAATCCTTCTATAGATTTAGAAAAATAACCAATAATATATTCTATAAAAAATGTCAAAACAACAGATGGGAATCTAATTAATCACTGCCACCAAGAATTCTCACTGCTATCGAAAAACCACTCCTTCAACTATTCTTCTAACAACTTCACCCCTTCCTCCTAATATTCTCTATAAAAACTAAATAGGTCCTCAGTAATATTATTCTGATGAAATGACAGTAAACAATAACATTGAAATATTGAATGTCTGCATAACTAAAAGTTTGTAGATAGCTGTTTTAGGTTATGTAACTGTTATAGAAACACGTGTCAATAAATTCCTTTCAACTAAACTGTATCCATTCAAATCTTTCTATTTTTCTCCGGATTACTTTTGGAACTACAACTGGAACCGTCGAGCAAACTCTACGTGAGCTGATAATCTACTGTGTGTAATATTTATATTACAACACAACGAAAAAAACTGTATATTTACCTCCTGTAAAGTCGAGCAACCCACACAGCAAACGCAACCACAACAATGGAAAAACACTACCTGGATATGTCACTCAAAAACATACCAACCCAAGGTAGAAAGGAATATTTATTGAGCATGATTCAAAAAACTAATGAATTCATTCGACGTGTCAGGTGGAAAACGCTCCACTATGATAGAAGCCGTATGAACTCAACATTAGAAAGTGGTGTAAACAAAAAATTCGGTTTTAGGACTTGTAAAAACCCACCCACCAACCCACTATTAGATGCATTTGAGCAGGACCTTATGAACTTAATCCTTAAAATTAAATTCAAAGGACGCAACACCAACAGCAAATTACAGAAAGATATAAAAAAACTACTGGACGACCTTAAAAACACCAAAGGAATTGTAGTAAAAGCGGACAAAACATCAAACCTGTACACTATGGATTGCACTACATACAACAACTTCATTCGAAAAGAATTACATAAAATATATAGAAAAACGAGTGAAATAACCCTTAAGCACATCAATGATGAGGCATGCGAAATAGTGAAAAATCTCGGAATCGAAGATAGGACAGGACCACTCTTACCGGCGGTACCCACTTTCAATCTTAAGGACCACAAGGTAAACTTTGATAATGACCCTAAAATTAGATTAATCTGCCCCTCTAAATCAGATATAGGTAAAATAAGCAAATATATCTTAGATAGAATCATCCCCCAAATTAAGGCTAAGGTTAACATTAAACTCTGGGGGAAGACCCAAGAAGCAATAAGATGGTTTAATAGCATTAGCAATAAGAATAAATCTAAGTTTATCCAGTTTGATATCGATGAATATTACTCATCGATATCACCTGAAACTTTGAATAGAGCCATTAAGTTTGCTAAGGATAACTCTGACCTTACAAACGATGAAATTAAGATTATATTAGAAGCTAGGAAAACTATAGTCAAATTTGAGAACAGTTATTGGGTACGTAAAGATAGACCCTCTAACTTTGACATAACAATGGGCTCTAACGATTCGGCGGAAATAACTGATATTGTGGGGTTATTTATCGCCTTTAGACTCCAGGAAAAATTCAGCAATCTCCACGGCGGAATATACCGCGACGATGTTCTCCTCCTAGCTAAAAACCTTAATAACCAAAAACTAGAAAAACTACGCAAAGATATAAGAAAACTACTACTCGAAATAGGACTAACTATAACATATGAATACAACCTTAAAGTAGTTAACTTCCTGGATGTCACACTCAATTTAAACTCTGGTTTGATTAAACCGTTTCATAAATTGAATGAAAATCTCAAATACGTAAATGTTGGGTCTAACCACCCCATCTCTATAATTAAATCTATCCCTAAAAATATTTCCCTTAGAATCTCGGGTCTATCTTCTAACATACAAGTATTTAAGGAACACGCCGAGTACTACGATAACGCCCTTAGTAAAGCAGGCTACCTCAACAAAATAGAGTACATAGATGGGAACAATCAAAACACCCAAAATAAATCCCACATAGGTAGATATAATAACACAACACCAAACCACACTTACTACCATAGTATGCACACCAGTAAACCAACAAACAAAACTAATAGAAAGCGATGCAAAGAGTACTTATGGTATAACCCCGAATACAATAGCTCCATTAGTACAAATTTACCAGTACTCTTCTTTAAAATAATTAAAAGACATTTTCCCACATCACACAAATACCACAAAATCCTAAACCCTACCACTATAAGACTGTCATACTCTACAGCGTTAAACCTTGAACAACACATAAAAAAGATCAATACTAGAAGGTTAAACGAAAACACTAAGAACTTAAGTACAAAGAACCCCAAAAAAACAGTAGACAATACACTACAGAACATAAATAAACCACACCTAAGTTCGTCCGCAATACTACTCCAGAGAAAACCCAACGTACACAACTGTAACTGCACCTATCCTGACAACTGCCCCCTCGGCAATAACTGCCTGGAAAAAAATATTATTTATAAGTGTACCATTAAATCCGGAGGCAACGAGTGGTATTACGTGGGATCAACGGCAACATCGTTTAAATCTCGATTGTATAGGCATTCTTACTCAATAAAACACCAGAGCCAAAGAAATGTAACAACTTTAGCAGAGAAAGCTTGGACGCTCAGGGATAGCAATCAAAAGTTTACCCTAAAATGGGAAAAATTAGCTAAAACCCAAAGCTTTTCCAGGAGCCAAAATTTCTGCAAATTGTGTAATC
>OZ024743.1:15173208-15215708 GCA_964016885.1 Eledone cirrhosa | reverse complement strand
AATCATGTACGCATAAACGCTCACATGCGCGTGCACGCACACATATGTAATTATATATAATTATATATATATATTGTTATACTTTGGGAGGGTCATGTTGCCAATAAGAAACACATGCACCAGTTGCTTTCACTTCAATAAATTTCAGATAAAGAATCTTGCTAAACAAATTCAAAAACGATATATATATATATATATATATATATATAAAAACAAATAACGAAACGAAATTAAATTTCGTTTCGTTTGTAACTCACTTTTGTATGACTGACGCTTAAACAATTAAGTTAAAAATGTACATCTACATATGCATACTGAAATACTAGTATGCATATGAATACACACACGTATACATATGTAGATGTACCAAGTCTTTCACTGGTTACTTTACTGTGAGTATCCAGCTATTCTGTATGTAAACACACAGACAAACCGGTTTTTAGAGTCATACTGGTTTTTGAGGAAACACCTTTCCTCTATTCTCCAGAAAGCCAGACAAGGAATATTGAACTAGTTTCGTTGTTGTTACAACTCATCAGCAATATTTACCTATCTACCGGCCTTTCTGGAGAATCGTAAAAGCACATATCGTTATATGCTTTTTCTATGAAAATTAGTAGTGGGCAGACTAATTTGCATAGAGTGTGAGTACGTACCGGTTCAGCGGAGACGATAAAAACAAATAACGAAACGAAATTAAATTTCGTTTCGTTTGTAACTCACTTTTGTATGACTGACGCTTAAACAATTAAGTTAAAAATGTACATCTACATATGCATACTGAAATACTAGTATGCATATGAATACACACACGTATACATATGTAGATGTACCAAGTCTAACAACAACGAAACTAGTTCAATATTCTTTGTCTGGCTTTCTGGAGAATAGAGGAAAGGTGTTTCCTCAAAAACCAGTTTGACTCTAAAAACCGGTTTGTGTGTGTGTTTACATACAGAATAGCTGGATACTCACAGTAAAGTAACCAGTGAAAGACTTGGTACATCTACATATGTATACGTGTGTGTATTCATATGCATACTAGTATTTCAGTATGCATATGTAGATGTACATTTTTAACTTAATTGTTTAAGCGTCAGTCATACAAAAGTGAGTTACAAACGAAACGAAATTTAATTTCGTTTCGTTATTTGTTTTTATCGTCTCCGTTGAACCGGTACGTACTCACACTCTATGCAAATTAGTCTGCCCACTACTAATTTTCATAGAAAAAGCATATAACGATATGTGCTTTTACGATTCTCCAGAAAGGCCGGTAGATAGGTAAATATTGCTGATGAGTTGTAACAACAACGAAACTAGTTCAATATTCCTTGTCTGGCTTTCTGGAGAATAGAGGAAAGGTGTTTCCTCAAAAACCAGTATGACTCTAAAAACCGGTTTGTCTGTGTGTTTACATACAGAATAGCTGGATACTCACAGTAAAGTAACCAGTGAAAGACTTGGTACATCTACATATGTATACGTGTGTGTATTCATATGCATACTAGTATTTCAGTATGCATATGTAGATGTACATTTTTAACTTAATTATATATATATATATATATATATATATTTATTAAAATAACAGATTAAAGTTTAAGCAAAGAATCGCTGCTTTCACCCTTAACGGGATCTTCTGAAACTAACAAAGTCAATCTGTAAACGCAGAACTGAATATTTCAAAAAACGTTGCAACCGGAGGAAGACAGGAAGACAATACTTTGGTTCGTGGCAACGTTCGCTGGCAAAGAACGGGAAAAAACGAATAATACGTCATTAATAGGAGCGGTGAAAAATAATTACGCGCAAAGACATAACCACGTTTATGGTATAAAAGAGGTCGTAGACTAATGTTCCCTTAGGTGGTGCATAGAGACGTTCTCTGGCAATGAACGAAAAACCGAAGAAAATACGTCATATGTGGAGCGTTGAGAACAATAGCACGCAAGGACAAAACCACGTAAATGGTAAGCAGAAGTCATTGACTAAAATTCTAACTAGGAGACCAAATGAATCTCCGCTACAGAGTTAAGAACAAGTAAATAAATACAATACAGAAGTAATAGAAATAAATAAATAAATACACGCAAACAAATACGTACATACACAAGCATACGCAAAACCTTACCATATGTATACAAAACCACGAAACATATAAATATGTGTGTGTGTATGCGTGTATACAAATAAATAAATAATTATATAAACGTATATAAATAAATAAATACGTATATAACAAGCGCACACACATACCTACATATAAATACACGAATGTTCGGAGACGTAGGTCAACTAAAACAAGAAGTACACAATACACACACCCACCATACGTACGAACCCGCATACTCACACAGACGCAAAACTCCCGTATACACATAGCCAAACCCTATGTACCAGAATATATAATATTATGAGCCAAAACAATCAAATAGGTAACGAGAAGGTATACGTACCTTCACAAAACAAACGGGTAATACATACTTACCTATGCAAATAAGTAAAGGAATAAACAAAACATATACTTAGCTCCCACATCAAGACGTAAAATATCCACGTAAAGATCGTACTATCCGTTAGGGTATAAAGTGGGGCTGTAATACAGGAAAGTTTTGTGCAATTTATGTTTACAAGCCGAAATTGCCTCAGATTTTTGTTTAAGATGTGGTCTGTGGCGTAGAGTATTTGCAGGGCCTCGGCCGCGCAGATGTCACATGGTCTTTTATTTCCGTTATACAATCTAGCCCTAGCTAGGATCTCCCAGTGTAACTTATATTGGGTGTGGTTGTCTTTTATACTCCAGATATAAGCTGAAAGTGACGTCATATTCCTTCTTAGAGGGTAACGAAAAGAATGGGTATGCATGTAAAGTCGCTGCTTGAAACTATTGGCGGTTAACCCTATGTAGGCCCTACGGAACGTGGGTGTTACAACCTTACATTTGTAGACAATGTTACTAGAGAGGCATTTCCCGGATATGAGCCAATCAGCCCGATTCCTACAATTACAGTTAGTAGTAGCTACAGGGTTGCATGTGTTCCTACGGCTAGGTAGTTTATCTAAATTTGAAGCTGTGATGTTATGTGCAAGGTTAGGAGTCGTAGAGTAAGACATTTAATAGTATTTCTATTAAACATTTTTTTACTATATTTATGTGTAGGGGGAAAATGCTTCGTAATAAGGGAAAGAAAGATCTTAGCTAATGGTGTGGCCACCTCCATATTATATGGTGGGTTATACCAACAAATGCGACGGGATCTATTTCATCTAGGTCTATGTTCGTACTCAGTATTAGCTACCTTATCGACAAATCCACTTCGAGCAAGAGCTTCATTGTAATAAGTGGAATGGTCGTTGAAAATACGCTCGTTCGTGGAAAGACGGGAAAGCCTCAACGAAACGTTTCTTACCAGGTTCTTGGTTATGCTGGAAGGATGGTTGGAATGCTTACTTATGTAATTAAGCGTATCATTCGGCTTTCTATACTGGTAATACAACCCATTCAATAAATTGAGGGTAACGTCGAGGTAATTAACGACCGAGAGATTGGCCTCAGCCTGTATAGAGAGATTGAAGCCTTTAAAGAAGGCTGTGAGTTCTTTTCTGAACCTGTCGCAAGCACGAGGTCCGCACTTAGTCATGGTCAAAAGACCATCGTCACGGTACAAACCACCGCCCGCGTTGGGGAATTCGTCCTTGATAGAGAAAAGAAGGAAAAGGCCAATAAGATCAGTAACCTCCGCAAAATCACTGGCGCCCATACTCACGTCGAATGGGGTACTATTGGATTTTTTAATCCAAATAGAGTCGTCGAAATTAATCACCAACTTTCGGGCATTGAGGATGACATCGACTTCGAAATCCTTAACCACTGTGAGTGTTTTAGCGAAATTGATAGCTCTAAGGAGAAGTGGTAAAGTGGTGGAGGAGTAGTAATTGTTGATGTCGAATTGGATAAAACGGCAATGTTCCTTGTTACATATGCCGTTGAACCAATCAATCACCGCGAAAGAATTGTTCCACAGTGCAAGAGGGGCCAAACTTCTAATTTCAGGTATAATTCTATCAAGAATCGTTTTACTAAGTCTACCTAAATCGGACTTCATAGGGTTAATAAGCCGAATAGAGGGGTTGTTCGGAAAATTGGATTTGTGATCCTTCAGGGTAAAGTGGGGAGAAATAGGGTCCAAAGGTTCGGTCCGGTCCAGGATGTTGAGATTAGATGTGATTTCAAACCCAGCATCGTTTATTTCATTGATGACGCACCGATAAGTTTTACGGTAATCCTTAGTTACAGCATTATGTAGTAGTTGATGGTAAGTACTGCGCTCCACTTGATATAGGTTGCCAGTTTTGTCGGATGGACGTGCACGGCGTTAGAATCCTTAATATAACGAATTCTATCGTCTTGCGGGAAGGAATTGCTCCTATTCCGAAATTTGATGCTCCGAATGAGTTCCAAGACATCATTTTCGAAGGGTAGCAATGCTGGGTTCCACGGGGGATTATTATAGGTTTTAAATCCAAATTTATCCTGTTTGTTGTCTGCTTTTCGCGGATTATCGAAATAAAAGGCGCGCCAACGCAACCTTTTAATGAACGCGTCTGTTTTCTGTATCAGGAGTTTTAGGTAGGTTTTCCTGCTAGGTACGGGTATGTTCTTTGTAGAAATATTCAGATCTTGTTTATGCATTATGAATATATGTCAGTAGAGTGCTCAACCGAGGGAGCCAAATAGTAATAATAATAAATTTGACAACTAAAATCTGAAAGACGGTGATTAATTTCGACGACTCTATTTGGATTAAAAAATCCAATAGTACCCCATTCGACGTGAGTATGGGCGCCAGTGACTCTGCTGAGGTTACTGATGTTATTGGCCGTTTCCTTCTTTTCTCTATCAAGGACAAATTCCCCAACGCGGGCGGTGGTTTGTACCGTGACGATGGTCTTTTGACCATGACTAAGTGCGGACCTCGTGCTTGCGACAGGTTCAAAAAAGAACTCACAGCCTTCTTTAAAGGCTTCGACCTCTCTATACAGGTTGAGGCCAATCTCTCGGTCGTTAATTACCTCGACGTTACCCTCAATTTATTGAATGGGTTGTATTACCCGTATAGAAAGCCGAATGATACGCTTAATTACATAAGTAACCATTCCAACCATCCTGCCAGCATAACCAAGAACCTGGTAAGAAACGTTTCGTTGAGGTTTTCCCGTCTTTCCACCAACGAGCGTATTTTCAACGACCATTCCACTTATTACAATGAAGCTCTTGCTCGAAGTGGATTTGTCGATAAGGTAGCTTATTCTGGGTACGAAAATAGACCTAGAAGAAATAGATCCCGTTGCATTTGTTGGTATAACCCACCATATAATATGGAGGTGGCCACACCATTAGCTAAGATCTTTCTTTCCCTTATTACGAAGCATTTTCCCCTTACACATAAATATAGTAAAAAAATGTTTAATAGAAATACTATTAAATGTCTTACTCTACGACTCCTAGCCTTGCACATAACATCACAGCTTCAAATTTAGCTAAACTACATAGCCGTAGGAACACGTGCAACCCTGTAGTTAGTACTAACTGTAATTGTAGGTATCGGGCTGATTGCCCCAGATCCAGGAAATGCCTCTCTAGTAACATTGTCTACAAATGTAAGGTTGTAACACCCACGTCCCGTAGGGCCTACATAGGGTTAACCGCCAATAGTTTCAAGCAGCGACTTTACATGCATACCCATTCTTTTCGTTACCCTCTAAGAAGGAATATGACATCACTTTCAGCTTATATCTGGAGTCTAAAAGACAACCACACCCAATATAAGTTACACTGGGAGATCCTAGCTAGAGCTAGATCGTATAACGGAAATAAAGACCATGTGACCTCTGCGCCGCCGAGGCCCTGCAAATACTCTACGCCACAGACCACATCTTAAACAAAAAATCTGAGGCAATTTCGGCTTGTAAACATAAATTGCACAAAACTTTCCTGTATTACAGCCCCACTTTATACCCTAACGGATAGTACAATCTTTACGTGGATATTTTACGTCTTGATGTGGGAGCTAAGTATATGTTTTGTTTATTCCTTTACTTATTTGCATAGGTAAGTATTTATTACCCGTTTGTTTTGTGAAGGTACGTATACCTTCTCGTACGTACATTTGATTGTTTTGGCGTATAATTTTATATATTCTGGTACATAGGGTTTGGCTATGTGTATACGGGAGTTTTGCGTCTGTGTGAGTATGCGGATTCGTACGTATGGTGGGTGTGTGTATTGTGTACTTCTTGTTTTAGTTGACCTACGTCTCCGAACATTCGTGTATTTATATGTAGGTATGTGTGCGCGCTTGTTATATACGTATTTATTTATTTATATACGTTTATATAATTATTTATTTATTTGTATACACGCATACACACACACACATATTTATATGTGCGTGGTTTTGTATACTTATAGTAAGGTTTTGCGTATGCTTGTGTATGTACGTATTTGTTTGCGTGTATGTATTTATTTATTTCTATTACTTCTGTGTTGTATTTATTTACTTTGTTCTTAACTCTGTAGCGGAGATTCATTTGGTCTCCTAGTTAGAATTTTAGTCTACGACTTCTGCTATACCATTTACGTGGTTTTGTCTTTGCGTGCTATTGTTCTCCACGCTCCACATATGACGTCTTATCTTCGGTTTTTCGTTCATTGCCAGAGAACGTCTCTATGCACCACCTAAGGGAACATTAGTCTACGACCTCTTTTATACCATAAACGTGGTTCTGTCTTTGCGCGTAATTGTTTTTCACCGCTCCTATTAATGATGTATTATTCGTTCTTTCCCGTTCTTTGCCAGCGAACATTTCCACGAACCAAAGTATCGTCTTCCCGTCTTCCTCCGGTTGCAACGTTTTTTGAAATATCCAGTTCTGCGTTTACGGATTGACTTTGTTAGTTTCAGAAGATCCCGTTAAGGGTGAAAGCAGCGATTCTTTGCTTAAACTTTAATCTGTTATTTTAATAAATATTTGCTCTACGGTTCTCAAATATTTGATATATATTTATCCTTATCGAGCCCTATTTGTATTTTAGTCTTCAAATTTATTATTATTACTATTATTACTATATATATATATATATATATGAGGTTTACGTAGACATGTCAAACATATTCTTCGATGTCTTTACAGTAGTCTACTGTAACTCGAAGCAAAACGCGAGATGTTCCAGCTATGTTAGACGGTACGCAGTAAAACTGTTGAGGAAAGACGAGAACAAGTGGAACATAGATAATATTTTAATTGTTTCTAATAATTTTTTAAAGAGAACCTTTATCCAAATCAAACGGATGTATAAATAACTGGATAACTACATCCCAACAGCAGTGTATCATATTTTTACCATTTGCTGTCCAGTTCTTTTTTACGAATGGTTTCAAACAAAAGAGTGTTTTCTACATTTGATACAATGCTTCAAATATATACTTATATACATATGTCAGTGTGTTAGTCTTCTATTCTAGGTTAACACACCGTCTATATTATCTACCTTCAGCACTTTTAACATTGAACTATTACTTTCAGTAAACTACTTCAAAGATATCGAAGAATATGTTTGGCATGTCTCCGTAAACCTCATAGGGTACACTATCTAAACCGTCCGATAACAGCTGCTGTTACCTGCCTTTTAGAGCCCTCCGCATCCGCCACAGATTTAAGACAGACCGTCGATGTAGGAGCTGTTGTCAGTTACCTTCTCGTACCATCGCTCGACCCGAATATTCGGGCAGAATGCGCTGAAAAGTCGTACATATCTGCTTGGAATCGAGTCGCATGCGAGCGTCCTTATCCGTCAAAGACCAAATCGTGCCTTTGTTGCTATATTGCGCCTCTGCCACCCGGGCCCATAGAACAGTTTTTGTTCCCTCTCTTCTTACAGTACGTGCCTTAGCTCTGACCATGCAACCTTCGTGTGTCACATTGAAGAAATGGTTCCGTGTCACTCTCGCAGATAGCAAATCGGCCTCTTCTAATTCAGCTGCTAACAAAGCCTCTTTTCTATTTTTTACTATTACTACCTATTTACTAAATGCCATAATGCTACACTAATCCTTCTATTGAGAGCGCCCCACCAGCTGTTGTTGACAACTGCAACTATAAAACGGTGTTTAAATAATGTGCTACTTCCTTCGCTGTAGGTTTTATGTGCTAGGATCGTTGCGTTAGGGTTCTAGTAACCGGGTGGCTGTCTACGAATTAGGCTTCTTGTAACCGTGTGCTTGTCTACGAGTTCTATCTACGTAGCCCAAGTATATCACTAATTTGTAGTCTAAATAGGTAACCGTTTGAAATTATGGACACCCTCTGCGATTTTGTCTGTCCTTCTAATGAAAACATATATACTAGGATTTAGATAAACCTATGCGATTGGTGCAGGTCCATACTGGCGCATTCGGAAAAATCTCATGTGTGCTTGCAAGACGGTGGGAACTGCCTGCTCATGTTCTTAAGTCTTTTTCACTCTTCCACTGCTAATATGAGGTACTCCCGCAAAATCCCAACATGCATCTAATTTGCCGTTTCAGTCTCCACTTACAGAAAAAGGCGATACGTACCAAAAAATGCTTCCAGACGCTTAAAGAAATTCGGCAGTCACGCCCCAGTCGGGGCATGGACGACCACCCGTCTCAAATGACCACTTTCACTATATCTCACATTCAGGAACACCAACTTATCGTCCGAGACCAGGATGAGCGTCCGGCCACAACGAACGTGTCCGATGCTCTAACGATAATAATTGTTTCTACTTTTTGAAACAAGGCCAGCAATTATCCCAGTACATTACTGGTACTTTATTTTATCGACCCCGTAAGGATGAAAGGCAAAGTTAACCTTGGCGGCATTTGAATTCAGAACGTAAAGGGACGTAACTTTATGCTAGAAAGCATGGCGTCCGACCCTCTACCGATAGTGCCAACCCACCGCCCTCTACCGATAATAATAATAATGGTTTCAGATTGGAGCACAAAACAGCAAATTTGAGGGAGGGAGGAGTCAAAGACTACTAAATCGAACCTGGTGCGTTACTGGTGCTTTATTTTATCGACCCCGTAATGATTAAAGTCAAAGCTAAAATCGGTGAGCTTTGAACTCAGAAAGTAAAGGGCCGTAACTCTATGCCGCTAAATATATTCTCAGACGTTCTACGGATTCTGCCCTAATAATAATAATGATAATTATTATTATAATTAAATCAATATTCCTGTATTATATATTTCATTGCCCATCCTGCAATGAAGAAATTAAGCATTAGAATAATTAACTAATACAAATTTATTTGCAACAACATTAAAGTTATATTTCTCCTGTGTTTACCAGTACACTGGATAATTATTAATAACCCAAAATACAGTTTTGTATAATTCTCTTTTTTTTATCTTCCATTATCGTTAATTGGCAGCCTTAATGCAATTGTTAATGAAGAAATATTAACAATTTTTTGAAAGTAAGAAAATAATTTTTTCTACTTTTAGGCACAAGGCCAGCAATTACCCAGTGCATTACTGGTACTTAATTTTATTGACCCCGTAAGGATGAAAGGCAAAGTTAACCTCGGCGGGATTTGAACTCAGATCGTAAAGGGACATAACTATGCTGGAAACCATGGCGTCTCTTCCTCTACCGATACTGCCAATCCACCGCTCTTGAAAGTAAGAACATAATGTGCTTAACTGAATAGTGCACGTTAAAATATGTTTTAATGAAACATCTGTTTATTTATAATTTGTATACAATCTGTAACATACTGTTTACCCATATATCGAATGACTATACATATGTAACGGAAGTACTTCGAATAAAATACAATGGGTTATACTTTACTAAAAATGAATAGTCGATACGCATCACCTAGCACAACCTATAATGCAAAGAGTTTGCGTCAACGTAATCAATTTATTCTTTAAAACTTGTAGTCAACTTCTTAAGGCCAGATTGTAATACCTTTTAACATTATGAATATATAGGAAAGTGATTGTTTGTTATATAAGCACAAGGCCAGCAATTGTAGGGAAGGGGAAAGTCGATTAAATCGATCCAAGTGCGTGACTGGTACTTTATTTTCTCGACGCCGTAAGGATGAAAGGAAAAGTTAACCTCGGCGGGATTTGAACTCAGATCATAAAGGGCAGTTATTGATCGGAGTTCAAATCCCGCCGAGGTTAACTTTACCGTTCATCCTTACGGAGTCGATAGAAAAATAATGCCATCTATCTAATAACAACACATTGTTCGTGTACCTAGAATATTCGTAATCAACATTTGTATAATTAAGGCTAACGTAAAGCTACCCAGCATCTGGCCTTAATAATGAATAGATTTCTATTGAAAAATGACACTGTGGGCGCTGGTATGGCAGAATCATTAGACTGTTGGACAAATGTGTTCCGAGTTCAAATCCAGTGAAGATCAAGTGTGCCTTTTATTATTTGGGGGCCGATAAAATAATGTACCAATCAAATACTCGGGTCGATCTATTCTAAATGTACCTCCCATGAAATTGCTTGTTTTGGGCCAATGTTAGATAGAATTATAAAATGATATCATTCCCACATTTTGTTTCATAAACGATAATGTCTAAAACGTCAAACTTATTACCGGTCATAATTGATTTCTACTTAATTTGTACCTCAAATACCTCGGAACACAATGTTATGTGATGTGCGTATATTGCCGACAAGGTTTCGGCAAGCAAGCACAGCAGCACAGAGTGGATTATCCAGAAGTTCTGATAGCCTTTAACTATTTCAAATGTCCATACATAAGGTACGATATATCATGAACAAAATTAAAGAAAAAAATCGAATCTGTAATCCAATCGCATATATACGTAAAGGTTCAGGCTATAGTATTCCGCAACTGGGAGTAGATGTTTGAAATGAATATATGTCGAAAAAGTGTCATGCTTATTTCTAAAGCGAAGAAACATATCTTGATGTTAAAAATTTCTAAATTATGTTAGGCATAAAAATTCTCACGGAGAAGAAAGTATGATAACATGTAAAGAGTTAAGGAGCTACTTTGATCATTTAAACTATCAATACGAAAAAATAAACGAAAATCGAAAATCAACGTCATGTGGTTCTAAGAGGAATACTATTTATAATTGTTGTGTGATTGTTAGGAAAAGGTCACACACAGATAGAGAGACGCGCGCACACACACACACACACACACACACACACACACACACACACACACACACACACACACACACACACACACACACACACACACACACACACACACACACACAGGCATACACACATATATATGACATAGAGGTTAATCAGTGAGGAGTGGGCTGTTAAGAAGACAGTAGCCGAACTATTACTATGAACTATAGTAGCAGTTTTGGCAAATTTTTGCTCAACAAAATAATTTGGAGATAATTATAAAGAATTAGTATATCTAACAACATATATATATATACAGATGCATACCTATGCTAGCAGATATATAGGTTTTGTCTTGGTAACTTTGTGGTTCAATGCAAGGGGATGCAGAACAATTATATGAAAGATGTAAAACAAGAAAATTATAAAACTTAACTTACTTACTAAAATTTCACTCCGACTAATTAGTTTCTGAAAGGGAATAAACATGGTTTCCGAACGGAACACAAGGAGAAGGCCTTTCGTCATCAGGGAAGTCTATTCTCAGCTAAGTTCCCAGGCAATGCGTGGAACTTAGCTGAGAATAGACTTCCCTGATGACGAAAGGCCTTCTCCATGTGTTCCGTTCGGAAACCATTTTTATTCCCTTTCAGAAACTACAGTTGCTCGTTTGTTCAACAGTGACAAAGGAACGCTCTACTAGTTTCAAGCTTATTAGCTATCGTCAGCAACGTATACCTTCGTGCCAGATTGTTGAACGTATATACTTATCTTATGCATATTAACGGCTGAGTAGCCCAATTTGCATATAGTTGCTGACGATAGCTAATAAGTTTGAAACTAGTACAGCGTTCCTTTGTCAGTGTTGAACAAACGAGCAACAATGTTTGCTAGACACTACGGCTTAATACGGGATATTTGTTTACAAACACACCGAGCATTATAATAAATGTTCTGTGAATCCATACGTACATATATATATGTGTGCATGTATGTATATATATATATATATACACATACTACTATACATCTGTATACATATATGTATGTACGTGTACATACTTATATTTAAATATCAGCCGTACTAAGAGTGGGAAATGAAATTTCGTTTCATTTTTTTCCGTGCATCGTTATCGGTGCACCCGGCCGATTAACCCACTCGATATGCAAATTGGGCTACTCAGCCGTTAATATGCATAAGGTAAGTATATACGTTCAACAATCTGGCAGGAAGGTATACGTTGCTGGCGATAGCTAATTCGCTTGAAACTAGTACAGCGTTCCTTTGTCAGTGTTGAACAAACGAGCAACGATGGTTGATAGACACTACGGCTTAATACGAGATGTTTGTTTACAAACACACCGAGCATTATAATAAATGTTCGGTGAATCCATACGTACATATATATATATGTGTGCATGTATGTATATATATATGCATACTACTGTACGTATGTATACATATATTAATGTACGTGTACATACCTATATTTAAGTAACAGCCGTACTAAGAGTGGGAAATGAAATTTCGTTTCCTTTTTATCCGTTTACATATATATACATACATATATATATATACATATATATACACACACACATATATATATATATATATAAATATATATATATATATATATATATACATATATATATACATATATACACACACATACATATACATATATACACACACATACATATATATACACACACATACATATATATACACACACATACATATATACACACACACACACACATATATATACACACACACACATATATATACACACACACACATACATATACACACACACACATACATATACACACAAACACATACATATACACACACACACATACATATACACACACACACATACATATACACACACACACATACATATATATATATATATATATATATATATATATATATATATATATATATATATTTATATGTGTGAATGTGTCAGACCTGTCAACTCTCCCTGTCGGACGGGGAGATCTGCCACCCGATTTGGAGTGAGTGAGAGATGTCTTCTCTTTTCAAAATGTGTATTATAGAAATCAGGTCAGTAGCAGAAGTTAAACATATTTAGTAGGGAATTTCTTTATTTCATCATTACGCCTTTATGATTAGTTTCGGAAAATTAGATGCGTAAATACATCTGTGATATGACCTTATGTGGTTTCAGCGTCATATTGCGAATAGTCCTACGTGTGGCCTAATTGTTACTTTCTAAAAATCACGTAGGTATTTCGCATCATTAGTTTGTGGAATCCTATATGTAATTATAGCGGTATGTAATATATATCCTATATTATTATTTTGCAGGTTCGGGAAGCGTCGAGATATTTTGACATTAATGATGAATACCTTTGCCGTATAATTTCCATTCGCGCCTTCTCAATGCGTTCTTCCTTTTATCATAGGACAATTTATGTCAATGGAAAAACAATATCTTTGCAGGCAAAACCAACCACAGGATGATGAAAACTTGCAGTCACACAATACTGATAAAGAGAGAGAGATATATAGAGAGATGGGAGAGATGGGAGAGGGAGAGTGAGAGAGCGAGAGAGAGCGAGAGTGAGAGAGAAAGAGAGTGAGAGAGATAGACAGGGAGAGAGAGAGAGAGGAAGGGAGTTAGATTTAATATAGAAATAATATTTTCTAATTCAGGCACAATGCCAAGAAATTTAACGTAAAGGGAAAATCGATTTAATCCACAATAGTATTTGTGATATCGACCGGGCTAGAATGAAAGACACTCTTGACATCGGTGAGCTTTGAACACAAGAACCGGAACAAATACGCCCTTACAATGAAACTCTACATATATATGGACGTATATTTGATCGTATTATATTTTGGGCATTCTCGATATTTTTGTTTATTAGGCTTAAATCTGAAAAATTGTATAGAAAACATATCTTCTTTATTTACATTAAGATATTGTCAATGGGGCTAACGTTACAAGTATTGTTTTGCCAACTTCGTCTTACTGCTAGCGACGAGTTTATTTTTATTAATCTTGTTATATTCGTAGACATTTCTTTGTCCTATACACAACTGATAATATGCGTATATACCTCTACATACGCTCATACATATATATATATACATCGGTAAATAACCGCATACACAAACACACACACACACACCCACACACACACACACACACACGCACACACACACACACACACACACACACACACACACACATATATATTTATATATATATATATATATATATATATTTAAGGAAATCTGCACACCAAAATAAAAAAAAACGCTCACGCACTTATGTATATGTATGTGTGTATGTATGGACGTGTTTGCACTCGATTATTTCCTTTGACCTTAACTACTTTTCTAAAAGCAATCTTTTATAATGTTGTCTCTTTTTTTTCTTTTTTTATATATTTGATGCTCCACTATTTTATCGCTGTAAAACCGAAGATAAATGGCAATACTTGACATCTCATTGGAACACTTTTTCGTTGTTACTATCACTACCTCAAACATTAACACCACCGTAACAAAACAAATCCCTTTTTACAATCATAGATATACCACAGTTATACCTTTCACCACACTCACCGTATTGACCGTACTACTAAAGCGTCTGATGCAACATAATATCCAACACTAGAACGACACCCCTTCACCTAGCAATAAAGCATACATTTTCGTTATTTAGATCACCATCATTATAAATAGCTTCAGTTGAATGTGTCTAAAGTTAATTTGAATTTTCATCTTGGAAATATATTATGTTTTTTCTTTTCTCTTTTTCTAGGAGAGTTTGATAATTTCATAAAAAAAGATTTTCTTTTAGATGCTGTCTGTTTTGATGAATTTACTTCAAAGTCGATATTATTTTTATCACAAATCATGATCTACTTATTTTATTTATAATATTTTATCTTAACTCGTCATCTTTTTAATTCTTCAATAAACTCTACAGCCAACTAGAAGGGTCTCCACTGTGTTCACTCAACCGACTGCATATAAGAGCTACATTCCCTTAAAAAAACACCACTACACCTGAAAATACGCATTGGAAATATTGTTATAGATAATAAAAAAAATAATAAAACATAGTCTTAGTTAATACGTTTTCTCGCTCAAAGAACAGTGAACACCACGACAGTAAAAATTGCCGGCATCAATAATATCATATATATGATGTTCCATCCCAATATTCTAAGCTTCAACCTAACAATTCATATGGATAGCTTCATCATCACTAACCTCATTATCCATGATACATTGGCCGGTAATGTCATTGATACATACAAAACTTTGGCTAGAATGTTTATGATTATAGAGCTGCTTATCCAGACAGGATTTAGTGCAAAACAAATACATCAAACATTAAAACAACATTCATTCTCAGATTGTCTGCACTACATTCCCTTAAATTACACACCATAAAATGTTATAAGAATATTCCAGTAATGTTTAACATGAGCAAATGTGTACATCTTCTGATTCAAAGGACCTCAACATTTCGTAGATACTTATTTTATCGCTCCCAACAGAAGGTCGATAAAGAAGACGCCTTATCATTTCACTCATACATACCTATTCACTAAAAAGTATTGCCCTTTTCTCTGGAACACTTATGTGAAAGGAATAAACATTTATCAAATGTTATTGGTGTGTGTATTTAGCACAATGGGATTGATGAGTAAATATATGTATACAATAACTACAACGGTACGCGGTGGGTCCACCCACAGCCCCAGCGGACAGAATGGAGAAGGCGTTTCCAGGGTGGACGGCAAGGGAAACGTGCTGGAAAAGCCACTCCAACTCGCGGGGTTTACACCTGCGGCTGGCCAGCTCAGCGCCTATGGTGGTGAGTAAGGAGGTAGCCTTGGGGCCGAGGACACCAGCAGTCTCCACTGCTAGGGGTACGACCTCAAACCTGTCGGAGAGCAACCGGTATTTGAGGAGTTTGGCCTCCTCAGCCAGACCTGCAGGAGAACCTGAGCCAGTCGCAGACTGCACCACGTTGCCGCTGCAGAAAGTGTCGGTGCAAGTGGAATCCCAGACGAGGGGTTTGCCACCGCGGAACGGGAAGATGGTCATGCCATCTGGCCTTTTGCCGTCCCCTCGATCCAGTCCCACTGGCCCGAGCTGGAAAGGGAAGCCTTCAGCGTCCAAACCCTGCTTAATGACCTTGTTGAGGGCAGCACGGCGTGGAATGCGGCCGGCACTCTGGCGGCAGGAAAGCGGGTGGAGGCCGAAAGAGTCTACGGTGGAACCGCAGTGACATTGGTGTGGCTGGCAAATTTAATGTTCATATGTTTGGAAATTACCTTCATCAGGGCAAAGTTTGAAGCGTTATACCCCCTTGGCAACAACACTATTAAACCAATATATATATATATATATATATATATATATATATATATATATGGATGTACACAATCAAAACTTGCGGAGCGTAGACAGCAGAGACGTATCGTTCAGAGACAAACAATAATAGTTGTTTCTACTTTAGGCACAAGGTTAACAATTTCAAAAGCAGGGGATAATCTATTACATTGATCCCAGAGCATTACTGGTGCTTTTTTATCGGCCACGAAAGGATGAAAAGCAAAGCTAACCTCGGCTGTATTTGAACTCCAAACGCAATGTGACGTAACTTTATGCTGCTAAGCATGTCATTTGAGGGTCTACTGATTCAGTAGACCCTCAAATGACATGCCAATAATAATAATAATGTTTGTTATTATATTATAGTAATATTTTATGATCCATTTAAGGGAATGTTTTAATCAACTTAAACGATATATGTTTAACCAAGCCGGGGTGGATAAAAAAAATTGATTTCGGTGAATTAAGTAATGCTCATAACTGAATACTTCACGATATTTGGTTCGTCACACCACAAAACATACTTCAATTATTATAGACGGCTATAGATCTTGAGCTGACTTGCTCTTGATAGAATTGACCTCAGTACTAGTCTCCTCAGAAGTTTATCAACCCTGAGTTAATAAAATGTAACGTTGACAAGTTTAAGATCTCGCAAAACATTTCATCCTTCCAGGTTCAATAGAGTGGATACCAATTAATTGCTTGGATCGATACTATCGACAATGTCTCTCCTCTAACATGTAAAATTAACTTCGTGAATGTTAGAATTCATTATATCTCTCATTTAGTAAATGCCGCTAGTGATGGACTTGCCAGAATGATTTGCTAAGTGAATAATTTCATTGTAATTAGTAACTACCGAATGTTGTAAGCATTAAATAAAAGGTTGTTATGTTCAACCAGCAGACACATTTCTATTGACTATGGCATAAATGTTCAATTTAGGTGATTGATTAGAATAGGTCTCTATACATAAATATTACTATCGAATTCGAAGTATGATCAATAACTAGTAAATCAGAATAATGGCATTACACTAATTTAATTCTGAAGCAAAAGTTGAAAATATAAAGTTGCATGATTAACCAATCTTACGGAAACTATAATAATTATTGCTGATATTAGTACACAAATCTACAATTTTGGATGCATGGTATAATTTATGGAATCGACCATACTTGTCTGTTACATATATCATCTATTTCAAGAGGAAACTATTTATGCTTGCTTCGGTATTTTGTGACTTCAGCTCGCAAATGGTCTTTACAAAAACTTCAAAATATCTTTTCACGCCCTTTCCTACTCATAGAAAATGTGTTTCCATTTACTTATGGCAAGCTGGCGATATTCATTCAACATATATATACTATATATATGAACATACAAGAGATATTTTTATTCGGGTGCTTCAGAAAATACATACATTTGAACAGACACATTTCAAATGAAACGTTCTGCAGTCACAATTATAAAAGTAGGATAAATATTAGCTGCAAAAATATGCTACTATCACTGATTCTCCAATACAAGTGGTGGGACCTCAACTATGGCTTGAGTGGAATGAACCAAAGGTCGAGAAGTTAAGGCATGCTGAAGTCGACGGAACCGCTTCACATCGGTTAAGGGCATCGATTAGATTTTCTAAATATGAATATGAGCTTAGACTAAAAACAAAGATGACCGTCGTTAATCTCTTGGAAAAGATGGTTCTCACTTCTGGAAAGTATCAAATTCCTGGTTATGCAAAGCAAACATGACAGCTTCTGAACAAATGGTAAATACATTTGAATATAAAACGTATTCTGTGAAGAAACACAGCAAAACCAAAGACAGAGAGAGAGAAACAGGTTAATAAAATACAGATAGATAGAGAGAGGTTAATATACAGATATAGAGAGAAAGAGCGTAAAGGAGAGAGTGATTGATTAAAAAATAGAGAGTCTGGCAGACATACAGGTTAATAACAAAAGTGACTGTGTGTGTAAATACAAAATGTTTGTTAGTGCTTATGCGTGTGTGACGCAGTGAGATATATTAGTTGGGAGAGAGAAAGAACGGATAAGAATGTGAAATGTGGCGAAAGATGTAAAGGGTGTTTGTATTGATTGAATCAGAATAGAAGCAATAACTAATAGAAAAACATGTTACATATACCTTTGATATTCCACGCCTGACATTAGAGGGCGAAATATTATCAGAGTAGCGCTCATGTATGAAATCATGTAATATTCTAATAACGAGAGAAGCAAGGCAAAAAAAAAATATATATATATATATGAATATGCAAATACAGTCATATAATGGCGGAAAAAAATATGCAAAACATTAAACCAGATTCGGTAGATAAAATAATGTAACAGTAACGTATTAGAGTCGAATCAATCGACCCCTCCCCCTCCATATTTGGATTGTGCCCAAATTTGAATTCAACAGTATCATTAGTAGTATTAGAAGTATTAGTAGTAGTGGCATCAGCAGCAGTAGCAACGTCACCAGTAAAATTAGTAGTAGTTGTAGTAATAGTAGTAGTAGTAGTAGTAGTAGTAGTAGTAGTACTAGTAGTAGTATTAGTAGTAGTAGTAGTAGTAGTAGTACTAGTAGTAGTAGTAGTAGTAGTAGCAACAGCAGTATGAGGAGGATAACTAGGGTGGAGTAGTAGCATGAGGTGGGGGGAGGAATACTAGCAGGAGGAAAAGCAGCAGCAGTAGTAGTAGTAGTAGCAGTAGTATTAGTATTAGTAGTAGCAGCAGCAGCAGCAGCAGCATTAGCAGTAGTAGTAGTATTAGTAGTAGCAGTAGTAGTAGTAGTAAAACTGAATCGCCGTGGCGCAGATTATATCCTAAACAATATCACCAATGTCCAAACAACAGAAATCCTAATATCTGACAAACCAAAATGAGTGAGGCAAAACTAAATCGGCCTTCATGCAAGTCAACATGAACAGCAACACCGATAACAGCAAAACAACAGAAATACATAAATCATCGGCAACAAGTTGAAATATAACCCAACACGCTATAACAAAAGCACAACGATGACAGCTAGAACAAAATTACAAAAACGGAAGCAAAAAAGGACTCGATGTAGTTGGTGATACGTACACATGTAATGAAACTGACATATCTGCACATATTCCTGTAACACGACCTTGATAACGATGTGTCGTCATCTTTGTGCGGTAAAATTTATGGCAACTTGCCATCAAGAATATTGGCAGGGGCTCACATACTCTATCAAATTTACCATTTATTCTTTGAACACTCGAAAATCCGCTTTCTATGGAGAACTAATGAAATTGTAACAGATGATGTTTTTCATGTTTGGTATTATTAGTGATTTTTAAATATCCTTGAATAGGCAGTTACACAGATAATGTTTCTTGTTTGGGATAACGACTAGAGCTGTTGTGAGGCTGGAGCCGACAGCAACAGAATATATCCAAGTTGCGTGCAGGATTCCGAAAGCCCCAATCACTTAGACATCTGGTGTCGTAACTGTTAATTTATATGTTGAACAACTGACAAATGTCAGTGAAATGAAAAATATTTATCAAGAAAATATTTTCCTATGTTTGGTGGTTATGTCGGGTATCAAACCGCAAACACACTAGACGTACGTTCAATTTGATTTTCATGCTCATGAACAGAACTCTGCTATATTCAGATATCGAATATAATTAATATGTTGTAATTACATATTGATTTTGTGTCAAAGTAATGTTGTTTAAATATTTGTTAGATGTGATTGGGCAGTGGATTGGTAGAATCTGTAGAAGCTCGGATGCCATGCATGGAAGCATAGAGTTTCGCCCTTTTACGGTCTACGTTCAAATCCTACCGAGGTTAACATTGGCTTTCATCCTTACGGTGTCAATAAAATAAAGTACCATAATGTACTGGGATAATTGCTGGATTTGTGCCAAAAGAAAAATAATTATTGTACAAACGCAGTGATTAAAAGCATTCCAGTATGAACTTCCTAGGACTTTTAAATTATCTCCAAGCATAATGTATCACGTAAACAAATTATTAACGTGTCCTTTTCTTTTAAAGAGAAGGATGTCATTTGAGGAAGGTATAATTTTTTGTATTTACAGTTTTACCTCTGTATCATATATTGTAAGTGACCCGAGTGGAATTTAACATAAATCTAATTATATGCGCAGTCAAGTAAACTATTTTTTATCAGGTATTCTAGAATTGTGTCGAACAATGCCATATGGAATAAATCCATATTACTTTCATTGTAAAATAGCCTTAACTTCAAAGCTTGTCTGAATGATTCCAAAATTCTTTTAAAGAAGAGAATTACAGTGGTTGTTCATTGTAGAGAATTCCTCCCCAGGACTAAAGTGTTTCAACGATAATTCAATTGGGTAAATTTGGAAACATGAGCAACATGATGCAGGCTTGCGTCGTCTACTATTAGCCCATACTATTACTCATGGAAATTAAAATAAATATTATGTCCTTGAGAAGTGGATATTCTAACATTTCCGCGCCCACCTGATCATCTGAGAATGAGCAAGATATAAAATGTCGTGTTAGTGTCTTGACTGAGGTCTAATATTTTAAATACTTCCTCTACTGTCGACTGTATGAGTTGGAAGAACCTGTGTTCCTAAAATAACTTTATTTGTTATAATAAAATCGGTTGAAATTATATGTATAATTTTACTTTAATGATTGAGAAAGCCTGAGTAAGAACTTGCCAATGTGAGAATGGCAGAAATCTGTATATTTTCTGATACAGAAACAACACAATTAATAGAGAAATGTGCATTAAAGCATAAAAGATAAACGCCTGGAAAAAACCTGCACAATATTTCCCATCATATTAACTTTGAAACATTTCAAACACGTTTTATTTCATCATAAACTACTGACAAAGTAGACTGGCATTTCACATATTGTGTAAAGTGGATCTATGCATAACAGAGAATACGACCATGGAAACATAATAACTGTTTAGTTGTATAGAAAGGAAGCACAAACCGAATATTTTAAATGAAAGAAAACATAAAATGTCACATTATGTTACACGGTCTGATCGAACAGAGCTTCGCAATACAATATAACCAATATTTTCAATCTCGTATTAATTAACACAGCCAATCTTATACCCAATCATACATACCCCCTATTTTAAGAGCTATCAAACTAAAGTTAATCAGTGAGTAATTTAATTAATTAATTAATATTAATTAAATTAATAAGCAAATATAAAAGTAATACCACAACACGAATAAATTAAATCCAACTTTACAACAAATATAATAAATTCATATTCCCTCTCTGAAAAAAAAATAGAACATTCCATAGACCATCGCGACTGTCACACTCTTAGGCGCGTGGTGGTGTAGTGAAAACATTATATTAAAATAATGGCAAGAAAACTTAATTATGATAGCTTTCACAGGTACAAAATGAAATGATAGGCAAGGAAAGAGAAGATTAAATGGCATGTAATCATATTATTGGTCCAGCATAATGAGATTTCAGGTGTGTGTGCAATTACTACATACGGGGCGAAATTAAAATCAATGATAAAGTATTCCGTCACTACTTCAATTCTACCATAAACTACCAATCCCAATAATATAGTTTTCTAGCGTTAACACAATGCCAAATAGTGTGTGACTAGTAATATATTTCATTGATCACGGAATGAGGCAATTTGATATGGATCATATACGCACTTTAAAATTATGGCTCGTTAGAGTTGGGATTGTCAATTAGATATTGAGAGGTTTGAGTGAGACAATCTCGTTTGTAATATTTCCTTGATATTTCAACTCAATTTTAATGTGCAACTGTTCCTCAATACTCACTCTCATCCTTCTAAAATAAAAATCCAGTTCACATCAAATGCTAATTAGCAATATATTTTCAGAAATATTTCCAGACATCAGAAGAAATCATGATGACGCTTCCACCATTCGACTGTGATATCAAAATGCACTAGTTCAATGCATCAACTTGATTGTTAAGATTATTATTGATATTTGCATATTTATTTATCATTACTCAACATATAGCCATTTGCAAATACATATTGCCATCTCACTCTCTCTAGATCTAGACATCCTGGTTTGAATCCTGAAGTGAAGTAAAATGAGAACGAATACTTGCTTCCTACACTGCCGAGTCTCCCTCACAGAAATCATACGTAAATTCAATTCTGTAAAACCTTATGCCATATACATGCATATAGCCATCGTATTTTCTTGGATCTATCTACCAGGAATTTCAAAGTAATCTCACGCAAGTCATATCATACCATCTTGAGATAGAATGAGATACGCTACATGGCTATAATGATTTTGCTTACATGTCTGCTCATTTAAGGCAGACCTGCAGCTAAATCCAACAACAAAATCAATAACAAACTTAGTAGTTCCGTACCAAGGCGGTGATTTGGCAGATCCGTTAGAACGTCGAACCTCTCTATCTATTGCTGACTGTCTCTCCATATCGCTCTCTCTTCTTCTCTGAAAGAAATCTGCTATGTTTATACCTGCAGGGAGAAGGGCCCTATCACTTTTAAAATGCACAAGTAATGCACCCACACGACTCCAACAGGTGTTATGAGTCCATAATACATACATACAAACACCTTAACTAGCAGTAAGAGAGTCGCAGATGTGAGTTATACTTATTTGAAACTACATCTCATTTTGAGTACGTCTGACTGATGATCTGGAGGTTAACATTTATGGAGGCTCTGTGAAGATATTTGTCATGATAAAACAGGAGTGAACACCAAGATACTTGCAACACTATAATGAAAAATATAACAAATCAGAAGCCAACGAAACTAAAAAAATAATAAAGAAAATAAAGCGATGACAGGAAATAAAGGAAAGAAAAAACAACAAAAAATACTTCAAAGAAATATTTAAAAAATAACACGTGTGAAAACGAATAAATAATAAATGTGTTTAAAATAAACAACAATGAAAAAAGAAACGTCCATATGAATTGAAACAACAGAAATCTTTCATCAAATATAACATAAATTTATAGTTTTCACACTTGTATTCCCAATGGCATTTTTAACACACGCTCTCAGACACACCTATAAATACATACACACATACATCACAAAATAGCATGCATATGTGTTTCTGTAGGTCGTTACCACATCAAATGTTCTTTTACTTTTCGTAACCATTCTCTGCTTTTACTATTTCTTAGAATACTTCCTTGCCTGTATTTCAGATTTTGTCAAACTCTTCATCTTAACTGTCCTTTCTCACGCCCCTATTTCTCTCTCTCTCTCTCTCTCTCTCTCTCTCTCTCTCTCTCTCTCTCTCTCTCTCTCTCTCTCTCTCTCTCTCTCTCTCTACGCATCCCTGTTTTATATTTAATTAATTTTTGTGTAATGTATTTTGCTGCTTCATTATCAACCTGCATGTTATTTCTATATATCATAACCTCTGTTTTTCTTTCATATTTCTCTATTTCTCAAACTCTTTTCATTTTACGTTGGAGCTAACAATAATCTCTTCCCCTTCCCATATACCTCTACCCATCTTTCTTCGAACCATTTCATTTCTCGAAAACTGTCTGCATCTCAGTCATTTGGCATATTTTCAATTAGTTTAGATGATGTCTTTGTCTTTGTTTTACTTTACTTCTCTTTTGTATTCTCTGGCATCAGACGTGTTATGACACAGTGTGGTAGCAGGTGAGTTTGTTGACCTCGAAGTTAATGAAGTTTACTATCTATCACTGTTTAATACTAGCACATCTTACCAAATCAGTCAACTTTATTAGTACACAAATAGTTGTATTCTACCCCACCCATCCAATAACAACCGTGATCAGTGTTAAGAAGATCAAGATGTAAAATAAATGCTTAATTAATTCATGACCTGGGTGAAATAATTGCATTTAACTACATTTCGGAAGCTACGTTTAGCATTGAGGTTGACCGACGAAGGTTTGGACGGAGAATGATTAGGTCAAATCTCAGAATATAATCTCTTATGAATTGTATGAACAAAGAAATAGTGCAGGAAACTATACGCTGTCTAGAATGGTGCTGTTTTCAAGTCTTGCAAGTACAGTAACGTTATAAATACGCCAATGATAACGGTCGCTATATAGATTAACATCTCTCATCAAAAACGATTAGATTACTGTTACACTGAGAATAATTGTTGCTTTTGTTGTTGTTTATCACTACTTTATTCCAAATCTAACAGAAGCTCTTCTTGCAACCTTTCCAATATTGACGACCCCACCTGCTTTCAGGTATAATGCCAAAGAATGTTGCCATTATCCAATCCTATAACTTCATTTTCACAGTGTATTCTAAGTTTTGCAGGACATTAGGAAGCTACGGTATTTCTATTAACACGAACAAACACTTTTCCTGACCAAACCAAAGGGATTTGCGTTACCTGTTAAACATAGAAACATAATATCTCCCAAATGTCATCGAAATCTCTCCAGAAATAACATATTTGCTAATACAACATTGGTTTCGCTGCAAATATGAAGTCTAATCTAAATTACAAATATTACGATGAGGCTTCCTTAACGGTGTGGCTTAAGAGTTGTTTCTTTTATTTCAAAATATGTCCAAGTATTTCAATAACAGTGTATTAACGAATTTCATATTAGTGGAGATAGGAGTAAAAAGAGGAATTTCATTGCATCAATTATGCTAGAAACGTTGATTTGCTAAATGTTCAAACGTCTATTGTAGAAGACATAAACATGGCTAATTGATTGCTAGAATCATTAAATGTCGAACAAATGCCTTCTGGTAATTGTTTTAACATTTTATATTATCATCTGAAATACTCTAAAGGTCAACTTTGCCATTCCTTGTTTCATATGTAAGATAAATACTAGTCCTGGGAAAAGGTTTGACGGAAATATTAGAGCATTTGACAAAATGTTTTGCGGTATTTCATCCAATGTTTACGTTATCAATGCACAGAAGTGTCAAACATATTGGTATTCTCAAACAAAATTTCCATGAGAATGTCATCTTAATTTTCAAATAAAACACTATATTTATACTTCACAGAGATAAGAATAGGACCATAGGTTATAAAGACCTACATTCGATTCATTGACTCTTCCTGACAAGAGTTGCAACCGAATGTAGTCTCACCAATGGAAAGACCAATGGATATGTAATTACTTGATCCGATCTAATGGGAGACAATTCACCTATGTTCTAACTATCCCCAAAATAGGAGAAAACATATTTTACTATTTAATACGATTGACATAACAATCAAAACTGGTAATATTTGATGTAGTCTAAATCCATTTAATATATTCTCTCGGATTAAGGAAGAATGGAATTTTAGAATATACCACTGTGCTTTTCTACTTTTCCTTTTCCATTTTAACCATACGAACGCACACCCCCACACCCCCACACCCCACACCCCCACACCCCCACACACATACACACACACACACACAGACACACACACACACACACACACACACACACACACACACACACACACACACACACACACACACACACACACACACACACACACACACACACACACACACACACACACACACACATATATATATATATATATATATATTATAAGTGTGAAGAAAGGTCAGACAAAATTTATCCAATTTTTTTCTTCTTAGTCCGTAGGAATTAACTAGATAAGTAATCATTTAAACGGAGCTAAATTTAAAATATAACTTTGAAGAAATAACAGATAAATTTATCTGTTATTTCTTCAAAGATACATTTTAAATTTAGCTCCGTTTAAATGATTATGTATCCAGTTAATTCCTACGGATTATGAAGAAAAAAAAATGTATACATTTTGTCTGACCTTTCTTCAAACTTATAATTATATATAGCTCTAATTGATAATTATTTATTTAATTTAGGATATATATATATATTTATATATATATATATATATATATATATATATATATATATATATATATATATGCGTGTGTGTGTATATATATGTGTGTGTATATATATATATATATATATATATGTGTGTGTGTGTGTGTGTGTGTGTGTGTCTGTGTGTATATATATATATATATATATATTTAAAAGAATAGAGGTGTAACACACAACTTATTATATATTGGTAAACGGAATAGAAAATGCTGACAAATTATTCACAGTGAAAAATAGTTTAATTAGGAATAAGGGATAATTAGTAATAGTATTGGTTAGTATTAAGTTTTGGTTTAAAGTTTTACCGGTTGCGCATTTCTAATGCTTTTCAAAAATAATTTTGAGATAGAGCGTCCATGATGTTTTCTCTGATCTGATTAGTTTTGGGAATTCTACCCGTTTTTATGTTAAAAAAGTGGCTCCAGCGGTATTAAAATAAGTTTTGCGCCAATTCGTGTTGCAAAATTTCTTGTGGTCAAAACAATTTTGATTGGTCGGTAGAGGTCATGTGAATGTAAAAAATTGATTTTGCGCCAAATGTAGGTTTGTGTCGGCTGACTGAGAGATAAGTCTTTCACAACAAATATGTATGTGTGTGTGTATAGTAGTAGTAAAGAGGTTCGTTGTTGTGATAATGGTCAGCAGGGATGTGTGTGCGAACCGCAGCCTGTTGAAAGTTCAAATGCCTATTAAGACAAGTGTGTGTGTGTGTGTGTGTGTGTGTGTAGCAGAGTAATTCGTGGTAGAGGGATGGTCAGTAGGAATGTGTCTGTAAGTGTGTGTGGGTTATTTAAACATGTTAAAATATTTTTTTTCAGCTCTTGTCTTATACGGAGAAGTGTATATGTGTGTGTGTGTGTGTGTGTGTATGTGTGTATGTATGTGTGTGTGTGTGTGTGTCTCTTTGTATGTTAGTCTGTCTGTAAGTGTGTGGGGGATATTTTAACATGTTAAAATAGTCTTTTTCAGCTCTTGTCTTATACTGAGAAGTGTGTGTGTGTATGTCTCTATGTATGTTAATGTACGCGTGTGTATGTGTGTGTGTGTATGTGTGTGTGTGTGTGTGAGAGAGAGAGAGATAATGTGTGTGTGTGTGGGTGGATCAGTATTTATTTCTGTTAAAGTGGTGTACAGTATTCGATATTTTCAGTAAAATCGATTCTCTCAATAGAACATCAAAAACCTTAATAATAAAAGGTGTGAAATGATATATAGTATTGGCATAATACCAAGGTGTGTGTGAGTGTGTCCAGATTGTACGTACTGCAAGGGGGATCCATTAGGCCTTGCCGTATTGGAATACCTGTGCACAAATATGTATCTGGAGTGTGTCCAGAAATTGTATACCCGTGCACAAATTGTATACCTGTGCACAAATTGTACACATGTATCTGGAGTCTGTCCAGAGATAGTATACCTGTGCACAAACATGTATCTGGAGTGTGTCCAAATTGTACGTACTGCAAGGGGAATTCATTAGGCCTTGCCGTATTGGAATACATGTGCACAAATATGTTTGTGCCCATCAGTGTGCAATGCATGTGTGCATTTATGTATGTGTGTGTGTCGGCACGTTTATATCTATAGACATCAAAAGGTATGCAAATTTGTGTATATTTGGGTTGCACCATAGAACATGTGTGTTTACGTATGTCATTGTGTTTATATGCGTGTAGAGATGTATGGTGATGTAGGTATGTATGTTGACGTGTGTATGTTGTGGGTTCGTCTTAGGGAGAAATGTTTAGACGGGGTCCGTATTTGTTAATAAAGTAAGATTCCTTGCTGATGCCCTGGGTGTGGGTGGCATTATCTTTAAATTTGTAGAAGGGAAAGATTCTGAAGTTGGGATGATTTTGGGCTGCACAGGTATCAATGTGTTCACTCAGTGGTATTTTCCTGTATTCCCGTATTTTAATTTTGGATCTATGGACAGTCATGCGTTTACCAATATATATATATATATATATATATATATATATATATATATATATATATATATATATATATATATGCATGTGTGTGGGAGTATGTATAGATTTGATTGAATAGGCACATATTATTGGTTTAATGTTTTTCAATCCAAGCCGGGTCGGCAAAATAATGTTGCTGAATATAATATATTATATTTGCTATGAAATATTCTCTAGTCAATTTGAAATATGTTATTGTAATTATCAATGCTCAAGTATCAAATTTGTACTGGGATGATGCCCCTATCCAATCTTCTATAATTTGCCTTAAGTAAATATCATGATCTTTTAAATGTCATCTTACATCAGACATGTACTCTCTCCATGCACACGTAGCTGGATGTCATATTAAAATAGTACAAAAATATAAAGTCAATATCCGAATATTTTCCTGAAGAATGAGTTTATTTAAAAAAATATAAAACAAATCATTCTGGACTTGCTTATTAATTATGAAAAAAATATAATAATAATATTCGATTCACTATTGCCTTTGATGCCAGGTGTAAACCGAAACAAACAAGCAATCAAATACAATCGATACTATGAAATCTACCGATTTGATGTTTCTGTTGATTAAATGGAAGAAATAACAACAGGTAGTGCTAATAGTTCTACTTTATAAGTATGTGTCAACTTTAACAGATATTTAAGCTGTGCAAAATCAGATACCTGAATTGAAATTATTGAGTTCGTTTAAGAAACTGTACCGAAGTAAAATTATAATTTCAGCTGCTACAGTAAAGTCTATACAAAGAAAAGATCGAAATAAACTTAAATGGATAAATACTCAAACGGTGTATATATCCATACACATATTCGCATAAGCACGCAAACATTCTCACACATACACCTACGAGTGCGGGAAAAACACAAATATGTGCATATGCACATTCAGGAAAATCTGTTAAACATACCCTGTAACGTAATCACTATCTTTGCCATGCGGATTGTATCAATGTAATTATGTTACTGATGATGAATACAACAACGTCAAGGATGATGATGACGATGATGACGACGACGATGATGGCGCGGGTAATGTTGATGATGCTGATGGGGTTAGAGTTGATGATGATGATGATTAAGATGATGGACCCTAGAGTGAGAAGTGAAATATTTCCGATTAGAAAATTTGATAATGAAAAACGCATTGTTGACTAGAATGAAAACAATTGATTTCATAAGATAACCAACTACTGACAATCCTTATATCGTCTTCATGCTCTAACCGAGACAACCGAAATGTTCCTTTACTTTCATCCGTTATACTAAGTTAAAGGATCGAACCTGGACCCTGTCCTAGCCACACATTGCAAGACCTTCTCTTTAACCACCAAACATAATACATCCCATATAATTACATACATTCGTATGCATGTACTCGTATGAGTTTATGCGGGTATGTGTATGTACGTATGTGTATATATATATATATATATATATATATATATATATATATATATATATGTGTGTGTGTGTGTATATATATATATACGTGTGTGTCACTTAATTCGACCTTTCTTACATAGTACCGTAAACTTTGTACTACGTTACTAGATACCTTAATAAATATTACCATTTCTATGTTACATACCACCACATAATACGTGTACGATCTTGCTATTTCAAATTTACAACTTAGTTATTGTAAACTAGCGTTTATAACACGCATTATTTTAACGTATAAGCACTTCTGATTCCTCTTAAATTTTGGAGATATGGGCAATATTCGTCGTTGAAATATCGGGTAGCGCTTTCGTGCCATGTATGAAAATATGTCACACAAGTCTATAATTCATCATTTCATTTGAAAACCTCAGTCATGTAGGTCAATTATATATGAAATACACACACACACACACATACACACACACACAGACACACACACATATATATATAATTATTATTGTGCACAGTTCTCAGGTGCACTACAACAAATATATATATATAGAAAGAGAGTGAAAGAAGATAAAATGGACGATTGGTTACTACATCATTACCTTTATTGCTCAGGGTTCGATAGAGATCTATCTGTATAGATCGATCGATACAGATCGAACTTTGAGCTGATCTGTGGCGAAACGCGCGTCACCAACCAATACACGTAATAAAGGAGTAACCAATCGTCCTTGTTACCTTATTTCAGTATAATACATTCTGTCTAGCTCTACACCTCGACACTGGAGTGAACCTAAACATCAAGTGCTCACCCGGGTGAACCTACAGTAACTCCAATTTACACTCCCTGGATATATATATATATATATATATATATATATATATATATATATATATATATATATATATATATATATATATATATATATATATGTTTGTCTGTGTGTGCGTGCGTGCCTGTCTGTATGTCTGGGTCTATCTAGCTATGTGTGTCTGTGTCTGTGTGAATATGTGTATGTGCGTGTGTGTGGTTGTGTGTACGTGTCTGTGTGTATTTGGAATGTTGTGTATGTTTAGGTAATCCTTATATATTATATAGGAATAAGTTCTTTACGTCCTACTGTAGATATTAAGCATGACGTTTCTCTGTATTTTACATAGTAGTATTTTACATAGTAGTATTCATAAGTACGTATAAAAATGGGGTGATTATTATTTTTAACTTTGTGGAAAAAAATCAAATACAATTGAATCATGTAAAAATAACACATTGAAATGTACCTAAATTATGTTGAAATTAATAATAATAATAGAAGAATTAGATGCTTGCAATTTAATGTGAAATGGTGTAGATATACGTACACATCCAATTTTGCCGAAGACGTATTCTTTTAAAGCAAAACACTATCAGTTTAACGCTGGAAAAGAAAATATTTATAAAACAAAATGGCTACATAGACACAGTCAAGGCAAAGGGGCTTAAAGGTTCACTTTGCAACATTTGCATAATGACAAAGTCATGCTGCAAGACAAGCTAGGAATGTTACGTATAATATAACTAGGTTTGGCCAATGTTTTGTGATCCAAATGTAGCTATGCTCTGTGAGATTGTAAAACTACAAGCTTTGAAATGTACCGATTGAATTAAAATCTGGACTGTCACGTACCTATCTTGCTGTGAATATGAAATTACATTAAGCTTTGAATGGCCTTTGCTTATATATGGTTTTATTATCAACTCATCTAGACACTATGTATATATTAAATGTAACCCCAAATCTCATTTTTGGGTGGAGCATAGAAGCTAAATCAGCTAAATAAAATCAATATTAACTTATATAATATCCCAACCATGGTTTCTGTAAATCAAGAGGCAGTAGAGGGAATTCCATGACATTGGAATAACCAATACTGGAAGAATTGATGTTTTATCATCGGGTTGTGAAATGTTCATAAGAAACAGCAGACAAGTTGAAAATATATTATACATACCATTTCACTGCTAGATCGTATGTGTTTTAGCGAGGTGGTGTATCGTTGAATTACCGTATGTATACACTCAACTGAAAGGGACAAGCTAAATATATAACACATAAATCATGCCATTTGTAGACTATAAGAGTAAGCAACGTGACGCAACACTGAATTACTGTATTAAAATATTCTACGCAATGTATCAGGACAATACGAAGGGCTTATATTGACGTTAGAAATAGAGTTATTTGAGAGTTGTAAATTAATATATCTATCTATCTATCCATCTAGGGCGGGTAAAATTCCCGAGATCCATGGACGAGTTCTCTCCAGCGGTCTCTGTCCCTCATTATCACTGCCATGTCCTGCGTCTCAAACAGACTAGTGTCTGTCCTTAGGGCATCAACATCTGTTAACCTCGGTCTTCCTCTTCCAGTGTGTCCATTCAGGGGCTCCCACAAGAGCACTGAGTGTAGTGTCAACTCTGGATGTCAGTGAGCATGTCAAGCTAACCTCAGTCTCCGCTGTGCTACTCTCGAGCTGACTTTTGGTAAGCTCCCGTACAGCTCTGAGTTCTTCATCCTAAGTGTATATTGATTAATGTTCAGAGCCATCTTCCGCATTCTTGTGTAGCACCCATCCACAATCTGTGTTAGTTTCTTCGTCAGTGTCCAAGTCTCAGACCCGTACAGTATCACATACTCCACTACAGCAACGAAGAGGCGGATCTTCAGGTCTTTACGACGGTCTGACTTCCACTCCGATCTTAAGCTGTGGTACACCGCCCAGGCTTTTCTCTCCTCTCGACCACATCACCTTCCGTATTCCCAATGTTTGCTCCCAAATACAGGAAGTCCTCAACCAGTTCTAGCGGGTTTCCGCCTACATTAGTAATCTTTTCTGGCTTCTCAACATTCTCTACCAGATATTTCGTCTTAATCTCAGCCCCACACCTATCGACACAGTCTCCTTCTCCTGCATCAAATCCTCTGCCTCCTTCACTGTGTTTGTCACCAAATTTATATCGTCAGCAAATTCAGCATCCGATATCTTTTTCGCCTTAACTCTTCTGCTCTGAGCCGGTGTTACAGTAAAGCCAGAGTCCTGGTGTTTCTTCTGCGCAAGGCGCATACAATAGTCCACTACGATGATAAAAAGGTAGGGAGTCAATGAATCTGCCTGGAGCACTCCAGCCAGTATCTCAAAGAACTCTGTCATCCCATCAGGTGTAATGACTTGGGCTTTGGTGTTGGTGTAGAGAAGTGATACCAGGTCCACTATCTTCTTGGAGATTCCATAAGCCTGTAAGATCTTCATCAGGCAGTGATGGTCCACAGAGTCAAATGCCTTCCTAACGTCAATGAAAACCATGAACTGAGGAAGGCACTTTGCCCTAGCTCCCTCTAAAATCCTCCTCAGCACCAGGATGTGACTGGTAGTTGATCCTCCCTCTCTGAAGCCGTTCTGGTTGTCCCTGAGCTTTTTCTCCATCTCGGGCTGGAATATGTTAAGAATCATGCCATTGAGGGTCTTTTCCACAAGTCATGTCAGTGAGATCCCCCTGTAGTTGTTGGTGTTATAGATATCTCCCTTTTTTGGCACTGGGACGATGTTACTGATCCTCCTCAACATGGCAGGCCGGTGGCAACGGGTAGTGTCAGCTATGCCGTCGGGAACTTCCCAAGGAAGATTGGTCTGGCACCCAGCGGTATTAGGGCCGCAACCCGGCAAAAGTGGCTCTGGTGAAAATCCAAGAGGTGTCTGCTCCGGTAACCGGCGGCTTCGGGTCGTTTCTGTTCCTGTGTCTGTGGAGAATCTGCGGCAATCAGGACGTTTTTTCCTCTCGTTCGGGATATACATGCGGGTTTTTTGGGGACCGCTTGTGAATTCACTACTCCCGTGACACTTCTTCCATGAATCCTACAAATACGAACTATGAATACGAATTGCCTTCCCGCTACGAACGCAATGCAAAGCAACAGTGCTCCTACCGATATGGCTCTACAGACTACTCCCGCAGTAGTCCCTCTATTCAAACGAAGGAAGGATTGAGGGTGGCGTGCTGGAACGTCCGAACACTTCGTGACGACGGTGTCCAGGCACTTACAATGAAGGCTCTGCACAGGTACTGCTTTAGTGTCGCTTGCCCTTCAGAAGTTCGACTTGGTCATCTTCCGATCAAAGTTCCTGGCGTGGACATCTCCTACCACTTGTACCATAGTGGCGTGACTGACGACAGTGGCCTTCACGGGGTCGCTGTAACGCTCGACCCCGACGCGCAAGCGGCTCTGCTGGCGCGGCAGCTGATCTCACACCGACTCGCACTGGTTCGATTGAAGGGTCAAATCACCCACGTCAGCGTAATTGCCGTCTACGCTCCCACACTAAATGCGGACGAGGCGGACAAGACAAAGTTCTACGCCGATCTCCAAACAACCGTGGATGGCGTCCGCTCCAGTGATGTTCTTATTGTCGCTGGGGACTGGAATGCGCGGACGGGGCCGGTTGATGATACAACACGGCATATTCTAGGACGCTTCGCCCTAGGCGTACGCTGTGACAATGGTGAACGGCTCGTGTCCTTCGCGGATGCCAATCGTCTTATCGTCACCAACACCCGGTTCCAACATCCTCGCCGTCACCTCGTCACGTGGCGATCCAATGACAGAAGAACAGCCAATCAGATTGACTACATCCTGGTCAGATCTCGGTAGGCCAGCTCAGTGATGGACTCGCGTGCGTATCGGGGGACTGATACGGGCAGTGAGCATGGGTCAGACCATACTCTTGTTCGAGCAACCCTTCGTCTGCGGCTGCGGACGAAACCTCCTCCCACCCGTCAGAAAAGGATCGACATCTCGCGACTAAAACTCGATGCTGGAAATGCCTTCCGGATAGAGCTGCGAAACCGATTCCAAATGCTGAGTAACGAAGTGGAAGAGCAACCGGAGCAGGAGTGGAACGCACTCAGGGCGGCGACGGTTGAGGTGGCCAGGAGGCATCTCGGGTCGACCCGAAGATGCCATCAGGACAGAATCTCCAGCTGCACTCTTGAAGTTACGGAGAGGGCGAGAGTGGCCCGACTCGAGGGTGCACCTAATCTTCGAGATCTCTGACGTCGCACATCTCGGGCTATTCGGGATGCACACTGGTTCGAGTTTGCGCAAGCTCTGCCAACTGGTGAAGCGAACCAGCCGAAGCAGTACGAGTATCAGCGAGACGATCCGTGATCGGAACGGGGCGGTCATTACCAATCTTAATGACCGGCTAGTCCGATGGCGGGACAATTTCCCCGAGCTGCCCAACCACCCGCCACCATCCACATCAACCTACGTGCAGCCTTTCGGAGAAGAATACGGGTGCAGGACTGCCCCTCCAACGGTCGAGGAGGTACGTGGTGTCCTGACACATCTCCGGAACAACAAGTCGCCGGGTGAGGATGACTTTCCAGCTGAGATCTACAAGGCCGCGCCTGATGTCTTCGCAGCTTTGGTCCATCGAGTATTCTCCTCGGTGTGGCCGACGGAGCGGTTACCTGGTGACTGGAGCGAGGCAACTCTCCTACTCTTCTTCAAAAAGGAAACTGTGTTCCAGCTACAGGTGTATCAGTATAATTGACGGTGCTGCCAAGACATTCGCAACTCTTCTGCTAAAGAGGTTCCAGGCCATCCGTGATGTCCGTACCCGTCCTTCTCAGGGAGGCTTCCGTCCGGGGAGGGGGTGCGTTGATCAAATCTTCATTATCCGGCGTGTCCTGGAACACCGGTGGGCACATCAACAGCCTACCGTCCTCTGCTTCATCGACTTTGCAGCTGCCTTCGACTCGGTAGATCGGGAAGCCCTATGGCGTATAATTCAGGCGGACGGCATCCCAGTGAAGCTGCTTCGTCTCATACAGAGCTACTACCAGTCGACTCGGGCTCGAGTGAGGGTCTATGGTGGGGAGACGGAGTAGTTCGATGATCGGACAGTTGTTCGGCAGGGGTGTGAGCTATCGCCAACTCTCTTTAACTACGCCATTGACTACACTCTCAACACAGCGCTCCAGGATTACCCGGGCGTAGAGGTCGGGAGAGGGGTAGTGGCGACGGACCTCGCCTACGCGGATGACATCGTGCTAATGGGTGCTAACGGCACAGATGTACAGAGTGTTCTCGAAAGGGTGCATACTGCCTCCGCCGCTGTTGGACTACGAATCATTGCCGCCAAGTCGAAGGTCATGGCGTCACTGGTCTCGCCTGATGCCTGGCAACCAATATCTCTCGAGGGCGTGGAACTGGGGGATGTGGAGTCCTTCTTTTACCTGGGCTCAACAATGGTTCCAATAGGAGAGGGCTCAGCCGAGGTCAAGCTCGCATAGGTGCTGCCAGATCCGCTTTTTGGGCGCCTACAGCGGTGTCTGTGGGACAAAAGAGAGATCACCTCTGCGACCAAAGGGCAAATCTACCAGGCCGCCGTTCGAACTATCCTCCTCTGTAGCTGTGAAACATGGCCTATGAGGGTAGTGGATCAACGAGGGCTGGAGGTCTTCGACAATGACTGTCTCCGCCGCACTCTTCGTTGCCGACGTGTTGCTCGGGTACCTACCACCAGTCTTCGTCTTCGCCTGAATCTTCCACCCCTTCATTTAGTGCTTCTGCAATGGCGCTTGAGATGGTTTGGTCACGCGGGCCGGCGCCCTGAGGGTGAGCTGATACGCGATGTACTCCTCCCACCCTCACTCCCTAACTGCCGCAAGCGCGTTGGCGAGCAGCTAAAGACTTAGGCACGACGATCAAGGAGGACGTCTCCGAACTCCAAGTCCGCAGGTGGTCGGCCTGCGCCAATGGAACCGTGACTGGCTCGCTATCTCAAGTGACCTAGCCCGGGAGTGTCGTGCGTGGTGTGCTATGGTGCGGGATACCGTCGGGACAAGGGAAGAAGCCGGATCAAACCATCCATGGTGAATGAAAACACAAGTGCAAGTACCCTCCACTGATTCGGGACAACTCCTTTCTCCAGTGCCTTGTTACAGAACTATATATATATATATATATATATATATATATATATATATATATATATATAGTGAATTTATGTATGTGTATATGTATATAGTGAATATCATTTCACACCTTTTATTGTTAAGATTTTTGATGTTCTATTAAGAGAACCTATTTTACTGAAAAAATCGAATAATGTACACCATTTTACCAGGGGGAAAAAAATACTGGTCCCCCTCCCACACACATATATATACACACACACACACACTTATCTTAATAGCCATTTGACACACATCCCTGCTAACCTTTATCACAACATCGAACACCTTACTACTACTACACACACACACACACACACACACACACACACACACACACACACACACACACACACACACACATATATTTGTTGTGAAAGAGTCATTTCTCAATCTTGGCGCAAAACCAATTTTTTATTCACATGACCTCTACCGACCAATCAAAATTGTTTTGACCACGAGACTTTTTGCAACACCAAAGTAACGCTGGAGCCACTTTTTTAACATAAAAACAGGTAGAATTCTCAAAACTAATCAGATCAGAGCAAACAGCACGGACACTCTATCTCAAAATTATTTTTGAAAAGCATTTAGAAATGCGCAACCGGTAAAAACTTAAAACCACAACCGAATACTAACCCATACAATTACTAATACTCTTTTATTCCTAATTAAACAATTTTTCAACTGTGAACAATTTGTCAGCATTTTCTATTCCGTTTACCAATATATAATAACTTGTGTGTTACACCTCTATTCTTTTAACTATATATATATATATATATATATATATATATATATATATATATGCATACATATCTGTGTGTATATATATATCTTTTGACAAGAACGATGCCTATAAAAGAAGTTTTAGCATTGATATGATCGGGTAAACCGTTTTCATGCACGTGGCAAAAACATCGATGCTGTCTCTTGACAAGTAAAAGTAGAACAGAATATGATGAAACTCTCTATTTACCCCATAAAAGTAAGTGCGGAAATATTTTGGAATTTATATGTAAGATCTAAGTCATATCATGGATATTTATCTTTATTTTTACTCGTAAAATATAGGGAGTCTCTGATCGGTCGCCTAGATACTGTTTAGTATGTGTATTTGTATCAACACATGTCGTAATATATACTTATTCTGTATTATCGTATTTTTGGGGGAGTTGGTAGTGGGGATGGGATTAATCACATTTATATTATCATTTGAAGATCATATCTGCATGCTATGCTGAGGCATGCATTCTCGTATAGCATAGATATCAAATGTACATGGCTATACTTAGCTATACTTCAAATTAACATGGAAACTGACAACATCTACATATCACCATAATTTGATATCGTTTACTCCGCTTATTTTTTTTTCATGTTGTTGCATATCCCATTCTACAATCATCATAAACAATCACACACGAACACGGTCACTCAAAAACCGGCGCAGACAGTCAAACACCTCTCTCTACATTTATATATATAAATATATATAAATGTTTGTATATATATATACGGAAAAAATGAAACGAAATTTCATTTCCCACGCTTAGTACGGCTGTTACTTAAATATAAGTATGTACACGTACATACATATATGTATACAGACGTACAGTAGTATGTATATATATATACATGCACATATATATATATATATATATATATATATATATATATATATATATGTACGTATGGATTCACCGAACCTTTATTATAATGCTCGGTGTGTTTGTAAACAAACATCCCGTATTAAGCCGAAGTTTCCAGCAACCATCTTTGCTCGTTTGTTCAACACTGACAAAGGAACGCTGTACTAGTTTCAAGCTTATTAGCTATCGTCAGCAACGTATACCTTCCTGCCAGATTGTACATATATATATATATATATATGTGTGCATGTATGTATATATATATACATACTACTGTACGTCTGTATACATATATGTATCTACGTGTACATACTTATATTTAAGTAACAACCGTACTAAGAGTGGGAAATGAAATTTCGTTTCATTTTTTCCGTTTATCCTTTTCGGGGCACCCGGCCGATTAACCCACTCGATATGCATATCGGGCTACTCTGCCGTTAATATATATAAGGTTAGTATATATGTTCAACAATCTGGCAGGAAGGTATTGTAAAGGTATTGAAACTAGTACAGCGTTCATTTGTCAGTGTTGAACAAACGAGCAACGATGGTTGCTGGACACTACGGCTTAATACGGGATGTTTGTTTACAAACACACCGAGCATTATAATAAATGTTCGGTGAATCCATACGTACATATATATATGTGTGCATGTATGTATATATATATACATACCACGTTACGTCTGTATACATATATGTATGTACGTGTACATACTTATATATATATATATATATATATTGAGGGAAATGTGGTAAGGAACCATATGGACCATAACGCACCAAAGTACTCAATACTCAGGGTAGTAGAGTGGGTAATAGGAACGAGTAGGACCCCGACGGCTGAGCTCAAGCCGTTTCGACGGCTAATTTTTTACTAAAAAAAAAAAAAAAAATTTCTTCTAGTCCAGAATTAGCCGTCGAAACGGCTTGAGCTCAGCCGTCGGGGTCCTACTCGTTCCTATATATATATATATATATATATATATATATATATATATATATATATATATATATATATATATATATATATATATATATATATATATATATATACATATATATCAGGTAGGGTGTAGTAGAAAACCCGGTCAGCCATAACGCACCAGACTACTCGATACTTGGGGTAATAGAGTGGATAATATGAACAGTTCGGATCTAGCTATCGTTGGAGTTCAGCCGACGGGGTCTGAATCTTTTCATATATATATAACAATGAAGTAGAATCCAGGAGTTTAGAGTTTATCTCATTTTGTAGATTATATAATCGCTGGTTTACGTATTTTCATAGTATATGTTATGTAACAGTTAAAATCTCATCACGCATCTATTGCATGTAGAAATCTTACAGAAATAACAAATTTCACAGACAGTTTCCAATTTGTGATATGCCACGGTCAGCTTATTGATATTGTTTCCACAAAGTTATACTAACTACTTCGAAGTACACTTTACCTACGTGTATACATTCATTATTGCGTAATCCTGCGTACACTAGTGTTATCTTGACTAAAAATCTATTGTGGAAATCATGTATAACATGAAATATTCCATATATATATATATATATATATATACAAATGTATATGTGTGCTTACAGATAGATACCCAAGTAGATGAAAATAGTGGGGAGAAAGAAAGAGAGCGATGGAATTTCTATTTCGTAAATGGATGACGAAATACTTCATAATTTCATCAAATACTTTTGAGTTCAACTTCGCATCACACCGTTTGATGGACGATAAAATAAATGCTCTTAATGCATTGCGGCCGCTTTAATCGATTGACTAAACATACACAAATCAAATGAGTGGGTTTATTCAAACGTTAGATACCAATACATATAATGATAATGCGAATTAAAAATAATAGTGGATGTAACGCTCTGAGTGTGTTTGTTTTCAATGGCTGCCAACTCAACTACAATACCTCTATTCCTATACAATTGTTTTAGTTGCAACACGCTATCTGAGATTAAATCGCTCGATAAACGGTTTGCAATCCTGAATATATATATATATATATATATATATATATATATATATATATATATATATTCTTTCTGATAAATATGAGTCATTACTTCGAATATATTCAAATATTATTGAATTTTGTAGACAATTGCTATGCAGTTCAATACGATTCGTTTTGAAGTCCTGTGACTTCAAAGGCATGTAATTGCAACATAAGCAATCATGTTGTTAATTAGAACGCTGTTAGAGCTACGAACATTTCGAAAGTCACCAAAATAAATGTTTAATAGAAATCACAAGTATATAACAGAATGATGTGTAATATATCTTACCAATTTTATATCAGTAATGCTTGTGAAACGTAGTACCATTAATATACACTATAATCGATTCTCTCAAATCTATTCTAGCCGAGTATATACAATGAGAGTCAGACCAATATATCTTCAATATGAATAATATTTGTTTCCCTTTCCAATTCAATAACCTGCTAAAAGATTCAGTTCAACTTCAATTACTTACATTTATCTATATGTTTGATATGTTTTTGTTTTAAATTGTATATATATATATCGTCAACAGTTGTCTGTTAAGTTTCAGTTTGCCTTTACTGCAATATATCAACGTTTCTTATTTATTTAAATGACACTGTTAATTCCTGTGTATATTACTCTTTACAGAGTTAACACATACTGTTGTTGTTCTTGTAAGAACCTCGCATAAATTGGGTGTATATATGAATAGAACAGAAATATATATACATAACATAAATAACTCAAAATAATTCACGAATACACACACAAATGTTTACATACGTTTATACATACATAGACTTTGGTATGTATGCTTCTATTATTCGTCTATTTCCCTATATGATTTTACTTATTGGAAATGTGTGAAACATTAAATGTGTATGAAACAGACCGTACGTATATGAAAACAGTGTTGGGGAATTAAAGAAAGACGAATTGCAGTTTCGAAGTAAATGAGTGATGTGAAAAAAATGAAGTGTAAATACTTAAAATTCTTCCATCCAAATAAGGAAAATATTCGAAATTACCTTTCCATTTTGCACTAATTATGCACCAGAGCATAAACACGTTTATGTGTTTACATATCCATTTTCTCACGCCGAGGTAATTAGTTAAAATAAGACAAAACACTAGTTACCTGTATGTTAAATTTATCCTACAACATATACTAAACTCTCTGGTACGTATTTAATATTCATTTACACTGTCAAACCAATGCTCGGCATGAGATTAAGACTAACTCATTTATGCAAAACAACTTGCATTACATATATCGCAATCGGCATAACTATTGTATTGTAGGCAGAACATAGAAGTAATTATCTTTTGAGAAAAAGGCAGTGTATCGCCATACTTATCATGGTATCTCTGATATCAATCAGCATCGATAAGTTATATATATATTTATTTAGCGGAAGTATGTTTAGATAATGTATGGTTTCTTTTAATTTATGTTCAATATTTTAATTAAGCAGTGTGATACTACATATTGTACTTGATTGAGCATTTAAGTGCCATTTCTGCGGTATCAGTTTCGTATGTTCGGACAACATATGAAGAACTACATTATCCAATGTGTGTTGTTTTCTTTTAGATGTGTTTTAAAGGAGATTTGTTTATTTTAACAGATTGAACGACCAGGTGGCAAATCCTTCGTTGGTTTAGTGATAATTATAAAGATTTGTCGATAATTATGAAATGTGATGCATTGTTTTCATAAAGCGTCCTCTGAATGAAAACGACTTGTTGAATCTTGAGGAATATTGGTTATACATAATTCTTTCAATATGGAATGTTTTCTGCTCCAAATATAAATAGACTTGACGCGTAACAGTGGACGTTAAATACAATTGGTTACGTATGTTTTTCAGGCGATTGCTCAGGTATGCGAATGAACATTGGAGTGCTAAAAAGAAAAGAGGCATTTGTTTGCAAAGAATGGTATGTGCTGCTGTCGTCATGTGAAGAAAAATTAA
>OZ024743.1:15163208-15168208 GCA_964016885.1 Eledone cirrhosa | reverse complement strand
GCAGCCGCACGAGCTGCCGTGACCGATGAACAACGTGAAATTCGCCTTGCAAGTGGTGCTGCAGCAACGGCAGCTGCTCGATATGCAGAGAATGAGCAACAAGGTGAACTTCAAAACAGAGATCATGATGCTACTGCTGCGGGACGGATTTTCGAGGCTGCCCCTAACCAAACCGCCCAGTCGGTGGGTACTGTTCACCGCAGAGCAAATGTATAGGGTATTTCAAGACCTTCCCACTCACGATGGTCATTGAAGGCATTTAATTATGACTCATTAGAAAACTATTCAAACCATCCTGATATTGCAATCGGCAACATGTCCACCACTTGTCAGTTTTGTGGGGCCAAATAATGGTCAGCCTAACCTGCAGCAATGTCCAATGGTAAAGTACACTTTCTCCCTCTTCAGGATCCACCACAACCATTGCAGCTTCTTCTTACCGGGACTACGTCGGAGTCACGAGGCTTTCTTCGTCACATCCGTCAATACAATTGCGCATTCCAGATGACCTCTTTCGGAGCGCAGAGCATCACGGAGGCTGGATTTATGCCTACTTTCAAGCTTCAGGGGAAGATGTACCATCTTATTGGACTACTGCATCCTTTGGAAAATGGGGAACTCCGATTTCTTCAAGTATACTTCATTGCAAACTCCCACCAACAAGCTACCAGGTGACACACCTTTACCAACGATACTGATTTGGATATCCTACTTCAAATTCAAGACATGCTTCATAGGAACAAGAGCTATGTCAGGAGCTTCAAATGTGCTTTGGAATCAGCGCCTTTGCATGAGTTTAATATTATCATTAACGCTGACAAGAAACCGTCGGGGCAACATGCCGGCCGCTATAATTCACCCCCGTGCAATGAAATAGAAATTGTCCTGCACGGTGAACAGAACAACAAAAGGGACATTGTCATCAAACACTGAGACAACTCCCTGCAGCGCATCAATGAAATACATAGATCCTACGATGCACTCCAGTATCCACTGCTCTTTGTGAATGGTGAAGATGGATGCCATTTTGGCATTCCGCAGCGTACGGCTAACAATCAGGCTGAACACCCGACCAAAACACTTTCCCGTATGGACTTCTACGTATTCCGCTTCATGGTCCGAGAATCCTCCCTCAATCACCTTTACCGTTCACAAGATCTCTTCATCCAATTCACTGTTGGCATGTGTGCAAACATGGAGTCGGAATGGTTGTGTTTCATCAGACTGTATCAAAAACAGATTCGTTGTGACAGTTACATCCATCTCCATGATGGAATCAACGGTGATGCAAACCCGGGAAGCCTAGGTCAAGTGTGCATACTGCCCTCATCTTTCACCGGGAGCCCCAGATATATGTATGAAAGAAGGCAGGACGCCATGACATATGTACGGTATTATGGCAGGCCGGGTTTATTTATTACTTTTATTTGCAATCCCAAGTGGCCGGAGATCAAGAATGAACTTTTTCCTGGTCAAAAAGCATGATCTCACCGGAAAAGTATTTAGGCTTCGATTAATTAAACTCATGTACCTTATTAAAACAGGCCATGTATTTGGACCTACAAAGTTTGACATCTATACAATTGAATGGAAAAAAAGAGGTCTGCCACATGCACACATCTTCATTTGGTTAGCGACAAAGATTACATCTAATGACATCAACAAAATTATATCGCCATAGTTTCCAGACCCATCAACTGATAGGGAACTCTACGTTCAGGTTAAGACACACATGGAGCATGGTCCGTGTGGGCGTTGCTTCAATTTGTCCTCCCCATGTATGAAGGACAATGGGTGCTCCAAAAGATACCCCAGAAAATTCATTCTCGAAACCCAGACCGGTCATGACGGGTATCCATCATACTGAAGAAGAAGTCCTGAGGAAGGGGGGGGGGTTACTGCAAAGGTTGGTAACTTCGAGGTGGACAGCAGATGGATTGTACCTTACTGTCCACTCCTCCTTAAGACATTCAATGCCCATATCAATATTGAGTTCTGCAATTCCATTAAGTCCATCAAGTATGTCTTCAAGTACGTCAACAAGGGCTCAGATGCTGCTATTTCGCCTTTCATAATGAATCCTCCTGCGATGAAGTTACGCAGTATCAGGTGGGGCGATACATCAGCAGCAACGAGGCCTTCTGGCGGATTGTTGGTTTTCCCATACATCAGAGGGATCCTGCAATTGAAAAGCTTGCGGTTCACCTTGAGAATGGGCAACGTGTTTATTTTATCAACAACAGTGGTTTTCAACTTGCAGATGAGCCGAGGGAAACAACACTCACGGCGTTTTTTAGGCTCTGCCAGCAAGACCAGTTCGCTCGAATGCTGCTGTAACCACAGGTGCCATCATATTATACCTGGAACAAAAAATCATGGACACGGAGAAAGGCAGGCCAGCATGTTGATGGACCCCCTGGCATCCGATTTGACTCTTGCCTGGGGAGAGTTTATATGGTTCATCACAACCAGACGAGTGCTTCTACCTGCGCCTGCTTTTACATGAGGTTAGAGGGCATACAAGTTTCCTCAACCTCAGAAATGTTGATGGCCAATTATGCACTACATACAGCGAAGCATGTTTGAAATACGGGCTACTTGAGGACGGCGCTCAAAGGGATGAAACTTTGGCCGAGGCTGCTGTATCACATACAGCTGGCTGTCTCAGAAAGTTCTTCACACTTATGCTGCATGCGTGCGATTTGCCTGATCCTGATTCTTTGTGGTTAAAATATAGAAACGACATGTCTGAGGACTTCAAATACCAGGCCCAGCTACTGCTTCCAAATGTTGACGTAGGCTTCTGCGACGATGTCTACAATAGGGCACTTATTAGTTTAGAAGACCGATTAATATGCATGGGGGGGGGGGGGGGGGGTGATACTTTACCGACATATGGCCTGCCGCAAATCCTACGATAGGATTCAAATAAACTCCCCTCTGACATCATCCGAGAAACGTCATATGACGTTGTCGCCCTCGCAAAATACGTCGATGATACTATGCCAAAAATACTTCCGGACCAGCTACTCGCGTACAACACTATCTCTGATTTCGTACTTCTTCGGAAAGGGGGCATCTTCTTCCTGGATGCTCCCGGAGGGACTGGAAAAACGTTTGTTATTAAACTACTGCTCGCTAATTTAAGGCAGCAGAAAGAAATCGCGCTAGCAGTAGCATCGTCTGTTATTGCCGCAACATTGCCGCCTGGTGGCAGGACAGCACACTCCTGTTTGAAACTTCCCCTCAATGTAGCCTCCTCAGAAACTCCATCATGCAACATTGCTAAAAACTCCGATAGAGGACAACTACTGATGAGGTGCGACTTCATTGTCTGGGATGAATGCACAATGGCACAGAAATGTGCTCTTGAGGCACTTGATAGGACCTTACGAGATATCAAGGATTGTGAAGATCGCATGGGAGGTGTTACTCTGCTACTGTCAGAAGACTTCAAACAAACTCTTCCCGTCATACCCAAAGTAACACGAGCCGATGAGGTACGCACCTTCCTAAAGTCTTCTTCACTTTGGCAGCATGTAAAAACTTTGAGGCTGCCTAGGAATAAGCAGGCACAGCAGCACAGCGACGCTTCTTCAGAAAATTATGCTCAGGACCTCCTTGCACTGGGCGATAGCAGGATTCATATGGATGCACATGGCGACATACTCATCGACCACCTTTGCACTAGTGTTACAACTGTGGCTGGCTGAAGGCAAGAGTTTTTCCCAATCTATAGGAAAACTTCAGAGACCAGCGTTGGCTATGTGAAAGAGCCATCCTGGCTCCGAAAAATAGCACTGTCAGTGGAATCAACGACCAGCTACTGCAGTGCCTTCCTGTTTAGCTTCACACATTTAAATCCGTTGATATTGTCCCAGATCCGCAGGAGGCAGTGAATTACCCCACTGAATTTCTTAACTCCTTGAATCCTCCAGGACTACCTCCCCACATATTAAAGCTGAAAGAGGGAAACCCCGTGATGCTTTTGAGGAATCAAACCCCACCACAACTCTGTAATGGCACGCGACTGGTGGTCAAAAAGATGTCTCCGCGCCTGATAGAGGCCACAATTCTCACTGGGTGTGGAACGGGAGAGGATGCACTAATACCCAGGGTCCACCTGTCAACATCAGGGGCGGACATTCATTTCACTTTCAGGCGATCAAGTTTCCGCTTCGTGTGTGCTTTGCAATGTCCGTCAATAAGTCCCAGGGCCAGACACTTTCGGTGGCAGGTCTTCACCTGGAAGAGCCATGTTTCTCACATGGCCAATTATACGTTGCATGCTCCAGAGTCGGGAGTCGGGACAATATCTTTGCCTTTCTTCCCAGGGGTAAAACAAAGAACATCGTCTATCCTGGGGTTCTATAGAAACCGATTCATGCCGTTTGTTTGGTTTGCGGTCCTTCATACTCACAAAAAACACACCCAGGCACTCATGACTAGCACAGATACATGACCGGATAGAACCGGATAGCATTTTAGGCATGTCACAATTACCATGTTATTAACATGAAGCCGGTTGGAATATCAGAGCAGTTAGGGCAGGCAGAGTTCTTCTTTCTGCTACTTAGTTCATTAAATAAAACTTTTTTATGTTACAACAATGACCATTGCTAAAATGATTGCCTTAAAATGCATTCTATGTCATTGCTTACTTGGCATTTGGCCCCTAACATAGCAGCTTGACTCACTATGGCCCCCTAACCTAGCAGTTTGACTCGCCATGACCTCTGAAAATCGTGCAGCAGCACTCTCGGCAACAGTGTCTTCGTTTTGATTAACTTAACCATTTTGCTCATGCTCATCGTGTATTCAGGCGTTGAGGGGGAATGATATATCTATGTCCAGTGGATGGTCAACATTTTAGTGGCAGCGCCATATTACGCATAGGGTTTAGTCTACTGAAGGACATTCGGTGCGTCTATTCCATCTTTATCTCATAACTACTACAGCAAGGCCGGACCTGAAAACATTTACGTCAATTAACTCAAGCT
>OZ024743.1:15055708-15153208 GCA_964016885.1 Eledone cirrhosa | reverse complement strand
CGATGTTTTGTGCGAAGTTTGGTGTAGTGCTGTAAGAGAGTTTGATGGTATTTTTGTTAATTATGTTGTGGTAGCGGTGTTGTAATGGGAAGTGTTTTTCAATGAGCCTAAAGAATAGTTTCCCGATGGGAGTAGTCACTTCCTAATAGCCAAACTCACTGATATGTTTCCTGCATTCGGTGGTGGATTGTACCGTGATGATGGGCTCCTTACCCTTAAAGGGTACAACCCCAGTAGTACAGATCGGGTCCGGAAACAATTAATCAGATTCTTCCGCGACTGGGGATTTAAAATAACCCTACAAACGTCCCTGACCCGAGTAAACTTCCTGGACGTAACCCTCGACCTCGAAAACGACCTGTACTACCCATACAGGAAACCTAATGACAATCTGCACTACATCCACCGCCGATCAAACCATCCTAGGAACATCACAAACAACCTGGTCAAAAACATCTCCCTCCGCATATCCCGTTTGTCAGCTAATGAGCGGATATTCGATGAACATGCGCCTTATTACAACCAGGCCCTCAAGCGGAGTGGTTTCCGGGAGGAAATATCCTACTGTCCAGATCCCATTAGCGGAACCAGCAGGAGACACCGCCGCTCACGCAATGTAACATGGTTCAATCCTCCCCACAACGCAGAGGTGACTACTCCCATCGGGAAACTATTCTTTAGGCTCATTGAAAAACACTTCCCATTACAACACCGCTACCACAACATAATTAACAAAAATACCATCAAACTCTCTTACAGCACTACACCAAACTTCGCACAAAACATCGTCTCCTCTAACAACAAAAAACTCAACCCCGATGGCAGAAATAACCTAAATAGCAGTGGAGAACCGACCAGGAGGTGTAACTGCCCGGATAGATCTATTTGCCCACTCGACAATAGATGCAGAGACCGTAATGTGATCTACCAGTGCAACGTGAGGACGGATACCTCCAACAAAGCCTATATAGGACTTACCGCATGTGACTTCAAGACCCGGCTATACCAACATAGACATACCTTCCGAAACCCGGCCCGGCGTCACGCCACTACACTTTCGGGCCACATATGGGACCTCAAGGACAACAACATCACCTATGATCTCACTTGGAGATTACTGTCCAGAGCCAATTCTTACACGGGAGGACGCCGTCCGTGCAATTTATGCTCGGAGGAAACTTTACAAATGCTGTTTTCGACGGACCAACTCCTAAACAAGAAAGATGAACTGGTTACTGCATGTAAACATAGATTGCGTAGGACTTACCTCGCCCTCAAACCCCATAATGACCCGGGGGGGGGGTAGACTAGGGCTATAACACCCCAGTTGCCGATTTTGCAATGGGTAACCCCTGCTTGCCAAGGAAGACGTAAGATCTTCTTTGTATTCTTTTATCGCATCCTTTATTTCCTTCCCCCCTCTCTCCTTTGTCCTTCTACCCCAGCTCTTCTCCTTTGTCGGCGTCTTTTCTCGCCCACCCGAGGCTGCCCTTTGGCCCCATGTAGCCTTAGTACCCCCACTCCCCCCTCCCCTAGTCTTTGATAGATTTGGCGGACTCCGCCCTTTATAGCAGTTGGCTTAGACCCCGGATACTTGCCCCCCTTTTCCGACCGCTCCCACTATCCTCTGTGCCCTCTATATTTCTTAGTGGCACTTATGCCTTATTTTTTCGTTTCAGTATTTCTTGCTTCGCTTTTCTTCTGGGCGGGGTGGATTCTGAACTTATTTCTCCGTATTCTACCTTTATTTCGTACGAACTTTCATGTAGCTTGTTTTAGATCTTTTAGAGTTAGCATTAGTATATATTTTTCCCGGGACTCAGAATTATTATGTCGTACAAGTTCACTTTGCTGCACTGGGTCGTTGCTGGCCCGGGATGGAAACCTTTATTGTTTATTTCGTGGTAGTCTCTTTAGTATTTTGGCCCCTTTTGTTGACCAGTCACCGTATCATTTACGTACTTATACCTCTTAAAAGGGTCCTTGCCTAATTCGTCCCACCTAGTTCTTTTACTTATTTCCTTATTTATTTATTTATTTATTTATTTACTTCTTTCTTTCTTTCTTTATTTTATTCTCGCCTAACAATAGCCTGACACCTAGGTCGTAGAATTTAATTTTTTCTTTACACTTATTTGCTTCTCTTCACTCTCAGTATTTTTTCTTTCCTATTTTTACCCCCCATTGTTCTACCTACCGTTCCGACTTCCTCCCCCTCCCCCTCCCCTGTATCTTCTTTGACCTCATGCCCAGCTGTAGCTGGCACTACCAACGCTTGATTGGGTCTACTCCACCCCCTCCCCTCTTTCTCCTACTGGCAGGTTTAGCCACCATCTCCCCTACTAATTTGCAACCACAGAATTACTACTGATTTTTGACAATCACTTTGACCATATATGGAATTACCCCTTGAGAAGATCGGCTATTTAAATACCAGGATAAATGTTCATTTAGTCCAGAATTAGCCGTCGAAACGGCTTGAGCTCAGCTGTCGGGGTCTTACTGGTTCCTATATATATATATATATATATATATATATATATATATATATATATATATATATATATATGTATGTATTTATGTATGTATATATGTATATATGTCAGGTCACCAGTTGGTGCTACTGGTAACATGTATTCCAGTACAACCTGTCTCATGGTCGGGTCATTGGCGACTAAACTGGCAACCCCACTAAGGTTTCTTGGTGAGGAGGGTGACTTTGGACATCCTGCAGGACTAAAAACAAAACCTCTCAAAGGGCAAAGGAGCTCTTAAGAGTCAATGGCCATCCAAAACCAACGGGAGAGATGACCCCTTAGACATTGTCATGGCAGAATTCTAGGAGAAGGAAAACTCTGATATAACACCTGCAACCCTGATGATATCCAATGATGTTCACTTGTTCTTCTTTTTGGTAAATATCATCTGGGTTAAGAGAGTGGGACTGGCTTTGTGCAGTGCCTTTGCTCACTATAAAAGCTTCACGGCACAGGCATTGCTTTATATCTGGAGATGTCTCTGCACTTGTCTTCACATGGTACCCTGGGCCCAGCACTATGTGTCAATAATTGTCACAAGTGTAGTGTTTGTACCAGAGCTTTCAAGTCGCTGGCTGGACTAAAAAGTCACACTCGTTCAGCGTATCGGTAGGAGTTCTCCTACATGGATATAAAGTAGTGGCCGTACTCGAAAACGAGTTGGCAGCCACCATGTGTATATACATATTTATATATATATATATATATATATATGTATATATATATATATATATGTCAGAAGATCACGTTAAGGGTGAAAGCAGCGATTCTTTGCTTAAACTTTAATCTGTTATGTTAATAAATATATATATATATATATATATATATATATATATATATATATATATATATATATATATATATATATATATATATATATATATGCGTATGTATGTATATACATTTGTGAATGTGTGTTTATGTATTTATATATGTATATATGTATAAATGACTATGTATATACTACTTTGAATACAAATTCTTGCAGTTGCTATGGTGATCAATTTTCTACGTAAATCTTATATGATTTATCCATCAACACTATAAGATGAAATATGTTCAGTAACTCCACTTCAGTAAAAGATTGTTAATTATGTTCAAGTTTCCAAGTTACATTACATTACATTACTTCTTAGATGTATTCTGTCCACACATTGTAGGTCAGCTCATTTTCTCTTGGCTGGTACTGTCTTCATCTAAGGAGATAATAGATAAGAAAAGACAAGCCACTTCACAACCCTTAATTTCTTTTCCGAAAGAGATAAATTGATATCTTAATATTTGACAGAGTACCAGATATTACTTTGTGGATGGTGATTAAATACATTAATAGCATTTTACCGGCCTGTATTCCCAATTTATTTTCAGAATGATGTTTTATTCTCTCTCAATTTCTCCAAGCTGGTAGGCGTGGTGGGTTGTTGGTTGTAGTCTGATCTCTACTGAGGAAGCTAGATTTACTATACAGGAATACGGTATCTTGTTCCGACCAGTCTATTATGAAATGTTGCCGGAACCTAGTGACATGGGTAATGAAAGAGGAGTGTTCTGTACATTTTATGAGAAGAAGATAAATATAAAGTATTGTTTTATAATATAAATCCTTTAGGATTAAAATAAGTTATATTATATATATTAGACAATATTGACTGTACACAATATGTATAAAAGTATAATACAGGCAAAACCAATTCTAAATATTCACTTATGATATGCATTATATGGTGATGAAAATTAGCAACCAGTGTTCCGGATGACATTAGCATATATCTTTGAATTATTCAGTTCGAATATACATAAATATTCAGTTCGAAATTAATTCGTTGTGATTGGTTATGATGTTTTACATATATTAGATTAATGCTAACGTGATCATTCGCTAATCTAGGAGAAATATTTCGTTTCAATTCAGGATGATGTGTTCATATATTTCAGCATTGAATTGACCAATGACTGGTAGATCCACATGCAACAACATTGAATTTATCACACATAAATTCAACGATGTTTAGTTTACAAGGAGAAACATTTAAATGATGATTGTGTTGCACCAGTTTTCTAGTTGAAGTTGATATTTAGAAGAGTAGGATTTCGAGTAAATCTATAGGCAAACGGGTCCGGCTGTGTCAATAACTATATTTTATTTCAAGCTTATTGTATCTACTATCAAGTGTTATTATAGTTCTGAACACATTATAATCATGAGCGTTCCCTCCTAAATGATCTTTCAGATTATTTCCATTACATAATCTGGATTACGCGAGAATGGTATATGTAGCTTGTTGAAAATGTGTGCTAACTGAATAACAACTATTAAAACACAGATCATTTGCTTTTAGATTAAAATACAGTTCAATGATAATTACTGTATCAATGTTCAATCGATTTCTATTCATGGTTTTCGTCAATAAATTAGGTATCATTTTAGTCTATATCGACGAGCGTTTTGCGATGCAGTAAAACACCATGATTAACGCACAAACGCACAAAGCTTATCAGAGATTTGGAAAGCAAACTTCCAGGAGAATATCAGTTCTATAACGACAACATATAACTTATTTAGCGCTAATATTTGAAGCAGTATTAGTTTTAAAGCCCTCTGTGATCTGTAACGTCTTACGCAGACATACATGCCGATCTTACGTATATTATTTGGCATCAAATTGTGTATGCATTTTAAAAGAGTTGAAAGCATTCTATAAATGATCTTATGGAATGTTCGAGGCGTAAGGTCCTCAGTGTTTGTTGGAGATCACTATTACAATCATCATACAGGCATGTTCAACTCTATTCCGTTCCAGACAATTTGATTGTTGGTGTTTTATGAAACTAATTGCACATTTGAATGATAAATCTAAAGTGATTAACTATTAGAGTTTTGGGCATACAGAAGCACGTCCTCGTAAAACTGCAAGAAGAAAGGTTTCCTGGATAAAAGGATGAATTGTTTCTGCGAGGCTTGAATGTCTCAAGCTATATCTAAATTTTGGAAAACCGCAATACTAATGAATGCAGCAAAGAAACTCTTCTAAGGAAATAATTTGATTTATAGGACAATCCCAACCTACACACACAGACAGACGCAATCAAATCTTTACACATAGCCCGATTGGTGTCAGGAGAGAATAAAGTTAAAATAATTGCTGAAGATAAACATCAAAATGACACAAGCAAGCACACGTTTACATACAATGTTAATTATAATTGTTTTCGTGTTCTAATTTAGATATTCAGTATATTATAAAGTTTGTGCTTCGGATTTGCTTAAAAGCACATATGTAAATAACTGTGCAGTGTAAAATGTTCTTCACTGTTTCGAAATTACGCTTTGATTTAATACAGACAGTAATCATTACATTGTCTATAATGTATCGGCTACATTCTGATTCGTTCAACCACTCGTATTTATGAGCAACTTTAATTAAGCTAAATTAATGTAAGCCATTGTAATGAAATGGAGAAAAAATTGGCGAGTCTAATAATTAGATCCGACAAACATGAAGAAAGTGTCCAAAATCTACAGTTGCCATTTAATTTGATTATTTTAATTTGCTTTACGCTAAAATGTATTCGATATCGTATTTCGAGTATTGTTTGAATCTTAAACATCCCCAAATTTATAAACGTTGAAAGCAGTATGGTATAGAGCCAATGGTTTCCATACACAATCACTGAAGCGGAATTAATAGTTTTCACAAAATTAGCCTGGTTCTGCATACATAGAGACTTTTGCATATGTCTCTCTTCATAGAAAATCATTCCGTCTCGTCTCTGATTTTGGTTTTGTTGTACATGCAGTGAAGGTAGATGTAAGTAACTGCAGTTGCTCAATTGAAGGTAGTAGAGAAAATAAAGTGTATTGAAATTAATCATAGACTGTTTGTGTATTCACTGAGCAAGGCAGGTTTATTGCTTGTGAAAATATTCAGTTTGAACTTAACAAGATATGATATTAACTTTTGATCTACAAATATAACTGACATAGCTTTATGGTGGAGTAAACCATAAATTGTAATTGTTTTTATAATGTTTTATTTTTTCACGGTATTTTATAACTATTTTCTCTTCCTTTGTTTTGCGAAACAGTGTGAAGAATTATAATTCTTTACTTTTCTTTATTGAACGTTCTCTTTTAATTATATTTATCTATTTATTTATTGGAGGTTTTTAGATGTTTATGTACTTGTTATTTGCTAATAGTTATGAGAGTATTAAAAGATCTGTTAAATGTTTTCAAAGAAAACTGCGAAAGTATAAAATAGAAGAAATATTAGAATACATGACGCGATAGTTCAGAACAATAGGTTTGTTTATAAAACACTATCTTATTGCCACTCACATACACCATATCAGTTGTGAAATTGAGAGTATGTGAGAGTTTGTATGTGTCGGTCTCAGAGTCAGACTCCGTCTTCTAACATATGTGTGTTTTTATCCCACCTTCATAAAACTGTAGGCAAGTATTGATTGTTTTATATAGATTCTCTTCACTCTATATTTAGAGTCAAGTTAAAGGTGAATGATTTCAGTCTAAGGCTGTGTAAGCATAAATGTTTGATTGAAAGAGAAAAGTAAAGCGAGAGAGATACAGAGAATAAGAAAGAGAGAGAACGGGGCAGAGAGTGTGTGAGTGAGAGCGGTGCTCGAATGAATGTGTGTTTGCGTGTATTTTATTTATTTCAGCCAATATATTTGTATATCTATGATCCTGTAGGTGTACATAGGTATGTTTGTGTCTATTTTATGTAGTTATTAATTTGCAGGAAAGTTATAAAATTACGTTTACCCAACAATCCTATGAGCACCATTCCAGCAAGCAGGCGTTTCAGGATATTGGTCGTCTGATGTTGACCTCAGGAAGACAACACCATTCATTACACCCAGAATGGCTAAGCAGGCTTATCTAAGGAAAACATTGCTCGCTCCATATGGAAAGGGGCCTAGAAACGTGGCCTAATCAAAACTCATCTCCTACACCGCCATTTGGCAAACCGCGGCCAACGGGCATCACACGCTGTTGAACAACACCAAGGAAGAAAAGGTATACACTAATATGCATGGGTGTCAAATAACAAAATTAGAACCCTGCTAGACTCAACCACAAGTAGAACTTCAGAATGAAGCTCCACTCTAATTGCACACAAGCTTTCACGGCTGAATATTGACATCGGTGCTCTCAGAGGATAACAGCTTACTAGAGCAGGCGCAGGATACACTCTCTATTACACAGGCAAACCAACAGGAGAGAGACACTCTTCCGACTTAGTCTTCATGGCTAGAACTCTATCGCTTTCAAGATTCAAACATGCCAATAGGTCATTCTGACAACATCATCTATATACGCCTCCCATTGTGCAATCAGCAATACGCCCAGTTTTTTAGTATGTGCACCCTAACTCGTCCAGCAGATCATGCAGGCAGGCAAACGTTTTACTCTCATTCTACGCAGCCTCCTACAAAGCATCCCTGCAAACGACAATGTTATGTACCTTGGTGCTCTCAATACCAGTAGAGGCTGAGATCCTGTAACCTGGGAGGGAATACCTGGATGACATGTCGTTGTAACTGCAACAGCAAAGTGTACTTTCTGTTGACTTTCTACCCAGAGAATCAACGCGTCATCACAATCACCATATTACAACAGAAAGAGCGTTTGAAACAAACCTGGAGGCATCCTTAGGTCAAATAGTGGTACCTAATAATTTTATTCTAGTACCCATCCTGACCTAATAGCCGTATTGCATACCAAACTGATGCCCAGTATACAATTTCACCGGCCATCATCTCGTTTCAATCAAACCCCAGATATACTTTAAACCCAAACCAAACAAAAGAAATTGAGAACCGCCAAGATTGGCTGTTTCTAGACAGCTGAAGTGAAACATAGCTTCTATGCATGCAACACTTCAGTCGAGGCTAGAAAATGCAAGCGTCTCCATAAGTCCTCCCGAATCGCATTGGGAGCAACTCAAAGCTGGTGCCATTTTACAGATACGTGAGGAGGTTTTTGCGTTCACCTCGAATTGAAACAAAACTGGTTTGCCAAAAACAAGTTGAAAATTCAAGAATGGTTGGTGAATATTAAATCCACCCATCAGACTCATTTAGCTAGGCCATCTTCTTCCGAGTAGAATGCGTCGTTCCGCCTCGAGTGGCAAGGCAGCAGGTGATTCTAAATGGGATTTAGAAGCATCGGCTCCCAAGTTACATGGAAAACTCTACGATCTCCTAGTCTGATGCTGGGAGTAGGGCTATCTACCACAACTTATCTCAGATGCAGTCATCCTCACCTTGTACAGTCAATGTCAGGTCGTTCACATTATTGAGCGATAAATCTGCTATCTATCCCGGGAAAAAACGCAAAGATTCTGACTTCACTTACTTGGACTGCCATTATAATGCCTTCCACGACTTACATTCTCTGTCTATGACCAGTAGCAGATAGGATGGCTTAAAAATGTACTATTTCAAAAGAAAATTCTGTGACTCTTTATTTTTTACCATGTATTCTATTAATTTTGCAGAGTTAGTTGTTCTCACTATCTTATCTTCTCTGGTTTCCTTTCTTGCAGCCACGGATATTTACAAACAATGTTTCTCCATTTACACAGTAACTTCTACACTGATTTGTCATTTTCCTACTTGTGATTTTGATTTTTTTCGTATCAATAGAATATAATTCATCAGTGATCCATTTAAACATATCTGCACTGTATCGGATGATCTTGACAGCTCATGAGTTGATACATCTGATGACTTTCCTACTGTTCCTGTGAGAATTCTATGTTTGGCCATATTTTGAATAGACTAACCAAGATTTCTAACATAGAAAGCCGGATCTTTCGGAAAACATGCTAATCGATGAAACCTTTCCCAGTATTCGAATAACAGTTTATTTCGCCGATGCCAAAAGGATGGAAAGCACATTTCAACTTGGCGAAATCGGAAATCTAACCACATACAGTGCGAACAATTACTACAAGCCATTTTGAAATGCAAAATCATGAAATGCAGTTGTTACATTTAACATAATTTGTTTGACTTCAACTATTTATGCCTTTCCCATTTTATTTACAAATAATTGTTTCTACTTTTTAGAACAAGCCCAGCAATTACCCAGTGCATTACTGGTACTTTATTTTATCGACCCCGTAAGGATGAAAGGCAAAGTTAACCTCGGCGGGATTTGAACTCAGAATAGCAAGGGCCGTAACTCTATGCGTCAAAGCATGGTGTCCGACTCTCTACCGATACTGCCAATCCCTTTATTTACAAATAATTGTTTCTACTTTAGGCACAAGGCCAGCAATTACCCAATGCATTACTGGTACTTTATTTTATCGACCCCGTAAAGATGAAAGGCAAAGTCAACCTCGGCGACATTTGAACTCAGATCGTAAAGGGACGTAACTATGCTGGAAAGCATGGCGTCCACCCTCTACCGATACTGCCAATCTACCGCCCTTTATTTACAAATAATGATTATTAAAACCAAGCCTCTTCTTTGCCTTGTAAGTTTCGAGGACTATCAGTTCACTTGCTTTAGGTGTTGCTAAATTCTGCAATTGTAAGTTGTTTTTCCTATTTATGAATCATAGTCTTTTCATTAAATCCAGTCTGACTAAACATTTGTATTATTTCTCATTTTTATTGGAAATGGGATGACAGAATCTGTCTGATGCTGTTTACAGGATAGTAATGATATTAGAACACCGACTACGATGGCTATTTATAAAAGATAAGTTATACATAGTAAATATTAATAAATTTTGCACAATTTTGGATGTGAATTTTAAACTTTATTGTTTTGGATTAGACAGTCAGTTATCTCCAGAGTTGAACGGCATTGGTTTACCCACTAATGAGATGTGTTATCCTTTGTTATTATTACTAGTACTGTACCCATTTCATCAATAATGACAGCACAAATATTGATCTAATTATGAACGGCAAAATCAAATAGATTATTGTGAAAAATAATTTTAATAAGTATACATGAATGTAGTTTTACCTTTTAAATGTAATAATATTAATAATAATAATAATAATAATAATAATAATAATAATAATAATAATATATATATATATATATATATATATATATATATATATATATATATATATATATATATATATATATATAAGAATTAAAATACTAGAGTGTGTTGGAGTTAAACACCCTCTTCGTATTATAGAAATGACATCAATGTAATTAAACAGAGCTGAAGAATTATGAAAATAAACCAAAGAAGCCTTCAATACATCAAAAGTCTTTATTATATATATATATATATAGAAAAAGAGATGAAATCGAAAATGCAACTGGAGTCTTATTTTTTTTAAAAATATATATATTTCATCTCTTTTTCTTTATACTTTCACTCGTGTAGGACACCTCGGTTATTTTTCATTTTGTAAAAAGTACCTCACTTTCTAATATATATATATATTTTGAGTATATGTTGGTTTTATACCAACACCTCAGTATGCAGGCTGGAGCACTCGACGAGGTGCGCAGGTTGGTTTGGTTACTCCGGAGTAATGTAAAATAAAGTTAAATAAAAAGTCAAATGTTTAAAATTTAGCTTCGTTTATTGCTGCTATATATATTTCAGTGACAGCCATCTTTGGCTGTGATCTCTTCAGGCAGTCCGAATTAGTGTGGTATAGACAAGTACATATGTTGTTGATGTGTATAATATTGTCAATACTCTGATATGCCCAGTTCCTGGTTGGGTTATTATTTCACTGAGGAACTGGAATCATGTGAATTCAAACAAACGAATTTCAGTGTCAAAGGGCCTCTTCTCCTCTCATTGGCCAACATCTATATAACACAAACACATTTTAAGTCAGAAATCAATTAAATTAAAATGTGTTTGTGTTATATAGATGTTGGCCAATGAGAGGAGAAGAGGCCCTTTGTGTTAGTATTACTGGTGGTGTGGAAAGGGTTGAGCGGGTGTTTAAGTGGGGGTTAGTGCTGGTTAGGTGTGTCGAGTGGGTGGTGTACGTAGATGTTGGTGGGTGTATGTGGGATGGTGTGTGTTTGTGTGCGTGGAGTCGGGGTGATGTTAGTGATATTAGTTGTGGGTTGGTCGGAGTGGATGTGTGGGTGAGGGTTAGTGTTGGTAGTAGGGTGTGTTGATAGTGTGAGTGCGTGTATATATGTGCAGGTGTGTGTGTGCGTGTGGGGTGTGTGGAGGCACGGGTGTTAGGGGGAGGGGGATGGATGTTAGTATTGTTAGTTGGGGAGTGTTTGGGTGATGTGGGGGTGATAGGATTATTAGTTGTGAGGTGGGCCAAGGGGGAGGGGGCGGTGAAATAGAGGAGTGTGTTAGTGGTGTTAGTGGTGGATGTGTGTGGGGGTAAAGGTTTGCGGTCGAAGGCTAAATCAATAGGGCTGGGGAGTTCAGGCCGGGGAGGGGGGTCTGTAGAGTGAAGATGGTGTGTTGTTCGACTGTGAGGCGGGTGGCGGGTGTTACATGGCATCGGAGCAGGCCACAGAATGTGGGTTGGTGGGCGGAATGTCCAGGGGAGCCAAAGTGGCGGGCGATGGGGGAACTCCCGCCGAGGCGAATATCACGGAGGTGTTCCGTGAAACAGTCCGCCAGGCGACGTCCAATCTGTCCCAGGTAGGTTGCGCTGAACTCCGCGTAGCATAATCCATAGACTAGATTGGAGCAGGTGTAGCGGAAGGAGTGCCGAACAAAGAGAGAGTGACCATTGTGACCCAGGAAGGTGGTGGTGTTGGTGATGTGAGGGCATTTGTCACAGCGAGGCCTGGAGCAAGGAAGGGAACATGGTGGGGGAAGAAGAGCGTGGGGGAGGGGGTCTGCGGGAGAGGAGGGTGCAGCGGTTACGCGCGCGTTTGAAGGAATGGCGGGGGGAGGGGGAGGGTTCGCACTCGAGGCGTCAGAAGAGGCGGAGGATGGTGCGGTGGAGGGGTAGTGTGGAGGAGTGGTAGGTGATGGGGAAGGGGAGATGGGGGTGGGTGTGCGGTGGCGTATATACATTTTAATTCATATTTTTAATTATTGTGTGTCTACCCTGCCTTCCATAGATTTTATATTCCATACATTGGTGGTTTTCCCTGTTTTATTGATGGCAACTTTCTCTCTCTAGTGCGTTACCTTTTCAACATATTGTATTTTAACGAGCTCAGGATTCCTTTTCCTTTGAGCACATTATTGACAGGGAATGGCCAGAGTCTATGGCTCCGTTAATTTATCGTGATATTTCGCTCCTTATAACAGTCTTTCCCCTCTCTCTGTTTGGTTGAGCACACCACGAGTGGTTTTTGGGCTGCCCTTTCTAGCAGCTCATCCCTCAGACACCACTGGTTCACTGCCCTAAACACGCTGTGACATCTCTCTGCCGCGTGTAGCTGGACGGTCGCTTTAGATTCTCTTAGAATGTATAGTCTTACATGCGCTGATGAGTCATAGGCTATACCATTTCAGTCAACTACCTCCTGGCGAAACAGAGCTCTTTGGATCTGTACGCGTGTATTATGTAGTTATAGAGGTGCGTATATACATTTTAATTTATATTTTTAATTATTGTGTGTCTACCGTGCCTTCCATAGATTATCGATTACATACACTGGTGGTTTTCCCTGTTTTATTGATGGCACACTCTCTCTCTAATGTGTTACCTTTTAAACATATTGTATTTTATATATATACATATATGTAATTAGAATTTAGCTTGCATATGTGCGTGAATTTCGTATATCTAAATATATACGGTATATTTAATGAATAAACATTTAGAAAGCCTCAGCTATGAATAGAAGACTTACGACTAGCGCCGCCAAGCAGAGTCTGGCAGATACAAGGGTGATAATTATCTTTGCATTTGGAACTTAGATGGTTCTCATCAGAACAATACTTCCCTCTTTCTACTGCTGGACAGGCGAAAATACATAGTTTTTTCGCTCGCGTAAATGGTTCTATTAGCCTCATTTGGATGCGAAGCTGTCTAAATTGGCTCAACTTAAAATAGAATTTGAATTTAGCTTCGACATAGCTGTAAACAAATTTGTATGTGAATTTCATATGTTCAGATTCACATACATATTTGTATATAGCTATTGACGAAGCTAAATTCTAATTCTAATTTACTAATACATCTTTGTATGCAAACCTTTAGATATACGAAATTCACACACGCGCGCGCGCGCGCACACACACATACACACACGCACACATACAAACACACTCACACATGCTCAAAAACACACTTATATATATGTATATACTATAATAATGTTAAAACTATACATATATAATATATATCGATTACGTTACTCAACAAAATAACTCAATGAATATATAGAACAGAGCATAATTTATATAAATTCAAGCGATATACAAAAACGTCTCCCTTATATATTTAGTTGAGAAACAACTAGTTTTATGTACATATATATATAATGATAATAATAAATGAGTTCACTCATAGAAAGAATCAACTAAAAATAGTAGAAAGTTCACAAATTCCAGAGTATATAATGTATATAATCGATCCATTGATTGTGATCAATCACCAATCGTCAGTCTTATTAGCAAACATTTTCAAGACCGGTGGTGTGTTCTGTGTGCGGCTGTGCCCGTGTGTGTGAGTGTGTGCATATCTATGAATTTATGTATCCATTTATTTAAATAAATAATTAAATAAATAAATATATACAGACAGTACGATGTGTCCTACTGTGTGCTCTAATATGAAAATGGAATCCAGCTTCTGACAGGCAGATATCGACAAACTCTACAAGTAGAAAAAGTTCTATTAAATTCATATATTCTGACTGTCTGTAATATTATTTTCCTATAATATTTTGTTGCATTAGCCTTTTCTACTCAACGATTTCATGCCTTCCCATATTATTGAACGCCAGGCAGAGTGATCCACTGAGAAACGCTTCCATCTATTCGTACATTATCCAAATTCTCCTTGAATCTTTTTTCTTGGGGCAGTTACTATGTTCCCTTTTTCCCTGAGCAAGTTCCCACTAAAACAAATGCTTAGGTTTACGCTTGTCAGTCATGCGTATAGTATGCCCAGAACACCGCAGTTAATTTTTCAAGATTATTGGCTGGATGGAACAAATACCAGATGCAGCTATATATTAGTGGAAGTTATAAACATAGAAAGCATAACAGAATGTTTTATGTATATTTAATTATGCACATATCGTATTAAATTTAATATTAGTTCAGACTGATATCATGCCTGAGGGAAGTTTATAAAATTACATAACAAGGAATTTATCCCAGCTGTTATAATTATCATTGCCTGTTAAATTTTGACTCCAGACGTCGTGTGATTTTGCATTTAGTAATATTATTATACAATACAAAGTAAAGTATGTATTTATTATGCTATTTTTTATATTATGTTATAGTATATTTGAATTGAAGCAAATATCAGGAACCTTCTGGTTAGAGTCTAACACGTGAGTTCTATTGACTGGTAGCAAGAGTAGATGTTTCAATTCTAGTCTTTGTGATTGTCATTGCGATTGTCATGATGCAATCTCCATCATGATTCTATTATACAAAACGGATTTAATTACTTTTTCTACCAACATAAATGTCCCCAATTGAATACGAGATCAAGAGCTATTTCGATAAGTGTCAATTATCTCCAGCAATAGGGAAAATTGCTACAGACACACACGCAGAGACACATAGAGATGCATGAGACATACACAATCATATATCACTTTCTGTCTCCGTGAGTATATATGTATTCATAGTCTGCGGTATGAGGACCGGGAAGAAAACGAATCAGAGAACACAATTCACGACGCATGGTATGATGCAAAGTTGCTATATTACTGAGAGTAGAGGTTCGACCTCGAGCTCGTGCGGTTTCAGTTACTTACCTCTTATAACCTTCGTCAGGAAAGCGTCTCGAATTTAAGGAAGGGAGGTAGAGAGAAAGAGAGCAAGAAGAGGAGGAAACAAAGTAAAATTAATGGAGTAGCGAGAATGGGGTGAAAATAGAAGATAAAATAATTTTATTTTAAAATGACATGGCAAAATGCATTGTCGAGAGGGCGTGTAGGATAGGGTCACGCTGGCAGGGCACATTGGTAGATCCCAGGAGTATTGCTAGATGAGCTAGATGTTTAGTCAATAACTATAACTTCAGGGTAAAGGAAGAGAAAGAAGAAGGGTGGTGATTAGAAGTAGAGGGAATTAATTGTTCATCAGTCATATACACACTCGTATTGCCTGCTTACACACATTCACAAATTCCCAAACATACGAAATAGAAGGGTATAGATGAGGAAGAGGGAAAGACAAAAAGTGAAATAAGGAGGGCGAAGAAAAAAGAATGAGGAAAACAGAGACAAATGAGAGAAAGGAACATTGTGGCAATACGAAACGCAGTGATGGGTGGAGGTGTAGAATAGACTCATAAGTGAATTTAAGCCGGATGTTTTCATAGATTCTCAGAAATTTCCAGTCGAGAGATATCCACGCCATTATCCTTCCCTTCTCTACTTTTGCCTGCTCCCACCTTCAATGATGTGATCTCCCGACACGAAACAAAGTATTAATTTCAACTCTTCTTATTAATAATTGCATTGTTTCATTCTTGCGACTATGTTGAAAATTAGACCAGATTTCGGGGCAAAATGTCAGATAGTGATTTCGGGTTGCAAGCAAATGGGAGAGAGGGAATAGTAAAATAGTTGGAGGTGGCTGGTATTCGTTCAGACGTCACACATATAGACAACCACGCGGACATGCACATTCGCAACAATATTCAGAAGAAAATATATTTTTACGACAGCCAAGTGAGAGTTATTGTATTAAATGTAAGTTATGGTCCTTTACGTTCTGAGTTCAAATCCCGTCGAAGTTTGCTTTGCCTTTCATCCTTACGAGGTCGATAAATTAAACAAGCAGTAATTCACTGGGGTCAATTTAATCGACCTTCGCCTCCCCAAACATTCCCGACCTTGTGCCTAAAGTAGAAACAATTATTAAGCAGTAGGATGGGCCTTGGATTAGCAGTGTTGGTAGAATAACAGCAGAGAGTTATAGCCCTTTACTTGCTACGTCCAAATCTTGCCAAGGCTAGCTTTGCCTTTCACCCTTATGGGGTGGATAAAATAAAGTATCAGTAATGTACTGGGTCGATTTAATTTATTTTCACTTCCCCCCAAATTGCTGGTCATATGCCTAAATCAAGAAAACATTATTAAGGAGCAGGGTATTGGTAAATATTTATATGCTATGTGTATTGTATTTATGTGTATATTATCAATATATTTGGAATGTGATATGTGTCTTGTTAAAGGTCTATGTGCTATTCATTTTATAAACGGAAAATATTTTAATCACTGTTTATATTATAATTGCCACATCCGTTGGCGTATTTCCTTTATAATAAATCTCAGCCTTCAAACAAATATTTTATATATTATATATATTTAAAAGAGAAAGGGAAACATTCATTTGCCTTTTAAAATATTCATGGATGATTGGTCAACGTCACTGTGATGTGAAAGCGGAAGTATTAAAATTGTGTGTCTCTGATTACAGGAAAACTATACTCTAAATTAGAACTTGATGAATAGAGACAACAAACTATTCATTGTAATTATTGTAATTACTTTAGGAGTATGACAGAAAAAATGCTGATAATTTCCAACAAATAGTCTATTTTGAAAGAAATGAAGTGAAAATCTATATAAAGAAAAGTCGAATCGTTACCGTCAGTCCGTGTGTCATTCCACATGGAAGGGGAATGGTGAACATTCTACACCGAAAAAATAACCAAACAGTGTTTCAACTCTGTGTGAGTATATGTGTGTATCTGTGTGAACATAAAAGGGAGGAAGTGGGTGGTGAAAAACTACGGCAAAAACAGCCAGAAAGGGAGAGAATAAAAAAAACCAAAGACTATTTATCTTACTCTTTTCCCTCTCTTACTTTCTCTCTCTCCCTCTCTCTCTATATATATTTATCTATCTATCTTTCTCTCTCATTCACTCATTTACTCTCTCTCCCTCTCATGAAAAATTACTTCGTAATTCCAAAACAAACGAACGCGAAATTATACTTCTAAATGTTTGACGAAGCGCGTCGTTGCATTTGCTTATGTGTGCGTGTGTGTGTGCGTTTGGGTATATTTGAGAGTGTGTTTTGTGTGAGTGTTGTGTGTTTGAGTGTGTGTATTGTGTGTGTGTTTGAGTGCGTTACTGTGAGGCTATTCCTGTAACATTCACTCATTTTTCATTTAATCCCAATTTCAATTTTCCCCAAAAGATTTCAAGGAGAAAAATGTTCTTACTCTCCACAAAATTCATCAGACGTTGCTAACGAGGCAAGAAGAGGGGACATGCAGAAGAACATTATTCTACAGTGCAAGTATATGTAGCCAGAGCAAGGGCACTAGAGTCCTACGCACAACAACAGCAAAACATGAAAACGACCAAATGAGTGTTGCTGCACGCAGGGCCAATGAATCACAAAATGAGAGAGCGACAGATACATATAGAGATAGAGAGAGATGGACATATAGATAGATAGAGAGAGAGTAAGAGTAAGAGAGAGAGAGAAAGAGATAGAGAGAGAGGTTAAGAGAGAGAGAGAGAGAGAGAGAGAGAGAGAGAGAGAGAGAGAGAGAGAGAGAGAGAGAGAGAACAAGTTTATACCGGAGTAGAAGAAAATGAAAGAGAGCAGAGAAATAACCAGTGTTTCAACTCTGTGTGAGTATATGTGAGTATGTGTGTGTAAAAGGGAAGAAGCGGGAAGGTGAAAAAAATACGGCAAAAAGAGCCAACATAGTCCCAACCCTTTCCAAGCTCTACGTGAGTGTATTTGTGTGTGTGTTTGTGTGAATGTATCTGTGTGTTTATGTCAATGTATGTGTGCATTTTTGTGAGAGTATGTCTGTATGCGTGATGGCAGAAAAATAGAAAGAAAGCTATTTCTCTCTCCCTCTTCTCTCACTCTTTCTGACTCGCACTTACTCTCTCTGCCCCACTCTCTCCCTCTCATGTAAAATTACTTCGTAATTCTAAAACAAACGAACGCGAATTTATACTTCTAAATGTTAGACGAAGCGAGTCGTTATGTGTGCATGTTTGTATGTGTGTGTGAGTGTGTGTTTTTGTGTGTGAGTGTTTGTTGTGCGTGTGTTTCAGTGTGTTACGGTGAAGATATTCATGTAACTTTCACTCATTTTCAATTTAATCTCAATTTCAATCTTCAAAATAGATGCCAAGGAGAAAAATGTTTTCACTTACCACAAGCTCTTCAGACATTGTTAAGGAGGCAGAAGAAGGGGCATGCAGAAGAACAGTATTCTACAATGCAGCAAAGGCAAGGGAAAAACAGTCAGAACAATTACGTCAACAAAATACAACCCGCAGCGACCAAGACTCAAAACGAGGAAAGAGAAAAATGTTTAAAGTCACACACCACAGGTCCATCTTCAAAAGTTTTAAACAACTACTCGTGCAATACGGAAAACTTATTTTAGAGTTGAAACATTATCTTGCAAGTAAGTTCAATCTTGGCTTGACTTTTCTGATAAAGATTTTCTCTTTATTCGACATTGTTCTTTAATTTCATAACTACATTGCTACAATAGAAAATCATCAAAGTTTCGCAGCGTTTGCCACCACATTCTTCTATATGTTTGCTTTGAGAGATCTTTCTAGTAAAGGGGATTCTGATTTGCTGCCTATGGATTAATATTTTTGTCGGAGTGCCAGCCCCGTCTGTCCTAGATAATTTTCGTGGCAACATCTGCAGTTTATGACATAAATTAAGTTTTGTTGGGAGAATATTTGTTCAAATTTTGAAGATGTGTCTGCTTTTGAAGTGAAATTCATGGCCTTCCAATGGGTAGTTTCCACATTCCACAATGGCGTCGTTTGCATCTATTCACTTCAGTATTTTCTTTTATGATTTCAGTTGTGGTTTACTCTTAAAAGTAGAGTACGATATTTTTCTAAGAGGAGTTCTTTATGTTTTGTCTATTCCTGGACGGACTATATAACAAAATGCATGATTTAAAACGACTGCTATATAGGGTGTGGTGAATCAACGTGTGACTGTAATATTCCTGGGTGTCTGATTAAATAGTCACTAAAATTTAAATATTTCCCTAGTGGTACATGGGGGAAATGCTGTATATTTAATGACCTTGGTTAAAATTGAATAGATAAAATATGTATTGATGGCTTATCGTACCGCTATATATTCTATGTGATAATTATGCTACTGCATAGATTCGTTTGTCTATTCAACAATATGGCTCCTATCACCACGCGTTCTAACGTATAATGTTTGTCCAATTGATCAAATACTATGCTTGAATGATTAAACCCATTATTTGAACAAAAATACGTCTAAATCCCACCGAGATTAACTTTGCCTTTCATCCTTACAGGTTCGATAAATTAAAGCACCAGTAATGAACTGGAGTAATTGCTGGCCTTGTGCCAAAAGTAGAAACAATTATTTGACTACAGATGCTTAAGCCGTTGCAGAATGATTTTGATTTGACTAAGAGATATCAACTACAGCTTTCTTGCGCCCAGGTATCTGAAGTATTGCTTTTAAATCGTAGATAAAACTAATTTTATCTACGTTTCTAGTATCTTGAAACCATTCGACTTTTATAGTTCCTATTTAATGACTATAATTTGTTAATAACTGAACTCGCGAAACCGCTGCTTTTTCTTCACAACAGTTGCTATTTTTTTATCGTATTTTCAGATGATTTAGCTGTTTATTATTCCATTTCCCATCCGACTCTCTCACTCACCTGTTTCCTTCCCCCTCTAGCTCTCACATCTATGGGAGCATTTGTCTCACTTCACCTATAATGTATTAATTTCCATTTTTATTGTATTTATGTGTATATTTTATTGCAGATACGTATAATTTAAATATGTTTTTTTACATATATTTCAATACAAACGCTCACAGGCTGTCTAAGTCTATATTTTGCATTTGTTTACATTCCAATTATTCGGTCGTCTTGAAGATAGATATGTTAATATGAGAATATGTATGCGTTCACTCAAGGTTTATGCACTTATAACTTCATAATTATATATGTATTTATATAGGCCAAGCACAAATAAAAAAACACATAAAAGAAGATTCAAAATCATTTCGATGTATATATATATATATATATATACATATATATATATATATATATATATATATGTCTGTGTGTGTGTGTGTGTGTGTGTATATATACGCCCCCCCCCCACACACACACACATACATACGATTCTTTGCTTAAACTTTAATCTGTTATTTTAATAAATATATATATATATATAGTTAAAAGAATAGAGGTGTAACACACAAGTTATTATATATTGGTAAACGGAATAAAAAATGCTGACAAATTGTTCACAGTTGAAAAATAGTTTAATTAGGAATAAAAGAGTATTAGTGAATTTATTGGTTAGTATTCAGTTTTGGTTTTAAGTTTTTACCGGTTGCGCATTTCTAAATGCTTTTCAAAAATAATTTTGAGATAGAGCGTCCGTGTTGTTTGCTCTGATCTGATTAGTTTTGGGAATTCTACCTGTTTTATGTTAAAAAAGTGGCTCCAGCGCTACTTGGTGTTGCAAAAATTCTTGTGGTCAAAACAATTTTGATCGGTCGGTAGAGGTCATGTGAATGTAAAAAATTGATTTTGCGCCAAGACTGAGAAATGATTCTTTCACAACAAATATGTGTGTGTGTGTGTGTGTAGTAGTAGTAAAGTGTTCGATGTTGTGATAATGGTTAGCAGGGATGTGTGTGCGACCCGCAGCCTGTTGACAGTTCAAATGGCTATTAAGATAAGTGTGTGTGTGTGTGCGCGTGTGTGTGTGTGTGTGTGTGTGTGTGTGTGTGTGTGTGTGTGTGTGTGTGTGTGTGTGTGTGTGTGTGTGTGTGTGTGTGTGTGTGTGTGTGTGTGTGTGTGTGTGTGTGTGTGTGTGTGTGTGTGTGTGTGTGTGTGTGTGTGTGTGTGTGTGTGTGTGTGTGTGTGTGTGTGTGTGTGTGTGTGTGTGTGTGTGTGTGTGTGTGTGTGTGTGTGTGTGTGTATAGCCGAGTAATGCGTGGTAGCGGGATGGTCAGTAGGAATGTGTCTGTAAGTAGTGGGGAGTATTTTAACATGTCAAAATATATTTTTCAGCTTTTGTCTTATAAGGAGAAGTGTGTGTGTGTGTGTGTGTGTGTGTGTGTGTGTGTGTGTGTGTGTGTGTGTGTGTAGCAGAGTAATTTGTGGTAGATGGATGGTGAGTAGGAATGTGTATGTAAGTGAGTGGGGGATGATATTTTGACATGTTAAAAGATATTTTTCAGCTCTTGTGAGTGTGAGATTGTGTGTGTGTGTGTGTGTGTGAGTGGACCAGTATTTTTTTCCCCTGGTAAAATGGTGTACATTATTCGATATTTTCAGTAAAATCGATTCTCTCAATAGAACATCAAAAATCTTAACAATAAAAGGTGTGAAATGATATTCACTATATATATATATATATATATATACATATATTCACTATATATATATATATATATATATTTTTTTTTTGTGTTGCACCATAGAACATGTGTGTTTACGTATGTCATTGTGTTTATATGTGGGTAGAGATGTGTGCTGATGTAGGTATGTATGTTGACGTGTGTATGTTGACGTGTGTATGTTGTGGGTTCGTCTTAGGGAGAAGTGTTTAGACGGGGTCCGTATTTGTTAATAAAGTAAGATTCCTTGCTGATGCGCTGGGTGTGGGTGGCATTATCTTTAAATTTGTAGAGGGCAAAGATTCTGAAGTTGGGATGATTTTGTGCAGCACAGGTATCAATGTGCTCACTCAGTGGTTTTTACTGTATTCCCGTATTTTAATTTGGGATCTATGGACAGTCATGCGTTGGCGGAGGCTGCTTTTGGTCTGGTCTATGTATTATTCTCGACAACCTGAGCAAGTTAATACATATATTAGATTTTCCGATGCACATGTGAAATTGTGTTTTACTATAAAACGTTGTCCTTCTTTGAAATAGAATTCCGAACCCACTATTAGGTTGATGCAAATGCCACAGTTGGGTCTATCGCATTTTTTTACTGTGGGTTCGTTGTTGTGGTTGGCAGTACTTCGGCATGTGTTAGGATGTTTTTCATTGACTTGGATTGTCTTTTGCTCTTTATGATATCGTGTGTTCGTAGAATTTGGTTCATTCTATGGACTTTTTCAACACAGGGATGTTCTGGAGGATGGTGTCAAAGGCCTCATTGTTGAGGGGGTTTTGTGTGGAGATGTATGGAAGAGCTTTTAGTTTCGGTTGATTTACTTTAGGGTGTCTAAGTTCCTGGGTACTGAGTTTTAAGGCACGTTGGAATCCATTGTCAATTAGTGATGCAGAGTAGTCCCTGCCTATGAGTGTGTCCTTTAGTTCTTGTAGCTGTAAGTAGCAGGTGTTTTTATTGGAGACTATAGTACAGATTCTTTTGGCTAAGTTGTAGGAAATATTAATTTTAACGTGTCTAGGGTGGCAAGAGTTGAAAGGAAGATATTGCTTGGAGTCTGTGGGTTTGTAGTATATGTCTGTTTCTATTTTTTTGTTATGGATCTTAATGAGGATGTCGAGGAAGGGGGGTTGTTGATGGCTGTATTCCATCGTGAAGTTAATATTCGTGTTGAGTCCATTTATATGGGTGTGGAATTCTTTATGTTTTTCGATGATTCACGTGCATATATATATATATATATATATATATATATATATATATATATATATATATATTGTAATACTTATATATTTTCTTCCAAACTTTTGTGTGTTCGGCCTATATCAGGTTTATTCCCCGAATTATGTTAACTAGATAATTTTCATCGTCTACAATGTATTTACCTCATGGCTATCTTTTTACTCTTGCAAATAGTTGTGATACTGTACTCCAACTATGTCCAAACAAACTCAATGTTCTTTTCCTGTTAGTTTTTTGTACACTACCCATATTGACATAAATTGCTACCGATATATATTCCTTTAATTAGAATTATAGGGTTAGTTCGTTTCTGTTGAATACACTAAAATCCATGAAACACTTGAAGCTATACTATCCTGCTTATCTGTGTAGAAGCGTATGATTGAACTCTTTTACACGTAATTATTTTCACATCGAGGCTTCATGAAAGAAGGTAAATATTCTTACAGTACAGTTTTTCTAAATCTCCCTAAAATCAACCGCGTTTGGTATACGCACTTGCAACATGATTATATTTTGAAATAAATGTTTGCCATGAGCATTATATTTGCTCTTTGATTTAAGTTCTACATTCTGTTGAACATATATAGCAATATATATATATAATCCTTTGTTAGCAGAATCGTGTAATAAAGTGGGGATGAGCCCCGTAAGGCAAAAGCATATTGTTTTTGTGTTTATCTGTACAGAATGAATAACTGAAAAAAACAACTTTACAATTCATTCCTTAATTAACGAAATAATGTGTCTGTATATTAGATGTAACTTGTAGCAGACTCACCAGGCATCTTGCAGATGTGGTTTCGAGTTCCACAGGTAATGCTGTCCAGTCTAATATTTACGTTTACAGGGATTGATATGCCAAGCTTGTTTAATAATTTTCGATCGTAAAAACACTGCATTGAAGCTGTTCAATTTAAGGTAACATATTTACAAAAACAAATAAAATAAATATATAATAATAATATCTGCTTGACCTTTCAAAAATGGGATTGGTTATACATATATATATATATATATATATATATATATATATATATATATATATATATAGGTGTGTGTGTTTATAAACGTGTGTGATAAAATGTTGACTAACTGGGGTTGCGTTTTCAACACAACAATCAATCAATAACAATGGTGAAAATAGGATAAAACACTGAAAGTTTGATGTAGCCTTCCTATCACTATAACCAGGTTGGCGTATACGCTGAATAATATTACAAAGCGAATACTACATTTCAATAATTCATTTTATTCAAGTAATTCGCTGCAATGCGTATATCTGTGGTGGTGATTACGTAATGTTGCCTCCATGCAATGACTTGTGACCTAATCTTCAGATGGTTATATGAGATTTATAAACTCTCTTCCCACTTGAGCACTGTTTTTCCTACTTCCCTTTTCACACCAATGGATATTTTTTACACACACACGCATAACCCCATTCCCTGATATATATATATATATATTGTTATACTTTGGGAGGGTCATGTTACCAATAAGAAACACACGCACCAGTTGCTTTCACTTCAATTTATTATATATTTATAAATTTATAAATTTACAAATCTACAAATTTATAAATTTCTGGTTGGTTGGTTGGTTCCACAACCAGATAGTTGTTTATATATAGTCATAGTCCTTTCGTCACACACTATGTGACCTCTTCAGTGACTGGGGATTCCTTTCTTTGTTTCTGTGCCTTTCCTTTCTTCTGTCCTACGCCATTTTGTTTCTGTGTGTGTGTTGTGTGCTCAGTTTGCGCATGCGCCACATCCGGGTGTCTGTGTGCGTGTGTGTTCATTTATCTATTTGTTTATTTATTTACATGTTATTGGTTGTTTGTTCTATGTGTGTGTGTGTTTTCATTTTGTCCTTAGTTGTAAGTTCTGATGTTGCTGTTCCACTCATATTTTCTATTTAATTTTGGTTGTAATTCGTTTATGTTTATTGCCTCTGTAATTTGTCTAAACATTGCATCTTTCCTGTGTGTAGATTCTATTTTTATTTCTATGTTCTCTAATTTACCCTTGTGTTCTATCTTAGCATGTTGGTAGAGTACAGATGATTCTTTATTATCTTGAAGGTCTCGCCAGTGTTCATTTATCCGTTCCCCTATACTACGAGCTGTCTCACCTATGTACACTATATTTTTGTTTCTACATTGTCCTTCAGTACATCTTATGCTATACACTACATTTCTAGTTTTACAGTTAATATGGGGGCTTATTTTACAGGTTATACATTTCTTATCTATACATGAGGGTCTTTGGAACGGGTATGTCTTGATAATAAGTGTTTTTACGGAGGTACCTGGTCTTTCTACTATCTTAATATAGATTTTATGTTTATTTAGGGCCCTTCTAAATTTGTAGGCTAGTTCACCTCTAGGGGTTGTGTCGATGAACATTACACTCTGGTATTTATTGCTATCATATCATGAGTTTATTCTATTGGCCTTGTTCCTAGTTCTTTCTATTCTATTCCAAAATTTGCTCCTGTACAAGGGGTAGGTCCCATTTATGTCATTATTTACAATTTTTTCCCATTTGGTTCTGGCTCCTCTATACACTCTGATTCTATCTCTCTGATTGTATAACCTGTAAAATAAGCCCCCATATTAACTGTAAAACTAGAAATGTAGTGTATAGCATAAGATATACTGAAGGACAATGTAGAAACAAAAATATAGTGTACATAGGTGAGACAGCTCGTAGTATAGGGGAACGGATAAATGAAAACTGGCGAGACCTTCAAGATAATAAAGAATCATCTGTACTCTACCAAAATGCTAAGATAGAACACAAGGGTAAATTAGAGAACATAGAAATAAAAATAGAATCTACACACAGAAAAGATGCAATGTTTAGACAAATTACAGAGGCAATAAACATAAAAGAATTACAACCAAAATTAAATAGAAAATATGAGTGGAACAGCAACATCAGAACTTACAATTAAGGACAAAATGAAAACACACAATTAAGTCATCAAGAAAAACAAAAGCGTAACCTAATACAAGAAATAGCTAGGATCACCACACCAACAGAGAAACTAATATTTATAAGCCTTATACGCCCTGAAGAACAGTATATTACTCAAGAATGTGATAAGCACTTTAACAGGAAACTAAAGTGGCTTAAACAGGCAAAGCTAAATCAGGATACTATAGAGTATACCAATAGATATCCCGACAAAATTGACGGTATCAACATGGCCGACACCTCATTATCAGAAGAGGTCAACAACAAAAACACCAACATATATGGGAACGCAAAAATAGATAATGATGAAATGTCTGTGTTATGTTTGCCGCCGAAATTTGCGACATTCAAGAAGGTAAATATGATTAGTTGTCTGTCAGAAATAGAAAAATCATTTACAAAACTACGCTGGAGCATCAAAAACAAAAGCAACAATATACGCACACACATATACAACACACGTCCCAACAACAACAGACACACAGACACAAACAACAATAACAACAACACACACATCAACAACAACAACAATAACAACATACCCAGAAACAACAACAACAGACACGCAGACACAAACAACAATAACAACACACACAACAACGATAACACACACGGAGACAACAACAGCACACATCAACAACAACAACACACACGCATTCAATGCCTCTCACCACCACCACAATCTTAACAAACACATAGACACAGAAAACAAGTAATGACAGTAGCACAGAAATCACAGAAATAAGGGAAAGTAATAGGATTAAAAAGAGAAGGGAGACTAAGGACAAGAGAATAACCAAGACGAACACACAGACACACAAAATAGGGTAGATAACAACATTGAGCCAGTGGAAAGAGACAGGAGTAATTATGAGAGACATAGAAACAACCATGAGGCTGTTGGTGGAAATAGAAATAGAAACAACACAACTAACAATAACAATAGCACTAGTACACATAAAGCAGCAGCCTGGAACTCTCCGTTTTATAATCCCTCCGATAAATCATTCGACCTGCGACGAGTCCACGCCACGACTTTACCATTTAAGCCATCGCAGGTCGATGAACAAACAGAAGCACAATTTAGTATAGCTAGATCCGAACTTAGAAATATTATAGAACATAATAGAATAGAGGCCCAGCAACTGGGAGAAAAATCTGCAAATAGCTTGCGTAAGCTCATGCAGCGCTCACGTAATGGAGAGATAGCATGCTTTCCAACAGACAAGTCTGGCAGAATGTCGGTTGACAGCCTGCCAAACTACATCCAGGCAATGCAACCCCACATCACTAACACAAGAGAGGTAACACCACAGGAGCATGAGGATAGAGAAAAAGCCCTCAATGCCCATATGGTGATGTGGACGAATATAATGCAGCCCAACAAAAGGACTGCCAACAACTTCCAGGCCTGGAACAATGACGTGCAGGCGTTGTATGGGCTTCAAAAAGACCATAAAACGGGCTGTGACCCTGTCGCGGGACCAGCAACACGGCCAGTCTGTGGAGCTAACATTGCTAGTAACTACAGACTGTCTTATTTCCCCTCCCTGATCATACGCCCCATCATTGAGATGTCCCCAGATGTATGTGACAGCACGGAGGACCTCCTCAGCAGAATCGGCGTGAGTAACCGATCTTGGCACCTAACAAACTGCATAATAGGCAGTATGGATGTTGTGTCCCTGTATCCATCTATTGACGTGGATTTTGCTGTGGAGAAATGCGTAGAAATGATCAGCGAGAGCAAGGTTGAGTTCCGTGGGATTGATACCAGTGAGCTGGGACTTCTACTTAAGCTTACCCATAGTAATAGTTACCTAGACACATATGACCTTAGCAACCTGTGCCCTACAAGACCAGCAAGAGGCAGACCACCTAAGATTGCCTCAATGGCCAAGAAAACCCACACAGATAGATGGAACGGGTGGACCAGAGCCATACGGACACCCGAAAACCACGATGAACTGAAGAAAATGATTGCACATGCGGTGGGGGCCAGCATAAAATTAACCCTTAAGGAACATATGTTCAAATTTAATGGAAAAACATATGCCCAAGAGGAAGGAGCAGCCATTGGTGTTAGCATTGCAGGCGACATAGCTATCTTATTCATGGTATGGTGGGACAGTAGACTTAAAATTAAACTAGTTAAAGAACAATTAGAAGACAGCTTAACCCTGATAATGTACTCCCGCTACGTAGATGATATAAACATCGTAGTTAAGACACCCCCACTAGAGAACAGTCAGGAACTAGAGAAAAACACAATGGAAAGCATCCAGCAAATAGCAAACTCCATCCACCAGAGCATTAGAGTTACTATAGACTACCCAAATAGACACCCCAACCATCGATTACATGTACTAGACACAGAGCTCTGGTTAGATACCATTAACAACCAAAAACCAATCCTCCATTCCCATTATGCCAAACCCATGACTTCCAAACATCTGATCCACCGAAACTCGGCCATTTCGGACCATACCAAAATCAACATACTGATGGCGGATTTGGTACGGGTGATGAGAAATGTGTCCCGCATGTGCAACCCCGAAGAACTAGAGAGACACATACAACACTTCATCCACCGTATGCAGTTCTCTGGCTACAATCAGAGAGATAGAGTCAGAGTGTATAGAGGAGCCAGAACCAAATGGGAAAAAATGGTAAATAATGACATAAATGGGACCTGCCCCTTGTACAGGAGCAAATTTGGAATAGAATAGAAAGAACTAGGAACAAGGCCAATAGAATAAACTCATGGTATGATAGCAATAAATACCAGAGTGTAATGTTCATCGACACAACCCCTAGAGGCGAACTAGCCTACAAATTTAGAAGGGCCCTAAATAAACATAAACTCAATATTAAGATAGTAGAAAGACCAGGTACCTCCGTAAAAACACTTATTAGCAAGACATACCCGTTCCAAAGACCCTCATGTATAGATAAGAAATGTATAACCTGTAAAATAAGCCCCCATATTAAAATAAGCCCCCATATTAACTGTAAAACTAGAAATGTAGTGTATAGCATAAGATGTACTGAAGGACAATGTAGAAACAAAAATATAGTGTACATAGGTGAGACAGCTCGTAGTATAGGGGAACGGATAAATGAACACTGGTGAGACCTTCAAGATAATAAAGAATCATCTGTACTCTACCCACATGCTAAGATAGAACACAAGGGTAAATTAGAGAACATAGAAATAAAAATAGTATCTACACACAGAAAAGATGCAATGATTAGACAAATTACAGAGGCAATAAACATAAAAGAATTACAACCAAAATTAAATAGAAAATATGAGTGGAACAGCAACATCACAACTTACAATTAAGGACAAAATGTAAACACACACACACATAGAACAAACAACCAATAACATGTAAATAAATAAACAAATAGATAAATGAACACACACACAGACAGACACCCGGATGTGGCGCATGCGCAAACTGAGCACACAACACACACACAGAAACAAAATGGCGTAGGACAGAAGAAAGGAAAGGCACAGAAACAAAGAAAGGAATCCCCAGTCACTGAAGAGGTCACAGAGTGTGTGAAGAAAGGACTATGACTATATATAAACAACTATCTGGTTGTGGAACCAACCAACCAGAAATTTATAAATTTGTAGATTTGTAAATTTATAAATTTATAAATATATAATAAATTGAAGTGAAAGCAACTGGTGCGTGTGTTTCTTATTGGCAACATGACCCTCCCAAAGTATAACACTATCGGTTTCAACACACGATTTCAGATAAAGAATCTTGCAAAACAAATTCAGAAACGAAATATATATATATATATGTGTGTGTGTGTGTGTGTGTGTGTGTGTGTGTGTGTGTGTGTGTGTGTGTGTGTGTGTGTGTGTGTGTGTGTGTGTGTGTGTGTGTGTGTATATATATAAATAAATATATATTATATATATATATATATATATATATATATATATATATATATATATATATATATATATATAGAATTAGTATATCTACCAACATATGTATACAGATGTATACTCATGCTAGCAAATATATATGTTATGTTTTTGTACCTTTGTGGTTCTATGCAGAACAATTATATGAAAGACGTAAAATAAGAAAATTTTAAAAATTAAAAGTTAACTTACTTACTAAAGTTTTCACTCCAACTAATTAGTTTCTGTAAGGGGATAAATATAGTTACGTAAGATAACTATAGAGAATTCCTTACGTCATCAGGGAGTCTATTCTCAGCACGGTTCCCAGGAAATGCGCGGACACTAGGAACCCATATAAAAATAATAATTCAGTGGATGGAACAAAGCTAGCGGGGACTAAAATCCAAAGCACTGAACAAATTCACTGCCTCTCTGGTCAGTGGCAGATTCTAAAGGATCAATCACGTGACACTAAGGTTAATATTTTACGTCTTTCATATAATTGTTCTGCATCCCCCTGCATAGAACCACACAGGTACTAAGACATAACATATATATTTGCTAGCATGAGTATACATCTGTAGACATATGTTGGTAGATATACTTATTCTCTATATTTTCCTCCAAATTATTTGTTGAGTAAAACTTGCCAAAATTTACTGCTGTGATTCATGGTAGTAGTAGGCTATTGTCATAATACCACCCCACTCCTCACTGATTAACCTCAGTGTCACGTGATTGATCCTTTAGAATCTGCCACTGAAAATATGTTTATAAGTATGAATTTTCATGAGATGTTCGTAGTTGTCTCCGTGTCCTAGCAGTAGATGCTAGAGACGATGGTGATCATGGCCTTGGGTTCAATCCTGGTAACCTTTCTTTTCAGTTTTTTTATTTTACTACCAATAGAACGAAACTGAAAAGGTTTACCGGGAACACTACTCCCCACCACCATCGAAACACAACCAAAAGTATAATGAAAATTGATAATTATAAGCTTACTTTCAAAATCAAAGTTTAAAAGATGTGGTGTCGGTCATAGCTCTCCCAGAGCTATTAGTAATATTTTAGGTCGCCTTGTCAATCTTCTGGCCTTTTGGAACAAGCTCCTATGTGTGTTTAACTGTTGAATTAGTTTAATTTGATTATTTTAGCAAACAAATAATATATGTATATATATATATATATAATATCAATCATTGTAAGTTTGGATCTATATAACACAAAAGAAATCTTTAAAAGGCAATATATTAAAATAATATGAAGCAATAAAATGATGAAAATCTCAAATAATTATTATTATATCTAATCTAGGAATATAACCTGCAAGTTATGGGAAAAGGGAACTTCAATTACATCATTCCAGTGTTTGACTGGTACTTTATTCTCATCGGAAATTAAATTAGATACCAATGAAGCTTAAAATAGATATGATATCTATTTTCACTTATATTCACCGTTTCTAATAGGTAATTTGTTCTTGAATTCAAGAAAACTGTTTCGCTCAATAATTAGCTCACATTAAGTGCAAACGTTAATTTTGTTGCGTTTATTGTTGTCATTGTTATTGGTTCTCTCACCAGAACATTTATTTGTCACAAACAGCAACGTGTTGAACCAAATATCTTGCGGCATTTTCTTTTTATATATATATCCTAAATACCATAATACATTTGGTCCAATATATATATACATATATATCAAATATATACATGAATTATAAATATAAATTCCACCTGTCGAATTGCATTAAAGTTACCCAAATGGTTTCAATAACAGAAATACAGTTTTCCTACACGTTGTAATTCTCCCAATTCACTCCCACTACCATATGCTATCCCGCTTTCATTCTCTATAAATATTTCTCGGCATATCTCTTAAAAATATATGGCTCTTAGCTTATATTAAAAACCATACTTACAAGCTACCTCCCTACTCACCACCATAGGCGCTGAGCTGGGCAGCCGCAGGTGTTAGCCTCGCAAGCTGGAATGGCCTTTCCAGCGCGTCTCCCTTGCCGTCCTCCGGGGAAACGCCTTCTCCATCCTGTCCGCCGGGTCTTTTCGGAGGCCACCAATGTAATTGGCTGATTTGTCAGTAATGCACTTGAATAACTAGTTGTGTATTCGAATGAGCATGTGGGACTTCATCCAGCCTGCTAGTTATTGACCGCATTCCATCAAAACATACTCTTCCAAATGTAAATATAGGAAACATATTGGAAGATATATTTCTAGATATCTAAAACACCTCGATTTTTCAGAGCTAATATCTTTTTGGTCATATTAGTATTTCATCAGAATTGACATCGGTGAAACAATGATAAATCGTTATATGATTACGAATCATCCCTGTATTTCATGCTATCGAATCTGGAAGGAACAATTTCAAAATTAGATTTTGTTGTATCTGAGTTTAGAACTAACCTCGCTTGTCCAAATAATGTGTTTTTGCCAGATACCGTATCCAGTCTGGCAATGTGCATACGTTCGTTTACTTTGTAGCAGGTATAGTCATATTTAATGGCTTAAAAATTCCATTTGTTCCATTTGCAGCTTCACAAATATTATCTGATGATAGATATTTAAGAAAAACTCACAACAAGCGATTCCATTATTCAGTCGGTGGGCAATGACAGGTTGTCGTATGTATATTATATTGTGTTTTGCGGTAATAATTTTAATGATGGTGATGAATATCATCAACATAATCATCATCGTCATCATCCTTATGATCACCAGGACAATCCTAATTGCTGAATGTGTCATCATTGTTCCTCCTACACCAAAAAACGACCAAGCAGTTCCATACACATAGAAGATTCCTTTGAAAATAAATGTAAATGAGAAGTAGTAATATAACAGAAACAACATTTAGTAGTTTAAAAACTGATAGAATTAGAGTGAAATTAGGAAATGTACTAGAGGAAATCAAAAGAAATTAAAATTGTTACTGCTCATGCTAGTGTAGCTTTATGCTGCTGCTACTACTACTGCTGCTACTGCTGCTGCTACTACTAATGTTACTACTACTACGTAATGTTTCTATTACTACTACTACTAATAATAATAATGATGATTTCTAGTATAGGCAGAAGTGTAGTAATTTTTGGGGAGGGGAAAGTCGATTAAATCGACATCAGTACGTTATTGGTGCTTTATTTTATCGACCCCGTAAGGAGGAAATGCAATTATAACTTCGGCGGGATTTGATCTCACTACATAGAGGGCCATAACTTTATACTGCAAAGCATGATGTTTGATGCTCTACCGATACTGCCAAATAAATATAACTTCAGCATTAATCACACAGGAATCATATTAAGGAAATATCAAAGACTGTTCAGGACGTCAAAGTGAAGGGTTTTTGTATAAAATAAAATTCACAATAGCCGCAAAGTAAATAAACATTTAAAAAACAAACAGCAAAATTCCCCAAGGATAAGGTGACTCGAAGCTTCACTCGTGGAGAAATCCCTCAAAGGCCGCAGTAACCCTGTCCGCTAGGACAAAGTGCCCTCACCCAGTTTTTCTCTTCCAATCTAAAGTTTTGTACTCAAGGCAAACCCATTCACCCGGACCATGCTCACCACTCACACCCACCTTTCAACAAATTGTTTGGGAGGCAGCGCTTCACTCTCCACCCTGATTTCCAACCATTTCAAACGCCTCCACCACAGAAAATCTTTCGCCATGTCCAACAGGCAGAAAAAAAACTGCTTCTCCTTCTCTAAAGGAAAAATGCGGGACGATTTTCACAATGGAATTATTTGATAGAAGGATCCGTCCTACACGTGCATGCATGACTGTTTCGTCGCCATGTATCGCCTTCAGAAAGACACGAATGACAGCATTTCCATGCCTGTTGATTTTCTCTCCACCCGCAAAGCCCCGTCGTGGCACCGTTAAGACAGGGATTTCTGGAAGTTGTTCATAGGCTCTGAACCGAAAGAACGTAAGAAAACAGTGGCTAGTTGAATTTCCTCAGCATCCAGAGTCCCCCTAATGATGTTGTCGCTCTTAACCTCCACTAACCCTCTATAGAATGCTGAGGTCGAATTTCCACTATTCATGTTGCCCCATTGGTTGAGACCTGTGAGTGCTCCCTGTCGGTATTCACTTTTGCGAGGACTACAGCTCTGTTAAGTAATAGAGCTGGTGAAAACGGGTCTTAGCAACGGTGACCACACCTGTTCACAATCAAGGAAAAGTTAGAGATGCGGTAGCCTCAGTGCATGTTCGCGCCTCATCAGCCACGGCACACCCAATCCTGCATGTAGCGAGTATTGACACCAGATGGACCGCTTGACCAATAGAACCTGATTTCTCCACAAGAAACGAAAGAGTAAACGTTCCACTGCAATCAGACGTGGGTTAGGGCTTGGCACGACGGTTATGCTGTAGTAGATGACGGACGTGATGAACGCATTACCCACATCTGCTCGACCTTTCACGGTCAGCTTGCTCTCGGTGCTCTTCTGGGTAAGTGAAGCCATCTTGCACGTTACCTTGTCCCAGCTATTTTCCACCTGGAGGTCTGGTCCAAACCCGAACCCAAGTAATTTAACGGCATTGATATGCCTCTCCAGTTGCCGAGCTGCAAGTCGGCCCAGGAGGAATTGGCCTAGGGCCAAACACACCACAAGCACGTTGGCTGTGATGCCTTTAATTTGTCCCTCTTTTAAATTTCTAAATAGATCCTCCCCTTCTCTTGTTTTCTCTATTGTTACAGCCTTACGTATGTGTTGTTGAAGATTTCTCACGTCACGCTCGCTTAACTAATTTACTAATCCGCTCTTTCTAGATTTTGTGCACCAGCAATGATGCGTTTAGATTCCCCTAACCATGTTCCTGTTTATAAAACCTGTCTGGATTGACCACACTGTTCACAATTTTATGGTCTCTATACGCGACTACTTTGAATTGTGGGCAACTTAAATTAGACTTATCGATCTCCCTACATCATTTTCATTGTAAGTACGATCTGGATGACACGATCTGGTTTATCTAAGTCTACATTGGCACAATCGGGAAATCCAGTCGGTACAGGTCAGACATTTGGAAGTGTCTGAGTATGTAACAAGGCTTTCACACCCTCCATCTCTACCTGCTAACCCCACACAGTCCCGGCGTGCATCCAAGATACTGTTCCAGTCGGCCAGTATCACTAAAGAGCGGAACGTTCCAAGAATGTTCTCAACACGTCTGAAGAAATCAGGTCATCTTGACCCTGTCGAGGTTTAAGTAGCTAGTAGCATAAAAGCATAGCTGTTGCTGCTGGTCACGTCCAGCAGCATCAACTTACCTTCTAAATATAAACAGATGGTCTGTATCGTGAGATCCGAGCCTTTCCGAAAGAACGCAATGTCTCCACCTCCCGATACCGGATGGCTTGCAGATGCATTCCCCTCGTAGCCACAGAAAGTGGGTGCAAAAGCTCGTACCTCGGAAATTCTGAAAGGCTGATGGCCACCACATATAAGTTTACTGATCTGAGGTTGATGAGCCGGTAACATGCATTTATTTATACTGTCAATTCTGAGTAAGGCTGTGTTAGATAAAGTGTAGGGAAATTATGAAAGGTTTACTGACACTGTTCGATAAAAAAATGTAATGGTCCCTCTCGCAGCCAGTTGAGGGCACCTGCACAAGATTGTCGAAGTATATTCGTTTGGATAACGTGCCTATCAAGTCCTCAATTGCATTGGGAAATTTGTCTATTAATTTAATGTTTCCTATGTAATATGTATGATTTGTATGGATGTTGGTAATGCAATCTTTTTAGCGGTGATGTATTACGTTTCTGAAACTGTAGTGGTGTTTCAAATAGTGCAAAACGTCCTGTTTGTTTCTATTTAAAGCTTTTTTATTTGGGGAGTTTGTATTTTTTTGAATGGGAGAGGGTGTTATGTGTGTTGTATTTGTTGTTGCAGATGAGGGTTTGATTGTTTTAGTCATATTGTTGTTGGAGGTGGGGTTGGTGGTGTTGTTGTTGGTGGTTGTAATGTTTATTATTGTGTATTGAATCATACTAAGGTGATTGTTTTTGTTTGTCCTACGATTGTGATGCGCTTTTTAGAGTTTTGTTTTTGTGGGCGAATATCTTATTTTTTAAATTTTTTCGTTTTTATTAACCGTGTGCCACTCCCACCCACCTTATCTACAGTGCATATCCGAGTATAGTAACTTGAGTGGGGACATGTGTTCCACTCGCAGGGTTGTTGTACGTGTTGCGTGGCAGATGCTGCTGAAGTTTCTGCAACTGTAGATGTTTATATCTTGACGCTGAGGTATGATGTACTACTGCTTTTATAGTATTTGGCTTAGGCATGAGTGGGGTCTCGTTTGCTTCGTTGACTGTTGAGGGAAGAAATCCTTCAGTTGTGCTTTTTACCCTACACGTATGGCACTTTGGCATTTTCTCTTCTACGGGCATGCGATCGTGGGTCTATTACGTTTAGGATGGCCTCAATATTTTCTTGATTTTATTTTTAGTTTTTCTATCTATGATCCTGATCATTTTAAATTCTTTTTATCCTCAATTCTGTGCTATCCTCAACCTCCCTGATAACAGATGCCACTAGTCAGGATATAGCTATTATGGGTGGCAGCTGGACCATGGTTTCTTTACTAATCTTTACTTATACAAAACGTTGGTGGTAGAGTTCTCTTTTCTCTCTTCACTTGTGTTAGGGAGAATCACCTGCCTTCATCTGTTGATTTGAAAAGTAAGTCCCCCATCCCAAATTCTCAGCCAAGTTTTGCCTTTTCGACCTGCAACTCAGGTGCGTGCTCAACACAGCTTGACTTCACTAACAGCGATGGTATGTTATGGGAAAACGTTGTGCGTTTTCCAGAACCTCGGGTGGAAGCGTGAGGCTGATTCTGTTAGCCCTCATCTTTAGCGTATCTTAGCTTCCCTTATTTCATTTTCGTTGACAGTTATTGTTTGTATATCTCTAGTTACCCCATGAGGAAGTAGCAGCTGATTTTGAGTCATAAGTTGATGTTGTATTGTAGGGGGCGGGGCACATTCTGCTTTGCCACCACGTTGTTGACAGTTCTGCGTTTATTATCTTGCTGTTGGTGTTTTTGTTGTTACTCATAATGTTGTTGTTGTTGCTTCTTCTATCATTGCTGTTCATATTTATTGTTGTTGTTGTGGTGGTGAAATGATAGTAGTGCTGTGGTTGTTTAGCATTATAATTAATTTTTGTTTTTCTCTGGGCAGGATGATGGTGGTGGCAGTGTTGGTTTCGTGCAATGAGGCATATTCATTTTAACATTTGTTTATTATATACATTTTATCATTGTTTTTTGTCTGAGCTTTACTGTAATTGTTGCTACTTCTATTGTTGTATTTGTTAGTGCTACTGGTGATGATCGTCGTGGTGGTGTCTGTATTGGTGTCGGTAATAGTGGTGGGGTCGGGGTGGAGAGAATATTATTTTCGACCTTTAGACTTGAATGCAAGTCACGAGCCAGCGGATGAAGAGAGGCGTGTTGCCTACATGTTTTTAAACGTCTGTAAGTGTGATAATTAAAATAAATTAATTCCAAATATTAGCCAAAGGCCCAATTATTATGAGGTCATATTATCTGTGAAAAATATATGGCAGTCTATTAGCAGTTCGTAACAATATTATTTCAACAAATTATACGTCAAACAACTTAAACCAACAGGCTTGAGGAATGGGAGAGTCGATTAACATCTCAAAATATCGGAATATTCGGTCTTCTTATTGAAAGCACCATCTCTCGGTTGATTGCTTCGTTCTTAGAAAATATAATAAAATATTATAGCTAAGCTAATTTACATTGGAATTTATAAAGCAACAATAATTTGTATCAGTAAATTTGTCACGTATTTCTCTTCACTGTAGGGGGAATACAAAGTTAGAGACTTCAGCAACACATTTCTAAAATTGTTGATTTATAAAATGTTAATCTCATAATTATGTCACTTTTCGATGCCACTTCTCGTTGTATAATTAAATGTTTGTATGTATACTTAGAAATGAAGATTTCCATAAACACACTCACTGATATATGAATATACTTATATATATATATATACATATATATATATATATATATATATATATATATATATATATATATATATATATATATATATATATATATATATAAATATATATATATATATATCCTTGTTAACACTTTGAATTTACCCGCAAAAAAATTCGGAGGTTGCTACCCTTGCTGGAAATAACACGTGACAACGAAGTGTTCGAAAGCTGCCATCAGTAGCGGTCGCACTTAGTTTGCTCACACCAGTTTGAGGCAGAATTGAATCCATGTTGATGAAATTAATCCTCTGTTCGATCATGGAATACCACAAGCTTGCGCATTACGTGAGTTGGATAAATGATTTCCGATTCATGGACAAATCTCAGACGCATATCGTTTGATTTGTCCAGGTCTGTATTTTAACCTGTTAGTTCTTTCGTTACTTTGTTAATGTATAGTTGGATTTTGCCTACCGCAATGTTCAACTTGTCAAGCTATTTAAACGTATGTTATTAGTCTAAGGACCTACCCTTATTGAGGGCTTTGCTAACATATGCTTATTGTAGGTCGGCTTTGCTTCGCCACAGACAAAGCTTCGATTTTACTAAGCTTCCACTTGTGTGTACATATATATATATATATATATATATATATATATATATATATATGTTGTAATAGAATGAAACGAAATTTCATTTCTCACTCTTAGTACGGCACTTACTTAGTGAGAAATGAAATTTCGTTTCATTCTATTACACCTTATCGTTTTCGGTACGCCTGGCCGACTGAACTCACTCGATATGCAAATTAGGCTGCTCAGCCGTTAATTTTCCTAAGGAAAGTATATACTTTCGAACGTTCAACCATCTGGCAGAAGGGTATACGGTGATGACGATAGCTAACAAGTTTGAAACTAGTACATCGTTCCTGTGTCAGTGTTGAACAAAAAGGTGACGTGGTTGCCTTAACACCGTACGGCATAAATCAGGCTGTCAGTTTGTTTACAAACGGACAAAGCGACCGTTATAATAAACGTCTGCTAAACTGATACGTACATATATTTATGTGTACCTGTATGTATATATATATATATATATATATATATATATATATATATATATATATATATATATATATATATATATATATATATATATATATATATATATATATATATATATATATATATATATATATAGAATAGAAAGATTTGAATGGATACAGTTTAGTTGAAAGGAATTTATTGACACGTGTTTCTATAACAGTTAGATAACCTAAAACAGCTGCTGTCTACAAACTTTTAGTTATGCAGACATTCAATATTTCAATGTTATTAATTACTGTCATTTCATCAGAATAATATTACTGAGGACCTATTTAGTTTTTATAGAGAATATTAGGAGGGAGGGGTGAAGTTGTTAGAAGAATAGTTGAAGGAGTGGTTTTTTGATAGCAGTGAGAATTCTTGGTGGCAGTGAGTAATTAGATTCCCATCTGTTGTTTTGGCATTTTTTATAGAATATATTATTGGTTATTTTTCTAAATCTATAGAAGTATTAGAGATAGTAAAGATATGCGTGGTTGGTTTTGTGTTTGCACTTAATTAACATTCAGACTTAAATTTTTCTTTCAAGTGTAAGTATCCTTTCACACACGCATTCACACACAAATATATTTGCACACCTCTACAAAATACATATACTCACAATTCACATATTCATACTTACATATATATACACATGCATACACATATATATACACACATGTATTCATGTACATACATACGCGCTCATGTGTATACATTTTCATACTCAACTTATCTTTATATACACACGTATAGACACACACATATATACATACATACTCTAGTCCATGTGTACACACATACACATACATACACATCTATATACACATATATACATACACACACACATATATATATATATATATATATATATATATATATATATATATACATACACATATATATATATATACATATATATACATATATAAGCACTTTAATACATGAATACACTTACATCTAACTATACACATCAAACATATATATATATTTACTTATTTATATACATTTTCACATATATATACATACTTATGGACGTTTTTAGACACATTCATTATCGCATATTTGCACCTATTCTCATCAGCATATCTTTCCATTATTAGTGTGGTAATTTAAGGTTATTAATATATGTTGAGAAGAGATTGTTTTTATATTTTTCTAACTAGATTAAGGTTTATATAGTTGGGGGATGTCCCTCTTTTATGTAATATTCGCGTTGTAGTGGGAAAAAAGGGTTTTAGTTCTGTGACGGCAGAATAATGTTCGTTCAATTCTGTTATTCAGCAGTTTCTTCTTGTGTGTGATTATGTAATAAATCTCAAGATTACACAATTTGCAGAAATTTTGGCTCCTGGAAAAGCTTTGGGTTTTAGCTAATTTCTCCCATTTTAGGGTAAACTTTTGATCGCTATCCCTGAGCGTCCAAGCTTTTTCTGCTAAAGTTGTTACATTTCTTTGGCTCTGGTGTTTTATTGAGTAAGAATGCCTATACAATCGAGATTTAAACGATGTTGCCGTTGATCCCACGTAATACCACTCGTTGCCTCCGGATTTAATGGTACACTTATAAATAATATTTTTTTCCAGGCAGTTATTGCCGAGGGGGCAGTTGTCAGGATAGGTGCAGTTACAGTTGTGTACGTTGGGTTTTCTCTGGAGTAGTATTGCGGACGAACTTAGGTGTGGTTTATTTATGTTCTGTAGTGTATTGTCTACTGTTTTTTTTGTGTTCTTTGTACTTAAGTTCTTAGTGTTTTCGTTTAACCTTCTAGTATTGATCTTTTTTATGTGTTGTTCAAGGTTTAACGCTGTAGAGTATGACAGTCTTATAGTGGTAGGGTTTAGGATTTTGTGGTATTTGTGTGATGTGGGAAAATGTCTTTTAATTATTTTAAAGAAGAGTACTGGTAAATTTGTACTAATGGAACTATTGTATTCGGGGTTATACCATAAGTACTCTTTGCATCGCTTTCTATTAATTTTGTTTGTTGGTTTACTGGTGTGCATACTATGGTAGTAAGTGTGGTTTGGTGTTGTGTTATTATATCTACCTATGTGGGATTTATTTTGGGTGTTTTGTTCCCATCTATGTACTCTATTTTGTTGAGGTAGCCTGCTTTACTAAGGGCGTTATCGTAGTACTCGGCGTGTTCCTTAAATACTTGTATGTTAGAAGATAGACCCGAGATTCTAAGTGAAATATTTTTAGGGATAGATTTAATTATAGAGATGGGGTGGTTAGACCCAACATTTACGTATTTGAGATTTTCATTCAATTTATGAAACGGTTTAATCAAACCAGAGTTTAAATTGAGTGTGACATCCATATATATATATATATAAATATACATGCTACTGTACGTCTGTATACATATATGTATGTACGTATACATACATACTTACATTTAAGAGTGAGAAATGAAATTTCGTTTCATTCTATTCCAACTTATATATATATAAATATATATATATAAGTATATTCATATATCAGTGAGTGTGTTTATATATATATATATATATATATATATAGTATTAGTTATACTATTTATGGTTATGTAAACACAAAACCTTAAGCAGTTGTAAGTATTTTACACACACCCTAAATAGTGGTAGGCAGTAATGTATTACTACCTTATTACCAGTAAGTTAAGTAGCTCAATGTAAAAACATCAGATGATTTACAGAGCAGTTATATGAAATATAAGAATCAAAGAACTGTTCAAAACATTATTGTGCTTACAGCTTTTTCCTCCAAACCGAGGTTTGGATTCTTCGGAGCAATTTATTAATGCATGGACAGTTATATGACCTCCTTTTCAGCCGAGAGACATACCAATACATATTCAAACATTGATACATATTCAAACATTGTGGGTCAACATTCATTACAGAATTTAGAGTGGCAGTACACACTTCGAGATTACATTTATATTAATAGGTACAATCAAAAATCAAAGATATAGGTTAAAGTACAACATGAAGATAAGTGGTTATATAGTGCAAATGTTATATGTATGGCACGCATGTGCGTCTTGTTTATATAGTGTGGCAGAGAGATATGTGTGGTAGAGGCACTTAGGTAGGTAAATAAGAGTGTTAGGTTGGTAGATCTGGTGGCAAAGTCTTTATATGATTGATATAGTCTGTGTGTGGAGAAATATTATAAGCATTAAAGATAGTGCAAGCATTAAAAGTGTTATAAGTATTGGAGATGCACAGGGCAGGGATGTCAAGAAATTCGTGTACTTCGGCATTTTCATGGTCAAGGGAGTGTATATTTCGATTATATGCCTTTCACATAATCCACGACAATCCAGTTAGAGATCGTAGTCTGGTGTTCCTTAGTTCGATACATATATTTCATATATATATATATATATATATATATATATACATATATATATATATATATATATATATATATATATATATATATATATATATATATATATATATATATATATATATATTAGGTCATAGTGCATATATTTGGTAAGATACTATAACCTCGACATACAGTTTTCAACCCTTCCTTCTTTGGGAGCTGATAGAAAACTGGATGAAAAAAGGCCAGTTCCGTTTGCAGGGCATTTACGATTCAAAATTTGAGAATTTGAGAAAAACAAGGATAGGATTTTTTGCTATTTCTTTATACATCGCGACGGACATTTCAATGTGGATACAATATCGCATGCATTTGTGGAGAAAACTGTGTATTACCATTTAATTTTTTACTCCATTATACCTGCATTATTCAAGACGTTACTCTTCAGCAGATATACATGATAAAAATAAAATTTAGATTAAAAGACGATTGGCATACACACACACACACACACACACACACACACACACACACACACAAACACACACACACACATATATATATATATATATATATATATATATATATATATATATATATATATATATATATATATATAGTAAGAGGGAGAGAGAGGAAGAGTGAGAGAGGATTGGGATCTAGCTTCGAGCATAGCTGTATACAGATATGTATTGAAATTTCGTATTTCTAAGGAAATACGGTATGTTTATAAATATACATTTAGAAAGCTGTAGCTATGCATAAATAACAGCAGTTGTCGCCACCTGGTGCTGTCCAGCAGAAGCAAAGGATGCAATCATCGAAGCTTGTACAACTTCAAATGCAAATGAAATTAATCACCTCATTTACACAGACGAGAAAACTATACACCCTCACCTGATTTCAAAGTCGAGCAGTTGGTTGCAAGAGCGGGAGGGATCGTCCTGACGAGAACCAGTTCAGTTCGAACTGAGCATCAACGACTGTCCCACTTGCTTCTGTTGGAGACCTCCAGGTGCTGATAGCCACTGGGGTTTTTGCATAGCCACGGCTTTCATAATGATTATTTATAAATATACACTATATCTTTAGAAATACGAAATTCCACTACCTATATACACACACACACACACACACACACATATATATATATATATATATATATATATATATATATATATATATATATATATTTATATATTATAGTGTGCCATAAAAAGCAAGGTCACAATACTATCGCTCCCTGTGTATTTTCCCATTATAAATGCCCCCATTTGGTAAAATAAAATATATTTTGTATGAAATCAATTATTTTGAGTTTTGCCTATATCATGGTTATTATAGTGGAAAGTGTGATTATGTTGCATGAAATCATGAAAATGTGAAACAAAATATGACCATACAATAATTGTCTACTTTATTAATCCATTATATTTAGTAGACCAGCTTTAAATATAAAGGCGTACAAGGAAGAAACAACTTCAGTTAAGTTAACTCCTGTCATATTTTTTTAGAGTCTCGTCTTGAAATTCGGTACTTTGCGACGATGAGCTTCGACTACTTGAAGAACACACTGCTTCTCCTCCTCATTCTTGGTGATGGCAACAAAATCAGTTATCAACTTGACTTATCTCTCCGCCAGATCGTTGACTTCCTTGATATTGTGAACAACAGTACAGGCATTTTGATAAGACGATTATGATGACCAAGCTGCAGGAGACAGCTCAAGCCAAGTATCGTCGAGACCAAGGAGATCGAACAGAAGCCTTGATTTCTTCCCAACTAGATGAGGCAGCTTCGTGGATGACTTCAACTTGGGAAATACTGGAGCACCACGGTCGAGAGGCCCATACGTTTTCGTTTTGATAAGACATTGGGCTATTTGTTTCTTCTCAGACTCTTGGACCCAACTTGAAAACAGCACTAGTGGAATGGCTTCCTCCGTCAGGTACCAAATATTCCTGCTCAGAGCAGTATTGGCTGCCTGCGAGAGATCTCTGTCAACCTTACTGTACTGTGTCACCTCCACGTAGAATTGAAAATCATTGGAAGTGGCATCAGCACACTTGACTGCTGTTAGCCAGTATCGCACGTAGAACAGAGCATTGAACATACAGATCCGGCGCAACTTTTCCATTTTAGCTGATCGTAATTGAGTCGCTCACCAAATGCATACATCTTTGCACTATAGATGAGTGTGGACACCCAACGAGCATTATGATGTTCACCAGGCAGCATCCAATGAATTCCACGTGGAGGGATGACAAAAAGCAAGATCGGCATCAACTCGGCACATTCTTGGTATTCGTCCCGTGGAGGAGAACTCATTTTCCCATCGTCGGATGTCAGCAAATTTTGGAGAAACTTGATGTTCTCAGAACACAGACGCTTGAGTCTCCGGTCGACAAATGTTCAATGTTTTAAAGTTGGTCTTTTCCGTGAGTGACAACCAATCTTTTGTGAACTCGTTAAACTCTGGGGTGTCTGGACTGGACATTCCGAATAGTTGTTGCACACAAGATACGCTCCCTGACATGGTGCCGACAAGCAAAATAAAAGACCTTTTGTGTTGAACATCTCTTCCTAGTTTTCACGCAGGGACCACTTTTCCATCCAGAATTCGCAGTAGTTGTGTCGAAGACCAAGCCCACCACAGACCCATCAACATTCCAATCTTTAACAAGATCAAATGATACTTTGGCTTGGGTGGTTCCAGTGCCAACAGGAATTATGGGAACCCCGAGGAGTTTACCTTCTCTGAAGTCCAGAGTTCCAGCAACTAGCACACCTAGCCTCTCGTGGTCACCAGGAATTATTTTGCCATCCCAATGCAAGGTAACAAAGTCTGGTACAGCAAATTGTTCCATTATGTGTTCAGCCCCACAGTTCTGATCTTCTTAGCTGCACATCTGCTACTATTCTAGGAGAGAGTTATGGCCTCTATGTCAGTCCCACCCTCAAAAATAATCGATGCCATAAATGCTGTTCTCTGGCCCAGTGTCAGGTTTGAACGATCAGCCATTAGAGAAATATTTGGACTTTGAAATATATTCTTTAGGAGTTCTAGCTGGATTTTTCGTTTTTTTGTTTAACTTTGAGCTGTCTCTAAGTGGGTTTAAGGCCTGAAATTCCGGATCCTGTTCATCTTCAGTTTAATCATTGGTTGAACTTGAATCACTCAGTTCATTACCCGGGAGTTCTGCTGCTACATATCCTGACAAACGCTTTCTACACTGGGCCAGAGAACAGCATTTATGGCATCGAGCCACAGAAACCTTATCACGCTTAAACTTTCAAGATACCTTTTTCTGGTAACCCTTGTCTTCATTCAGCACCGAGAGGTACTTTTTCTGGCAACGCAGGGCTTCGAGAAATGTAGCATCTTCCATTTTCTGTTCATTATTACGAAGACGGTCTTTCAAAATTGTCTTTTCAGCATCAGTATGTGCAATGTAGAAATACGAATCCAATTCAGAAATAAATAGTGCTTCCGTTTCTTTGTTTGACTTAGAACCTTTGTCTTTTGTAAATTTCTGTATTCACTGTACATCTTCATAATTTTCAGTTTCACTTTGTCTTTCTGTTGAGTCGCCACACCAGCTTTTTCCCACTGACTAACTACTTCCATCACAAGCCTATCCGCAATAGCACCATAGAAGCTCACATGCTTTTCGTGTTTCATAGGACCATCTTTCAGGTAGAAGAAATATCTTAGAACATCCCCCTTTGTTGGTAATTTGTTTGGTAAAAAGGATGCAACTTATTGCCCCAGGAGCCATATTTCTCGATCATCACAACGGGGCAAGTAGCTACAACTAGGCCCACTGGTTTCCGCCATTATTCTGCCAATTTGTAACTATTATGCAAGACTTACATTAGTCTGAAATAATCAAAATTATATTATAAATTGATAGTATACAAAATGGCATCAGAAAATGCATAGGGAGCTAAGAAAGAAACACTTTTGTGTAAAACGTGGGATTCTGGAACACCCTAATATATATATATATATATATATATATATATATATATATATATATATATATATTATATATACATGCACAGACACACACACACACCTCCATACATTTCTCTCTCTCTCCGATATTTCTCTAGGTTTTCTTTCTCTCTCTCCGTCTTTTTGCTTTTTTTCTTTCTCTCCGTCTTTTTCTAATTGTGCTTAACACTCTGACTTATTAAAATAATATAAACAAATCACTATCCAGACAGCCTCCAAAAGTAATGGTTGCATTTTAAAAGGGTACGTCAAAGCTATTTGTAAAACTGTTATATATTGTATTTTGCCTGATGAAGGCATACCATAATTTAATGTGGTATCCCTGAAATATGTATAATGAAATAAATATGGTTTTATAAATATAGTTTCGATTTATTAATATCGTATATATATATATATATATATATATATATATATATATGTATAGTGTGTGTGGGCATATGTATGTATATGAATGCGCGTGCATATGTGTGAGTATTTATGATCAAAATATTTAAGCAGATTATTTAATAAAAATAATTTGGTAATTGTGTACTATAGTCACAAGTTTCAAAATTGCTAATTTAATGTAAACCGAGTTAATCGGGCCATAACATGTAGAACAGTTTTCCAGAGGCGGTTTGGTCTGTAAACAGTCGTGTATTTGTTTATTTGGTTATGGTTAAAGACACAATAAATAAGGATATAATATTTAGGAGAGCAGTAGTTAATTATAGTTTTCACAATAATCGTGAAACATTTAGTAAGTATCATTTATATGGAAAACCTAAATAATTCTTCTTGTCTGAAATTTTTCTTATGACGTAACACAAACGCTACCAGAATTTCATTCATGTTTATCATGGAACAAGTGTAGCTCAATGTATTAGGTTAGTAGGGTGGTGAATTGGCGGTATCGGTGGAGAGTCGGACGCCATGCATTCCAGCATAGTTACATCCCTCTATGGTCTGAGTTCAAATCCCGTCGCGGTTAACTTTGCCTTTCAGCCTTACGGGATCGATAAAATAAAGTACAAGTAATTTAATGTATAATTGCTGGCCTTGTGCCAAATGTAGAAACAATTATATACGGTTAGTTGGCAGTATCGGTAGAGGGTCGGACACCATGCTTTAAGCACTGATTTCAAATCCCAGGATAATTTTTGGCCTTGTGCCAGAAGTAGAAACAATTATATTAGGTTAGTTTGATTTGCAATACGGAAGACTTGAATCCTCATTTAAATGATTGAACCGAAGAAGATGTGCATTTTGTTTAATATATGTTACTCCACCATATAAATAGGATTAAAAATGTAATTCCAGCTTTACGTCAGGTTATTCCTATTTCTGTTTAAGTTCATAATTGTGTTTTAAGATGATAAGTGTGCGGAAGATTCACTTTTCCCTTTCAATAAATATATCAGTTAACTCGAGTAAACTAACCACTAAATTTATTCCGAGAAATAAAAGAAACTAGAAATATTCTCTACGAAAACAAATAAACATAATTGATAACCATAAGTTTATTGCATTCATTATATGAAGATGATAAGAAACATAGAGGGAATAACCAATAAAATATGGAACGTTATATTATATGGTGTGATTCGCAAGTGGCGAGTTGAGATTTGTTAAGACATTTAATAAAATATACTGACTAGCAGGATATGCCTTCCTCTTCACTGACTATTTGAGAAAATTAATCATAGCTATAGAACATGGAACTGAGATATTATTCATACACGCATTCAATGAAATAATACGTAAACTACATATGTAAGTATGTATATCAATCGAAAGTATATAAATATATAGTTCTGTACGTCATTGCATACACACACATATATATATATATGTATATATGTATATACTTATATATATGTATATTGTCCCCCACCAACACCCCACTCTCAAGAGCGTGAAATTAATAAACATTTGTTGTACTGCCTCTCTGTCTTGTCCCTGTTCAAATTTTTCCATTATATATATATATATATATACAAACACACACACACACACACACACACACACACACATATATATATATATATATATATATATATATATATATATATATATATATATATATATATATATATATATATATATATTCATTTATTTATTTATACATGAATATATAATGCATTGCTGTCTCGGTTATATCCAAAATAAAATTGCTGACTACACCATTTTATGGTACCATCTATATATCTTGATTCTGTCCGTAGGTATGTGAACAATAATTTTTTTCGTCATAATTTACATTTCTCATTGATTGGCAACCATTTTTTGTAGATCTTCTTTAGTTGTAACCCAATATTTGAAGCTATAGAAATCATTGTCTTATTTCTGTCTTTTTCTTTTTCTTTTTCTTTTTCAATCCTACTTCTGAGAAAGGACGTTTTCTCCCTGTTTTTCTTTTTTTTATTCGTGTTATTTGTGTCATGCAATCTCACTATACAAAATATATTCTAAAGAAAATCTTTTAGTTTAGCTGTTCAAAAATGAACAGCAACTGGCTACATTTCTGCATAATTTCTACCGAAATTTCCAAAGTGGTTGAAAAACTTTTCTAACTGATAAACATTTTATGTCATATCGTCAAAATGGCATTTATTGAAGAAGCAATCTATATATTTTATAGCAGCTCCAAGGCTGTCTCTTCTACATCATTAACACTATAATGTATAGGTCTATCACAATTGTTGAAAGAGTTCTGTATTCATACTGCATTTTACATTTTATATTCAGTTTATTCAGAGGAAAAATCACCATTATATGAAACCAACAAATACCACTATATGAATGCCATATATATGTTTCCCAGGTACGTTATTTCTTGTGTCATTTCAGAATGTTACGATTATTTATCCGTCTGCAATGTTCTGTTTTCTGCTTGTGTTATCATCAGTTTTCTTTACTACATGATAAGTGCATCATGGTCGAGATGTTAAGATGTTTGCCTCGTATTCATTAGGTACCAAGTTCGATTCCACTGCATGTCAGCTTGTACAAATTTATCAGAGCAGACGGAACTATTTTGGTTACCCATTGAAAGGATGGTACACGAAACTCAAAGAAGCAGCCTTGTCAAAGATTTTATCAAAATGAAACACATTACATAATTGCAGAACTATAATGATTCATTCTGCTGAAACGTCGTATTAGAATGGTATATTTCACAGCACAAATGAGCATAATACGAGAGGAAAAAGTGGGCAGAGTCGTCTAGGTTTCGCTTTCTGAGGTGCATTTTCCTGATTATCTTCATTGTTTTAGTAATGGAATATAATTATGGTCATTTGAGTTGGGACGCAAATACTTCGAATCTTTAAATAAGTCACATTGTTGGCTTGTATATATATATATATATATATATATACAAGCCAATATGTATGTATATATATACGTGTATGTATGCTACTGTTAATGCTAATCTCTATATATAAAACTGTGGTTGTCTGTCTGTCTATCGATATTTGGCACACATCTCCTCTTAGAATCTCTCACGGAATTGCACCGAAATTGCTATACTTGTACATTGAGCCCTAGCGAAGACATCGGAAAAAAAATATTTCAAATTGACCCACCCTATGTGACGAAATCGAATATAATGTATCGATTTTTGAGCGTAAGTTATCAGTTATTTCCCTTTGTTCTGTTTACATTGAGCGTCTTACGTAAAAAATTACGCTGGCTTTCTCAGCGTTTAAAATGACATTAACACAATACATTCCATTTAAAAGCATTTTAAAACAATATTTTTACTTGAAAACAAGTCTATTTAAAGACTACGTAAAACAAGCAAATATTTCGTAAAAAAAAGCAAAAATTATATAAGTTTATTTAAAATATATGTATCTGTAAATTTCGTTAGGCGTGCAGACAGACAGTCGTGCAGACAGACAGTCGTGCAGAGAGGTGATATACGCGTGCAGACAGACAGTCGTGCAGAGAGGTGATATAGGCGTGCAGACAGACAGTCGTGCAGAGAGGTGATATAGGCGTGCAGACAGACATAACTGATAATTTGGTTACGCTAATGTTTTTCTCTGCGTTGCAGTGTTTACATTTTCGATCTTTGTTGATAAATAACCAGTGCAGTTTCTATCCCCAGCATCCTCTTTTGTTATAACATTGGGGTTATCGTTATGTTTTCTTAACTTCATAAGGCATATTGTTGGTTGAGGGAATATTAATCAAAAACACCACATGCAAGTCTGCACAGTAGACACTACAGTTTTTAAGCCAATAAAGAAACTTAACATTGTAACTTTAACACAGCTACTGAGCGACCCCGAGCAACGCCGGGCTTTACTGCTAGTATATATATATATTTATATATATATATATATATATATATATATATATATATATATATATATATATATATATATATATATACATATGATACAGAGATATAGAGAAAGAGAGAGAGAGATAGAGATAGAGAGTGATACAGATATATTGATATATATGTGTGTAAAACATAAAAGGAAACAAAAAAGCTGATAACACAATACAGTGAAAACTTCTTTATGTCCTTCTCAAAAAATATGATAAATGAAGGCTGGAGTAGAAGGGTCATATGGAAGCTGAAAATATAGGCATACCATTTGATCTTTGCTTGTATTATCAGTAAGTCCAGAGGTGTACCTTTAAATTGTCATATATTAACGACCAAATGTGATAATAACAACCCCACAACCATGTACAAACAATTTGAATGAACATATATCAGACTGTTCTTAAATACGATTATATCACAAACAACAAATTAAATGAAAGCAAATAACGAAATCCTTATAACTGATGAAATAATATATAATACACATATTGATAATGATATTTAACACTTACAACTTTGATATTACAAGAGTTCACAATAATCAGCTCTCACATAACTCTAATAAACTACCTATCCTCATACATCTCAATCCATATCAACAAGGAACTGATAAATCTACATATAAAAATAATTGTTTCTACTTTAGGCACAAGGCCAGCAAATACCCAGTTCATTACTGGTACTTTATTTGATCGACCTCGTAAGGATGAAAGGCAAAGTCAACCTCGGCGGGATTTGAACTCAGATCGTAAAGGGACGTAACTATGCTGGAAAGCATGGAATCCGACCCTCTACCGATACTGCCAATCTACCGCCCTCTACATATAAAAATAATGTCAAATAGTTTGAATATAAAACGGTGGTTGATAAAAGAAGAATGCTTGCTATAATTTGAAGTTTAAACATTTGTAAAAATTAAATAAACTAACGTGTCTCCAAATCCAAAAATGAAAGTAGAAACAAACTGTCACACGACGAAGATGTTGACTACGTAAACATTTGGCAGATTTACCTACTCAGCTTTCACAAATACGAGAAATATTGTTACACGTGAAATATGCTTATTTCACAGGGTCACTGTATAAATTCTAGAATGAAAGTAATCAAATAAATCTCAAGGTATACCTCAAAACACAAGCAAACCTTAAATCTCTCAAAGACTTACGAACCAACAAATTTTGAAGTATAATAGTTTAACGGTGTGTACAATATGAAAATACACACAACATTTACAAAACGCGTAATAAAAATTAAGTCGGTTGAAAGTAAATGCTGAAAATAGAAATAAAGAACAAAGCGTGAAAAACGAATAAAATTGATTTTTAATTACCGCACCCATAATATAACTTAGCTGACATGCAATCAAATCCTGAACCAATATTCACAAATAAAAAATAAATAAAGGAGACTTTTTGCAAAAAAAAAACAAAGAACAATGAGTTCTGAATATCATGAATACCTGAAATTTGAAATAAATAAAAAGGAAAATAGACAGTAACTCTCAGGAAATGTCCACGGAAACAGAACAATAACAATAATAAACGTTAACCATGGAATAACAAATACAAGGTTCCAAGTTTAAATGAAATAATATTAGCAACATCTCCGTTATTTACCATGGTAGGAGACTGCTACTGTGATATCCATATACAAAGAATACAGAAAATCGTGGAAAATAAGAGAAAATCCTTTCAATAATGAAATCAACAACAGATAAACAACAATAAGATGAATAAAAGAGAATACATCTAGAAATATAACACAACAAAAGGGAAATAATGAAACATCTACAACCAATGGGATCCTCACAAACTCTCAAGTATCGGCCAGCACGAAAAATGTCAATGATTTCTAAACGATACAATTATTGCGATTACAAATCAAAATGATTTTACAAGAAACTTGGCAAGAAAAAAATTGAATTCAGTAGGAGCTATTTAAGAGTGTGGCAGGGAATATGTATAGCGAAGATATCAATGATGATAATATTGGTCAAAAAAGCGATCTCATCATCTTAATTATTGCAGGCCGGAAAACACAGATCCTACTCAAACGATGAAACAACAGAAGAAGGGAAATTCAGAATGACATTATAAGGTTAGGTATTGTAGAGATATTCATAAATTGCGAATGTAACATGTGTTATTGTGATAGAGACAGAGCTGTAATACGTTACATTTAACCGACTCACCGAAAAACCCCCCAATTAATCCCCAAACTAATGTTACATCTAATATAAAACACTACTGACACGGAAGCTGCAATTGAACCACTTACATTCCTCTAAATAGAATACATTTGATAGGAAATAAAAACATAAAAAAGATGGGGAGTTGTAAATAAAATGAAGAGAAGTTACTGATTAATTGTCACAATGTGTTTTTACAGAATTCTCTACACATGTATCATGGAAACTCTATTATCGAATAAGCGCAAACCAAGTATGAGTAAATGGCAAACAATATTGCAGATATATACAAGATAGGGAACTATGATGAATAAACTAATTTCGTTAAGAACAGGATAATTCGAAAGTGTTTTCTCCTCTCCAATTCCTTTTGTTGTTGAATCTAACACTATTAACGGCTATGTTAAACCGGATTGGACGGCAGTTTAATTATTATGACGAGACAACCAACCATCTTATGTAGATGGACGGTTTCAAGCAGTACGCTGAAAATGATAGTATTCTGAAGTATGGATTTAGAAATAAATACTGTATAAAATATAGGTAGCTAATGCCTTAACTATGTAATTTTAATAACATATCTATCAAGAAAGATGCGGGTAAATACCAAACAGAATTATGAAATGCCAGAAAAATATGAAGTAAAGAGTAGAAATCATGAAAAGCCTAAATTCTACACTACAGAATGTGGTAATGAACTCTTAGCAGGAACGGAACGAAATAGAGTTTCCTCGTGACAGAACAGAAAAACGTATGACTAGCAGGACCAGTAAATTGGAATGGCTACTTATCGAAATTAAAATGAGAAGAAATTAAACGCCTTATAAAAGTTGAACAGAATGTAAAGACCAGTCTGAAATGAATGTTAGTAATGTTAACGATGAAATAGAGTGCATCAATTGCTGAGATGGATATGAATAGGAATAGAGAGGAAATAAATATGGGAATGAGGCATGCTGGTGGGATATATGATGGGATTGTGTGATTTGGCGCGATTCTAGACTAACCGGAACAGAATAATAATGAGAAGCAAGCTAACCTAAGAACATGCAATGGAAGAATGTAAAAGAAAAATTGAAAGCGAGCAACCTAGTTTTAAGTTATGAATCACTAACCACTCTCTCGTCGTAAAATAACCTATGGATATTGGTTGCAGATTATTAGCGAAAAAGGTTGGTTAAAACGAGAGTAAAACAAGAGAGTCCGAAAGGTTTCGTGGTAGACAAAACGAATAGTATTTGACAACAATTTCAATAGTGTTGTACCATAACTTCAGTCACTGAAAGCTCCATTCTGGATGGAGTCGCCATAATACTAGAAAGAAATCGAAGCTTGAGAATGAAGGAGTGGATGTTACAATAGAATGAATAAATCAGAGTGACAGCAAAGAATTCTAAAACGAGAAAATATGAAAGTTAATAATAACAAGGTAATAATAACATACTGTACGAGATGAATAGGCTATTCCACAATAATCATTAGCAATGTTTCAGAGACTGGTAGGAGTAGAATGACACGAGGATGATCTAGCAGACAGAGAGAAGCAATGAGCTGCGGTGATATATGGAACTAAAAAGGAACATAATAGGAGGAGTCGGAATTGAGTGAAGCAGCTGTTCAATGACCGAGACAAGTGAAAAACGACAGTTTCATATATTAATTACTTTGGAGTTCATTGCAAACGAAGTTGCAAAGAACGTTAAATGGAGGCTAATCTTACAAGTCTCCAGAGGAAAATGTCCCGAAAGAGATGACTAAGGCTGAACAGTCATAATCGGGAATAATGGACAGAAAGGAAGTAAAGTTATTAACTTCAATCCCGTAACATGCCTATCTATTATGGAAACTGCTAACAAATTGAGGAAATACCCCATAAAATTAAAGAGGGAATGCCCAATAAAAGTAACTTAACTTTATTTCTAATGAACAGAAAATAGCTCGGGGTAATTCAAGAGCAGAAATCTGTTAATTAACAAGGTAATAATAACATACTGTATGAGAAAATAATTGGTTTAGTAAGTAATTGGGTGGAAAGATTACAAGGAAAAATAAGGTATCGTCCTTCAATATTGGATTTTGAAGATATAGTAAAATATAATGTTCTTCACACAGATTATTTGATATCGTCCATATTTCTCCGTATGCAGAAAATACCATTGCTCCCAGCACATGCTAAACAACAAAACCATTAACAGTTACATTGCCAATTTCCATGAATAAGGTGACGCGCAGCTATTTCTTAGAAAATAGTAATGTTAGAATCTGTCAATATTGTTATTTCATTGTCACAAAACCGTCATTTTTGCTAAATTTAAACATATTTATTCACGTTCAATAATTTAAAATCAACGAAATAGTGATATTTATCGAAGCAGAAATAACACAGTGTCACTATTATTGATAATGACCCTAGTAATCATATTAATTCCTTCGAAATTATAGAATCTAAAATAGATGTAACAACCACGTATTTGCCTATCATTTCAGTTGTTTCATCTAACATTACACTTTATGTATATATATATATATATAAATAAATACATATATACATCTCTCTCTCTGCATATATATATATATATAAAATATATATATATATGTATATATATACATATTTTTTTTTTTTTTATTTATTTATTTACATATATAAATTCATAAGGATTTATATGTATATATTTAGACATAGTCACAGATACATAGTATACACACACAGATATATATATATATGTATGTATATATATATATATATATATATAAATGGGTGTGTGTATGTATGTGTGTGATTGCGCGAGCGTGTGTTAGTTTTTCAATGACTGTCAGTATAACGAGGTGATTTGGTCATTTGTAGAACTAAAACAACTTATAACATTTCTGACTATAAAACCTGTCTAATGAAGATGTATCTACAGGTAAATTTGATATATAATTGGTCTCCTCTAATCTCGCGTGTGATTTCATGTTCAACGCAATATTTTGTCTCTATAACGACCGTGATAAAAATTGAAGTGCCTTTTCATCATTGAGGAAATCAGGAATAAGCCTAATTTTCACTCTTAAATTATCAATTGTCATTATTTTTATTATTGTTATATATATATATATTTATATATATATATATATATATATATATATATATATATATATAAATATACATACATATATATATATATATATATATATATATATATATATATATATATATATATATATATATATATATATATATATATATATATATATATATATATATATATATATATTTATATATATATATATATATATAAATATATATATATATGTAATATATATATATATATATATATATGTATTATATATATATATATATAAATACATATATATATGTAATATATATATATATATATATGTATTATATATATATATATATGCACAGCACACAGAATTTAATCAGATATATATATATATATATATATATATATATATACATTTATATATATATATATATATATATATATATACATATATGTATATATTATATGTGTGTGTACGTGTGTGCGTATGTGTGTGTTTGTACGTGTGTATGTATGTGTGTGTGTGTGTGTATTCATGAATGGATGTATCTATGTATGTATGTACTTAACACAATTATTTAGTATTTGGCACCAAGTTGGCAACACTGTCTCATTTAGTTCCTTTGTTATAGATATAACGAATTTAATCAGATAATCATTGTATTGTTTTTCTTTGTGATGCGTTAGGCATAGTTTTCATTAGTGTGTCGTCTTATTTTCAGTAATAATAACTTTATTGCGTTTCTTTATTGCACTAGAGATGATATCCTTACGCGACTCGTTTGTGTGTATTTTGTTTTATTTTGCCTTTTTATTGTATGGATAATATTCTACATAACGTGTATGCGCGCTTATATAGATTCTGTGTGCTGTGCATATTAGTAGGGTTTGCGCAATTGTCTTTGTTTTTCCTTCAGTAGATATATTTGTGTGATTAAATCCGGGCACCAATTCGTAATTATTAATCTTTCCAGATCTTTATGTATATATATATATATATATATATATATATATTGGTAAACGGAATAGAAAATGCTGACAAATTGTTCACAGTTGAAAAATGGTTTAATTAGGAATAAAAGAGTATTAGTGATTGTATGGGTTAGTATTCAGTTGTGGTTTTAAGTTTTTAAGTTTTTACCGGTTGCGCATTTCTAAATGCTTTTCAAAAATCATTTTGAGATAGAGTGTCCGTGCTGTTTGCTCTGATCTGATTAGTTTTGGGAATTCTACCTGTTTTTATGTTAAAAAAGTGGCTCCAGCGTTATTTTTGTGTTGCAAAAATTCTTGTGGTCAAAACAATTTTGATTGGTCGCTAGAGGTCATGTGAATGTAAAAAGTTGATTTTGCGCCAAGACTGTTTTTATGTTAAAAAAGTGGCTCCAATACAAAATCACAACAAAGCAGAGATATATGAAAAATGGCTTAACTCAACCCCTCTAACTCTCCCCCTTAAACTACAAATAAAGTCCATTCCAAACGAACCCGAACCTCAAAGACACCTTAGGGAAAGAATGGCATTGGAAAAAATGAAGACAGAAATTGAACTTCTTAAACTGAGGGCAAATGAGGTAAAAATCAAAACCATCGATGAAGAGATCCTCCTGGAAATCAACAACAAAACTGAAGGCCCCAAGGTAGAGAAGATCTCCAAATTATGGAAAGGAGACTGCAACAGAGAAGAACTGAAATCCCTTCAACGCTGGGAAAAAGTGCCGTTTGATTCCTACACTATGAATCGACTTTTCAAACGGATTACACCTCCAATAACCCGTTTATAAAAATAGGAAAACCCATAACTGAACCGCACAATAACTTCTCAAACCCCCAAGCCTCAAACAAACGAAGAAGGAAGCACCACACCGAAGATGAACTTCCCAACCTCGCTACCATAAGAAGGAACAAAAACCCAAGAAATCATCTCCCCCAGAATGACATTTACAACTTTCCCCCTTCAAAGAGACACCATACCAAATCACTCAACTACTACGCGGATTCCTCATCGTCAAACATAGGGAAAAGATACCACCGCCATGATAGATGCAACAACTTCCCTGCTTCAAGGGGACAGCAAGGTAATTACCATTTTCTCAACTCTCACTTCCACAATACACAACAAACCCACACCACACGATACAACCAACAACGTAGGCCACTTATAACACCACAATACAACATGGCACATAGAAACACACCCCCATACTCGCAGTACAGGAACACCCCATTCAATCTACAACCACCAACCCGAACCACATTTTACAACAACAAGGAATATAACAAACACAGGAGACCACTTAACATCAGCAGACAACCCCTCTACCCCAACCATTTTTAGACACAGCACACAGATACAGGCAAACAAAATAAGACAAGACAGGGAGGAGAAACCGATAGTAATACAAATTATCAATCTTACTAGTGCAGAACCAACACCCAACCTTATCAACTTACTCTCCAAAGGTCTTAAATTCACACCGACCCCACTACGTCCTAACTACTATGAAATGAAGGAAGACATCACAGACTTCTGTAGAAAGTTACGACTTAGTGAACAACTATTCGACCAGTACAATGAGGATGAATCATTAGCCAGAAATAGAAGCAATTACACCCCTTCAAAAGGTAGAAATAAAATCCTGGACTAATTCTGTGAACACATCACAAACTTCCCTTACCAACACTTGCACAGACAAAAACACAAGCCAAACCTCAACAAGAAAGAATGGGAAGAATTAAATAGATTAAAAACCGACAGAACCATTACAATTAAAGAGGCTGATAAAGGGAGTACAGTAGTCCTAATGGAGACAGAATTCTATATCAACTTAGCGCTCTCCACTTTGGAAAACGAAACATACTTCGAAAAGGCTGAACACTACAATCAACAGAAAATTATGAGAAACCTAAAAACTCTAATCAACCAATACAAAGAAGGACTCACTAACAAGGAATTCAGCTTCATCACAGACTTCACAAGTAAATCCAGCCTTTTCTACGGTATCCCTAAAGTACATAAAAGCGAATCAATAGGTAAGGCATGCAAGGAAGCCACAGACATAGTCATCAATGTCCCCTCACCCAATGATCTCAAATTAAGACCTATAATAGCAGGCCCCGCTTGCGAAACGCACCGTCTTAGCAACTTCATTGATACCCTTCTCAAACCCTTCCTCAAGCACATCAAAAGCTATATAAGGGACGACCTAGATATGCTCAATCACCTCCCTAATATGCCACTTTCTGAACAAACCCTACTAATGACGTTCGATGTAGTCAACCTATACTCCAACATCCCCCACAACCTAGGAATAGAAGCTATCCAATTCTGGCTGGATAATTTCCACAATGAACTCCCACAACGCATCAAAAAAGAATTCGTGATAGAGGCACTCAAATTTATCTTGGAGAACAATTAGTTCGTTTTCAATAACAAACCCTACAGGCAGAAATCTGGGACCACTATGGGAACGAAAACAGACCCTACTTATGCCAACCTAGTCATGGGATACCTGGAAATCACCCTTTACACTAAAGTCCTAAACAAATTTGGAAACACCCTCAACTTACACATTGAAAGGAACTGGAAGTGATATCTAGATGACTGCTTCATCCTTTGGCACGAAAACATCGAAAAACTTAAAGAATTTCACACCCTTATAAATGGGCTCAACACAAATATTAACTTCACGATGGAATACAGCCATCAGCAACTCTCCTTCCTCGACATCCTCATTAAGATCCATGACAAAAAAATAGAAACAGACATATACTACAAGCCCACAGACTCCAAGCAATATCTCCCCTTCAACTCTTGCCACCCTAGACACGTTAAAATTAATATTCCCTACAACTTAGCCAAGAGAATCTGTACTATAGTCTCCAATAAACACATCTACTACTTACGGCTACAAGAACTAAAGGACACACTCATAGGAAGGGACTACCCTGCATCACTAATTGACAATGGAATCCAACGTGTCCTAAAACTCAGTACCCAGGACCTTAGACACCCTAAAGTAAATCAACCAAAACTAAAAGCTCTTCCATACATCTCCACACACAACCCCCTCAACAATGAGGCCTTTGACACCATCCTCCAGAACATCCCTGTATTGAAAAAGGACTATAGAATGAACCAAATTCTACGAACACACGATATCATAAAGAGCAAAAGACAATCCAAGTCAATGAAAAACATCCTAACACATGCCAAATTACTACCAACCACAATAACGAAACCCACAGTAAAGAAATGCGATAGACCTAACTGTGGCATTTGCATCAACCTAATAGAGGGTTCGGAATTCTATTTCAAAGATGGACAACGTTTTATAGTAAAACACAATTTCACATGTGCATCGGAAAATCTAATATATGTATTAACTTGCTCAGGTTGTCGAGAACAATACGTAGGCCAGACCAAAAACAGCCTCCGCCAACGCATGACTGTCCATAGATCCCAAATTAAAATACGGGAATACAGGAAAATACCACTGAGTGAACACATTGATACCTGTGCCGCCCAAAATCATCCCAACTTCAGAATCTTTCCCCTCTACAAATTTAAAGATAATGCCACCCACACCCAGCGCATCAGCAAGAAATCTTACCTCATTAACAAATACGGACCCCGTCTAAACACTTCTCCCTAAGACGAACCCACAACATACACACGTCAACATACATACCTACATCAGCACACATCTCTACCCACATATAAACACAATAACACACGTAAACACACATGCTCTATGGTGAAATACAAAGAAATATATGTACATATATATATATGTATATATGTATATATATATATATATATGTAGTGAATATATGTATGTGTATATATATATATAGTGAATATCATTTCACACCTTTTATTGTTAAGATTTTTGATGTTCTATTAAGAGAACCGATTTTACTGAAAAAATCGAATAATGTACACCATTTTACCAGGGGGAAAAAATACTGGTCCACCCACACACACACACACACACACATATATATACACAAACACATACACACGCGTACATCAACATACAAAGAGACTTATATACACACACACACACACACACGCACTTCTCCGTATAAGACAAAAGCTGAAAAATATCTTTTGACATGCTTTCAGACACATTCTTACTGACCATCCCTGCCACCACAAATTACTCTGCTATACACACACACACACACACACTTATCTTTTGACATGCTAAAATACCATTGCTTTCAGACACATTCTTACTGACCATCCCTACCACCACGAATCACTCTGCTATACACACACACACACACACACACACACACTCATCTTAATAGCCATTTGACACACATCGCTGCTGGCCATTGTCGCAGCATCGAACACCTTACTACTACTACTACTACACACACACACACACACACACACACACACACACACACACACACACACACATACACACACACACACACACACACACACATATTTGTTGTGAAAGAGTCATTTCTCAATCTTGGCGCAAAACCAATTTTTTATTCACATGACCTCTACCGACCAATCAAAATTGTTTTGACCAAGAATTTTTGCTGGAGCCACTTTTTTAACATAAAAACAGTCTTGGCGCAAAATCAACTTTTTACATTCACATGACCTCTACCGACCAATCAAAATTGTTTTGACCACAAGAATTTTTGCAACACAAAAATAACGCTGGAGCCACTTTTTTAACATAAAAACTGGTAGAATTCCCAAAACTAATCAGATCAGAGCAAACAGCACGGACACTCTATCTCAAAATGATTTTTGAAAAGCATTTAGAAATGCGCAACCGGTAAAGACTTAAAAACTTAAAACCACAACTGAATACTAACCCATACAATCACTAATACTCTTTTATTCCTAATTAAACCATTTTTCAACTGTGAACAATTTGTCAGCATTTTCTATTCCGTTTACCAATATATAATAACTTGTGTGTTACACCTCTATTGTTTTAACTATATATATATATATATATATATATATATATATATATATATATATATATATATATATATATATATATATATATATATATATATATATATATATATATATATATATACTGTATATATATATATATATATATATATTTGCTGATGAATTCTTTTCGCAACATTTTTTTGGATGCTCCTATTCCTATTGTCTTTGGCGCCAATGTACGTTAGATTAAATTTAGAAGTTTGATGTGTGGGTTTTCATATTATGCAATAATGTTCCTTGTATATTTATTTAACTGGGACGTTGAAGGATATATATTTATCTCAAATCATTCCTCTTGGTATTTCATTCCTCTTGGTATTCCATCCTGTTGGCAAATCCTTGGATGTATTAAAGCCACAATTTCATCAAATAAGTTGCTTCGTTTCATTGTTGGCTAGTGAAGTGTGCTCAGGACACCCGGATTTTGTTTTTCCCTTTGCTTCATTGTATGGCTTACTTGGATTCTAATGGGTCGCCTTTGATCAGGTGTAGGAGCCAAGAATGCTTCAATTCTACTTTTAATCTCAATTTATATTGCTATATTTCTGACTTTCCATTTTATGTTGACCATTTTGGGTTTTATTTTTTTTCCAGCGTTCAAGACGGTATAATGTGCAGCCTATGAGTCTGATTGTTCAAACATTTGTATCACTTTAGTAGTACATTCCTTATCACTCATCACGCGAGAATACAGTGTTTTGCTCTACTTTATATTTGTAATTATTCATATTAGATCTGTTCATGTTGGTTGCTAGTGTTCAAGCTACAAACAAAGTCTGTAGCTTAAACATTACACTACAAACAATAACCTTTAGATGCCTTATGAAAATAATAATTACAAACAATGTTTGTAGTCTAAATGTTATTTTCATAATATATCATATTTGTGAATTCTATAAGAGTCCGGATGAGAATAGTATAACTATGAATTATTAACGAAACATTTCCAGTGATTGTGTTTATTAGCCGAGACATGTAACTAGGTCTGCTTCGAATACTTTTTTCTAATGTGGAGGTAAGATTCCTTATTCAACAACACTAACACCTTCACTACAACCGCTTGTGCCGTCGACATTAATATAATTAACATTCAATACCAACATCACATTAATTGGTTTGACAATACTTGCTGTGCCAACACATGTCTTGTCGTAGTTTGCGTCAGGCAGGGTTAAAGCAACTCTTATTTTGCATTTTGGTGAAAATTACATATTCAACTGAAGAGGAGACCCATCTGTTCACGATGTTATCAGGGCAGTGGACTCGGCATGGCCTGGCATATGATGCACAGACATGCGCCAAGACTGCAGAATCCACATATATTACTAGACGGTGAGTAAATATTGTTGCAATATTTAATCAAGAAAGTTCGATAATGAGCTAGTTGTTACTGAATTATGTTCAACCAAGGTAAATTCGCCTCTCTGCAAGAAGTAACATGTATTGACAGTGTAGGTATGAATATTTCCGGAAACATTCTGGGCTGGCAATGTTGCAGGAGGAGTGGTAATTATTGGGTCGAGATATAACGAAACACTGCCACCTAGATCCTTCCTAGATGTGCGCATGGTGGTGAAATCGATTTGCACGTACTTGTTTACTTTCCAATATTGCAGAACAGAAGCATTTTGTTGAACACTTTTTGTCCTTTGTAGGCCGGGAAATGATAGCTAAAAACGGTATTTACCCTTGGTCGTCACGTTGCATCAGGTTGCAAGTGGTTTTCTTTTATTTACTGCAGATAACACTTCCAGGATTGGGAAGCTTTTCCTTGCTTTTTTTTTCTTTATTCGATCAAATGTAACGAAACTGAACAGGATTTTCTCTTTTTATAATTTGTCTTTGAATTTTCTTTCATCATCTTTGACTTTGTGGCAATTTCAGAAATAAATATTATCATCATCATCAACACCAACGCACTGGTGTTACTAATAACTAAATACCCAACAAAACCATGGGAAATATATTTTATAGTATAACTAATATTATGTAAATGACCAAGCACACTAACAACAGCTCCAAAAGTTTCAGCAACTCACAATACTGACAAGGATGACAACGGCAATGACAAAAATATAGCGGGGGAAGAAAAGTAATAATATGAATACCGAGGAATGGGGAATTGATAACCATATGTCAATGAATTTCAATTGCATTCTCTTCGTTTTAAGTAACATTGGAGTATTCAAGTAACTTGTGTATATATAATGCCGGAGGAAAATAACTTCAGTTAATAATGCATTTCTATCCTCCAGAAAGTTCACCTTATCAAATGTTTCCTAATAAATATTTATATAAGTGAAATTTATGGAATAAATAGCTATGACAATCACTCCAACTTTTCCGGACCTACATATAGCAAGGCTACTGACAGCCCATCTTGAAATTAAATAGCTAGTGAAACAAAAATCGCCGCTTCCTAAAACAAAATCAGTGAGATCACCCACAGATGTATTGTGTAATATACTTATATACAAGATGGTATTGACTCGGTCGGAGATATGAACAGGTATAACGGGTAACCTGCATTTCAGTAACACAGCACATCTCATGATGAACAATAGGAGATTCTTTGCAGTCCTTCGATTGCGAAATATATTCATTTTTACAGTCTAATACATAAAGGAGACATTGAATGACTGTTCTAGTGATAGCATGTAGGAGTAAAAACGCACTGGTTGGACAGATGAGATTTGATTTCTTAAAATAGTAAATTATGTTTTTTAAGTGCTATCTACTTCAAATAAGTTCTGTTATCTCAAATAGAACTAAAACAGTCTACAATATATATGTATTGGAATACACAAAGGAACCACTTTGCATATATAAAACTAATAATTAAAAGAAAACGATGGTTATCCAGGTGGAACTAATATCACATCAATTAACCTATAAAGATGACATACATAGGTTTCCTCATCAGAGTATTCTATATCTGTTAGTTTAGATTAGTTAAATACATTCTCAATATACATTTCAAGAGCACACGTTTGCTTGATCTATTTTAGAAAGCTCTTGGCACGCATTATAGGTAGACATGTCTCAGACATTTATAAATGGGGCAGATGGTGTCAATAATGGTCGAGGATTTTGCACCTCTTTCAGGTATATCTGAAAAAGGCAGCTACAGAAACATGTGTATGTAAACTGACGGCATATTCAGAGTAATGATTATCTATAAACCACAGTTTACCCCAAATATCGGGTCCTCTTGGAACAATTGCTAAACTACACTAGATTACGCTATAAATATATATATATATAGATCTAGTTCGTATTCTCGATTTATTTAGCGTATGGGTGTTTGAATTATAATTATTAGAGTTTCCCTTATATAGAGTTTCCCTTATATATGTTATTATTTTGGTTATTATTATTAGGAATAATACTTGGATTATTATTATCTACGTATTCTATTTTATTCATATATCCTGCTCTTTTTAACACGTTGTTATCAAATATATCTTTATTAGCTGATATTTTATTAATACGTTTTGCACACTATTTACTATAGCTTTTTTTACAGATGTAGGGTGATTTGAATAGTTACTAACATAATTTAAGTTTCCATTAGGCATATGACAAGGGTAATAGAAGCCGGTGTTTAAGTTAAAGGTAACCTCAAGGAAATTAACTATTTTGGTACCATTTTCTACTTCTAATTTCAGGTCGTACGTTTTAAAGAATTCTCTTATACTTTTCTTAACTCTATTTAGTTCTATATTGTTGTGTTTGACCACCGTAAATAAAATTAATATTTATATTAATATTTATATTAATATTTATAATTTAATATTAATAACTCCCGAAAAGTATTTTTTACCGTAGAGTGCTTCCAATCTACTGTAAAACTAATTCTTTGACATAATCATTGAATATCGTTTAACACTTTAATATATATATATATATATATATATATATATATATATATATATATATATATATATATATATATATATATATATAAATATATATATATATATATATATATATATATATATATATATATATATATATATATATATATATATATATATATATATATATATATATATAGAGAGAGAGATATAGATATATATATATATATATATATATATATATATATATATATATATTAAAGTGTTAAACGATATTCAATGATTATGTCAAAGAATTAGTTTTACAGTAGATTGGAAGCACTCTACGGTAAAACATACTTTTCGGGAGTTATTAATATTAAAATATAAATATTAATATAAATATTAATTTTATTTACGGTGGTCAAACACAACAATATAGAACTAAATAGAGTTAAGAAAAGTATAAGAGAATTCTTTAAAACGTACGACCTGAAATTAGAAGTAGAAAATGGTACCAAAATAGTTAATTTCCTTGACGTTACCTTTAACTTAAACACCGGCTCCTATTACCCTTTTCATATGCCTAATGGAAACTTAAATTATGTTAGTAACTATTCAAATCACCCTAGATCTGTAAAAAAAGCTATAGTAAATAGTGTGCAAAACGTATTAATAAAATATCAGCTAATAAAGATATATTTGATAACAACGCGTTAAAAAGAGCAGGATATATGAATAATATAGAATACGTAGATAATAATAATCCAAGTATTATTCCTAATAATAATAACCAAAATAATAACATATATAAGGGAAACTCTATATAAGGGAAACTCTAATAATTATAATTCAAACACCCATACGCTAAATAAATCGAGAATACAAACTAGATCTAAACCAGTCATATGGTTTGTAACCCCCCACCCCACCCCTGCTTCGGTCGCAGTTAAAACACCAATTGCAAAATTATTCTTTAAAGCTCTTTACACCTCTTTCCCTACTCAACATAAATACCATTCCATTGTTAATAGACATACCATTAAATTCTCACATTCTACAACCAGTAACATGGCCCAAAACATTGCCAAATTAAACGCCAAAATCCTAAAACCAAACCAGCATAATGATCATAATAATAGCGTTAACATAAATGATACTAAACCAAAATGTAATTGTAGAAATAAAACTAATTGGCCTTTGCAAAATAGTTGTTTAGATAGTAATTTGGTTTATAAATGCACCGTAAAAACTGATCACAAAACAGACAACTACATTGGTTCGACTTCGGCCATATTCAAAGCCCGTTTTGCGAACCATAAATGCTCATTCTCGAACTCTAAGAGGAAATTATCCACGTCTTAATCACAGCTCATATGGTCATTAAAACAGAAGAATTTAAAATACTCCATTCTTTGGACAAAACTTCGGAACTGTGGAATTTACCGCAACTCTAGTATATCAAATAACTGCCCGCTCTATACAATGGAGACCCTGTTGATTATTAATAACTATGAGACCCTAATTAACAAAAAAGTGAATTATTCTCTAGTTGCCTCCATAAAGCTACGTCCATTTTTTTTAGCCTCACATAAAACGAGAAAAAAAGAGGCAATAACACCAAACCAATAATAACTCGGTTACCAGAAATATATAATCAACAGTGACAAACATTAATTGTTTCTACTTTAGGCACAAGGCCAGCAATTACCCAGTGCATTACTGGTACTTTATTTTATCGACCCCATAAGGATGAGAGGCAAAGTTAACAACGGCGGGATTTGAAGTCAGAATGGCAAGGGCCGTAACTCTATGCGTCAAAGCATGGCGTCTGACTCTCTACCGATACTGCCAATCCACCGCCCTAAATATTAAGTGAAAAACATTAATGACCTTTAATATTGCTTTATATTATAGCTATCTATAGAAGAAACAACGCTCGAATGAATGATACTTGTTCAATAACATGCCGGAACATTGATACACATTACATTATTTTTTAACTTTGATCAATACCATCATTTCTTTATTTCTTTATTTCTTTATTTCTCTATCTATCTTCCTATCTATGCTTATAATTTAGTATAATACCTAATTCTTACATATTTACGGAATTTATCTATAACTGTGAATTTTTAATACATTTTTGATCTCTTTTAAATTTTAGTTTAATACCCAATCCATAAGTTTTTATGGAACTTATCTATAACTGTGAATTTTTAATGAGTTTTTTATCTCTTATTTATAGTATAATATAATATAGTATATGCATATATTTCTTTTAAATATATTTACTGCACTTTAAAATCTATAATTTAAGACCGATTCAAACTTATATATAAATGTGAATTTTTGCTGCGCTTATTTATAATATAATGTATTATAATATGTATGTAGTTATATATTATATTTTATATATTTTTTTAATATTTTTAATATACCTACCACATTTCTATATATATAATTCAACTATAGAGAAAATATCAAAACTAAAAATTATTATAGACATTATTTTGAACTCTGAATTATCCATGCACTCATTATTGTTTTTCTTATATATATATATATATATATATATTTAAATGTAACACGTTGAACTCTACTTTATAAAATTATAACTGTTATCATTTACCTAAAGTATACTAAACTACTAATACCTAATATATATCTATATATATACCTCCCTATATCTAATAGTATGTTGATATCTTCGTTGAAGTATAATTAGTACATTTACACCCAGTTATACATTGGTGTATATCTATCCTTAACATGCCTCAAACTATTATCTTATTTTATTTTTATCTTCATCGTTATTATTTAGCTTAAACATACTGTCTCATTAATATATACGTATATACATAATAGTTATTTAAATATTTTTAACAATAAGTACTTCAAAAGCTTTACATACCTAATATATTGGTATATTTGTTAAAGTTTAAATTTAGGTAAATAATCAACAGTATAATATTTCATTCTTTATGTGCCAGCTAAATCCTTTAAATGTTACCCTCATAAAATTCAGAAGCTTAGAAATGATAACACACTTATCGAATTTATAAAAAATAATATATAAATAACCAGCAAATAATCCTGAAATTTGTAGTCTTCACGCCTAATATTATAAATTAAATATTTTAAAATTTAACCGTTTAACTTTCGGAAAAAAATCTCCTTCTGCATATACCCCCCCCCCATTATCTTTCCCTCTTTATACATCCTTTTCCAGTTGCTATCACTGGCTGTTATGATTCAGGAGTCGTTTTCCTAGATATATCGTAGTATCATACATTTTAAAACCTTTAGAACAGTTACAGTAAGCAACGTTTTTTTCTTACTCACACATTCTCTAATGAATTTATTACGTTTTCGCATTTTCTCATAATTAGGCTATATATGTAAAATGTTCTCTTGGGTTAATCACTACCTTGATTAAATCTTAATCATTTAATATATCAGAGTATGTCATGTATCATTATATTTTGTCTGATGAGGACGTACTGTTGTACATCCGAAATATGTATAATAAAATGTAATTGATCAAAAGAACATCTATTTTATTAATATTTATATTTTAATATATATATATATATATATATATATATATATATATATATATATATATATATATATGTATGTGTGTGTGTGTGTGTGTGTGTGTGTGTGTGAGGTTGGTGGGGTGGGGGCGTGTCAGTGTATGTATGTCAGGGGATAATCAAGCGTCGAACATGTTTGATAAATATGTCTTCTGAATATTTCACAATTTCAAAGACGGAAAATATCATGAGTTCACATGTACCAGTTCATTGCTGACACACCATCGTATTAATACTGGTATTATGCAGATGGGTAGGTAATTGTTTGTATCCTTCTATAGATTAGACAAATATAATACAAATCTACTCTCCTATTTACCCCCAGATAAAATTCCCAATATTGCTTCATCTAAAGAAATCATAAATTTAAACTTAAGTATTTGTCATAGTTTAGTATAAAAATTATATGCCGTACAATTTACACAACGAAACATGAAAACAAATATTATCCTATAAATAAATTGAATAAATGTTTAGTCACTGAATGTGTAACATATATCACAATACAGATATGATTTAAATACACCCAATATGTTATCATTAAGTCGACATATATATTAAGGACTTCTTTCCTCTTACCCTTGAGTCCAGACTGAAATACAATTCTCCATTTCTTTCCAAATCTTCTTAGCACGAGATATTCTTGAAATATAGACAAATATCACAAAGTGTAAGATAAAGAACGATTTTCTTTACATATTACACAAAACTAAGACAGTCTTAAAGCTACAACCATTGAAGTATTCCTTATCTTCTATAAGATTCTAAGATTCTTTCTGTTGAACAAAGGAGAGATTATATTTTGCAAAGCTGAGGATCATGAAACCAGGAAAGCTGAAAACGAAAAAAAGATAAAAGAAAATAGATTTACAATTCTATGTGCTATTAATATATATATACTTCTAGCTGTCAAAATAATATTATAGAATCTTGAAGATTCTCTAATATAATCTTTAACTATAGTAACAATAACATTAACAATAACAATAATAATTCATTCTTACACTAATGTATTACTGGCATTCACGTTATTTTATAAGAGATATTCAAGAAAAATTGAAATCTACATATTTAATTTGAAATACAATGATATATAATTTTATAATTTAGTTCACGTTATTTATCCGAACTGAAGAATGCGTTTAAATATAAGTTTGAAATAAAAGGCGACGGAGAGGAGTTCCAGCAATATTTTGTTAACAAATCTGCATACGGTTTAAATACAAAGCAAGTGTCCGTTTCAGAACGGTTAAATATCAGCAGAAGGGTGCCTAGGAGTCATGACGTGTATGCATTATAAATTTGCAACATATTAAGGGCCGAAACACATGCTTAAGAACGGTATTCTTCTCTGAAGACAATCTGCTGGCCGGCTCACCTGTTAGTTTCTTACCCCTATCTGCTATGATATTAGTAAGAGCACTGGTAATAGAACAACACGTTTCTGGAGTGTTTCGACTATATTCAGCATATACTCTATACAATGAAATATAGCAATATTCAAACATAAAAAAACGACTACAGACGAAACACAATAGTGTTAAATATAATTGTTTAAATGAAAGCGGACCCTACATTACACAACAACCTATACCAGTGGCACATGATATGTTGGCGCTGGGATTATGATGCACGCTCTATTGAAAATCGAAGGGGCATGTAATACGCGAGTCGAAGACATAATTCCATCACACAAAAGTACTGATTCTTACAGGGCATAATATGAAATTTAGTAATGCTATATGTTTATCAAGAAGCGATATTCCTGGCAATTCATTCTAGTACTCTAAAATAAATATGCCTGATATAACGAATTGAATTCTAAATGATCGGGGAAATATTTATGTGGTAAACTCATTTGCTAGAAATAACAGCAAAATCACTCTGTAATTATTTGCCATAATTGATGCTCTAAAGGTGAATTACCAATAATATCTTAGTTAATATATTCAATATTCCTAAACGCAGAGCAATAGTATTCAATTAATAATTGAAGACACCGGAATCAACTATGAAGAAATTATTATATTTGCAATCTAATCTAATTCCCAAAGAAAAAACACCATTGAACGCCAGATAGATAATCGAGTTACACGAGATTATATAAATTCCTAAAATCTATCTTCTCAAAATCACCGATTTCTCAACGTTGATATATAAATATTGGGTTGGATAGAAAGTTTCCACTATTTACAAAAAGGAGTTCTTTTCTGGAAAAGTTAAATGTCGCACGTACGCACGTACATAACAGGTGGCGTTGATATGCACTATGTGCATTTCTCATTTCCTGTTACGCCATGAAAGGGTAAGATGTAGTGATTTATCCAAATCCTTTATTCGTCGCTCTTTCGAAGGCAAATCTGCAGCATCAAGTCGTCGAATCGTCGCATTAACAATGCATTTGGGTCAGACACCATGTATGAATGCAATGTCAGGAGGTAGTTCGCGTACTTCTGTTCCTATGGTTACAGCCTTGGATATCGACCTCACGTAGGACATCAGACCCACTTCAATGGCAAGCAACTGCAGGAACTGGTGGAAGCCGACCCATGTCAGATATCATGTCAATTGCATACAATAAAGAAGGTGTGCAAGCTTGACCAATGGGTGCTCCACAATCTACCTGACCTTAATTGTGAATGCTGAGCAGCAGCTGCAACTTATCTGCTCTCCTACCACCACACAACCAGTCGGTTACGTTCCACTATCAATGGTGATGAAACATGGCGTCTCTACATTAATGTTAAGCGGAAGCAATCATTCAGATGACATCGTACCTTGAAATTAAAACAATATCATGTGGTGATAAAGTCAGTGAGCCACAACGGCAAGCAAAGCGTTGGCACCACCCTGACGAAACATATCTGAGCTGCTCCCACCGAACGCCACCATACATTCCGACGTTAATTATCAACAACGTTGAAGATTATCTTTGAAAATAGGACAGATGCACACATACCCTAATCCTGTCAATACCATAGTTTCTTCCTGATTACGTGTGGCCGTATATATACACCAAGGATGACACGCGATAAGCTTCTGAAGCTTGGTTGGGTAATTCTTCCCCACCCGCCGTATTTAATCGACCTCACGCCGACAAATTGTCACTTACTTCTGGAATTTTGATTAGTTAACTTTTATGATAACATAGCTGCTGCTTGCCATCTAAGCCAAATAAATGCTAAAAAGAAAACAAATAATAATTTCTTGTTAATTATAAAGACAATTTAGTTTTTCCAGCTTTTACCGTTTCTGAGATACGAAGTGGAAAGTTAGACGTAATTAACTTTTGGCTTGCGGAGAGATTACCTTATTTGATGTAAAATAAAATAAAACATGAAGATTGTTATTTATTGTTATTTATTATCAAACCTCTAAATATTTGGTTTTGTTTTAAGCATATTTTTCACTCTGTATTACGTAGTTTGGAACTAGTTTAATAGCAAAGCAAGTATTTAATATTCCACTGGTATACTGAGGATGCATAGAATGAGAATTGACTTCAATTTTATAGCTTATAGATCATTACAATATACTGTGAAATAAATGGTTTTTCTTAATCTTTAATATAATATTTAATCCAGAAGTGATAACCTACAGAATGTCAACAATTTGAAACTGAAGCAAAAAACACCAAATATTGTAAATATCATCCATGTAAATAAATGTTGCTGCTGATCTCGTTGTTTACCTTTACTCTCCTATGATCTCAGACCTTCCTCTCTTTTCCATAAACTATTTTGTTCAGACAATGAATTTAATAATAAATTATCCAATGTATTGTTATAATTTCAAGGTACGATGTCATCTGAATGATACTTCGTTACTCTTTCAAAATAACTGAGCAACTATGATCACCAAATATGCCAAAGAATTGTCTGAGCCACGTTTCACATGGAGGTGAATCTGATTAAGGAAATTTGGTTAAATGTTGTAAAGTGTTTTGTACGGGTTAATACATTTAAACGTTAGAGACAACCCAACAGTACATTATTACTTAACAACTGAAAATCATTATATACAGTCTCCCTAACAACTTGAAATTATGCAAGGATATATGCGTGATTCAGCATTAAAACATGTAATAATCTTTAACCCCTGAAGTATTCCGAAACATGAGTACGTGAGATGTGTGTGTATTTAGCAGAATGAAAATTTGTTTGTAGATTATAAAGTTTCACATCAGGTTTTCTTCGATCAACATATCTGTATATATATATATATATATATATATATATATATATATATATATATATATATATATATATATATATATATATATATATATATATATATAAAGAAAGAGAGAGAGAGATACTATAAAATATTCAATAGGAATACCATCAAGCTGTCCTACTCCACAACCAGTAACATAGCTCAGAATATAGCTAAGATGAATTATAGTAGACTTAGCACAGCCCAAGGCGGGATGAGACATGGCAGAACTAATGGCAGCTCTATGGATGAACGGACTCATACGCGAATCGGGTCACCTCCACACCTGGGAACTTACCCATAGAGCAGACAAGAACTGACACCAGACATCAAAGGTACCGTGGTTCCTCTGGAACTACTCAGGTCGATAACAGAAAATGTAATTGCAGGAACACCGCCACTTGCTCCATGGCTGGGAAATGCCTCACCAAAAACATAGGCTACGACTGTAAGGTCTCAACTTCAGATAGAAACTTCAGGTATGTTGAGGCAACTGCCACTGAATTTAAGGATAGATGGTATAATCACCGCCATACCTTTAATAGATTAGATAAAAAAAATAGCACGGCGCTTTCTGAATTAGTCTGGAAGCTTAAACAACAGAATATAGAGCACTCCTTATCTTGGTCCATAATTTGCTCAGCCCAGCCTTATAACGGCGGCACGGGCGTCTGTAATTTATGTATAGCTGAAAGCTTTAATATTATTAGAGGCGGCCACCTATTAATCAATAGAAGAGCGGATATTTTCAGCAACTGCCAATATAGAATCTCGAAAACCTTCCGCAGGATTTTTGGAAACTAACCTACAACTAACTTCTGCTTTTTAACTTAGCCATAGAGTTTTCTCAATTAGCAAAAAATAGACAATCACACACTCAGGTAGTAGAGAGCTAAGATCGTTCGCGTACAAACGGTACTCGGCGGTTTGTTTCCACAGAGTTCTCACAGCTGAATGCACATTTACCACAACTTTAAAATACCTAGTTAGTAAATAGTTAGAATGATTACACACTCAGGTAAGACCGATTACGCGCATTCACCATTACTTTAGAATACCCTAACCATTGAGTTCTCTCGGTTAGTAAATAGTTAGACGTATTACACACTCAGTTAAGACCAATTACGCTCTTTACTCTACATATAGTACCTGGTTTCTTTAGACACGGAGTTCCCATAGTTATGACGTGTCACGATTCTATCAATTGAATACTACACTAGGTTTTGATCCGTGATCATCTAACCATGGAGTGCTCACGGTTACTGATTGGACAATATTACTTACACACCATTAATGGGATTACACACATCCTCGGGATTTTCCTATTCTTTTTTATTTTATTTTATTTTATTTCTGTGTTGGGTAACACACCTCCGCCACACAAACACCTATCTTAAAAGCCCAAGGGCCCATATGACGGGAAAACGCACATACTGACACCTTAACTCAAATACCCAACCCCACAGAGAGCCCCTTGATGGCCTACATGGCGGTTTCTTGCACGCACAGATTTGGGGAATCAGATTCTCAACGGCACATACTGAGGTCGATATGAATTGACTACTTGCCCTTCACTTGGATGTGTATATACCAAAACACACACTTTTTTAGACGACACGGATGTGTATATTCCAAAACATACACTATTTACAATTCAATCGATACACGTATAGCAGAAAATTGAACTGAATTTACTTGCGTGTGTATAGGGTTGTGGTTGACCCAATTTCTCCAATAACATCGGCAAATTGAGATTTGACCAATATAACATTTGTAGTTTTGTAAACTACTTTCGGTTAATACTATGTTGGTATATATATATTTTTTTATTCGACCTATATATTCGACCTATATTATATATATATATATATATATATATATATATATATATATATATATATATATATATATATATATACATATATAAAATAAAATAAAATAAAATAAATAAATCAAATGTTTAAAATTTGGCTTTGTTTAATTGCTGCTATATATATTTCGGTGACAGCCATCTTTGGCTGTGACCTCTTCAGGCAGTCTCTACCACACTAATTCGGATTGCCTGAAGAGGTCACAGCCAAAGATGGCTGTCACCGAAATATATATAGCAGTAATAAACGAAGCCAAATTTTAAACATTTTACTTATTTTTTTATTTTATTTTACATTAGTCCGGAGTAACCAAACCAACCTGCGCACATCGCCGAGTGCTCCAATCTGCATACTGAGGTGTTGTTATACAACCAACATATACTCAAAATATATACTTATATATATATATATATATCAATATATATATTTATATATATATATATATATATATATATATATATATATATATATATATATATATATTTATTTATTTAGGATATATCGGTTTCAGGCTACAGAATTGAATACGGCTTCATTTTTATATTCTATCTCTGCAATTTGTTTATTTCAATTTCACCCCCATAGCATCATGACCATCTTTACCATCATCACCACCTCTATTATCCTCACCGCCATGATCTATACTACTACTAATACTACTGCTTCTACTACTACTACTACTACTACTACTACTACTACTACTACTACTACTACTACTACTACTGCTACCATTACTACTACTACTACTACTACTACTACTACTACTACTACTACTACTACTACTACTACTACTACTACTGCCACCATTACTACTACTACTACTACTACTACTACTACTGCTACTGCTACTACTGTTGTTGTTACTGCAGCTGTTGCTATCATCATTATTATCATTATTATCATTGTTTACTGCCGCGCTTATAATAATTAATATCAGTTATTATTCTCTCTCGTTATACATATACAAATCCTCACACACACACAAACACACGCACACACGCACACACGCACACACGCACACACGCACACACGCATACACACACACACATACACACACACACACACACATACACACACACATATATATATATATATATATATATATATATATATATATATATATATATATATATATATATATATATATATACATATATATATATATATATATATATATATATATATATATATATATATATATATATATATATATATATATATGTATATATATATATATATATAATATTGTGTATTCTTTATAACTGGCAATACACGGTATGTTTATGAATATATATATTGCGGCCGATTGTTGTGTGGTTTCTGTAGTGTTTTGAGATTTATCTCCAGCCCTAATCAATGTATCGATTTCTCACTCTATACACACCAGCCCCGCTATTTTGATCATCCCCACCTCCTCTGCTATTTATTTCTCTCTCTAATATTGCTTTATTTCTCCTTCAAAATATCTGTCTTTGTTTCTTCTATCTCTTCTACATCTGATTTTCCTCAGCAAATAAGTCTCCCCCTCTTTCATACATGTTTCCCACATCTCACTTTCCTTTCTTTACTCTCCCTCTCTAGCTTCTCTCTCTCTATCTATATGTTTCTATAGTCCATTTATCAATATCCACTCCATCCTACCCTCTTCACTTTCTCCTTTGCACATGATTGTATATTGCCAATAAAAAGAAACTGTACTAATTTGCCGCTTCATTTAGGAACACAGCTCTTGTATCATCTCCTTTTAATGAATTGATCTTGCTTTCTTATCCTGTTTTAAGTTTTACATTCTTTTTCATATATATGTTTTACTTGTTTGTGCTTCGCAGTTGCTTTATCACTCTGTTCATGTCTTTGTTTCCTCTTTCTCTCCTTATCATCTCCTCATCTTTATATTCTATTCTGAAACCTCTTCACTTAAACAACAATAAACTACTTTACAACTTTAAGAGCAGTTCTCTTTGTTTAACGTATTCATTCTATAATGCTTCCCCATTATGATTTCTTACTCGACACTCTCTCATACTCCATGTTCATATTCATCTTTTGTTACCGTTTTTGTTGTTGTCATTCTTCTTCTTCTTCTTCTTCTTCTTCTTCTTCTTCTTCTTCTTCTTCTTCTTCTTCTTCTTCTTCTTCTTCTTCTTCTTCTTCTTCTTCTTCTTCTTCTTCTTCTTCTTCTTCTTCTTCTTCTTCTTCTTCTTCTTCTTCGTCGTCGTCGTCGTCGTTGTCGTCTTCTTTCTCAGGGCCGCTGCTATTGCCCAGCCTATTAGACAGCCTCCATGGGCACATGCACTCGAGAATCACACCGACCACTAAATGATTACAATTGTATACATACTTATAAAGTTAAATTAAATATAGAATAATTTGCTGCTGTCGATAAATAAAAACCTAAACATCTTTGCACAAGAGGTTTAATGTAGTAGGTGCAGATTTTACATCACGTTGCCACGTTACATAAAAAACTTTCAGTGAAGATGTTTAGATATGAATGAAGGGTGTGGGCGTGATTAGATAGAAGGACATGTAAGACTGTAATTTACAAGATGAACACAGCATGGAACAAATCCGAACAGAGGTACACGCCTTTTTTAAGAGAGAAACTATTCCATTAAAACAGCCGATAATAACCTGATTTGATAGAACTATAAAGGGAGTCGAATTATAAAGTCAGAAAATCGTTAGGCGGAGAATTTTCATAACAGTTTCGTATGCCAAGGATGGTCAAAATATTTTCTGGTGTTGAAATTTCTCAAATGTTATCAAGGCCGGAAACGACTTATGAGTGACTGGGAAGCATAGCACTCCACTGGAACAGACTCTAGGAAAGCCACTTGAGGCTACAGAGTAAAGAGATCCAAGTGGATAAATAATGCCTTTGTCAAGGTGATTTACTAACTTATTGTTTCAATAAGCAACGCCGCACTCACCACACTGCATGATTTGAATCAAACACCCTGTGTGTTTTACAGGGTGTTTCATTCAAATCATGCAGTGTGGTGATGGCGGCGTTGCTTATTGAAACATTAAGTTTGAATAATTGTCGAAAGTACGATTAAACAAATTTGATATCGGAATACTAAGGTATGTACAAACAAATCAGTTACAGCATTGGAGGCGGAAGAAATGAGCTTCACATTTAAGAATTGCAGGATGTATCTACAAATGGTTATTTTAAGTGTCGTGGTAATGAGTAAACGCCTTCCATATTGAGGGACAGGTGTAGTTTTCCGGGGTTTTAAGCTTTGTTTGTCATGTGAAATTTTGCACGCAGCTATAGCTATCCACTTGGAGAAATTTGGGCACAGTTATTTTGTTCTATGTAAGATATGAGGAAAATGCTTACAGGCTTTCTTTTCTAATTTTAAACTTCCTAATGAATTTACATTTTACTGTTAGAGTGCATGATGATTATTTATTAAAAAATGTCCGTTTAATGGGGTAAGTTACATGATCAGTGTGATATCATTAATATGTTTCCTTATAGATTTAATACCAAAACTATGCGCGTGAAATTTGGGTTTTATCGGCTTTTGATGTTCATGAAATAAACAACATATAAATACTAGCAGACTGTTTAATTAAATATTTCTCGTTTCACAAAATTAATATTAGGAATTGCTATATTATTGTATCAAGTTTATTGGTCCCTCTTCACAACTAATATTTTTCCTAGTTCAATATTCAATCAATTCTACTTGGTCTTTATTGACGGTTCGCTTTGATAACATACTTGACTCTCATACTAGAGTTTCTCAATCCAATTGTTATATTAGATGGGAATGCAACACGCTATTCCACGCAGACTATACATTATACAGCTGGAATAATGATAGTCTGCAATATAGTCCTTACCGACACTCACCGATAAATATGCATTTAATCTGTTTCTCGATAATATTTCACATCGATTTCGTCACTGAGGGGGGTGAAAAGAATTTTAATTATATTCTGACGACTTTGCTAAATGGTAATTAACTGTAAAGCAACATTTAATCTACTGACTTCTACTTCATCGTGTTATATATATATATATATATATATGTGTGTGTGTGTGTGTGTGTGTGTGTGTACGTGTGTGTGTGTGTGTGTGTGTGTGTGTGTGTGTGTGTGTGTGTGTGTGTGTGTGTATGTGCGCGCGCGTGTGTGTGTGTGCGTTTGTTTGTGTGCAAGTCTGTAAACAAAAAAATCAGTCGTTATTGTATAAATGTGCATATAAAGTTACATACATTCATATATAAACCGGTAAAGTAACAAATACAGACATTCTTCTGTGACTCTGATAAATGATAAACACTTTTATTCAGAAAGGTCCACACCTTCAACATTTCTCCTTTTCGAGTAAGATTTACCAAGTGATAAACCCTTTCCACACCAAAACACTCAGAAATTTTGTATAACATTCGAATATATTCAAGAATATATGTCACTCTATACCACTTTCTTCCAAACCAATGGTTACCTGGCCCTCTAATACTTCCTGAAACCTTTCTCCAGCTGGTCCTCACCATCAACTCTTCCTCCGTTTCAAGTAATATTTACTAAGAGAGGACGGACTTGGATGTGTGTACAAGTATTGTCCTCAGCTACATTCGTTGGTTATGTTGATGCTGAAATCTTTACCCAGTACACCCTCGCTATCCTCCAGCTTTACGGACATTGTAATGACCAGTATATCGGGTCCACATCACTCACCTAGTAACATTTTAATTATTTCCTCTCTTTCTGCTGCTCCTACCTCACATATGACTTCATTTCTATTTCCACCAGGTACGTCCACATCTTGGACATCTCCATTTTCAACGACAATCCCATCACACATCCATCACCTTCACCGTCTTCTGGCCGACCGACTTTCACCCCAAATTTGACTTCACCACTTCTCACCCAGTCCACACCCAAAACACTCCTTCCCTTGTCGAACTCACTATTATGAGGCCAGACATTCACTCACCATGGATGCAACTCTGCCTGATCCAACCCTCCACCACACGTGCCATTGGAGTCGACCGCGCATCTGTCCTTACACCACAACAACCACCGACCGGCTACCATTTGCCCACAACTACCAACCCTCTAGAGATAATCATCTGTTTCTTCTGCCTCCTCCTGTCAGATCGGTCCATCTTCCACATCTTCCCTGTTTTAACTGTACGCAACCTTCCAAACTGTGTTGTCTAAAGTACCCTTCCATGCCTAACTTCTTCCCTGGAGCCCACTCCTTCTACCGATTCCAATGACATATATGCAGCTTCCACAGCGACATTACCATCCACTTCGGACCCAACATACTTTTTAGGGTCCCCTTCAGCTCCACGCCATGCGCTTTGTATAATTCGTCTGAATACACCACCCCGTATCCTCTACTCTATACACTGCACACCACAGTTTTGTACCATCCATGTGCACATCAGCACACATACACCATCGCTGAACCACATGGAAATACTCAGATGCATCTTCAGGTGCATTACGCATACGTCAACAAGAATTACCACGATCACTGATACACACACTCGTAGAAGCAAAGCCATACGTACACACACATATTCGCACATGCAAACGTGATTTCTCAAATTTTCGGAAACTAACTGTCATAATTGTCGATCGCTATGAATAGAAGCTTAGAAAATCGGAGTGGCCAGCAGCCGCTATGCAGAATCGAACAACGTATCAATTGGCTAACTATCGAATGCGTTATTACACTGACCATGAGTCCCGCTAAATTTAGCGTGGTATATTAAATAGCTTGCCGGCATAGCTAGAAGGAAACGCATTTTGTGAATTATCTAAATATGTGTGTAAACGTGAGCGCGCATTCCTTTGTATTAGCTTGCCTTTCTATCAATATTTCTTACATAATTTTTAAGCATATTCAAAAAATGATATTGAATCATTCTTTTATCATTTTATCATTTTATCATTTCTTATAAGCCCCAGCGTATTATCATATATGCGTGCACTCGCCTAAAGTTTTTTTATGTTTGTATGTATTTATATATTATTCTGTCTTTTAAAAATGAGATGAATTCAGTTATATTAATGTGTATTTATATAAACGTGCTTGTAATCTCATACATACAAATACTATTGTTTGTTTACAATATCTGTAAATTACTATTTGATTCCCGAAGGCACGAATAGATTTGTTTTCATAAGTGTAAAATGAGGGAGAAACAAAGGCCATTTGTACTCTTTAAATTTCTTTTGAAAATCATTTCTTTCATTTGAGATGATTATCACTATCATTTTGATGAACTATTTAATGTTAAGAATGTTAGAACATGTTGTTATTGGCGCTAATGGTATCATATAAACAAATGCACCACGTTGTATGGTCAACTCCCCCTTGAATTATATGCCAACCCTAATAGGTCTGCTAGGTGAGAATACTGATTTTTGAAAAGCTTATGACTTAAAAACAAAATTTGTCATAGATCAGATTAGCTTATTTAGTTTAATGGACCTCTGATAGCGTGCATTTCTGTTGCTGGTTATATATGTGGTTTCATATATTTGTAAATGCGTACAACCGAGTTGTTTGGATATTCATCTCACGCTCTTAAAGTCGTATGTATAATTCCAGGCTGCTCGTTTTTTCCTTGAGCAAGACATATATTTCATCTTGCTCCAGACCATTCAGCTGGCAAAAATAAGTTGTGCCTGTAATTCTAAGGTTCAGATTTGTCACATTCACTGCGGAAAACTAAGCAGAGTTTTCGTTGATCGAAACAACTGGAACACTTGACACTTAACAATAAACGGAATAATAAAATCCAATTATATGTTTAGGTGAATATAAATGGCAGAGTGTTAATCTTCATTGAACCTGTGGTACTTTTAATATTTTTCTATCCTGCTCTGATTTTTGCTGTTCGTTAGCTTAACGGCTACAGATATTTACAAAAAGGCGTTCCAATCGCAGAAACATGTGATGTGTAATTTGCTCTTCTATGTCATTGATTTCTATCACCCATTGCACACCGTCGCAAATCAGAGCATGGATTATTGGGGTAGCGTACACAAGTTCTAAATTTTATTACAGGGAGTAGACTATCACTTGCTTCCTCAAACATGAAATACTGATACTTGTGTGGTTTCGTTTCTCATGCGGAGCAATCACAATGTTTCGATAATTACGCACATACATAGATTTAGTGAGGAAGAAAGGCAGATAATCCATTTGAATATGTTTCTGTATAGGCGAAAGAAAACCATAAATAACAATAACATATATATATATATATATAATTTCATACACACACACATATATACATATATACACACATACATATATATGTATATATATATATATAAGTTGGAATAGAATGAAACGAAATTTCATTTCTCACTCTTAGACGGCACTTACTTAAATGTAAGTATGTATGTATACGTACATACATATATGTATACAGACGTACAGTAGCATGCATATATATATATATATATATATATATATATATATATATATATATATATATATACAGGCATACATATATATATGTAGGTAACAGTTTAGCGGACAGTATTTATAACGCCCGCTTTGTTCGTTTGTAAACAAACGGACAGCCTGATTTATGCCGTACGGTGTTAAGGCAACCACGTCACCTTTTTGTTCAACACTGACACAGGAACGATGTACTAGTTTCAAGCTTGTTAGCTATCGTCAGCACCGTATACCCTTCTGCCAGATGGTTGAACGTTCGAAAGTATATACTTTCCTTATGAAAATTAACGGCTGAGCAGCCTAATTTGCATATCGAGTGAGATCAGTCGGCCAGGCGCACCGAAAACGATAAGTTGGAATAGAATGAAACGAAATTTCATTTCTCACTCTTAATACGGCACTTACTTAAATGTAAGTATGTATGTATACGTACATACATATGTGTATACAGACGTACAGTAGCATGCATATATATATATATATATATATATATATATACATACAGGCACACATATATATATGTACGTATCAGTTTAGCGGACATTTATTATAACGCCCGCTTTGTTCGTTTGTAAACAAACGGAAAGCCTGATTTATGCCGTACGGTGTTAAGGCAACTACGTCACCTTTTTGTTCAACACTGACACAGGAACGATGTACTAGTTTCAAGCTTGTTATCTATCGTCAGCTCCGTATACCCTTCTGCCAGATGGTTGAACGTTCGAACGTATATACTTTCCTTATGAAAATTAACGGCTGAGCAGCCTATTTTGCATATCGAGTGAGTTCAGTCGGCCAGGCGCACCATATATGTGTGTGTGTGGGTGTGTATATATATATATATATAAGTTTATCCCGGGTTCCAGAGGCGGTAACTACAGCAAGTAATGTACTCAATACAAAGCAGATAGAAAAGGCGTCTACGGGAATAAAAGTGTTTCATTCGGGAGAAATCATCGGGGCTTCCTGATGATTTCTTCCGAATGAGACAGTTCTAGTCCTGTAGAAGCCGTTTCTATATATAACTATATATATGGTGGCTGCCAACTCGTTTTCGACATGTAGGAGAAGCCCTACCGATGCGCTGAACGAGTGTGACTTTTTAGTCCAGCCAGTGACTTGAAAGCTCTGGTACAAACACTACACTTGTGACAATTATTGACACATAGTGCTGGGCCCAGGGTACCATGTGAAGACAAGTGTAGAGAGATCTCCAGATATAAAGCAATGCCTGTGCCGTGAAGCTTTTATAGTGAGCAAAGGCACTGCACAAAACCAGTCCCACTCTCTTAACCAAGATGATATTTACCAAAAAGAAGAACAAGTCAACATCATTGGATACCATCAGGGTTGCAGGTGTTATATCAGAGTTTTCCTTCTCCTATATATATATATATATATATATATATATACAGACACACATATATAATGTACATGTATATATTACTGTTATTTTTGGTGTCCTTGCTTCAATACCAACTCTTTCTTCAAATGGATTGTCAGCAAAGGTTCATCTCTAAACTAATAATATTTGGTTGTCTTAAATGTTATTAATTCATCAAAATAAATCACTTTTCATATAAGAAGTATATAATTGTTTCTACTTTTGGCACAACACCAGCAATTATCCCAGTACATTACAGGTATTTTACTTTATCGACCCCGTAAGGATGAAAGCCAAAGTTAACATTGGCGGGATTTGAACTCAGGAAGTAATGGCCCTTAACTCTATGCTGCAAAGCATGGCGTCCGACCCTTTACCGACACTGCCAATCCACCACCTCAAGAAGTATATAATGACAGAATGTATCGTTATTGTCAAATCCATAACGCCTGAGAATGAAAATATTGCTGAATTTCGGACAAATTTAGATGCCAGGGTATGACTCTCAATATGTACTGTACAACAATTGTAATCCTTACTATTACGTTATAATTTGTAATTTGTAATCACGCGATTAGGCGCCGAATTTGGTGGTTCTTTCGTGTCCAAAAACGGGAGTGTCATGGTTTAGTGAATATCAAATTCCTGTTTTCCCTGTGTTCAGTAATCAAGGGAAATTGGAATTGTCTTTGTCGCAATTCCCTAAACTCAAAGTACAGGGCTTTTGTTTATGTAAATATATATATATATATATATGTGTGTGTGTGTGTGCGCGGGTGTGTGTGTATGTGTATGTGTTTGGTTGTGTGTGTGTGTGTGTGTGCGTAAACTTGTTTTCTTTTTCTTTCCCGATACATCTGAATAATAATAGTAATATCAATAACAAAAGTAGTAATAATTATTATACCTATTACATGACTATCACTATCATAATGACAAATATTATAATAATGATCATACTAGATATAGGAACGTGAAACGTTATTTTCACTGTGCATATTGGGTGAATATGGTTCAGTAAGTAGCCGGGTACACAAACATATTTTCTTTCTTTTAAATATACATATATTCTCTTTTAGTTAATCGTGGGTGGTATGTGTAGGTATGTCTGTGTGTGTGTTTGTATTTGTGTGTGTGGTAATTTATTCCCATCTCTGTATTTGTGTGTGTGGTAATTTATTGCAGGTGTTATATCAGAGTTTTCCTTCTCCTAGAATTCTGCCTTGACAAAGGCTAAGGGGTAATCTCTCCCGGTGATTTTGGATGGCCATTGACTCTTAAGAGCTCCTTTGCCCTTTGACAGGCTTTGTTTTTAGTCCTGCAGGATGTCCAAAGTCACCCTCCTCACCAAGAAACATTGGTAGGGTTGCCAGTTTAGTCGCCAACGACCCGACCATGAGACAGGTTGTACTGGGATGCATGTTACCAGTAGCACCAACTGGTGACCTGACATATATATATATATATATATATATATATATATATATATATATATACATACATATATATATATATATATATATATATATATATATATATATATATATATATATATATATATATATATATATATATATATATATATATATATATATATATATATATATATATAAGATAAGATAAACAGATGGTTAAAAGAGTTCCAAGTATTTTATTATGCGCATTTCAAAAACAAATATCATCATGAGATGATATCTGCGTTTTCAGCAGATAAAATAAGGATAGCTGATATAAAGCTTAAAAAACACTTGTGAATAGTGAAGTTTTAAATCAACATATAAAAAATAATTTAAGATTGATGTGTGATATTGGGAAAAAGTAAGGGGGGGGGGGTTGAAAAGGGTAAGAAAGAGGAGGAGATGAGAGTAGAGAATGGTGGGGAGCAGTATGATGAAAGAGGAGGAGAGATGGGTGATAGAGAGAGAGAGATAGCCTTTACACATGAGAAAAATATATATTGTCTCACAGAGAGAAGTTAAAAAGCCGTTGGAAGATAATAGATAATTTCAAAGAATTTGAAATTAAAAGTTGATGAAGAGAAAAAGGGGTTAAGAATAATATTTAATTAAGGTTTGTATATCGAAGGGTTTAATAATATGTGCGAGGAAAAGAAATTGTTAATATGTATTATTAAATAAAAATATTAATGTTATTAAGGATATAATGGGAAAAGAAATAGAAGAGTGGATGAGTTATGAATTTAGAGGAATTAGTTAGTGTTTAAGTTTGTGCGTAATATATTGTAAATAGTTTGTTTACAAATGAGCGCAGAAAGCAAAGAAGAAAAGACTGTTTAAGGAAGAAAAAATATCTAACATCAAATTATATATGTTTACGAGATATTTTCTAATATAATATATTTAATGAAATTAGTTAGGGTTTAAGTTTGTTTTTATGTATTGTAATATGTAATATGTAAAAGTCAAACGAGCATGAAAGGAAGAGATAAGGAACTTAAGGAAGAAACATCTAACGTCACAAAAATGTTTATGTTTACGAAGGATTATTAAAGGTAATACTATAATGTATTTAAAAGATAATAATAATGTTTATGGCCAATGATATGAAGAAAGATGGAAGAGTGGATATGTTGTGGTGAGTAATAATAAGAATTGAGAAGTAGTTAGGGAGAAAAAGTACAGATTAGAGGTTAGAAATTAAAAAGAATAAAGAAAAGAGGAAGAAAGGAAAGTGATAAAGAGGAATGATATAGAATGAGTAACTTGTATTATATAATGTATAATAAATAATATTGAAATAAGGTAGAAAGATGGATATATTAAAATATATATATATATAGAAGCCTTTGAGAAAAAGGATTTTAAACTAGTAAAGTATTAGATATTACCTTTATGGAATGTTCTGTGGAATGTATGTAAGCAGAGAGAAAATAAATCAGTGCGTCTATTTATTATAGAATCTAAATTAGATATAATGGTAAATTTCTCAGATAGGCAAAGATTACACATTCTGGATAGGGAAGCATTCAAATAGGGAGAGGCAGAACAAACTTTCCTCCAAGAAATCTTATAGTTAATATTTTTGTCTTTCAAGGACCATATGAGTTCTGAGAGTGCCGTGTTAGTTCTTTTAAGTTGGTATCTAAAAGACGAATTGTGATTATAAAATCTCACTTTGAAGGAGGTGGAAGTGGAACCGAAATAGGTACAGGAATTCGTATCAGTTATAACTTTACATTCATAGACTAAGTTTTTTTCAAGACAATGGTTATTGAGAGGACATTCAGTTTTAACAGGGCAATTACAATTGCGATTAGAGAAATTAACAGAGTTATTAACAAGTGACCTAGTGTTATTTATAGGAGGAATTGGATTGGAGAAGTTATTTACGATAGGAATAATAGTTTCCTGATTTAGATTGGTATTATGAACATTCAGCGAAGTTACGTTTGACGGCGTATTTGAGTTTGCAGAATCTAGCCTAGAGTTAACAATGACGTCGGGAGTACTATTGCTATTATTATGACATTCAGTGTTAGAAGGATGTGATTTAATATTTAATATTTTATTGTTGTGTTTAGAGATAATGTTGGAGTTGTTGGAGGAGGTGGAATAGGACAATGTTATTGCATGTTTGTTAAATATTTTACTATAGATATGTGAGGGAGGGAAGCATTTATCTAAGGCCCTAAATAATAGTTTAGGAATATTATTAGTAATAGCCATTGAGAAAGGAGCATTATACCATATTATATTTGTGTATCTAGGTCTGTTATTTGGAATGATCATAATTAATTATTTTACTGTAAGACCTTCTAGGATTGGTTTCTTTACTGTATTTAATTTTATCAGGATAACCGGCTTTAGAAAGCGCATTATTATAGTAATTGGCGTTAGCATCAAAATATATTTATTAGAGGATAGGTTTGATATTCTTTTTCCAATATTACTAACAATAGCATTTTTAATGTTAATGGGGTGGTTAGATTTAAAATTAACATAATTTAGATTTTCATTGTTTTTATAGTAAGGGTAATATAGTCCAGTGTCAAGATTAAGGGATATATCCAAGAACTTAGCTAGTTTGACTTTGTTATCAAATTCGATTTTAAGGTTATGTTGCATAAAGAGATCAGGTATATTGTTCTTAATAATATTAAGATTAACTAAATTGCAATATACGATAGTAAAAAGTCCATCGTAAATTCCACCGCGAAGTTGAGGAATTTTCCGATTTACAGAATTCAAAATAAAAATACCAATCAAATCACTCAATTGCGATGAATCGGAAGCACCCATTGTGATATTAAAGTTGTTGGAGGTATCAGCTCTAGTCCAGTATTCATTGTTGAATTCTAAGATGGTTTTTCTTGCGGTGAGAATGATGTGAAGTTCATCTGTGGTGATGTCAGAATATTTAAAAGCGATAGATAGAGCATTGTTGAGAAGTGAAGGCGAAATAGAAGAATAGTAGCTGGCGATATCAAATTGAATAAATTTTTGTTTGTTTTCCTTATTCTGGTTCATGAACCAGCCAATTACTTCAGATGTACCAAAACATAAATTTAAGTTAGACATAGAGCAATTAGAATGAACCTGTGGGATATTTCTATCCAAGATGGCTTTACTAACGACCCCCAGATCTGATTTAGAGGGGGCGATTAGTCTAACAGGTAGTTCCGTTCGAAAGTTACTTTTATGATCCTTGAGATTTATACTCGGAGTTCTTTGGAGGAATGGTTCGGTCTTTTTTTCAATGCCAAGTTTTGACATAATCTCAGAAGCTTCAAAGTTTATGGATTCCAATTATTCATGGTTAGTTTTACGATATTTCTTCCTTATTCCTTTAAGGATAAGGTTATTATAGTTATCCCTAGATATACCATATAAATTATTTGTTTTGTCGGAGTGGACTAAGACATTTTTAGTGGAATTAAGGTTTAAAATCGTATTCCTGAGATTTAAAAGGTGCTCTTGTCCTCTATAAGGGTTTCTCTTTAATTTAAGATTGTTTATAATATTAGTTAATTCTTCCTCGAATTGCACTAGATTTTTGTTGGAAGGAGGATTTCTTCTAGAGTTAAATAAATGATCAAGAAAGTTATGTTCCTTAGTACAGAAATTTCCTTTTAGGCGCTGGTCATTGAAAAAAGCTATCCATCGAAGCCTTCTCATAAAGGAGTCAGTTCTTTCAATCAGAAGTTTGGTGAATTCAGATTTACCAGGTATAGGAATGTCTTTAGTTGAAGTGGTTATGTTGTAATAATCCATGTTGTAGAAGAAAAATGAAAGACCATCAACAGGTATCCGATATGTGGGTTAGCGCTCAACCATTAAGGAGCAAGTTAATGTAGGAGGTGATCTTTTGATCTTATATTATTTATACTCCAGTCCTACAAACTATAGAGTGCTACTTATCCGATATTTGCATTGCATTATTGTGCTACAATAAAACTCACCTCCTACATATATATATATATATATATATTAGAAAGTGAGTTTTTTTTTACAAAATGAAAAATAACCGAGGTGTCCTACACGAGTGGAAGTATAAAGAAAAAGAGATGAAATCGAAAATGCAACTGAAGTCTTATTTTTAAAAAAAATATATATATTTATTTGGTTCCTTTACCGGTTTCTCAGTTCTTCTGCTTTTCAAAAGGTGAGTTGAGATGGAGGGTCTGTGGTTTTTCTCACATCTGGTTGGTCTCTAAATGTTACTTGTTTTATATGGAAAAAGTGGCTCGAAAGCCAGGTTTTTCGAGAAGTAATTTGATTGGTTTGTCAATAATTATAATAAATTTCGCGCCAGTTCGCGTTACAATAGTTCTTCAAATAAGAGAGGGGGGGGGGGTTGTCACAGGTTGTTTTTTCATATATGAGTGTTTGAATTTCTTTTTACTTGAAAAAATGAGGCTCACGAAGGCTTTTTTTGGTTGGTTATAAATGAAATTTGGCTGTCACGTGAACAAGTTTTCATTACATTTTTGCGCCCTTATTTGTAAAACTATTCTGTAGTCTTTATAGCGAATGTTATGACAATGGAGAGATAGTGGTCAAGGGAAAAGGGATTGGGAGAAATGTTCTGGTTCAGTGAATATGGCCAGCTGTCAGAGTTCAGGTGTCAGAGTTCAGATTTTCTATTGAGACTGAAGATATGTGTTTATTTGTGTGCTTGTGTGTGTGTATATATGTGTGTGTGTGTGTATGTGTGTATTGGAAGATGATTCTATTAGTAGAGATGGGGGAGGGAGTTGTGTGTGTGTGTATATGGGTGTTATGTGTGTGTGTGCGAGTATGTTAAGATGGAGAGAATATATATTTTGTGTGTGTGTATATATATATGTGTGTAGGAATGTGGTTCTATTAGTAGAAATGGGGAGGGAGTTGTAGGTGTGGGGGTTGTTATGTGTGTGTATGGGTGTTATGTGTGTGGGAGTATGGTTAGCATGTTAAGATGAAGAGAATATATATATATATATATATATATATATATATATATTGTGTGTGTGTGTGTGTATGTGTGTGTGTAGGAAAGTGATTCCTTTAGTAGGAATATTTTTGAATAAACATATTTTCCTGACTTTTTCGTGTTTGCTGTTGTATTGCCAGTGCAAACGTATGTTAAGGTTTATTTAGTTCGGGTTTTTATTTTCTAAAGTACAAGGTGTTATGTGTGTGTGAGTATGTCATATTGTGGTGTTGACATAATGTATATTAAACCTTATTTAATGTTGGTCTATATTTTTGAATAAACATATTTTCCTTATTTATTCGCATTTGTTCTGTTGTATTGTTAGCGCAAAGGTAAAATGGGAAGACTTGGAATTTGGGTGTCTTATTACTTGCGCAAATGTCTAGATGTGCACTTAGTGGTATCTGTCTCGTGGTTGGATCTCGTAATTGTTGGCGATGAACTGTCATTCTGTTTCTGAGTGTGAGTTTAGTTTGTCCTATATAATCTTCATTGCATCCTTTACATTTAATGGCATAAAGTAGATTTTTTGATGAGCAAGTGAAGTGATTTTTTACAGTAAAATGTTGTCCTGATTTAAATGTATACGGGTTGCCTTCAATGAAGTGAGTGCAGGTTCCACAATTAGAGCGATCACATTTTTTGATACTTGGTTGTGGGTTTGTGGTAGGTAATTTGGCATTGGTGAGTAATGTTTTCAGTGATTTTGGTTGTCTTTTGCTTTTATTATTTTGTGTGTTTCAAGGGCTTTTTTCATTCTTGGGTTTTGTTTTAGTAGTGGGATGTTATTGTGAATTGTGTTATAAGCTTTCGCATTTCTTGGGTTGTGTGTTGAGACATATGATAGAATATTGGACGTACCTTGAATTTGTTTCTGTTTCCGTAATTCATCAATGCCTATTGCTTTAGCCCTTTCTATTCCATTATTTATTAGTAATAGTGGGTACTCTCTCTCAAGTAGAATTTCCTTTAATTCTTGAAGTCTTTTAGTTCGCGTTTCATAATTGGAGACAATTGTGCAAATTCTTCTTGCTAGGTTAAAAGGAATGTTCGTCTTCGTGTGCTTTGGATGGTTGGAGGTGAATAGCAGATATTGTTTGGAATCTGTTGGTTTGTAGTGTATGTCAGTTTCGATATTTGTGTCTTTTTTTGTGATTAAGATGTCCAGAAATGGGAGTTGATCTTGGCGGTATTCCATTGTGAATTGGATGTGGTTATTGATGCCGTTTATTAAGTTTTTGAAATCCTTCAGTTGGTCGAGTGTGTGGGACCAAAGAATGAGGCAATCATCCAAGTAGCGTTTCCAATTCTCTGATAAATATTTGTGGAAGTTCAATCCGTATTTTGATTTGGACTATTCATATATCTGGACTTCTAAGTATGCCATGACTAAGTTGGCATAAGTTGGAGCGGCTTTTGTGCCCATCGCAGTCCCCGATATTTGCTTGTAAGTATTGCCATCGAAAAAAAAGAAGTTGTTCTGTAGGATGAATTTTAATCCCTCGGTGATGAAGCTTTTTTCTATTCTGTCAGGTATCTCATTGGGATATTTCTCTAGCCAGAATCCTATTGCTTCTAGTCCGTATTGGTGTGGGATCGTTGTGTAAAGATTCACTACATCGAAAGACACAATAATATTGTCGTTGTTGACATGTTGGGGAGGTGGTTTAAGAGGTCCAGATCGTCTCTTACAAGGCTTGGTATGTGTTTCAGTATTGGTTTCAGTAGTATGTCTATAAAGTTGCTCAATCTGTGTGTTTCATATTGTGGGCCCGCTACAATTGGTCTTAATTTAAGGTCTGTGGCGTATTGTGTGTTCACGCAGGCTGAGGTGGATTCTTTACAGGCATCGTTGATTATTTTACATTTGTGGATCATCGGAAGTCCGTAAAGGTTGCTGGTTTTGTATTCAAAATTTGTTAAATAATCGCGTTCCTTTTTAGTTAGGTCTTCCTGGTATCGATAAATCAGTGTGTTTAATTTGGTCATTATTTTTGATTGCTGGTAGTTTTTTACTCTTTCATAGTAATTAGTATTTTGTAAGAGAGAGAACATAGAATTTTTATATTTTTCAGCCTCCATAATGACAACAGTACTTCCCTTGTCCGCTTCCTTAATTACAATGTCCGTATTGTTTTTTAGTTCATGGATAATCTGAGAAAAACCACAGATGTGAGAAAAACCACAGACCCTCCATCTCAACTCACCTTTTGAAAAGCAGAAGAACTGCGAAACCGGTAAAGGAACCAAATAAATATATATATTTAAAAAAAAAATAAGACTTCAGTTGCATTTTCGATTTCATCTCTTTTTCTTTATACTTCCACTCGTGTAGGACACCTCGGTTATTTTTCATTTTGTAAAAAAAAACTCACTTTCTCATATATACCCACCACACGAAGACCGAAAATGCCACCAAAGTCTCAACAAAACAACAACTCACTGAACCAGGACATCTTAAATGAACTCAAAGAGATTTCCTCTAAACTCTCAATTTTGACCAACAAAGTGGACCAAATACACATCTATAAAAAAGGACCCCACGAAGAAACAGAAAATACCCAAGAGACGAATATCACTCCAGTATTAACTAAGCTAATCGAAACCATTGAAACAGCAATGCTCCAAAAGCTTGAACAACCGTTAGAACCCAATCTACGAGATGTCCACTCAGTGAAAAACACCCTAATCAACATATGGACTCAAAAGCTCACAGCCCGCAAATTCGCCCTTTGGAATCTCCTAAAAAATAATGGCAAGGCAGACATATATGAAAAGTGGCTAAATTCTACCCCAATCATCCTCCCCCAAAAACTCCAAATAAAACCCATCCCGAATGAACCAGAAAACCAACAAAGACTTAGGGAAAAGATGGCATTGGAAAAATTTAAAACAGAAATAGAACTGTTGCGATTAAGAGCCAACTCCAACGAAGAAAAATTCAAGTCCCTCGACCAACAGATGGACACAGAAATCTCAAAGCACTCTGAAGGCCTACTCTACAAAAAGACCCTAAAACTTTGGAAAGAAAACTGTGAGGATGAAGAACTCACATCCCTCCAGCGATGGGAAAAAAACGCCACCTGGTTCAACAACTACGAAATGGACTTCAAAAATGAACAACATACAGGTAACCCATTTTTAAAACAAACTAAAACTCACACACCACATGCACAACAAATAACAAAAAAAGTAACAAAACGTCCAACATACTCCCAGCAAAACTATAACGATAATCCCAGAAACCATAGACAAAACTATAACCCTACTAACAAAAACCAAAGATCCCCGAACACAAGGCAGGACCTGATCCGCAGATCACAACCCACACAAAACCTATTCCAAAACCGTAGACCCCTGCCCACACAGAGCCTGTTCCAAAACCATAGATCCCAACCCACACAAAGGAACCAAATCTACAACCCGGACTATCAACAAACCGAACCTCAATACGTCCGAAACTTCTATACAAGACCACACAACAACAGGGGAAATACCATTAGATATAATAATACCAATGAAAAAACATTCCAGAAAAATCATTTTTTAGACCAAGGCTACAGGACTCACGACACCCGGTGGCACAAACCGATTTTGAAAAACCGAAAATAATTAACATTTCAAATACAAACCTCTCAGCCCAACAAGTAAAAATTCTCTCCAAAGGTCTGAAATTCACACCAACACCACAATATCCTAACCCCAACGAGATAAATGACGTTATCTCACACTTCTGTAGAAAAGTACGTCTCACAGAGGAATTATTTGACAAGGAGAATAACGACGAATCAATTGTACGGAATAAAACCAGCTACAACCCAACAATAGGTAGAAACAGAGTTCTGAACAAATTTTGTGACCACATAGCTATCTTCCCATACCATGAACTACCGCAACCTAAACCCAAACCCAACACAAGTCGAAGGGAATGGGAGATTATCCATGAACTAAAAAACAATACGGACATTGTAATTAAGGAAGCGGACAAGGGAAGTTCTGTTGTCATTATGGAGGCTGAAAAATATAAAAATTCTATGTTCTCTCTCTTACAAAATACTAATTACTATGAAAGAGTAAAAAAACTATCAGCAATCAAAAATAATGACCAAATTAAACACACTGATTTATCGATACCAGGAAGACCTAACTAAAAAGGAACGCGATTATTTAACAAATTTTGAATACAAAACCAGCAACCTTTACGGACTTCCGAAGATCCACAAATGTAAAATAATCAACGATGCCTGTAAACAATCCACCTCAGCCTGCGTGAACACACAATACCCCACAGACCTTAAATTAAAACCAATTGTAGCGGGCCCACAATGTGAAACACACAGATTGAGCAACTTTATAGACATACTACTGAAACCAATACTGAAACACATACCAAGCCTTGTAAGAGACGATCTGGACCTCTTAAACCACCTCCCCAAACATGTCAACAACGACACTATTATTGTGTCTTTCGATGTAGTGAATCTCTACACAACGATCCCACACCAATACGGACTAGAAGCAATAGGATTCTGGCTAGAGAAATATCCCAATGAGATACCTGACAGAATAGAAAAAAGCTTCATCACCGAGGGATTAAAATTCATCCTACAGAACAACTTCTTTTTTTTTCGATGGCAATACCTACAAGCAAATATCGGGGACTGCGATGGGCACAAAAGCCGCTCCAACTTATGCCAACTTAGTCATGGCATACTTAGAAGTCCAGATATATGAACAGTCCAAATCAAAATACGGATTGAACTTCCACAAATATTTATCAGAGAATTGGAAACGCTACTTGGATGATTGCCTCATTCTTTGGTCCCACACACTCGACCAACTTAAGGATTTCAAAAACTTAATAAACGGCATCAATAGCCACATCCAATTCATAATGGAATACAGCCAAGATCAACTCCCATTTCTGGACATCTTAATCACAAAAAAAGACACAAATATCGAAACTGACATACACTACAAACCAACAGATTCCAAACAATATCTGCTATTCACCTCCAACCATCCAAAGCACACGAAGACGAACATTCCTTTTAACCTAGCAAGAAGAATTTGCACAATTGTCTCCAATTATGAAACGCGAATTAAAAGACTTCAAGAATTAAAGGAAATTCTACTTGAGAGAGAGTACCCACTATTACTAATAAATAATGGAATAGAAAGGGCTAAAGCAATAGGCATTGATGAATTACGGAAACAGAAACAAATTCAAGGTACGTCCAATATTCTATCATATATCTCAACACACAACCCAAGAAATGCGGAAGCTTATAACACTATTCACAATAACATCCCACTAATAAAACAAAACCCAAGAATGAAAAAAGCCCTTGAAACACACAAAATAATCAAAAGCAAAAGACAACCAAAATCACTGAAAACATTACTCACCAATGCCAAATTACCTACCACAAACCCACAACCAAGTATCAAAAAATGTGGTCGCTCTAATTGTGGAACCTGGACTCACCTCATTGAGGGCAACACGTATACATTTAAATCAGGACAACATTTTACTGTAAAAAATCACTTCACTTGCTCATCAAAAAATCTACTTTATGCCATTAAATGTAAAGGATGCAATGTAGATTATATAGTACAAACTAAACTCACACTCAGAAACAGAATGACAGTTCATCGCCAACAATTACGAGATCCAACTACGAGACAGATACCACTAAGTGCACATCTAGACATTTGCGCAAGTAATAAGACACCCAAATTCCAAGTCTTCCCATTTTACCTTTGCGCTAACAATACAACAGAACAAATGCGAATAAATAAAGAAAATATGTTTATTCAAAAATATAGACCAACATTAAATAAGGTTTAATATACATTATGTCAACACCACAATATGACATACACACACACACATAACACCTTCTACTTTAGAAAATAAAAACCCGAACTAAATAAACCTTAACATACGTTTGCACTTGCAATACAACAGCAAACACGAAAAAGTCAGGAAAATATGTTCATTCAAAAATATTCCTACTAATGGAATCACTTTCCTACACACACACATACACACACACACAATATATATATATATATATTCTCTTCATCTTAACATGCTAACCATACTCCCACACACATAACACCCATACACACACATAACAACCCCCACACCTACAACTCCCTCCCCATTTCTACTAATAGAACCACTTTCCTACACACATATATATATACACACACACAAAATATATATACTCTCCATCTTAACATACTCGCATACACACACATAACACCCATATACACACACACTTAACTCCCTCCCCCATCTCTACTAATAGAATCATCTTCCAATACACACATACACACACACACACACATATACACACACACAAGCACACAAATAAACACATATCTTCAGTCTCAATAGAAAATCTGAACTCTGACACCTGAACTCTGACAGCTGGCCATATTCACTGAACCAGAACATTTCTCCCAATCCCTTTTC
>OZ024743.1:14960708-15053208 GCA_964016885.1 Eledone cirrhosa | reverse complement strand
CACGCTTTTGTATATCTCCAATTCCATTTATGGGAATAGCTAGATGATGTTAAACGGAGTATTTGTATCAAAATAAAGATCCGAACGCATGGTATACATTTACAATCATTTTAATCACGACACATGTTTCAATAAGAGATAGATCGATCGTGTAGCCATGATCGATTATCACTGATCTCTTCAGGTGAAAATTAATTGTCTTGAAATCCTTGATATGAGGGAGAAAATTAACGATGTTCACTCACAGAGTTTAGTCTTTCATATGAAGATCAAGCAGTCAAAACACAGCGACTGCTATCGTCTTCAGTTAGGGTCATAAAACTATCAAGTCTCAATCTCCCAATAGCTGTAAAAGACGCTGGACATGAATCAAATCGGTAGAATTACAGTCGGTCACAGTTAATGTGAGTGGGTACACACACACTCACCACTCCGACGTGAAGTCAAAGAAAAAATATATACATATACCAACATAGCATCAAATCTGTAGAACTACTGACGGTCACAGGTAGCGTGAGTGAGTACACACACACCCACACACACCGACGCGAGGTAAAAGAAAAAATATAAATATACCAACATAGTATTCACCGAAAGTTAGTTTCCAAAACAACAAATGTCATATTGGTCAAATCTCAATTTGACGATGTAAATTGGAAAAATTGTGTCAACCGCAACCCTATACAGACGTAAACAAATTCAGTTCAATGTTCTGATATACGAGTATAGATTGAATTGTAACATTCGTATCTCCAAATAGTGTATGTTTTGGTATATACACATCCGTATCGTCCAAAAAGGTGTATGTTTTAGTATATACACATTCATGTGAAGAGCAAGTAGTCAGCTCATATCGAACTCAGTATGTGCCGTTGTCCCATTGAGAATCTGAGGCCCCAAATCTGTGCGTGCAAGCAACCGCTATGTAGGCCACTAGGGGGCTCTGTGTAGGCCCATTAATGGTGTGTAAGTATTATTGTCCAATCAATCTGTAACCGTAAGCACTCCATGGTTAGATGATCACAGATCAAAACCCAGTGTAATGTTCAATCGATAGGAACGTGACCAATCATAACTGTGGGAACACCGTGTCTAAAGAAACCGGGTACTGTGTGTAGAGTTATGTATAGAGAGCGTAATCGGTCTTAACTCAGTGCGTAATACGTCTAGCTATATCCTAACCGAGAGAACGCAAGGGTTAGGGTATCCTAAACTAATGGTGAATGCGCGTAATCGGTCTTACCTGAGTGTGTAATCATTCTAACTATTTACTAGCTAGGTATTCTAATGTGCACTCAGCTGTGAGAACTATGTGGAAACAGACCGAGTACCGTTTGTAAGTGCGCAAACGATCTTAGCTGTCTAACTACTTGATTGTGTGATTGTCTGTTGTGAACGTCGTTAATTTTCTGCCTCAAATCAAGGATTTGAAGACAATTCATTTTTACCTGACGAGATCAGTGATAATCAATAATGGCTACACGATCGATCTATATCTTATTGAAACATATGTCGTGATTAAAATGATTGGAAATTTATACCATGCCTTCGGATCTTTATTTTGATATATATATATATATATATATATGTATGTATGTATGTATGTATGTATGTATGTATGTATGTATGTATGTATGTATGTATGTATGTATCTATGTCAGGTCACCAGTTGGTGCTACTGGTAACATGTATCCCAGTACAACCTGTCTCATGCTCGGGTCGTTGGCGACTAAACTGGCAACCCCACCAAGGTTTCTTGGTGAGGAGGGTGACTTTGGACATCCTGCAGGACTAAAAACAAAACCTGTCAAAGACAAAGGTGCTCTTTTATGTCAATGGCAATCCAAAATTACCGGGAGAGATGACCCCTTAGCCTTTGTCAAGGCAGAATTCTAGAAGGAAAACTCTGATATAACCCCTGCAACCCTGATGGTATCCAATGATGTTGACTTGTTCTTGGTAAATATCATCTTGGTTAAGAGAGTGGGACTGGCTTTGTGCAGTGCCTTTGCTCACTATAAGAGCTTCACGGCACAGGCATTTCTTTATATCTGGAGATCTCTCTGCACTTGTCATCACATGGAACCATGGGCCCAGCACAATGTGTCAATAATTGTCACAAGTGTAGCGTTTGTAGCAGAGATTTCAAGTCGCTGGCTGGACTAAAAATACACACTTGTTCAGCGCATCGGTAAGGGTTCACCTACATGGATATAAAGTAGTGGCCGTACTCGAAAACGAGTTGGCAGCCACCATGTATGTATGTATATAGACATATATAAACGATGGCATTCAGTGCTAACTCCATTTAGAAAATGTTGTGGTAAATCTAGGTCTATAATGCCGGGGGTACTACGCTGTATGACTGAACTATAAAGCACGCGCGCATGTTTGTTTTTAAATATGTGTACGTGTATTTATGTTTGCGATTGTGTGCACTTATATATGCATATTGAGTCACTTACACGTAGCTGAAAAATGTCTTCATATATCTGTGTTTTTATTTATGTGTATTATTTACACTCGCACACTTAAGGTTTGGTACACACTCTCTGTCCCTCATTCTCTCTCCCTCCCTATCTCTCTCTCACTCTCCCTTCCTTTATCTCTCTCCCTCTCTCTCTCTCACTCACTCTCTCTCTCTCTCTCTCTCTCTCTCTCTCTCTTTCTTCATACATGTTGATATAGAACTATATATGTATGTTTGTATGCTTATGTATGAGTAAACATAAAAAAGACGAGTTTATTTCTGTCTACGTGTTTATGGGCCTGTGAATATTACTTTCATATTCTCAATAATATGAATTTCGATTTGTGTATGTACGGTCCCTGTTCTCGTAATTTTTATTAGTAGCATCATGAAGGACTTTCTAATGGAATCAATGGTAGCTTCAAAAGGGAAATATAATTAGATCACGCTATCCAAAATATACTCAAGCAGAATTGAAAATGTGGGTCTTTGAATATTCATTTTTTTTCTGAGCCGTTTAGGTTAAATTGACTATGAGATCTGAAGAATTGCCTAAACAATGAATACTAAAATCATTCCTTACAAACTTAAGTAGGAGTTTAAATGGAAACTGATATGGAATATGTTGCTTCTCAGAGACTGTTAATATTTTAACAATCCTACAGAGATTCATAGACCCTGTACACACATACACACGTACGTATGCCGTCACACACACACACACACGGGCGCGCGCACACGCATACACAAACACACACACACACATATATATATATATAAATATATATATATATATATATATATATATATAAATATATATATATATATATACATGTATATATATATGACAATATATGTATATGGACGTAAATATATATATATATATATATATATATATATATATATATATATATATATTATGTAGTACAAATGTGGCATGTATATCCAAGATTTTAGAGCACTCAGTCCGTAAGACGAGTTTTGTTATAATCATTTACAACAGTGGCATATGCAAGCTACTTTTCCGAGATGGCTTCCATCCATGTAGAATTTAGAAAATATCGGAGTGTTATAGGGGCGTGTAATGGCGAAGATATCCTACAACTATTCAAATACTTTTAAATATAGTAAATGCAAAGGGAGGAAACTGTATAAATAAACAAATATAGGCAACTTGTGCTTCACAAGTTAACACGATTTAATTTGAAATGTCGAAAAAAAAATAATCTGGATAAACCATTATTTTTTGTTAGAACATTAGAAGCAGTCAAGGCTCGAATTAAAGCAGCACTTCCTTGAAGACATTTCTGAGAGTATGTTCCAATTTTTCAAAGCTACAGAGTTCCCAAACCCTCAGCTCTTTAAAGTTGGGAGTGGATCTTTGAGGTATTCTCCAATTAACGGAGAATGATGTACCGTTATTTTTGCATACACACGTGGCTCACGTGCTAAGTGGTATGATCTTATTCAGGATATTGTAAGGTCGTATCATGATACGGTCTTTGAACAAGCTATATTGGTCCATGTTGATCCAAATGGCATGCTTCTTGCATGTACATGAACATCCGTTACATGGAAATCTTTTGCGTTTATTCGTGGTATGGGACTTCATGATTTTGCTACGTCGTCGTAATGATTTCGTTATTAACGCCATAGGTATACACGAAGAAAGCTTTAAAGACAGCATTAATAATAAGAAGACCCGTAAATGATTTTACGGTATAGAGGGAAAGACAAGCAGACATACGACCAGACGTAGATGAATACAAACTTGCACATATAAGGAGAGATATTCTTAGAAAAAGAGATTAATAGATGCAGAGTTAAATGAAAATAAAAATAAATGTTAAAATGAATTTTAAAAAGAGATGAAATGGATATATGCCAAAAGAGACGTTACAAAACGTGTTGACAATGTTGTCACCAGGTGAGATTTTACAGAAAATTGTATGTATGAGAAAGACAACAGAGACGATTCTAGCTGAAAGACATTGACAATATGGATGAATATATTTCTCCTCATGAACATATGGATTAAATAGGAGGAACGAAACAAGATATCTTCAATGAATCTGGTTAAAAAGATTGACAACCAAAAATTGGCATGAACACATTGACAGGCCACAATCAGAAAAAAATATCTCTTGGAAGAAATGGAACATGATATATCAGATATGAATGAGGTTATTTATGAAGCAGCATCGGTAATAGTAAGGAAATATGTGGTAACGAAAAACGAAAAGGACACAACACTCACAAAGAAGATAACATTTGAGAAAGAAATTTAAATGAAGGGACATATATCAATCCTGGATGAAATACGTGCTGGGAAATCTGTCAAGTCAAGATAATGAAGGAACGTGGTTAAGAAATTCAATGTAACTTCATAACCTAATATGTAGTCAGTCAAAGAATCGCCGAAACAGAAAGTAAAGTTAAAATCTCAAATAATCAGTGGATTTGAAAAGCGCGATAGAATTTATAGACAGAATAAGCTACTTGGTAAGATATGTAAAAGGAGGAGAAATAAAATTTACCGGTGCCTTCGTCCAGCACACAACGATGATGTTGGAGAACATGGACTTGCCTCTCCAAGTCCCAACCTTTCCGGTTTATGTTTCACTCTCGTCAATTTTTCATATTCCCCCAATGAGGTGCTAACTACCCCGAGGTGTCCGACACCATCATAGTAATGTCGTCCGCATAAGCCGACACAACCTTTCCACGCCCAAGTTCGATCGGGATGTCCTGCAACAGCTCCTGCTTCCTCAGTAAATGCCCGAGAGTCAATACGTACAGTAAGGAAGTTTAAGGGTGAACTGAATCGGTTCGCATAGGTCGCCATTAACTTTGACCACCGAGCAGATGAGGCTTTGCATTGCAGCGATCCTGCTTCTGATGACGGGGATGAAGCCAGGAGCCTTGAAGGCAGTCCCCAGTTACCGATGTTCGACTCTATCGAAATCTGTTGATTGATTTAAATTGATCAGAAACCCACAAAAGCCAGGGTTACACCCACCCTCTCTATGATGTATCGCATGAGGTGGAGGTTGGTGTGTATGGAACTGGTCGGGATTGCGCAAGTTTGCACATCCCCAACCAAATTCTCGACGTCAAGCGCCAACATTTTCTCTAACACCTTAGCCAAAATCTTAAACTTTGTGTTGAACAGAGTTCTGGGTCTGAAGTAGTCTAATGTCTCCCTCTTATTCTCGGTCTTCCTTATCAGCGTCGCGTGTTTTTGGACATTAGGTTAAATATAATATAAATATAACAACCGATTTCGAATAACAATTGTTTCATTAGTGAAATGCACTTCAGTAACCTATAAGCAGATAACAATGAATTGTGTATGTGGACATTAAAAGTAATATAAAATATAATACATACTAGCTTTCTTCAAAGAAAATGGAAATAGATTATGCGATAGAAAAACATACTGTTCACGAAAGACATAATAATAGCTAGAGTGTAAGAAAACTAAATTTTGACTCATAACTTGAATGAAAACATTGTACATTTTGTGGTCTTGTAAACCAAACACAGGCATACGTCCTTTCAAGAACCATACACAATGCATAAGCCAATAGTGGAAACGAATAATATAATAATTTATTAAATTAATTGAAACTATTTCCCCCACAGTATACGTTCGCTGTTAGACTGAAACGTTTTAGAAGATAAACATGTACCCTAGTAGAAGACCTGTAATATATGTTTACCTATTGTCTTCCCAAATATATTTAATATTCTTTACAAAAACAAACTTTTGGAAATTATTTTCCGAGTGGTTTAGAGAAACTTTTTTAAATTATTTTTTTTTATTATCAGCAACTCAAGATCGATTATACTAACGTGGAATTGTAATAATATAATGATATAGCGTAATCAAACATAATTGTGAGATTCTATATGATTATGTCAGAATTATTCAATATATCATATATCTTATTTGAATATTTTTTTTTATATGTAATGCATCTTACTAGAATTTGTTTTTGTCTGTTGAACGTTGACTGCAGTTTATTGGCATTAGGTTAAATAAATATATCCCATTTCCATTTTTAAAAATCCTCATTTATATCAACTGAAGCGGCGAGATTGCTTATCAAAAACTCATTCAATTTCAGGAGCTGTTATTCTAACGTTCCAAGATATCTTCAGGATATGTTCAAAGATCAGAAGAAGATTTTAAATTGCTTCCTGATATAAGTGATTTCATAAGATAAAAGAGTCAAAATGCATTACTCTATTTCTGAAAAGCTCTCATGCCAAGACAAATCAGGTTGTTTACCTCTAGCAGAAATGTTTCATAGCTATTTATTTCAGAAGGGAAATGATTTTCAAAACAGGATGAATAATCATTCATAATAACACACATACATTGTAGAGTGTAAATGCTAACACATGTACGCTTCAGCTTAAACACTATCATGTGTACTGTATAGAGTGTTGGATTAACAAGTTAATGCAAGCAGCATTGGAAAGGTTGTTCCTCAAGTAAAGAGTGTTTTGCAGTAAAGAATAAATAACATTAAGTATAACGTATCAAGCAAGTTTCTTCTGAATGATTGCGAAAACCTACATTAGTGACTAATGCATTAAATTATACATTTGGGCTGCTCATGACTTTAACGTGGAACTACAGGTAAAATATGTACATTTGTATCAAAACAAACTGATTTGATATTTAATTTATCTCTTGTAATTAATTATATTATATGTATATATATATATATATATATATATATAAGTATGTATATATGTATACGTACATACATATATGTATAGAGACGTACAATAGTATGTATATATATACATACATGCACACATATATATATGCACGTATCGGTTTACCGAACATTTAATATAATGCTCGGTTTGTTTGTTTGTAAACAAACAAACAGCCCGAATTACGCCGTACGGTGTTTAGGCAACCACGTCACCTTTTTGTTCAACACTGACACAGGAACGATGTACTAGTTTCAAGCTTATTAGCTATCGTCAGCAGCGTATACCTTCCTGCCAGATGGTTGAACGTCTGAAAGTATATACTTTCCTTATGCATATTAACGGCTGAGCAGCCTAATTTGCATATCGAGTGAGTTCAGTCGGCCGGGCACACCGAAAACGATAAATGGAATAGAATTACACGAAATTTCATTTCTCCATTTTAGTACGGCACTTACTTAAATGTAAGTATGTATGTATACGTACATACATATATGTATACAGACGTACAGTATATATATACATACATGCACACATATATATATATGCACGTATCGGTTTACCAAACATTTATTATTATGCTCGGTTTACAAACAAACAAACCGAGCATTATAATAAACTAGATACCCGCGACCCGTTGGGTCACGAGTAGTCTAGAACAGGTAATCAAAGTGTGTATACATTTTTTCCGGGACACCCTATATATATATATATATATATACCGGTGTCCCTAAAAATGTATACACCATTCTAATATATATATTGCCTGTACAGGTAATCAAAGTGTGTATACATTTTTCGGGGACACCATATATATATATATATATATATATATATATATATATATATATATATATACCGGGGTCCCTAAAAATGTATACACCATTCTAATATATATATTGCCTGTACAGGTAATCAAAGTGTGTATACATTTTTTGGGGACACCATATATATATATATATATATATATATATACCGGGGTCCCTAAAGATATATACACCATTCTAATATATATATTGCCTGTACAGGTAATCAAAGTGTGCATACATTTTTAGGGGACACTATATATATTTATATAATAATACCGGGGTCCCTAAAAATGTATATACTATCCTAACAAATAATGCATGTATAGGGAATCAAAGTGGGTATACATTTTTGGGGGGACAACCTGTATATACACAAATATGAACATATATATATAGAGAAAGTGTGTACAAGCAAGCAAGCAAGCAATCAAGATCAGAGTTTTAGTAGTATTAGATAGATATATATCGTCAGCAAATGCAGCATCCGATATCTTTTTAGCCTTAACTCTCCTGCTCTGAGCCAGTGCTACAGTAAAGCCAGAGTCCAGGTGTTTCTCCAGCGCATGGTGCACACAATAGTCCACTGCGATGATAAAAATGTTGGGACCCAATGTATCTCCCTGGAGCACTCCAACCAGTATCTCAAAGAACTTCGTTATCCCATCAGGTGAAATTACTTGGCCTCTGGTGTTGGTGTAGAGCAGTGATATCAGGTCCACTATCTTCTCCGGGATTCCATAAGCATTTAAGTCCTTCATCAGACTGTCACTCTCGATAGAATCAAAGGCCTTCCTAAGGTCAATGAAAACCATGACAGCAGGAAGGCTCTTTGATCTACCCCCTCTATTATCCTCCTCGGCATCAACTGGTGCTTGATCTCCCGTCTTTGAAGCCATTCTGAATATCCCTTAGCTTCTCTCCATCTTGGGCTCGATCCTGTTAAGAATCATCCTGTTGAGGTTCTTTGCCACAAGTGACGTCAGTGAGATCGCTCTCTAGTTATTGGTGTTAGAGAGATATCCCTATTTGGTACTGGGACGATGTTACTGATCCTCCACTGATTCGGAGCAACACCTTTCTCCAGTGCCTGATTACAGAATTTCTGGTTGATATCAACAAAATCACACCACTTCATCAACTCTCATCCCACTCCATATTTTCCGTGGGCCTTGCCGTCGTTGATCTTCTTGGCGATGAGTGTATATAACGTTTCAACATTTGCAAGATTTCAGCGCGATGGGCTAGCTATAAATGCCTGATTACTAAATGTGTAAAAAAAAGACCGGGTGAAAGATATAACTACATATTGGGTGGATGAAAGGAGGGAAGGAGATAAAGGCTTTCCAAATTAAACGAACAACGGTGACAGGGACAGGTAATTCTTTTTACATTTATATATCTACCTCATTTGTCCCTCTTAACCTCTTCTGCCCCCCCCCCTCTATCAACCATCACCCATGTTTTTACCGTTGCTGCTACTACTTCCTCTGTCTGCACGCCTATTTTTGTCTCTCCTTCTATCCTTTCTTAGTCTATTTCGTCTCTCCCTCTGTCGCCTCACTCCCATGTTATTACAACTGCCGATGCTGATATTTCTGGTCTCTTGTCATCTACTGATGCTGCAGCCTCTTTTCCTGTCGACCACGGCTCGGTATGCACGTGCCCCACTGCTCTCTTGTTCCGCTATTCCAGCATCAGACCAACAGAAACTTAAACTTAGTTGCGCGGGCTACAATTACACACATGTTCCTTCCTTTTTCCATCGAAAAACAAAGTAGTCTAGAAGAAAGATAATGAGTGCATGATTTCTTATGACGCTAAAGCTCTATTTTTCTTGTTACTTTACTTTCGTCATCCTTCTCCTTTTTTTTAAATTTATTTCTTGCAAATTCTCCAAAATTTCTGCTCCATTCCCACTTTGCTCCTCTCCTCTCCACACCTGTGTTTCTATAACCCTCTCATTTCTCTTCTCATGTTTATACTCGTTTTCTTCCATTATCTCCATCTCTCTGTCCCTCCGCTCAGTATGTGGTTATATCTTAACGCAAGCTTTTACTATACATATAGCAATCAGCCTTTACGGCAACCCTTCGTGCTGAGAATCGAACAATTCATGAAAATTCATATACACTCATCCTTCATACATTTTCAAATTATGTTTCTATATATGTGCACACATATATATATATATATATATCTACACACACACACACACACACACACACACATATATATATATATATGACAAAGAGGGTGTGGTAACATCTCATGTGGAACATAACGTACCAGAGTACTCAATACTTAGTGTAGTAGAGTGGGCAATAAGAAAAGAATCATGACAGCTAGATCCAAACTGTACGGATCTAGCTGTCGAAACCGCCGGAGCTCAGACGTAGGGCTCCTGACTCTCTCTCTCTCTCTCTCTCTCTCTCTCTCTATATATATATATATATATATATATATATATATATATATATATATATGTGTGTGTGTGTGTGTGTGTGTGTGTGTGTGTGTGTGTGTGTGTGTGTGTGTGTGTGTGTCTGCGTCTGTGTATGTGTGCGTGTGTGGATATGTATATAGTGTAAGTATATATATTTAACATAGGTTATTAGACCGCAATCAGGATGATTGTTAATTTTTCCAATTCCGGGGTAATTCAGAGAGGATCGGGCGGCGCGGAGCAAAACGGTTTAAATTTGATCCTTGAACTCCGTGTGGGGAATGGGAAGATTAAGAGAGCTTTGTCGCTTCATTCGATAGCTCGAAAACATAAAGCAAAATCGAACATTTTAATCTGTATAATATATAGTTCCACAGTGAGTCTATAAGGCCATGTCTATTGTTAAACTGCAATGAGTAGTAGCTGAAAGTTATCTTATACAGAATTGATAAGTTCAACAATGCACAGTAATTTTAAAATCGAATGATTTTTCTAAAATGAGATTTGATTATATCATCTTTTCTCCAGTATATGCTGCCCATTAGATATACATTCTATCTATATTGAGATATGATTCAGGCATGTTTCTTTCACCTAACACAATACATTTATACAATATGTTGCACGTTTCTTTGAGAGATGTGTGAATATATTTAGTTGCAGTTCCATTTTCGTGTTCGACACCAATTTCATAATGTATTAGCCTATATTTCGTAAAGTCACAACGGAAGGGCAGTAATTGACAAGACAACAAACAGTAACTAAATTGCTAATAAATGCAGTCAACTAACTTCACGCAAAAAGTTATTCTAATGAATAGCATCTTTTCAGCTTTCATATGTTATCAATCAATCAATATCCGATGGGTGTGCTCAAGCACTTACACTTGCACCAAAATATTGCTATGAATAAGGTATTTTCTCCCAAGACGCTTCATGTTAAATTTCATAAATGCTACGTGTCTATATACATTAGAGTTTCATATATTACTTATATACTACACAGCTTTTTACAAGACGGTAGAAGTTAATTTCATTAATGTTAAGCTCGTTAAAATTGTTCTGTATTAAACACAATGAGAATAGTGTTTTAGAGCAGAACGAAAGTTCATACAACTGAATAAGTTAAGTAACATAATGAAATCTGTCAATTAGAGAAAATTGAGAAAACCTATTATATTTGTAAACTTTAAGGATAACGTTAAAGATAATATAACAGAATTTTTCAAAGATTATCGTTCCAATATGTAGTTAGTGAATTTTTCTTGGCTCGTCTTTGGGCCTCGGCGCAGCATCATTATTCCTCTATCTTATCAGCTATGTCTTTCGTCCACTACCGACTTTAATATTACATTTCTTTTATTTCTAAAAAAAGGCAAGGCTTTATCCAACTTGATTACACTGCAAATAACGTCGACCGAAAGCATGTTATGTCAAATATTGTTGGCCAAGGTAGCGTTTAACAAATGCACGTGTGTTTCATATGAGTTTATTGGATTGAATTGATTAAAGGTGTGATGAAATACTTGTTTGTTTGGACGTTCTCATACATACAACTTAAACTGAATTTTACTTAATAATGTTTTCTTGCTGATATAATGTGTCTATGGTAGATAGTAAAGAATAAAATTACGAAAGCATTTTCAGTTCTATATTTGACACAACACAATCAATAGAAATACTTCAAACTTATATTTCTGAACCAAAAGTACGTCTCACACGAACTCACCGGAAGTGCATGATATAGGAGATAAATATCCCCGAAACAATAATTTGGTTTCAACGAAGGATAGTGAATTTTAAATTTATAGAGAGTCCCAGCGGCTCTACCATTTATCATATTCTACTTGATCAAATATGATCTCGGATAGAAAATATATCACACCTACTATAAGTAAATTAGTGTTAAATTGGTTTGGACATCTTTTAGATAATTGTTATTGTCATGAACACATTGCAGTTTACGCAGGGAGAAGAAAAAATTGGTATGACGTTTCATTTTGGTTACAAAAATATTAAAAATTGTATCGAAATGAAGTGTAAACGTGAAACAAAATACCCTTACTCAAAAGAGAAAATCACTATACGCATACCTTCCTAAATAAAATATTTTGTATAGGTTAGTTACCTTCCATCGGGAAAACTTGAAGATGAATGTAGTACTGTGCATAGGAAGATGGATTAAATGGAAACTTGTATTACAAAGATTGGCAGGGTATATCTTAAAGTATAATGTATGTTTGTATTTATATTTGTATGTATGAATGATGAATGTTTGTGTGCATGCATTTAGATACCGAGGCCTCTAGGAATGTATGTATATTTGTGTATGTTTATATACTGAACCACCTACATCGGTTTCAGAACTAAAGTCACTCACGCCAACATTAAAAACCACTACAATCAAAGGACCGATGGTGACCACAACTGACACCAATACAAATGTTATATCGACAGCCACTGTTGGTACCACTAATGTCACATCCGTGCTGATATTGAATGTCAAAGTCCTAGTGGGACTCATCAGCATGAGTAGAATTGGTGTGTGTTCCCGTATGGACGCACATACACATGTATATATGGAGGTAGATAGGGGAGAAACATGTGTAATACATGGCAGATGCTTGGGTAAAATGAGGCATAATTTAATTAAGAAATAAAGGGCTTGGCTTTAGCCTTCCACCTTTCAATTCACTTACATATCTGCGTTAACATCTGATGAAGTCACCCGGGTTCCGGCTAATGTTCTAATGATTGCCTAATAGATCAACGTTGCTGTCACAGATCTTCGTATAATCCAATGGAACACTTGTCTTAAAGGTTTATATATCTGTATATGGCAGTAGTGTATATCTGTATATGGCAGTAGTGTAACTAGGGATTTTGCGCCCGGGGCAAGCTCGAACTCGAGGTCGTCTGGAAAATGTGGATAGCACAGAGAGCGGACATCGAGGAGAAAGTCAAACCTCGCGTCAATATCGTTGAGACGGGCAAATCGTAGCTGCATTTCTGATTGAATTCGAAGGAGAACAGTTTGCATGACTGTTTTTAATTCACTGGCAGGTGATAGTAATTCATCTTCAGAATTATTTGAAAGCTGCCGTCTTGGCCTTCCGCAACTCCAGCGTTGACTTGACTCAATGCAGTATTTCGCGGATAATGGAAGTGATTGCTGGGTAATAGTACTTCCATTATCCGCGAAATACTGCTGGAGGGCTTTGATGTCATCAGCGGCATCCCGTAAGTTCAATGTTGGATCTTGAAGGCGTTTCTGAACGCGATCTATTCGAGTCAGAATCCTATTCTAAAATCCAAGCAACACGAAGAAGTGGAAGACAAGCTTTTGGCTTTAAAGATGTCCTACATCACTTCGTGTAACGGATTTCTCCTCATTAGCCTCTACCAACTTTTGCAGAAGCTCAAGGATTCCATTCAGAAAGTTTGCAAGATGCTTTACAGCATCTTCTCTTGCGCTCCACCTGGTGTCCGATGGAAATCTTAGAACGAAAGCGATTGCTTGCTTTAACTTTTCTCAACGCCGTGTTGATCGCGAAAAGAACGCAAACAATGACTCGATGGCGTTGAAAAATGACATAACTTTAAGGCTACTATTCGCTGCGGTCAAACCAACGAGGTTAAGTGAATGGTTGTCACAGTTAACACATATCGCCTTTTCGTCCAAATTCGTTCAAGTTATAGAGCACAAAGAATTGATGGGCTAATGTATTGAGCAACGGAAAACATAAGTCTTTATTCATGCACATTAAAAAAGAAAATAATTTCCTCATTTCAAAAGGAACTTACGGATTAATAGCACACAACCGCACAGTGAAAAACTGTTCTTGCAAGTGACTTGCACCCACATTTGATAGGAGGTTCATTGAGCTGATTTATTCCTGTTCATTCATGCTGTACGTACAGTATACAGCCACGACTGCACACCTGACCTCAAAGCGCCCCCTGCTCTGTCAAAAAAAAGTCTAGGCACGCCTAGGGCACGCGCACACGTGGACGCGTGTACAGTGTACTGTACACACACACAGGTCACACGCGTAAATGCGGGTATACTGTTTTCAAAATTTGTAGCAATCTTGCTTCAATTTTTAGGTGAACAATCTTGGTCAATTTTGCGCCCCCCTCAAAATGGCGCCGGAAGCACATGTCCCCTTTTCCCCCACCCCTATTTACGCTACTGGTATATAGACAAATCGTACATGTTTACATACAAAGTTTATAAACGAGACTGCATATATATATATATATTGTCCCCCACCAACACCCCACTCTCCAGAGCGTGAAATTAATAAACATTCGTTGTACTGCCTCTCCGTTTTGTCCCTGTTCAAATTTTTCCATTATATATATATATATATATATATATATATATATATACATATATATATAATTAGTTTTGCGAGGTTTTTGATACGAAATCGTGTGTCGAAACAAATATTGTTATACTTGGTCAGTCAATGGTAACATTGAGGACCGAATAAATAAAATGAACCGATATAAAGGACACAGAAGCGAAAACCAACCAAACAGTGAGTGTGTTATGTTATTAATTCTGCCAATATTATTACAGAAATATGACCCTCCCCAAGTATGACAATATATATATATATATATATATATATATATATATATATATATATATATATATATATATACACTTATGAAAATCAATTTTCGGACCTGATTGGACCCGCCACATAATACAAGGAAACATGTATTTGGTGGAATTGTATACCCATCAGCACTTAGTATCATTCTGAAATAGATATAACCAATTTGCGTATCACTAGGACATATACGTTTTTAAAATTCACGTTCGTAACCAGATGCAATTTAAGTAATCTTTACTGATGTACAGCAAAAATAAGAATATCTGGTCGCAGATGGTATTGTGTTATGATCTGATGATGCAATTAATTTTCCGTACAAATACAAATTATGCAATAGTAAAAGGTATTATGGGAATCTGCATTCCACACGTTTTTCATAGGCGTCCTTAAATCCGTTCCCGTATTAACCAAGAGATACCACATATTTCGTGGGCGATACATAAGGTGTTGAATGCTTTTCGCTTCTTACAACACTATTACTGATAGGAATGACTGAATAACAAACCTAGATACCTATTAGTTAAACCATACAATGTATGTATATATATATATTATATATATATGTGTATATAATTTGTAATACATATTTAGTTTCATCTATCTCTGTATAGTAAATGCTTCCATCTTCCAGTTTGCCCAAAGGAGGGGATTTATCCAGCACATACTTTTATGAGTTTCTTAATTTTCTATTTTTTAATGTGTGCGTATAATGACTTTCTCGTATAAAAGATGATATTTTGTTTACCCCTCATATTCATTTCAAATAGAATTGTTAAATTCTTCACCTTCGCAAGTCGAAAGACCATATCGACCATATCTCCGTGCTAACTCCGAGATGTTATAGTACGATGTATTTCCTAGAGGGTTAAACCAACTCAACATAAAATCATTATTTATTTATCGAGCGGTGAATTGGCGGTGAATTGGCAGTATCGGTAGAGAGTCGGACGCCATGCTTTCCAGCATAGTTACGTCCCTTTACGATCTCAGTTCAAATCCCGCCAAGGTTGACTTTGCCTTTCATCCTTACGGGGTCGATAAAATAAAGTACCAGTAATGCACTGGATAATTGCTGGCCTTGTGCCTAAAGTAGAAACAATTATTTATTTATCGAGCAGAATATATTTACGGTCGATTGGTCGTGACAATCTCAATCAATCTCAATCTAATGTTTACTTTCCTCTTTTGAGACCGAAATGATTGTGTGATGTTATTTATCTATAACTTCCATTTTAAGTCGGTTCGTAGGAAACGTTTCTTTGTTTCGGAACTGTATAAGTTTGAAACATTTGTATTAATTTTGTAGCGTCTCATATCGAACTGGAAATGTGTACTTTATTAACTGCCGTAGACAAAGTGATATATATCAGCAACAAAGCGTGTTTAAGCAATCCAACGTTTGTTAAGATGTTCTGTAACATAATGATCAAGCAAAAGAATATTTCCTCTCATCTATAAAAACCAAATATGTTCAATCAAATAGCCAGATATGAAACACATTTGCATTTCTTAAACGCAGCCGGGACCAAACAAGTTTGATGTCATGCCTTCGTTTCATGTCAATTTCATTATAGCCTAGTTCATACATTCGAAAAAGTTTTTTTTATAAGTAAAGGAAATTAAACATTAACGTAGTTTGGAGTAGAAGAAAGTCATAGCAGTTTGTTGCAATTGGCGAATACCCTGCTAGACAATATCCAAAATTGTATGCTACAACCATAACATTTTCAAATTCTTATACTTTTTATTAGCCTCAAATATTACCGACACAAAAAGAAAAACCATCTCTGCTAATTTCTATAATTGACAGCATTCATTATGCCACAGATGTTATTAACTTCTATGAACTTTCGCTTCCTACATATTAACGTTTTCTTCTGAGCCTAATAGAGAACAATTGTAACGAATTTCACATTCATGAAATTAACTTTTATATTGTTTCTATCAGGTTACAATCTGTGTACTATATAAGTTATATAAGAAAGTCTAAGTATTTCTGAAATTGAATATGAGTCTTGTTATGTCGCGTTACGAAGCGTATTATTGTTAGCAATATTTTTGTTGTGTGAATGTTTGCCCACTCCCATTTGGATATTTATTGATTGATATTTTGTGAAAGCCGGAAAGAAGCTATTAATTCGAATAACATGTGTTATAGTTTGTGGACTGCATTTATTAGCAATGTAGTTAATGCTGCCGTGTCCAATTGTGCTCTTCCATTTTAGTTTAACGATATCAATTCTATATATTGATAATACATTTTGTAATTGGTATTACCCACGACATTAAAAAGGCAAAACTTGCTGCAGCATGTAAGATTGTCTTTTGGAAGGTTACACTATCTGATGGAAATCATATATTCAAACGGCTACTGTTTATTAATAAGCAATATCAGTATGAAATGACTCAAATTAATCAATGCTATTTCGATAAAAACAGAAATTCCCAGCCGATTAAAAATATATTATATATTTTATAGCTTACAGGGCAATATCCTGCCCAGCGTTCATTACAATTTAACAATACGTAACCTCATGTAGTCTCATTGTGGATTTATATATTATAATGACTAACATGTTCGTATGTGCATTCTGTTTATTGCATGCTATCAAAGCGCCAACATTTTCTGTACCACTGCACGGGCCCACGTTAACATTGCAGGTGCTCACTGTAGTATTTTAGTGGCTAATACCTTGCTTTAAAATAGATATCTTTAAAACAATGTCTTACAGAAAGAATACATTTAAAAGAAAACAAATAAACAAATAAGCAAAGCATTTGGTCAAACAATTCCCTAGGAAATAAATAGAGACCAAAATATATGATAGTGTTAGCAGTTAGATAGAATGGTTTACTATATTCATTCATGCATACATACATGGACACATACGGACACACGCATATATATATACACACGCACAAACAACACACACACTCACACACACACACACACACACACATATATATATATATATATATATATATATATATATATATATATATATATATACTACTAAAACTCTGATCTTCATTGATTGCTTGCTTGCTTGCTTGCTTGCACACACTTTCTCTCTATATATGTTCATATTTGTGTATATACAGGTTATCCCCCAAAAATGTATACCCACTTTGATTGCCTATACATGCATTATTTGTTAGGATGGTGTATACATTTTTAGAGATCCCGGTATTATTATATATATATATATATATATATATAGTGTCCCCGAAACATGTATACAGACTTTGATTACCTGTACAGGCAATATATATATTAGAATGGTGTATACATTTTTAGGGACCCCGGTATATATATATGGTGTCCTCGAAAAATGTATACACACTTTGATTACCTGTACAGGCAATATACATATTAGAATGGTGTATACAATTTTAGGGACAGCGGTATATATATATATATATGGTGTCCCGGAAAAATGTAAACAAACTTTGATTACCTGTACAACAAATATATATATTAGAATGGTGTATACATTTTTCAGGACCCAGGTATATATATATATGTTTTCCCCGAAAAATATATACACACTTTGATTACCTGTACAGGCAATATATATATATTAGAATGGTGTATACATTTTTAGGGACACCAGTATATATATATATATATGGTGTCCCGGAAAAATGTATACACACTTTGATTACCTGTACAACCAATATATATATTAGAATGGTGTATACATTTTTCAGGACCCAGGTATATATATATATATGGTTTCCCCGAAAAATGTATACACACTTTGATTACCTGTACAGGCAATATATATATTGGAATGGTGTATACATTTTTAGGGACCCCGGTATATATATATATATATATGGTGTCCCCGAAAAATGTATACACACTTTGATTACCTGTACAGGCAATATATATATTAGAATGTTGTATACATTTTTAGGGACCCCGGCATATATATATATATATATGGTGTCTCCGAAAAATGTATGCACACTTCGTTTATCTGTACAGGCAATATATATATTAGAATGGTGGATACATTTTGAGGGACCCCGGTATATATATATATATATGGGGTCCCCGAAAAATGTATACACACTTTGATTACCTGTACAGGCAATATATATATTAGAATGGTGTATAGATTTTTCAGGACCCAGGTATATATATATGGTTTCTCCGAAAAATGTATACACACTTTGATTACCTGTACAGGCAATATATATATTAGAATGGTGTATACATTTTTAGGGACCCCGGTATATATATATATATATATATATGGTGTCCCCGAAAAATGTATACACACTTTGATTACCTGTACAGGCAATATATATATTAGAATGGTGTATACATTTTTCAGGACCCAGGTATATATATATATGTTTTCCCCGAAAAATATATACACACTTTGATTACCTGTACAGGCAATATATATATATTAGAATGGTGTATACATTTTTAGGGACACCAGTATATATATATATATATATGGTGTCCCGGAAAAATGTATACACACTTTGATTACCTGTACAACCAATATATATATTAGAATGGTGTATACATTTTTCAGGACCCAGGTATATATATATATATGGTTTCCCCGAAAAATGTATACACACTTTGATTACCTGTACAGGCAATATATATATTGGAATGGTGTATACATTTTTAGGGACCCCGGTATATATATATATATATATGGTGTCCCCGAAAAATGTATACACACTTCGTTTATCTGTACAGGCAATATATATATTAGAATGGTGGATACATTTTGAGGGACCCCGGTATATATATATATATATGGGGTCCCCGAAAAATGTATACACACTTTGATTACCTGTACAGGCAATATATATATTAGAATGGTGTATACATTTTTCAGGACCCAGGTATATATATATATATGGTTTCCCCGAAAAATGTATACACACTTTGATTACCTGTACAGGCAATATATATATTAGAATGTTGTATACATTTTTAGGGACCCCGGTATATATATATATATATGGGGTCCCCGAAAAATGTATACACACTTTGATTACCTGTACAGGCAATATATATATTAGAATGGTGTATAGATTTTTCAGGACCCAGGTATATATATATGGTTTCTCCGAAAAATGTATACACACTTTGATTACCTGTACAGGCAATATATATATTAGAATGGTTTATATATTTTTAGGGACACCGGTATATATATATATATATATATATATATATATATATATATATATGTATATATGGTGTCCCCGAAAAATGTATACACACTTTGATTACCTGTACAGGCAATATATATATTAAAATGCTGTATACATTTTTAGGGAGACCGGTATATATATATATATATATATATATATATATATATATATGATGTCCCGGAAAAATGTATACACACTTTGATTACCTGTCCAACAAATATATATATTAGAATGGTGTATACATTTTTCAGGACCCAGGTATATATATATATGCTTTCCCCGAAAAATGTATACACACTTTGATTACCTGTACAGGCAATATATATATTAAAATGGTGTATATATGTTTAGGGACCCCGGTATATATATATATATATATATAATGGAAAAATTTGAACAGGGACAAAACAGAGAGGCAGTACAACAAATGTTTATTAATTTCACGCTCTGGAGAGTGGGGTGTTGGTGGGGGACGATGTTTCGGGCATAAGCCCTTCCTCAGGTGGGAAGTGTGTGGGAACAGAGTTCAAAGGGTGTGTAGGGGAGTGGTGGAGAGACATATAGCGAAAGGAAACGGTGTGAATGAAAAAATAAAAAAATAAAGAATAACGATAAAAATAAAAATAAAGCATGATCAAAATACAAGGAATGAGATAAATTTAAAAATAAAGGCATGATCAAAATAAACTGAAATTAAAAGGCGGTTAAACAGGTGGTGGAAGGGTGTGGGGTATGTAGGGGTGGTGGCGGGTGGAGTGGGGCGAGGGAGACGGGGTGTCCGAGCGGGGAGGGCTGAAGGTGGTGTGTGTGTGTAGGTGTGTGTGTGTGTGTGTGTGTATGTGAAAGTAAGGGTTGGGGGAAGAACGGGGTTGCATGTTCAGGAAGAGGTGTGGGGGGGGGGAGTTTGTGGGTCGGAGTGTCTGTGCGTGTGTGGATAGAGGGGTGGGGGGAGAGGAATCAGGAGGCTGAGGGTGTAGATATGTGGTGGAAAGCACCTGTGTGGGGTTTAAGCGTCTTGTGGGTGTAGGTGGCGTGTGGAGAAAAAAATAGTTTCTGGGGTGTGTGTGTGGGTGAGTTATATAGGTGATTACGTAAGAGGATGGTTGAAAAGTTGGTAAATTCCGAAGATGTTTAGTGGAATGTTGGCTGGTCAATTTCTGCGTGTGGGTATTCCATGAAGCGATGGTCGGAAGAGGAGAGATGTGGGGTGCGCGCGCAACAGGAAGTGGTCAGCAGTGGGAGTGCTGTGGTCTGTTTGTGCTGGGAGGTGGTCAGAGGGCATAGCAGCTGTCGGTGGAATAGTAAAGGGGCGAGGATGGGTCGGTGTGAAAGTTGGAGTGAGGAGGGTGTGTGTGTATTAGTAGGGGTGTTAGTGGGATGAGTGAGTGTTGAGCGAGGGTGTGGGTGGAGCGGGGAGTGAAGGGTGTGTGTGGTTCTATGGAGGGAGTGTGGTGTACTGGTGTGTGTGTAGTTGGATGAAGAGGTGTTAGTGGGTGTTAGTATACGGGAGGTGGGGAGGGGTTGAATGCAGGCGTGAGTGGGGGTTAGTGGTGGTAGGGTGGGTAGAGTTGGTGGTGTACGAGGGTGTGTGGGTACGTGTGAGTGGGGTTGGGGGGTGTTAGTGATGTTAGTTGCGTGTGGGGTGGGTGGCGTAAGTGGGTGGGTGTGTTCGTGTGCTTGGGGTTAGGGGTGTTAGTGAGGTTAGCTGCGGGGTGGTGGGATGGAGGTGGGGGGGTGAGAGGTGTGGGGGGGTGAGGGTTAGTGGTGGTAGTCGGGGGTGTGTTTAGTGTGAGCGCGTGTATATATGTGCCGATGGGTGTGTGCGTGTGGTAAGGAGGGGGGTGAGGAGAAGAGGGGAGGGAAGGGATGTTAGTATGTTAGTTGGGGAAGGGTGGTCAGATGAGGGGTGGAGTGGAGGTGTTAGTATTGTTAGTTGTGGGGTGGGCGGTGAAAAGGAAGGGTGTGTTAGTGGTGTTAGTGGGGGATAAGTGTGGGGGGAGGGTGCGGTCGAAGGCTAAAGGAATAAGGGTGGGGAGTTCAGGCCGGGGGGAGTGGGGGTCTGTAAGATGAAGATAGTTCGTTGTTCGACCGTAAGGCGATTGGCGGGGGTTTCGTGGCACTGGAATAGGCCACAGACTGTGAGATGGCGTGCGGAATGTCCAGGGCCACCAGAGTGGCGGGCGATGGGGGAACTGCCCCCGAGACGAATATCCCGGAGGTGCTCCGTGACTCGGTCCGCCAAGCGACGTCCCGTCTGTCCGACATAAGTCGCGCTGCACTCCTTGCAGCGAAATCCGTAGACTAGGTTGGAGGAGGTGCAGCGGAAGGCATGCCGGACCAAGAGACAGTGGCCGTTGGGACCCTGGAAGGTGGTGGTGTTGGTGATGTGGGGACAGGTGTTGCAGCAGGGCCTAGAACAGGGAAAGGAACCGGGGGGGGGGATACAGAGCGTGGGTTGGGGGTAGGGAGCTGTGGACGAGGAGGGTGCGGATATTGCGTGCGCGTTTGAAGGAGGGGAGTGGTGGGGTTGGGAAGATGTGGGAGGTGGAGCGGTCGGACTGGAGGCGTCGGAAGAGGTGGCGGTTGGTGCGGTGGAGGGGTAAGGTGGAGGGATGGTTGTGATGGGGAAGGGGAGACGGTGAGTGGGTGTTCGGTGGCGTGGGGTGATGGTGGTGGAGCGGGGGACAGCACGGACGCGGGTGAGAGCGGTGTGGACGAGAGTGGGGGGGTAACCTCTGCGGATGAAATGGCTGACTAGGGAAAGGGCCTGGGACTCAAAGTCAGCATCACGGCTACAGAGGCGGCGGATCCTGAGAAGTTGGGAGTAGGTAATGGAGTGTTTAGTGTGGGTGGGGTGGGAAGAGATGAAGTCGAGGTAAGAGTGGGAGCCGGTGGGTTTGAAGAAGGCGGAGGTGACGAGGGAGTGGTGGGAGGGGTCGAAGGCGACGGAGATGTCTAAGAAGTGGACGTGGGTGGTGGAGATAGAGGTGGTGAAGTGGAGGGAGGGGTGGAAGGAGCAGAAGAAGGAGAGAAAGAAGTCGAGCTGTTCTCGGGTGAGGGTCGTGGCTCCGATACAGTCGTCAATGTAACGACCGTACAGTTCGGGCGTGGGGCCGGTGTACTGGGCAAAGATTTGGGCCTCAACATGGCCAACAAAAAGGTTGGCATAGATCGGGCCCATTATTGTACCCATGGCTACCCCCGTGACCTGTTGGTAAAACTCACCGGAGAAGGAGAAACAATTCAGGGTTAGGACCAGCTCGGCGAGACGAAGGAGGGTGGGGGTGGAGGGAATGGGGGGAGGGGCGAACGTCGAGGTAGTGTTTGAGGGCGCGAAGGCCGTCGGCATGGGGATGACTGTATAGAGGGACTTGATGTCTAGGGTGGAGAGGAAGGGCTGTGGGCCGGGTGGGTAGGTGAAGGAGTCGAAAAGGCGCAGGGCGTGGTTGGTGTCGGAGATGTGGGAGGGGAGCGTGGTGACAAGGGGGGCGAGGGGGGGAGTCGAGAAAGGCGGAGATGAGTTCGGTGGGGCAATTGCAAGCAGAGACGATGGGACGGCCAGGGTTGTCGGGTTTGTGGACTTTGGGGAGGAAGTAGATGGTGGGGGTGCGGGGGGTGCGGACGATGAGGTAGGAAGCAGTGGGGGGAGGAGGGAGGAGGCGATAAGGTCTTTGATGGTGGAGGAAACTTGTTGTTTGTAGAGGGGGGTGGGGTAGGAGGGTAGAGGCCTGTAAAATAGGGGGTTACAGAGCTGCCTGAGGGCTTCGGCCGTGTAGAGGTCCGCGCGCCACCCCACTACGGCGCCTCCCTTGTCCGCCGGTTTGATGACGATGTCATCTCGGCTACGGAGGGAGCGGAGAGCGAGGAGTTCGCCCCGTGAGATATTGTACCGTTTGGAACGGTGGCGGAAGTCGAAACGATTTACTGCGCTACGGCTGGCATCGACGAAGGCGTCCAGGGTGCTAAGTTGCCCTGGGGCCGGCGTCCAAGAAGATGGTCGTCGGCCCAGGGTGAGAAACAGGTCTGGGGCGTCCGGAGCCGGTGGCGTTCGGCTAAAATGTGCCTGTAGCTTAGTGCGTCGCACGAATCGCTCGACTTCCGTTCGGGTGCGGAACTCGTCGCTGTGCGGAGTGTGGGGTATGAAGCGAAGGCCTCTACTAAGGAGTGAGCGCTCAGGTGCGGAGAGGGGGAGGTCAGGGGGTATGGTGAAAACAAGGGGTGGGGTTTCGGTGTTTGGGGGGAATGGAGGGTGTGGTGAGGGGTGAAGTGGAGGGTGGAGATTGGGTAGGGGTGTGGGTCGAGGGAGAGGTGGAGAGTGGTTGGCGTATGGGGATGGGCGGGTGGTGGTGGATGGGGGGGTGAGTTTAGCTTGCGGGCTTTGGTGGGGCTGAGGAACGAGAAGAGGCTGTGGTTGAGGTTTTGGATGAAGTAGAGGATGGCTTGGGCGAGGAGGGGGTGGCAGGTGGAGTTAAGGCGGAGGAGGGTGGGGGTCAGTTGGTGGTCAAGTTGGCGGAGAGTGAAACGGGAGGCGCGGATGGAGTTGCGCATCAGGAGGCGTGAGGATCGGGTGAGGATACGTTGCGTGGAGGGGGAAGCGGCGGGGGAAGGGTGGAAGTGTAGACAGAAGACGAGGGGGATAAGGTGGAGGCGGAGGCAGTGGCTGAGGAAATGGATGTGGCTGGAGTGCCGGGTTTTGGCGAGGAGAAGGTAGGAGAGTTGAAGGGCGGAGGGAGGTAGCAGGGTGGGAGGAGGGGGTGAGGAAAAGTTTGAGGCGATTATGTAGTTGGTGGAGAAAGGATCTCAGGTTGGGCATGATGGGCGTTGGGTGAAAGCAGGGGGAGGGATGAGAAGGCAGGGGTGTGAAGCGGGGTGGAGTGAACGAAGGGGTGAGTGCGAAGGATAGGCAGAGACCTGGAAGGGAAAATGAAACAGAAAAACGTAGAGATGGGGGAGTAAACACAGGGGACACCATATATATATATATATATATGGTGTCCCCGAAAAATGTATATACACTTTGATTACCTCTACAGGCAATATATATATTACAATGGTGTATATATTTTTAGGGACCCCGGTATATATATATATATATATATATATATGGTGTCCCCGAAAAATGTATACACACCTTGATTATATGTACAGGCAATATATATATTTGAATGTTGTATACATGTTTAGGGACACCGGTATATATATATGTGGTGTCCCGGAAAAATGTATACACACTTTGATTACCTGTACAGGCAATATATATATTAGAATGGTGTATACATTTTTAGGGACCCCGGTATATATATATATATATATATATATATATGGTGTCCCCGAAAATGTATACACACTTTGATTACCTGTACAGGCAATATATATATTAGACTGGTGTATACAGTTTTAGGGACCCCAGTATATATATATATATATACCCCGGTATATATATATATATATATATGGTGTCCCCGATAAATGTATACACACTTTGATTACACTGGTCAACAAAAAAATATTCATTGCATGGTTCGAGTATAATTTAGTATGATTCTAGGGTAATCAAGTGTGCAGAACCTGGATATGACAACGATTAAGCTGTATCGGGTCTAGTTTTCGAGAACCAGCATATCCATATTTATGACCCATAGCTATGTGGCTCATATTACTTCATCCAATTGTATTCACTATATTTAGTTATTAACTAATTTATACTTACTGCTTTTGTTTCAGATCACAGAATTGTAACTATCCTCAGCTATTCTTGGATAATTCACAACAACTTTGACTAGTGGGAAAGATGGAACGCCGGAAATATGTAAATGACCCGGACCAATTTTGCTATATTTGTGGACTCTTTACCCCAGAAAGCATAAATAAACCAATTACAAAAGCAGTTCGAGTAAACTACAAATGCTACTTCAAATGTCCATTAGGAGACCATGACAAGAAACGGGCGCCTCATATAGCGTGTAGGTCATGTGTTAATCACATAAGTGAATGGAAGAATGGGAAACGAAGCTCTGGTTTGCCATTTTCTGTACCAATGGTATGGCGATAACCAAGAGACCACAATAACGATTGCTACTTCTGCCATATAAACATCCAAGGAATAACTGTGAAGACACGAACTACACTTCAATACCCCGATATCTCGTCAGCAATCCGACCAGTGCCTCACAGTGATGAATTACCTGTTCCAGTTCCACCTGCTGAACACGAGCTAATCTCTGATTCCAGTAGCACCTCTATTGATGATGACTATCAAGACGAACATGTAACAAGTGAACCCATACCATTTAAACAGGAAGCTCTTCACGATCTCATTAGAGACCTACATTTGTCTAAAGAAAAGGCAGAGCTCCTGGGATCACGACTGAAGCAATGAAACCTGCTGGAACCTGGCGTCCGCATTACAACCGCTCGTCATCGTCATAAACAACTTAATTAGTCTATTCTAGGTCTTCAGACTGGTTACACAAAGCATATGTGTTTTCTATGTTTGTGGAATAGTAGAGCAGATGCGGAGCACTACATGGAGATAGATTGGCCAACAAGACCAAAGGTTGCACCCGTAGATTCAACTGTTTGTACAAACCTCTCGTGGATCCAGAAAAAGTATTCTTCCCTCCATTACATCTCAAATTAGGCTTGGCCAAAAACTTTATTAAAAGCATGGATCATACAGGTAATGTGTTTCAGTACTTGTGTAAGTAATTGGGTAGAGTGGTATCTGAAGCAAAGTTAAAAGCAGGGGTTTTGAATGGTCCTCAGATTCATATGCTGGTTAATGATAGTGAGTTTACGAAAACACTAAACCCTTTGGAGACTAATGCATGGAAATCATTTGTAGATGTGACACAGAACTTTCTTGGAAACCACCGTGCAGACAACTATAAAGAAATTGTTGAAACCATGATATAAAATTATCGCGCTCTGAGTTTTCACGAATGTCGTTGAAGCTTCATTTCTTCCTTCTCATCTGGATTTCTTCCCAAGTAATCTAGGAGACATCAGTTATGAATATGGAGAGAGGTTTCACCTGGACGTTGCCATAATGGAGAGTAAGTATCAGGGTCAGTTCAATCCCAACATGATGGGCGACTACTGCTGGACACTGCAACGCGAGGAGAGCCAGCAAAACAAGCGTAAAAGCAAAATCCAGAAATTTTTTTAGAAAGGATTTGAAATATTTTGTTATGTTCAGAATGTTGTTCAGAAATATTTTGTTAATATACTAAGTGTTAAAAAAAAAAAAAAAAATGTTTATATATTTTTATTAATAAGTTAATATTAATACCTAAGTCATCATATGTTACACAATGGATAAATGATGCAATACGAGGAACATATTTTCGATCTCATATTAAGGCATTCTGGTCCGATAGCAAAAAATGAATATCAAAACTGAATTTAGTGCTATGAAATTAGTAAGATGCACAAATTCACATGTAAGAACCATTTTGGCTGTTGACCAGTGCAGGCAATATATATATTAGAATGGTGTATACATTTTTAGGGACCCCGGTATATATATATATATATATATATATATATATATATATGGTGTCCCCGAAAAATGTATACACACTTTGATTATCTGTACAGGAAATATATATATTAGAATGGTGTATACATGTTTAGGGACCCCGGTATATATATATATATATATATATATATATATGGTGTCCCGGAAAAATGTATACACACTTTGATTAGCTGTACAGGCAATGTATTTATATTAGAATAGTGTATACATTTTTAGGGACCCCGGTATATATATATATATATATATATATATGGTGTCCCTGAAAAATGTATACACACTTTGATTACCTGTACAGGCAATATATATATTAGAATGGTGTATACACTTTTTATGATACTAAAAGTCTGTGATTGATTGCTTGCTTGCTTATCTGTAATGTAATACAGTCAAAAGGGCGCATAATGGGAAAATACTTTGAAAGGAAGTTGACCCTGAAATGGGAATACAAATGGAACAAAACAAATTTCGCGTAAATCGGACCGCGGGTTCCCAAGATATGGGGTTTTTCCTGGTGCCCTCATAACAAAGTAAACAAAGAGAGAAAAAGATAGAGAGAAAGAGATAGTGGTTGTGAGAGAGTAGATTGAAAGAAAGACAGAAAGAGGGAGAGGAGACAGAGAATGAAAATGGAAGGGAGCTGGTGGTGCTGTTGTGTGTGTATATCTATCTATCTATCTATCTCTCTATATATATATGTGTGTGTGAGTGTGTGTGAATATATATATATGTGTGTGTGTTTATGACCAGTGCATGTAGATCACAGACATCCACATATATATACGCACACATACATATATATGTATATGTTTACACACACACACATATATATATATACATACACTCACGTATATATATAGGCCTTCCAGTTTCATTTCACTTTATATACATATCTGTGTATATTTTTATTATTTAAACATTATTTTTAAGTGAACACGATTTTAAAAAAAAATATGTTAAAGTGAACATGACCCAACGGGTCACGGGTGGTCTAGTATATATATATATATACATATATATATATATATATATATGTATATATATATATATATATATATATATATACACGCACAAACACACACACATACATATATATATATATATATATATATATATATATATATATATATATATATATATATATATATATATATATATATATATATATATATATATATATATATATATATATATATATATATATATATATATATATATATATATATATATATATATATATATATATATATATATATATATATATATATATATATATATATATATATATATATATATATATATATATATAAGAGGGTGTTAAAGTTTGCTTGAAGCATTGTGAAATATGTAAAATATGTAGTTTAGCAAGCCACAACAATGCAGATAGGAAATCTCGAGGTAGGAAGTGAGTGAGAAATAGGAGCAAAGTGAAAATTGAGAGAAACGAAAAAGGAAAACAAAACAAAGGTAGAAGGGTTACCGTAGTGGAGATTTAATCCCAATATTTCGGGCTCACATCCATCAACGGGGGAAAGTTCCAAAAGGGGGGGGGGACAGGCTAAGCCGGAGAAAGTTGTATTGTCGTTAAAACACAGGAATGCCGTTATGGGGAAAATTCAAACGAGGGAAAGAATGCGCGTGCGCGTGATAGGCTGTGGCAAAAGCTACTGACCAATTGGGTTAAAACAATAGGGTGCGCTAGCGTGTGAAAGCCGTAAAATATGTGTGTATAAATATATGTGTGTGTAACTCTGTGTGTATATGTGTATGTGTGTATGTATGTGAGTGTGTGAAAGATAGTGGGCCGTAGAAGCTGGAATTCAAAGGGTGTGAAAGGTGGTAGGTTGTATAAACATGTGTGCGTGTATAAATATAGATGTGTGTGTATGTGTGTGTGTGTATGTGTATGGGTATACATATAAGTGCGTGTGTGTGAAAGATAATAGGCCGTAGGGGCTGTTACTGGTCACTATGGTTAAATTTGCCATGTCAGCTCATTTCTCTCAGCCCGGTTGTTAAGTGGGGGTCTGAGGTTCTTAATAACAAGTGCTTCCTTTATCCTTAAGGATCCGATGCTGCGTTCGGTCGCTAGGACTGTGACCAAGGGTCTGCCCTGTGGGTTTCGGCATTTAAGGATGTGTTTACGGAAGGAAGATGCGTTGGTGTTGACATGTTCCTTGATACGATTATGTAGGGGTCGGATGGTGCTACCTATGTAAAACTTGTTACATTTATCGCATTGAATCTTATATACGACATAGGTGCGTAGGCAATCTGCCCCCCGTATCGGGCAGTTGCTGAGGGAACACGTCCCATCTGACTCGTCGGGTTTGGTGGAGAGGCATCTTCGGAACGAAGGTCCTGTGTGGGCCAAATGTATGTCAAGTCCCTCCCTCCTTATGGCCCTGCGGATGGCGTTCGTGGTATATTCACTCAGGTGGGGGATTTTAAAGAAGCACCTGCTTTTATCTAAGTTGCTAGTGGGTGTCTGTCTATTCACTATCTTTCACACACACACACTCACATACATACACACATACACATATACACACACAGTTACACACACATATATTTACACACACATATGTTACGGCTTTCACACGCTAGCGCACCCTATTGTTTTAACCCAATTGGTCAGTAGCTTTTGCCACAGCCTATCACGCGCACGCGCATTCTTTCCCTCGTTTGAATTTTCCCCATAACGGCATTCCTATGTTTTAACGACAATACAACTTTCTCCGGCTTAGCCTGTCCCCCCTCCCCTTTGGAACTTTCCCCCGTTGATGGGCGTGAGCCCGAAATATTGGGATTAAATCTCCACTACGGTAACCCTTCTACCTTTGTTTTGTTTTCCTTTTTCGTTTCTCTCAATTTTCACTTTTCTCCTATTTCTCACTCACTTCCTACCTCGTGATTTCCCATCTGCATTGTTGTGGCTTTCTAAACTACATATTTTATATATATATTTATATATACTTACACATACACATGCACATACACACGAGGTGCTGGCCAAATAGTTTTTATATATCTATGTGTTAAAGACGTATGTAAAATCAATTAGTGGTCAGTCCTTTAGTCTAAAGTCCCTAGGGAGAATAATGTTTGTAAAAGTTGAAAACATTCATGTATACATATATATAAATATATGTATATGCGTGTACATCACACATACACACACTCCCAGATATATATTTTGAGTGAGAAAGAGCAAAGTTCTATATTGAAAATCTCTGGTTGTGTATACTTTTATTGGAGAAGTTAAAAACGGACATTTGCATATTTTACTCTAAATAACAGTATATTATAACATTCTGTATGAAGATTTAGTATTACTGTAAACTGGCAAAAACATGTACAGACTATACATACCATAATTAGTAAAAGAAATGCACATTTCATTGCTCCGTGTTGTTTTCACTTATGTACTTTTTGAAAAGGTTATTTATTCATTATAAAAATTGAATAATAGCACTCTATATATGGGTGACCCCCTTTATCTCCAGGCAACCAATATTTTTAGACCCAGTCCGCCAATGCATATATGCTATATATATATATATATATATATATATATATACATATACATATATATATATATATATATATGTATATATATATATGTATATATATATACATATATATATATATATATATATATATATATATATATATATATATATATATATATATATATATATATATATATATGTGTGTGTGTGTGTGTGTGTGTGTGTGTGTGTGTGTGTGTGTGGATGTATGTTTGTATATATATATATATATATATATATATAAATGTATGTATAGTATATTTGGCAATATACCGTAAGTTTAATTTAAAATATTTAGAAGACCATACGCTATCAGTTTTAAAGTAGTGAATATGTCACTTACTTATTTCGGTGAAAAGAGGGAGAGAGCCTAACAGTCTGTTTCACACTGGTTGGCGTTCATCAGGGCTACGCACTACCCTTCTTCCGCCGAAAATTATAGAAGCAGGATTGTTATAGAATTCCAGTAATAATCGGGAGTTGAATATATATATATATATATATATATATATATATATGTGTGTGTGTGTGTGTGCATGTGTGTGTGTGTTTGTGACATAATATATATTTATATTTATATATGTAAACATATATATTGAGCAGATCCTAGCTATTAAAAAAATCACTGAGAAATCAATACAATTCAATACTTCATTGATTTCACAAAAGCTTTTGACTACATGAAACTACCCAGCTTCTGGCAAATCTTAAACAAGACCTCAATTAACAAAATTACATCAATCTACAGAAAGAAACTTACACCAACTAAACACCATATATCAAAGCAGATTTGGTAACTACACTCTGTATAGACAACTTCAAGGGAGTTAAGCTGGGGGATGTACTATCAGCACTTCTTTTCTGCATAGTTATGGCTTCACTTATCTACCACACTGAAGAACAATGATTCTCTGGTTCTCAAATAGGAGGTAAAATCCTATGAAATCTTAGCTCTGCAGACGATATGGCCATCCTGATTTACTCTAGAACTGATCTGCAAGACTTTCTGAATGTACTTGCCAAACAATTGTTGGAGGCTGGCTTATACATCAACATCTCCAAAACAAAGTTTATGACAACTGATAAAAACAATACCAATCTCCAACTCACAACCTACAAGCTGCAAATTGCTGAAGTTACGGAGTTTGTATATCTCGGTCACAAATTATCATCAAACAGCAATAGAAGTTTTGCTAGGCAGTATCGCATCGCTCTAGGTTGGGCAGCTTTACCAAACATAGACCAATTATATCAATTATCAACATTACCTAATGTAGACAAATTACATCAATTGTCACGTCAAGAGTGCTCAAACTATACGGCCATATAAAAAGATCAACTCATGGTGTGAGTAGATTATGCCTGGAAGGAGGGTTGGCTGGAAGGAGAAGCAAAGGCCGACAGCCAAAATGATGGCTTGATAATGTCAACTTATGGACTGGATTTGATCTTTGCTCGTTAACCTCTGGTGATCGAACTTTGTGGAGAGAAATATCTCATGTGGATCTGTAGTCTGCAACTGGCGGAGTTTAGCGTCACAAGAATATATACATATATATACATATGGAGGTGTAAATGACAGTATATAACTTATATATATATATATATGTGTGTGTATAATTAACATACAATCTCAGTAACCGTGTCAACGTATTACGGATTTTATTCTTGATTTCAATACCCCCGCCACATCATTTGCATAGACAATATATTACATCTATCCCCTGAGTCAGCAGTGTTTACATTTTGAAACTGCAGGCAACATAACTGCTTACTACAGTTGTATGCTCTTACACCAAAAACTGACCCTATCAATACCAAACTGTCCGGATGTGAAAGAATATTATAATATATACTAGTGTCGCACGCAATAGCATTAAGCCAGCACGTAGATGTAATTGAATCGATTCGTCATTTCTCTCATCTTAAGTAAACCTGAAACAACTTTGTGCTTGCATGTTAAATGTTGAAATTGAAAGCTGAGTTTAAATTGTTTTTTCGAACATTGAGGATTTTAGAGATTTTTGCACTGCATATACATTAATCTGTGATTCATGTGATGCATCTAAATTATAACATATTAAAAATAACAACACATTTATGTGTGCCCTTCTAATGCAAATTAACAGGAACTCTATATCTAAATTGATATACATTAAAAACGTTATAACTAATTTAAAACTTTCTGAAAATAAAATATCTGAAAATGATGTTTAAAAAAATATATATCCAAACTGGAAAAAGCACTTATTCAGACTGTTGAATATTACCATTGCCTCCTTTGCATCACCATTGTAAATTACAGACAGCCTTTGGCTGGTAGCAATGAATGGAACAAGCCCGCTTGCAATGAAATATTTCAGAATAATTATATTGATGCAGGAGAAAACACAAATATATATCTCTTCCAAGTACGTTTTTCGTTGCTGTCTTCGCTTCTCCGTTATTCCCAGTTAGCATTGAAAAATAGCGGATCCTTTTGAGAATTCTTTTCTTTTTTTCCATAAGTAAACGTTTATAAATAAAGCCATCGATTATTTCACGAATAGTAGTTTTATAGTTTTCAACATGTATTGTTAGTATATAAATATATTGTTTACTTCACATCTTTTTACTATATATCATTTTAAAGATATCGTTTTCATATTCTTTCAATTGAATAATTGTTCTATCGCTTTTAATAGGCTTCATATTAAATATATATATTAAACGTATCGCAAAAAGTACAGGAAAATATAACTGCAAATCATTCGGTTTTCTTAGGTCCACTATAAGGATTGAGTTGTTTTCAAATACTGCTGTTTCATTAGGAAGCTGATTTAACTTTCGTAGAGTTTGAGTAGAATCTTTAGGCCTTTCAATATACTGCTGTGTGTAACCACCAAAATATTAAATTGAGTATGTTTTGAAAATGTTTAAATTTATAATAGGAGAATACTGATTAGATTAATTGAAAATCGTTGATGTTGTACACCGACGTATTTAACTTATGAAAACACAAAAGAATAGTAGAGTCATTTATAGGAAAATAGAATAAATGCTTCAATATGTGAACTTTTAATACAACTAACTGGCTTCATCTGAGCGATGCATTACCATGTATATTAGTTATTATTAGAAAGCTATGTATTTCGCTTAATTAAATGTTATAAAATAAAATATTATTTCTGGAAGTATACTATTATTTTCAGATTGAGAATTTTCCATACAACGTGACCGGTAATCATTTTGGAAATGCAGTTTTATTTCTTTACATATTGAATCACATGAGTTTACTATATGATATATTTTAGTGAAATTAAAATGGAGGTATATTTACACATCTTGTTCCTGTAGAACTAAGTATATGAGAAACTGTACGTCATATGACAACTTTAATAATCTACGTATCTAACAGGAGAAAACATATCAGCAAAGTTAGAGATATTGCTCAAATTATGACTGAAATAAACTAAATCCCAAATTCTCGAATATTCCACGTATTCCAAATGTATGTGCGTATCATTCATATAATTTTGCAATGATTAAAAAAAATCTCTTCAATTTCTTAAATCAGAAGTACAAAAATAGTACCTCTAATATGCTTCAGACAGATATCGTATGGAAATCTACAACAATAATTAATTAATGACTCAAATGGGCTCATTGAATATTTATATAAACAGTGATTAATAATTGAAACGACTGTGGGAATCATAATAAGTCTATAACCTGGAATATAAACCTTCTTTAATTATGTGAATTACTGAAATGCGCTAAACTGCTTAACTCATTCCTGAAATGTATTTATATGATGATAACTTTGCAGATTCCATACATATATGTATCGTAATGCAGGGTGTAAATAAAGAGTTTAAGCCACATACTGAACTATAAACAAATTAGTTTTGTTAAAATAATGAGAATAAACTACGAGCACCATTCTACGAATTTGATATATCGGTTTGCAATAATAGTTTGTGATTTAGGCAAAAGAACAATTTTGCGGGACGGGAAAGCCGACAAAATCGACCCTAGTGCATTAGTGATGCTTTATTTCCTCGACGCCGTAAGGATGAAATTCAAAGCTAACCACAGAAGGATTTAAGCTCAGATCGTAAAAAGGCGTAATTAAACGCCCCAAATTACTTGTAATATTAGTTTCTGATTTAGGCACAAAGTCGACGATTTAGCGGGAGCGGAATATAGATCACATTGACCCCAGTGCATTACTGGGACTTCATTCTAGCCCCATATGTACGAAATACAAAGTTAACCTCGGCAACATTGAACTCAGATCGTAAACAGGATAACATTATGCCGATACTGCCAATCAACCGCGCTGAAGAATATTTAGATCTTAACATCGATGTAAGTTTTAGTTATGAAAATATAATTTGAGAAAAAAAAAAGGTTTCAGTGTAAAATTATGGAACGTAATTGGTTTATTTTAAAACAGATATTACGAGAAAATTAAGGCTATTCTTTGAATAAATGTTGGGTAAAAAAGGCACAATAAAAGTTGCTGTCATTATGAATATTCTGATATTTTCGATAACGTACGAACAATGAAAGAAAATATTATTACTGGTTCCGAGACATTCGTATACTTAACAAATATTATTTAGTGGCAAAAACCTCTAACCCATATATCTTTTACAATTGCATTCAAATATAAGGCAAGCTAAAATAGTTATAGTAGCACAATTCATTAAAGTAACACACGGTGCTTTTAAAATGATTGTAGATTATGATTTATAGTTATACTAAATATTTAATGTATACGTATATGAATACACACACACACACACACACACTCACACATTCTTTTCAGCGAATTCTGAATTTTTTTGGCACAATCCAAGATATTAACAACTGGAGAACTTCCTACAAAATAGAATTCTAATTTGTTAAATCTGATAAATACACACAAATGGAAGTCATTTAGAATAAGTGATGACTGGGCTTCAAGCTTTCTCTCTCTCTCTCTCTCTCTCTCTCTATATATATATATATATATATATATATATATATATATATATATATATATATATATATATGTGTGTGTGTGTGCGTGTGGATGTGTATATGTTTATGTATATATATATATATCTGTGTGTGTGTTTGTGTAGACTATAAATGAGACTAGATGTGTGTAGTAGTAGTAGTAGTAGTAGTAGTAGTAGTAGTAGTAGTAGTAGTAGTAGTAGTAGTAGCAGCAGCAGCAGCAGCAGCACCAGTAGTAGTCGTAGTAATGGTGGTGGTGTAAAGGCTGCAGTGCTAAAGCTCCGAACGAATAAACTAGGAATTCCATGCAATTCCGTAACGGCTCTGGCAATTCTAGGGATTTCTAATGCTCTCGGATATCCACGAATTAATAGGAAACTCAATGATGCTGATTTCATGACTATTCAAACGAAAATACTTTCCTTGATTTCGTGCGCATTAATTTTTTATAGGCACGCTATTTTGAATTTGTTATATAATAACGGGTAGAACTAAATGCATGAAACATGGTGTTAGTCGTCAGATTCTGCATACATCGTAATAAAGTTTTATCCGTAGTAAAATATACGATAATGTGTTTTCTATGTGATGTTTATAGCCATCATTCTAGGTGAGGCGCATACAATAAGCGGCCCGCGTGGCAAAATCCAGCCCGCCTGAGCAGTCTGAGAAGCCTGCGATGACCGTTTTTAATTTATAACTTGCAGGCTTATTTAGAATTCTTTTCGTAACCGTAATACAATTTTCTTTTAGATGACCTATACTAAAGGGCTTCACTGATAGAGTTATTAGAGTTATGTGTGTTATAATTTCCCAGTTCCACGGAAAGAATTTGTGGGGAAACTTCGGAATGGTGCTTAATAAATATGAATGGCCCTAATAGTTGTTCCAATGTTCAAAAGTGGTGCACCAATTGAATATATTGCACATCCCTGTTCTAGATGATCCATATAAGGGAGAATTAAATATATAGGAATGTCTAATGCATGGAGTGATTGCAAGTTAAACATTGATGTAGAGAAATGAGGGATTAAAAATATTATACATATATATATATATATATGTATATATATATATATATATATATATATATATATATATATATATATATATAGGAACCAGTAAGACCCCGACAGCTGAGCTCAAGCCGTTTCGACGGCTAATTCTGGACTAGCCGTCGAAACGGCTTGAGCTCAGCTGTCGGGTCTTACTGGTTCCTATTACCCACTCTACTACCTCAAGTATTGAGTACTTTGGTGCGTTATGGTCCACCTGGTTCCTTACCACATTTCCTTCGTTATATATATATATATATATGTATATATATAATAGTAATAATAATACTATTTGTAGTTATGTATATAGTATAAACAACCACAAACAGGAAGGTCAGTAATTTCTTAATAACCTTATTACAAGTAAGGAAAATAGCTCAATGTATGAACCCCAGTTGTTTTACAGAGCAGTTAAATCAATAAATTATACAATTATCAAAGCTGTGTTCAAATCACTTAATAGCTGACAATCGTTTCTTCCAAACTCTCGTTTGGTTTCATCGGAGCATTATCAATGTTTGCACATATAATTCCCCTCCTATTCAACTGAACAATAATATAGATACATATAAATTGATGTTGTAAGCAACAGTTTCGTATTTACAGGGTGGGATCGATGCGACATATATTTGACGCTGGATCTTTCAAGGAGAGTTTGCACTCAGCCTACTTATGGGTGAGTGCAAACACCTTCGCTTTGACCTCGTTCCAGTTCTTGTCCACCTGGAGGTCTGGACCGAACCAGACCCCGATCAATTTCACCGGTCCTTCCCTCTAGCGTCCAACGACACTTTCGGAAAGCATGGGTTTGCCTCTCCATGTGACGAGTTGCAAACCGACAGACTTGTTTGGGTTTAGTCTTGCTTCTGTCAACGTTTCGTATTCTTGTAATAGGTTGCCGATCACCCTGATTTCCTAGGTTTTCGACTCCATTACGGTTATATCGTCGGCATAGGCCGACGCTGCTTTCCGCAGGCCTGGTTCAATCGGGATGCACTGCAACAGCTCCAACTTCCGCAGTAACGGATAGAGAGTCAGTACATACAGAATGAAGGAGAGGGGGCATGCCTGCCGAATGGAACGCATCATTTGGAATGGCTCTGATAGGTAGCCATTCACCTTGACTGCCGAGCAGATGCTGGTGTGCCTGGCATCGATCCAGGCTCTGAAGACGGGACCGAAGCCGGCCGCCTTGAGAACTGCTTCCAAGTATTTATGGTCGACCCTATCAAATGCCTTAGACTGATCTAAATTGATCAGAGCCCCACCGAAGCCAGGTTTACATCCTACCCTTTCTATGATGTATCGCATAAGGTGGAGGTTATCGTGTACGGACCGGGTCGGGATTGCACACGATTGGGCTTCCCCTATCAGGTTCTCAACGACAAGCGCCAGCCTTGCTGCTAACATCTTGGCCAAAATCTTTAAATCTGTGTTGAGCAGAATTATGGGCCTAACATTGCTCATCTCATCCCCCTTGTTCTCAACGTTCCTGATCAACTTTACTACAGCTCTGCCTACAGAACTGGGAATACTCCCGTTCTGCTGCCAGTTGCAGTAGACCGCTTCAAGGACGCCAGAGAACAAGTCTTGCATGCCTATGTAAAACTCATAGAGTAGACCATCGAAACCGGCTGATTTGCGTTTCCCGCAGCAGCCTAGGGCATCTTCTATTTCACCCACTGTATACGTGCTCTCTGTATACGTGCTCGTGAGTCGCGGTAGGAGCTGAAGTCAATCACTTCGCTCGATGTACTGCTTTGCCCGAACAGTTGTGCAAAATGCTGCTGGAAGGCCGTGCACATCTGTTTGGATTCAAGTATAATGCGTCCATCTTTGTCTTGCAAAGACCGAATTGTGGATCTGTTGCTATTTTTCGCCTCTGCCACTCGGGCCCAGCCACCACCTTTGGCTCCCTCGTTGCTTAGAGCACGTGTTCTACTTCTGACAATACAACATTCGAGTTTCACGTTGAAGAACTGGTCTAGTGCTGTTCTCAGCGCTAGCACGTCAGCTGTACTGCCATTTCTAAGTGCCTCTTCTATTTTAGCTACCAGTTCCTTTTCAGTTTTGTTTTTTTCTAAAGCTACTTCCTTGCTAAATGCTATCGATTCTATTCTAATTGCTCTCTTGAGAGAGCTCCACCACCTGTTGTTGACGATTGCCCTCGTCAGCTGGCACTTAACTAAGGTGCTAATCCGTTTACTGTAGGCCTTAGCGCCGGGAGCAACATGTTTAGCTTCCGGTATCCTGGTCCCTGTCTATGTGTTCTATGAAGGTTTACTACGCAGGTGACTAATATGTGGTCTGAATAGACAACCATGTGTGGACAGCTTATCATTTTGTTTCCTTATCATTCTGTCTAATTAAAAATCTATCTAAGTACGATCTAGAAGATCCAGTCCAGTTGCTCCACGTCCACAGTGGTGCACTTGGGAAGTCTAGTCGATATCTATCAGCCGGTTGGAATTGGCTGATGAGAATTTTGAGGCTATTACACCCCCCTCTATTATCACAGGCTCCTACATAGTCCCAACGTGCGTCTAGGATGCCATTCCAGTCCCCCGCTAACACTAAAACGAGACGTTCCCAGGAATGGCTCCAGACGCCTGAAGAACTCTCGTCGCGATGTCCCAGTCGGGGCATATATAGATAGATAGAGATATAGACATGGATGTGGATATATATCATGGATTCTAATTTCGGTACTAATTCGGCCGTATTAGAGGGATAGGCCGATCGATGAATTTGATCCCCCCCCCCTCTTTCACTGTATATATATATATATATATATATATATATATATATATATATATATATATTATACAATTATCATTGAAAGGTCCAGCGGAGGTGACGAACACTTACATAGCGTCTGTCATCTACTACTGCTTGACATTCGTGCCTTGCCCCCTCGAATACCTTACCAAAATGGAACGCCTACTCTTCAAATTCTTCTGGAAGAAACAGGCTCCATTGGTGAGGAGATCCATCTGCTGTCTAACGGAGGGCTGGGTCGTTTGTAGTTTGTAGTTGTAGGTTACAAGATAAGGTAATAATTGTTTCTACTTTTGGCACAAGGCCAGCAATTATCGCAGTACATTACTGGTACTTTATTTTAACGGTTCTGTACGGATGAAAGGCAAACAGAACCTCGGTGGGATTTTAACTCAGACCGTAAACGGCCGTAACTATATGCTGCAAATCATAGCGTCCGAATGTCTATCGATAGTGCCAATCCACCGCCAAGATGAGATAATTGTTTCTACTTTAGGCACAAGGCCAGCAATTACCCAGTGCATTACTGGTACTTTATTTTATCGACCCCGTAAGGATGAAAGGCAAAGTCAACCTCGGCGGGATGAGATAATAATAGACGTTCAGGACAAAACATTTTCAATAATTATTCATAATAAGTTTTGTATTTACGTATTCATTAAAGCAGTTATTATCGTGTGACTGTTCTTTTAATATTTCGTTGCAAAAGGATGTTCGTCCAGATGATTTAAACATCGCTAATTGTATAATTTCAATTTCATCTCTGATTCGTTAATTGACTATATAGTACGATATTCTAAAATAGACAAACACATATTTTCACACGTTGACACACTGATTATATATAATATGCATCCTCAAATATGTATTTATATACATCCATACACAAATATGTATCTAAATTACAGTAATACATTATTCCTTATCTACTTATATCTGTAAACACACACACACAAACACACACACATAAATATATATATATATCAAAATTATTATTAGACAAAATTGCTATTATAAACCCGAAATCTGTCGAGTGCTTCAAATCAGTTATAAACATATATATTTGTTGAATTACCAACAAATTAAATATCCCTTTTGTTTATATATATATATATACATATATATATATATATATTTTTATATATATATATATATATATATATATATATATATATATATATATATATATATATATATATGTAAATATATCTATATAAGTATGTGTGTATGTGTGTGTGTGTCGGAAATGGTGGGGGGGGGGGACATCTAAATATGTGCGAGTGTTCGTGCGTGCACGTCTGTGCATCTTTGTAAACTTCCAATTAATATATTGCATGTGTCTAAGCCTGTATCCGCGTCTGCGTTTGTACATTTCCTTGTCTGATTTCCCTATTTATTTTTCCATTTTCAAATTATTATTTTTTTTGTTTGCAGCATAAAAATCTTATTCTTTTATATTTGTTCATTTATTTAGATATCATATATTGGTTCAACGTTTCGTTTTTCGTTAATAAAAATTCGTAGAACTCTTTCAAACAATTACTATTCAGAAATTTAAACATGAATAATTATTGCATTTTAAAAATTTGTGGTTGGAATATTATCATAGTTTTTGTTTATTTCTCCACTGAAGCATCCAATATCAGTTAATTTTTGACTTCATTTGCAAAGCGAACCTCTCTTCATATCAGTGCTTGTTCTGCTTTCCTTTAATAGAGGTCTAAATTACTTCTGTAGGTATCATAAAACTGTGCCTTAAAAGTCTTACAGCAAGCAAACATGTGATAGCGTGGCATTATCATTCTAACGCTTATTAAACAATAAGGAAGCTGCATTAGTATTCATTATTGAAATATTTTGCGTAAAAAAATATATCTCATTGATGAAAAATATAATGAAACTTTAGGCAGATACAGTTTATTTACACGGTTCTCTAATTTAGAGTAGGCTGCGTTGTTTTATGTCATTGCTTGAATATATTTGTACGTAAAAGTGTGTTTTTATCTTCGATATGTGGTTGAGTATTCTACTATAAGCAAGTCATGTTCCAAAAGCGTTTGTACATGAACAGATACCAAAACCACTGAACATTTTGCGATCCTTACTAAATGCGACATGTTTATGAGGTAATAACTTAGTGGCTCTCTCTTGTTTATCAATTCACTGAACATTTTATAGAAACGTGTATTATTAATGTATTTCTCGGGAAGATCCTACAAGATACACCACCTGTCAATTTGGACTTTCAATCACTTTTACATCTGCTTATTGAGCACTTGTGCAGGATCCAGGTCATTTACAGATGCTTTATCAGTGGGGGTTATCCTTAGAAACTGTTTTTTGTGGCAGACGAATTTGTCTACATCAACCACAATACCTCAGTAAAAGAGAAGCTGGTCAGTGACCATAGTATTGTTGGTAGTTATGATGATATAATTGTTTCTACTATTGGCACAAGGCCAGAAATTACCCAGTACATTACTGGTACTTTATTTTATCGACCCCGTAAGGATGAAAGGCAAAGTTAACCTCGGCGCGATTATGATGATATAATATGACATAACCAGTCAATCCAGTATGTAGTACATTACACATTAAGTGAGAATTTCTGTTGCCATATAGGACTTATATATATAGAATAAATTAAATTAAAGTAACATGAAGATAAATACGCATTAAATCAATAAGGAATAGATCACTATCCTTACATTGCATTTTATTTCATATATTATTTCAAGTTGGGATTGGCAGTATCGGTAGAGGGTCGGACGCTATGCTTTGAAGAATAGAGTTGCCTCCCTTTATGATCCCAGTTCAGATGCCGCCGAGGTTAACTTTACCTTTCATCCATACGGGGTCGATAAAATAAAGTACAAGTAATGAACTGGGATCATTTCTGGCGTTGTGCCAAAAGTAGAAACAATTATTATAATTTAAAAATTCTAATTTTTCTTAACATGTCTTTTATTAAAAAAACATTTATTCTTTTGGTAATTTTTTTTTTTTTTCCTTCAAATTTGTCATTCTGTAATTTTTTATTTTTTATCATTTATCCAACTTTTCAACTTGGGTTCTCATTACGTAGACTAAACGACTAATTCTGGTTTAAAAAATATCAACTGAGACAACCTAGAAAAATGGGTTCCTTCGTGCTGGCCTCCCCACAGCCCCGGCGGACAGATTGGAGAAGGCGTTTCCCCGGAGGTTGGTAAGAGAGATGCGCTAGAAGAGCCATTCCAACTCGCGAGGCTCACACATGCGGCTGGCCAGCTCATCGCCCATGGTACTAAGTAGAGATGGATAGCGCTAGGGCCAACGCCCCCAGAATTCTCAATGTCAAGGGTACTTCCGCAAACCTGTCGGAGGGCGACCGGTACTTGCAGAGTTTGGCCTTCTAATCCCGACGTGCCTCCTAACCTGAGTTAGTCGCAGACTGTATCAGGTTGCGGCTGGAGAAAGTGTCGCTGCAAGTGGCATCCCAGACGAGGGGTTTTCCACCGTGGAACGGGAAGATAATGATGCCGTCTGGCCTTTTGCCGTCCCCTCGGTCAGCCCCACCGGCTCGAGCTGGGAAGGGAAGCTGGCAGCGTCCAAGACATGCTTTATGAGCCTATTGAGGGCAGCATGGTGGCAGGTACTGTGGTTATAGCAAAGCGGGTGGAAGCCGAAAGAGTCCACAGCGATATTTGTGTGGCTCGCAGACCTGGAGGCCAAGCTTCAAAGAAACGACGGCGCGCAGGCTATCGTTATCCAGCTGCGTGCCAGTGGAGAAGGAGGGCAAGGCATGGAGCCAGGCACCACTGTGGGGTTTGAAGGCCACGCGAAAACAGGCAAAGTGGTGCAGGTCGAGCTGGCTCGTGAGCCTCTCTGAAGCCAGGCTACAATGTATGGCATCCCAAATGCTTTGAGGGGATTTGACGTCAGCAGGGGGAAAAGTAGAAGGGACGTCCACTGAGCTAAGTCCCAGCCGGTCCCACGTCTCACAGGCGGCCTCATGCTCCTTAATCACAGAGGGTTCTATTGAGTTTTGGAGAACCCTGCTGATGAGGACGCGGCATGGAGTTACCGTCGAAAGAAACGCCGGCAAAATCAATGAGATCGGGGACCGGAGGCCAAGGCCACCTAACTGACAGATAAAGTGGCCTGTTGCCATCCAATGTTGTCAAACCTGACGTTGCATATCTCCACGGCTGCCGCTCGGATACAAGTATCGAGGTTAGCGAGAAGAATGCGTGAGTGTAGCACAGAGCGCTACGAACGGTATAGAGGAGCTTCGGTATGGCCAAGCAGTTCTTCAACGGGAAGAGAGCTGGTTACCGTAGATCAAGCTCAGGCGGCTCGTGAAGGGTTGGAGTTGTTGGAGTCTGGATCTGATGGTGGAGCGGACGGCTGGCGGGCGGATCGCTGACATCCTCTTTGGGGGACATATGTACCTGGTCGAGATGGAGTACACCTCCTAGACGGAGGCTGCAAAGCTCTCCGCATCGTGGCTGACATTCACCAGCTCTGACTTGGAGCAATTGACTTGGAGGCCGATTCCCGCCAAGGCAGGAACCACTGATTGTAGATCATGACAAACAGTCTCTACGGGCCCGCCCAGCGTAGCATCATCCAGATACCAAACATTGATAGGGGCTGTGTTACTCCGGGCAATGTGGTATATACCAAGGGCAAACAGGAGGGGGGCCCAAATGTTCGGCCTGTTTGACCCCCAGTGTTCGAATGTATGACCGTATCAGCTGCAAGGAGCATGCTCGGGGTTCCATATGACAGGTAGGCCAGCGGGTAGGCAGAGGCGGCTCCGTTGAGGTAGGCATCGAGCAGATGGTCCCGGCGTATGCATTCCTCGTGTCAAGCTTGACAATGAGGTACCTGGAGTGCCTGGATGTCTGTTCCGGTGGGCTACTTTTGAAGAACTACCTGGTTGCATATGCATCAAACTGAACTTCGCAGCCAGCGTCCGGAAGACATTGCCCAGAGCGATGGGGCGTATGCCACCCTCTTTCTTTTAGATAGCAGTCAGGTTAGATGGAAAAAAATAGGCCTCAGGCGTTAGGGTCCAGGGCGCCATGGATAAGCCTATTGGTGAGTGCCACAATTGCACTCAGAAGGCTGCCTGTGCAACCATCACAACACTACGCATGCACCCCCCCCCCTTCGCATATATGTATGCATAAAGTGGAACTTGTATCTTCATATTGATATCTGTATGTATATATGCATACTTGTGTGTAGATATGTATTTAGTTATTGATACATTTGAGCGTATTGTATGTCCAATTGTATGTGCTGACGTTCCTAAGTATGTGTGTATGTATATGTGTGTGTATATATATATGCGTATGCGTCTATGTATATATATGTGCGTGTGTCTGTATATTTAGATGTATATATATGAATATATGTATATGCTAAGGTTTACGTGTGCATTCATGTATCTTGTATAGCTATGTGTATACACGCTATCTGTATACAGGCTTTAAACATATTTTATAATATTTTTTATAATATTTTAAATATTTCCTTGTATGTATTTTATAAGTATAGGTTATGTATACATATATGTATTTACATATATTTAAGCATTTGTATACGTAGATTTAGTGTTTATGTATATACAAATATGTTTGCGTGTATGTATGTATATTTATGTTCATATATGTATACATATAAATATACCATCAACGATTTTATCCTGCCAATCCTAAAAACGTTTCACTAAACCCTACACCCACCTTCAGATTCATCACCTGTCCCCCAGCTAAAATTCTATAGCTATGGCAACTACCATCATTTATCTTCGTCTTCTTTCACTCACTATTTAGCCTTAATAAAATAAATATTAAGCAATCATCTTCCTATATATATATACATACATAAATTACATACAATCATACATATATATATTGGATTTTAGACTTCACATTTATTTCTATTATTATTATCCCGCCGGGGTTAACTTTGCCTTTCATCCTTAAGGGGGTCGATAAAATAAAGTACCAGTAATGCACTGGATATTTTCTGGCCTTGTTCCAAAAGTAGAAACAATTATTTTAATAAATATATATATATATATATATATATATATATATATATATATATATATAAAGAGTACTCAATACCGATGTAGGCTTTTAATATCTATTTTATTAAAGTTTTCATGAAGAACAATAATAATAACAATGGATCATTTCTAGATCTGTAACAGCTATCTCCATATTAAATCTAATATTTACACTCTACTAATGTATTGAGTACCTTACTTAATATGGTTACACACGATTGAACCCGCAATTTTCACACACACACACACACACACACACACACACACACACACACACACACACACTCACACACACACACACACATACATACAGTGAGATTCCGTTATAACGGAATTCACGGGGTATAAAAAAATTCGTTATAACTGTATTCGTTATAACGGAATTTTACCTGTATATATTATTATCTCTTCGTGTGTGTTTGTGTGCATATATATATATAAACTGTGTTTTTGTGTTTGTGTATGTACAGGTGTGAGACAAATATTTCATTAGATGGTTTTGTTTTTGTTTTTGCTTTATATTTCTATTTATCCATCAATCCTAATTTGTTATTTATAATTTTTTTTTTTTTGTCATATTTGGACGACAGTGTGAAAATGGAATACTAGGTGTAAATTATATTCATGAGCATCATCACTATTAACGGAGTCATCAGAAGTAACTGCACAAGAAACGATAACCGCAATAACCGCAACTGCTACAGCAACATAGCATCACCACCGGCATCATCGTCATCATCATCATCATCATCATCATCATCATCATCATCATCATCATCATCATCATCATCATCCTCATATAATCATATTTCAACATTATCAACATACTCATCAACTTCATCAGCAAGAGCAGCAGCAACAACAGCTATATTGGTAGTAGTAGTAGCAGCAGTAGCAGCAGCAGCAGCAGCAGCAGCAGTAGCAGCAGCAGCAGTAGTAGTAGTAGTAGTAGTAGTAGTAGTAGTAGTAGTAGTAGTAGTAGTAGTAGTGTTTTATGTGTATTTTCGCTGTTATTGAAAGCATTTACTTGTCTGCAATTAATTATGTTGCTCCTGTTGAAGTTGTTGTTGTTGTTTTTGTCGTTGTTGTTGTCATTATTATTGTTGTTGTTGTTGTTGTTCTTCTTCTTCTTCTTCTTATTATTATTATTATTATTATTATTATTATTATTATTATTATTATTATTTGCATTTATCTTGCTTTATGTTTATACGAGTTATCACCAAGTCACAACCAGTGACCTCAAGAGACAACAAGGTCCGCCATGTTCAAGAAAGAACACACATATTCACACATGCATCCTTAGTGTTTAGACTTGTGATGTACTTATATTGACAGGATCTTCCTTAGTATATGGGCAGTTCCCATTAGTACTATCTTTTGTATTTCTCCTATACGCGGGTTTCCTGGGATTTGCGATAAGTAGTCGTCAGACCCCTTAGGTATCATTCCCAGAGCGCCTACAACCACTGGTATTGTTTTAGTTCTCAATTTCCACATTTTTCCAATTTCTATCTCCAGGTCCTTATACTTGCTCAATTTTTCAAATGTTTTTATAGATACATTCTTGTCTATTGGAACAGACATATCAATTAGCAGGCATACCCTCCTTTGAAAGTCCTTCAATATTATATCAGGTCTATTTGCATCTATTTTTCGGTCTGTTTGGATGCTAAAGTTCCACAAGATTGAGATGTGATCTTTTTCAAGTATGGGAGGTGGTTGATGCTCCCACCAATTCTTTTGATGGGGCAGGTCAAAATGCTTACACATTATCCAATGTATGTATTGTGCAGCTCTGTCATGCCTGTTTAGGTATTCGGTTGGAGCTATAGGACTGCACATTGAAATTATATGGTCAATGGTCTCTGGTTGTTTTTTGCATACACGGCATAATGGGCTGCACCCATTTTTTATTATGTTGGCTTGGTAATTTTTTGTTGGCAGACACTGATCTTGTGCGGATATAATCAGTCCTTCAGTCTCCGATTTCAGTCCAGAGGATGCCAACCACTGATGGGTTAAAGTTTTGTCAACATCAGGATTGTTAGCTCGCTCTGGGTATTTTCCATACAGAGGCTTTTCTTGCCATTTCTTAGCCAGTTTCTGTAGCAGTTCTTTCTTTGCAGTTACTTTTACCTGCTTTGCTTTTTCTGTGTTTTCCATTTCAGCAGTAAATGGGACTTCTGAAATTTGTAGTCCATTACTGTATCTTTGTGCATCTTTTGTAATGGAATATGATCTGTTGGTGCTTTCGTGTTTCAAAACGAGTTTGATCATCCAATCATGTGATTCCCTTAGATATGTGGATAATCCAATTGTTGCAGTTTTCAACGCAATGTCTAACTGGATTAACCCACGTCCTCCTTCTTTCCTAGGGAGATATATTCTATCTATGTCTGCCTTAGGGTGATGCATTCTGTGCATGGTTAAGAATTTTCGGATTTTTGTATCGAGCCTACGGATCTCTGTGCTTGACCAGTTGATGACATTGTAACTGTAGGTTACTACTGGTATGGCAAGCGTGTTTATGGCATCGATCCTATTCCTTGCATTCAATTCCGTTCTTAAGATTGCTCTGACTCTGCGGTAACATTCCTTCCTTATCCTTTCCCTCATTGTCGAGTGCTTGATTCCGTCTCCTTCACAAACACCTAGATATTTGTAAGTTTGTTCTTGATCAAGCTCTCTTATCACGTTCCCCCGATCAAGATTAATGTCTGAACTCTTCAGCAGCTTTCCTCTGGTGAACGTTGCTTTGGCGCATTTATCCAGTCCAAACTCCATTTTAATGTCATCACTGAACTGCTTCACAGTGTATAATAGCCCTTGCAATTGTTCATCATTTTTTGCGAATAGTTTCAGGTCATCCATGTAGAACAGGTGATTAATGGTTTTGTCATAGACTCTATATCCATGTTTTGTTTCATTGAGCATTTTACTTAATGGTATAAGTGCGATGCAGAATAAAAGCGGTGATAAAGAGTCACCCTGAAAAATTCCACAATTAATGTTAACTTCTCCAGCTTCCAGTGATTTTGTTTCACTATTCAAAAGGAGTGTCGTTCTCCATGTCCTCATACTGAATGACAAAAACCTCCTGACAACGGGGGATATTTTGAAAATCTCTAAACATTTTTCAATCCAACTGTGTGGCAAACTATCAAATGCTTTTTTATAATCTATCCAAGCAATCGATAGATTTTTGTGTCTATTATGACAATCTTCCAGTATCATTTTGTTAACCAGAAGCTGATCCTTACAGCCATATGAGCCTCGTTTACACCCTTTCTGCTCAATGGGAAATAGGTCATTTGTTATCAGGTGGTCATATGTGTATTCAGTTAGGACTGATGTTAAAATTTTATACATTGTGGTCAAGCAGGTTATCGGTCTGTAATTTTTGGGATTGTTTGTCTCATCATTCTTCGGTAGCAGGAATGTAATGCCGTTAACTAGCCATGATGGTATCTTTTCTGGCTCCTTAACTATTTCATTGTAAAGTTGGGCTAACAGCTCATGAGACTCTGTGAAGGCATTTATCCAAAAGTTTTGTATTTTGTCTTTTCCTGGGGATTTCCATTTGCTGGTTTTTCTTAGAGCCAAGCGCAGCTGTTCAACTGTTATATTTTCCCATGTTTGTTCTTCAAGGTGAGCTGTTTCTTTCATTTGTCTGTCTATCCATGGGGCATGTATGTTATGAACTTTTTCTTCGGCCCAGATCTTTTCCCAGAATTCTTGCACTTCCTCCTTGGGTGGTATTGATTTAGCAGTTATTGTTGACTTACCAATTTTTCTGTAGAAGTTTCTTTGGTTGTTTTTGAACATATTATTGTACTTATAGAATCTAGATCGTTTTTCAAAGCGCCTTATACGAGCAGCTTTGGCCGACACTTTTTGCTTGATTGTTTCTATCAGCATGTCTATGTCACATGTTGATCTTATACTGTACTTTTTTTTCAATTTTCTAAGTTTAGTTTGTTTAACATGTTCACCTACTTTATAGTTTGTTAAAATTTCTATGTCAGATCGGAGAAGGTTTATTTGGCGATTGATGTTATCTGGCCAAGTAGATTTCTTGTGGGAATTCCTTTGTTTTTTCATCTTCACTCCACATAAGTGAATGGTGACTTTAGCCGATGCATAATAGAGATGATTTAAGTCAGTAATGTTTATTTTGTTTGTGATGATAATGTTTTTGAGAATTATGTTAGTCTTGTGTATTATCTTTTGGTTCTGTTTGGAGTTCTGGATCTTAGGGAGGGTGTCTCGTTCCCCCATGTCAGATTCTTTCATTTTCATCCATTCGATCATAATTTCATCCTTCAAGTTGGCAAGTTCATTCTCATTCATTTCTTTATCATTTACGATCTCATTATTTTCATTTGGAGTTTCATCCTGAGCATGCACTCCCTCCACTTTTTCGCTCCTTTCTTTAATTTGTTCTGTTGCCAGTGATTCCGCCCCAACTCTGGGATTCGAAGTGTTACAGTTTACCTCGTTTTCACTGACACATGCTTCATTTTCCCTTCGCTGACTTTGTGCTAATAGCTTGATCTGATCAATTTCTATATCAGTTAGTAACTTTTTTCTTACAATATTTCTTCGTATATTGGCTAGTTTGTTACTGTCAATATAGCCTCTGTTTTCGGGATGTTTCTTTTTCCAGTTGATATATGTTTGCTCTGTATTCGATGTATTTGATGGGTAGTACATGGCAGTGTAGAAAGCCTCAAGGACTTCTTTATTATCTTCCCTTGACCATTTTTCTCTCTTTTTCTTTGGATTTCTTGGTGGTGAGCATGGAGGGCCAACAGTAGGAGTATTCCGGTTATGGGAGGTCTCCAGCTCCGAAGTGATGGGAAGGTTTGAACCATTAGCTGATTTTTCGACCCCAGTCTGGTTCCTCTCTGAGGGACGCGGCCCTTTTTTACCCGGGTGACGGCCGATCCGGTATGAGATTTCATCATTAGACATCTACTTTATTTTGTCGCGTTTTATCCTTATCCGCCAAGGGGTAATCTTTTCGTGTTACCACTTCTAGAACGAGTGTCAACCAAGACTAGAGGGGTCGTTCTCCCCTAGAGACATGGCTATTCCCCGCCGGCCGCCATCCCGGTATTTCTTGGTCACGGGGTTTTCTTTTTGTTGTTTTTTTTAAATTGTTATTATCATGAGTGGTTCCTTAATGTGAGCATTGCGTGGCTTAAGAATGAAATTATTAATAATTGTCTCCACTCCAGGGACAAGGCCAGCAATCACCCAGTGCATTACAATAATATAATATACTTTTTGTTGTAGTTGGCTGTTATTGCTGCTGGCTATGTCGGTGGTGGTGCCGGGGCTTTTTATATTGTTGGTGAGGAAGGGGTGAGCCAGCAGTCCCATAATTGTTGATGTAGACGTTTGTCCGTGGCAAGGTCACCAAGTCAATCTATTTATATCTTTTGCTAGCCTCTCTCTTGTCTAGTGCTACCACCACCTTCCCTTTTCTCTCTCAAGTTAACAGGGGAATAGTGTCAGTAGCATTGAATGAGTGGTGGCGGCGATGATGGATGTGGTGGGGTGGTGGCAGCGGTGGTGTTGTGGTTACTGATATAGTATCTATGAGTTTGTGTTCGTATGTTTAATATATATTTTCATTATATTTTGTGTTGACATATTCCCGTAAAATTTGAATTAAACATTTTTTTAAATTTGAGACAATAATAATAGTAATTATTATTATGATGCCGGTGAAGTTGCCGTTATATTTAGTGTGATGGGATAGGTAGTGTATCAAGTTTCTGGTGTTGGTGAAATTGAAATTGCCGCTGTTCTATATAGTGTAGACAGAGGGTGTTTTGTTCCATTTATAACCATTTTCTTTTTTTGAATACAAAATATATAATACAAAATTGAATATTTGAGCGATACAACAATATAATATGGATCCGAAACTTTATGGGACCTCATTCGGTGCCTTTATGCAACATTTGTGCTAAGAATTGTTCTTTCACAATTGATTTAAATATGTTAAAAATCAAAAAACTTACGGGAGCATATTATTATTATTATTATTATTATTATTATTATTATTATTGTTGTTATTCCTTGAATCTCAGTCATTGATGTTGGTTAACTGGAAAGTCCGTTGGAATGAATATCAAGCCACCACCTGCAGCCTCAGATATTCAGGACGTATCGGAGGGTTCTTGCTGTTCCAAGCAAGCATGCCTTTTGAAGCGTTCCAAAAAGCGTGAAGGGGCCGATTTTCTTTAACCATCCCTGGAAATTTTTGGAGATAGTCCCCAGTGCGCCTATGACAATCGGGATCACTTTGACTTTATGGCAGTTCCAAATCCTTTTCACCTCCCACTTTAGGTCCTGGTATCGGTTAATTTTCTCCCTCTCCTTCTCTTGCACTCTCGTGTCGAAAGGGCAGGCCACATCCACAATCAGACACGATCTTTTTTCTTTGTCCACAATCACCAGGTCAGGTCGATTGTGTTCCAGTTTTTTGTCCGTCTGTATCCTAAAATCCCACAGCACCTTCACCTGATTGTTCTCCATTATTATTATTATTATTATTATTATTATTATTCTCTTACATTTCTGAACTTTCTGATATAACAGGAAAACTTCAACTAAGGCTAGGAAGGTGTTGAAACAAATATATTGTCTACTGTTCTAAATGGTGCATTTTTCCTGGTTTATATTTGAGATATTGTTCAGTAATTATATTCAAGACGATATATAGTTACAAAACACACATAGTGTTCGCTTTCGTACAAACCTAGCCTAATCATGAAAGTCTCATAAATATATTGCATAAACATAGAATCATACACAGTTAAGATAGCTATCTGTAGATTACTGTGTGCGCTAGTGTGTTAGAAGGAGTCTAAGTATATATAGAACGTTCGAATTTTTAAGTGCTTCTAGCATGCAGATACACACATACACTAATATCCACATATATAAAAATGTATATATATAACGAAGGAAGTGTGGTAAGGAACCAGATGGACCATAACACACCAGACTACTCGATACCTTGGCTAGTAGAGTGGGTAGTAGGAAAAGAGTCAGAACGCCAACGGCAGGGCTCTGCCGTCGGCGTCGTTCTGACCTTTTTCCTATATATATATATATATATATATATATATATATATATATATATATATATATATATAAACATATATATATGAAATACGGTATTTTTATAAATAAACATTTAGAAAGCAGTAGCTATTCAAAAGCACCGGCGGCTAAGGAGACAATCGTGGATGCATTTTGAACTGAATGCGTCCTCGTGAGGAGGATCCGTCTCGCTCTTGCAACTGCTGGACATGAAAACAGTTGAGAATGTATAGCTTTCTCGTCTCTGTAAATGAGGTGATTAATCTCATTGGCATATAGAGCTGTATAAGTTGACTCAACTTATAATAGGATAGAATAAGAATTTTGCTTCGAGCACAGCTGTATACAGATATGTATTGGAATACCTCATTTATAATATGACGTATATACTATATGCACACACACACACGTATATATATTTATATATATATATATATATATATATATATATATGTTGCACTGCCACTCTAAATTTTGTAATGAATGTTGACCCACAATGTTTGAATATGTATCAATGTTTGAATATGTATTGGTATGTCTCTCGGCTGAAAAGGAGGTCATATAACTGTCCATGCATTAATAAATTGCTCCGAAGAATCCAAACCTCGGTTTGGAGGAAACAGCTGTAAGCACAATAATGTTTTGAACAGTTCTTTGATTCTTATATTTCATATATATATATATATATATATATATATATATATATATATATATATATAAATATATATATACGTGTGTGTGTGTGCATATAGTATATACGTCATATTAATATAAATGACTTCAATGTGAAAAGATCTGTTCTATTGGATTGAAATTATCTTAATATCTTTGATGAGACCATAACAATGAAACAATTCTAGTCATTTAGAAGTAATTTCTATATTAAGTGAGATGCTTACGCTCTACTAATGTATTAAGTACGTTTTTAACCATGGTTACCTCCCGTTTTAACTCAGGATTTGCATATATTTGTCTATCCATCTGTCTATGCATCTATATATATATAGTTCGAAATTTAAGCTCCTCTATATATATATATATATAGTGGAGTTTAAATTTCGAACTTAAATGGTACTCATCAGGATGATCCCTCACACTCGTGTGACTGCTGGGCTTAGCAAAAAGGCCAGTATATATAGTTTTCTCGTCTATGTAAATGAGGTGATTAATCTCATTTGCATATGAAGCGGTTTAAGTTGGTTCACCTTTTAATAGCATAGACTTAGGATTTACCTTCGAGCATAGCTGCATAGAGATATGTATTGGAATTCCGTATTTCTAGAGAAATCCGTAGCTATTAAAACAACTGCGGAGGCTATCGCCACCTGGTGGTGTCCAGCAGAAGCAAAGAGGATAATCGTCGATGCATTTCAAACTTAACTGGTCCTCATCAGGACGACCCGACAACAGCCGAGAATATATAGACAATCATCCGGGTATCGAACCAAACAACCAACCGGAAATTTTTAATAAATTTAAGTGAAATCCAATAGGTGCGTGTGTTTTATTGTCAGTATGACCTTCCTGAATTATAACATTATATATATATGTATATATATATATATTGTCACACATACAAGCACTAGAGTTTTAGTGAACTAGATATAGGTGTTGTAAATTATGGCAACATTTACCAAACTGAAACGACCCATTTCCACTACATATATTTTACTATAGTGCCACCAAAATGAAACCCCTCACGCATCTAATGTAATATATATACCATTGCATATATGTATATATATATATAAGGTATATATACGCATATGCATGTATGGATACACAAACACGCACGCACACAAACACAAACACATCTACACAAACACTCACAAGCATAGGCTAGTAAATGAAACCAAATAAACATAATTATTGGAAGTAGGACATTTTAACAAGAAATGACAAAAACATTGTCGACAATTAAATGAAATTACAAAGTTAATTGTTTCTACTTAGGCACAAGGCCAGCAATTACACAGTGCATTTCTGGTACTTTATTTTATCGACCTCGTGAGGGTGAAATTGATGTATTGTGCTTCTGATTGGAAGAGTATTGTGGGTTTTAAATGTAAATTAATATATTATAGATATTGTTTTTCTTCATTTAAAAAATGTAAACCTTTGAAATATAAAAGGTGTATTTTATAATGTTTTGAGATGTATGTTATAATATCTCTGCTTTAACAAACTTAACCGACGACGACAGAAGACTCATTTTATTATCGATCGCGTCACACCGGATGTTTGATAAATCGGGAAAAATTGATTTCGGTGCTTAAGCCATGAAATTATTAATATTAATTAAGCTTTGTTTTAGATGTTTTGTTGGAACGAAGGTGATCTATATTCTGATGCTAACAATGTGGACCAGAATGATGTTCTGATCTCCTTAAAGTACTTCTACTTGTTTGCAGCATGTAAAAGACGATTAGCAATGCGTTTTTAGAGACTTGACATTAAGAGTGAGAAGAATTGAATGGTGGTTAGAGAGGAAGTTAAATGTAATGACAGAAGAAAAGAGGGATTATTTGGATGATTCAGAATGAACGGGCGTTAGATCAACTGGCTGCTAGGTGTAGAGTCTCCTGTATTAACTAGAGAGAAAGAAAGTGGAGGAGCAAAGAGAAGTAGAGAGAAGGAGAAAGAAAGAGAGGTAGAGTGAGCCAAGTGTGAGAGAAAAAGAGAGAAATTAGGGAGGGATTTCTTAAGCAGTATCCCTTCCACGACTTAATTTGTTCACTTTGAGTACTGAACACAGCTGCGTTTGAAAATTGCCTCTCACTTGTTCCCACATCATTTACTTGATCTGACATTATTTTATATCTGAAAAATATATATATATATATAAATATATATATATATGTATATATATATATTCTTTGCTCTAGCTCCATTGGCTTGGGGTCACACTAGGTTGGCAATCCTTGAGGCAACACGAGCGAAGAGCCGACCAGGTCCAGCAGTGCACTACATCACTGGGATCCCGGCCCAGCAATTCTGCTTCCTCCAAGGTGAATTGAAGACTCTCGTGATGTTCCTTAATAACATTAAAACAAAAGAGAATAACTGTTTCTACTTTTGACACAAGGCCAGCAATTATCCAGTGTATTACTGGTACTTTATTTTATCGACCCCCGTAAGGATGAAAGGCAAAGTTAACCTCGGCGGGATTTGAACTCAGATCGTAAAGGGACGCAACTATGCTGGAAAGCATATCCAACCCTCTACCGATACGGCCAGAAAATAACATGACGTGATTTGTATTGATGGAGAATGAAACCAAACAGTGTTGTCCAGCTGATGACACTATATTCGATAATTGATATATATGAAAGGTTAGCTTGAGAGTTTAAGCAGTTGTGGTCAATGAAAAATGTGGTTGTAATACCAATAGTATGTTGGAATATTGGTAATAGTGCTTAAAGTTCTTGAGAAGTAAATTAAACAAATAAGGATTGCACTACAGATGAAACGAATACGAAAAATGTGCATTGCTTGGAACAAGAGGAATACTCCATAGGTTAGTTGAAAAATAAGGAGGGTACCTCAGTTCACTGGTAGTGAGCAGCAACACTGTAAGACATCTCCAGCGTAAGAACCTGAGCAACCAACAATAAGGCATTACCTAAGAGACCACCTTACAAAGACGCTACTCAAGGTTTCAATGCCCAAATTTGACATACCTCCTAAAGAAAACGTCATGAAAAGAGTGACCTCTTTTCAGACACTTATCTTGTTTTCCTTTTTCCTTTTCACCCCTACAGATATTGGTACGCGCAGACACACACAGACACACACACACACTCATATATATATATATATGGGGTAACAATTTATCGTTATAGGTAATCCAGTTGTGTGTACTCTGCGTTGTGGATAGTTTTAAAGTACGGCAAGTTGTTTCCATAGTTAGGCAGCGAGTTCGCTATATATATATATATATATATATATATATATATATATATATATATATATATATATATATATATATACATATATACATCCATATAAAATTACGGACTCACATTTTTCAATGATTTCGAAACTTCAGTTTGGCTGCTTCATCCGTTTGGGTTGGTAGATTCTATTCCTACATGTTTATTTGCGGAACGCAGATCTGGTAACACTTGGAATGAAATATTCAGTGTTATTGTTTTGTTTAATTATAAAATTTTGTAATTGCATAGTGCCGACATATGCGGAAATACGTGTTGTTTTCTTCATAGCAAATTAGACTTTTACATAACATATTTTAATAAACAAAGGCTCTTATTTAGGAAAACATTCATTTATGTAGTGAAATACGCATGAGAGATTAGTAGGAAATAAATTTATTTTGTGTTGTGTAGGATAAGTCAAACATATGGTGAGGTATTTTCTGGTGAAAGAACTGTGATGCCTTGTTTCTTTCTATGTTCTCAAATTAATCAAGCATAGCAGGAAACATTAGATTGTATTTTATTATAAGGAAAAAAAATGTATATATGTATATATGCACATATATATACATATATACATGTATATACATATATAGGTATGTTATACATATATATTTATATGTATGTGTGTGTATGTATATACGTATGTATATATGTTTGAAAGGAAAGTGTTTTTATCCAATTAGTATTTCCCCTCTAGATTGACAAATGTTTTGTTATTATGGCCAACGTTTATGGAGGTTTCGTCAAAGAGTGTTATAATTTAGAGAGTTGCTTATGTGTAGTTTTATTTATAACAATGTTACGTCAAGTTCTGCAATGCATGGAATTCACAGGAATAGTTTATATGGCATTGTGAGCAAGAGGCGGCAATTCAGCTGTTTTTTGTTTTGTTTTGCTTTTTTGGTGGGGCGAGGATGCGGTGGTGGAAATGAATTTCTAGAATGACAACTCATACATGCACGAGTGCAGTGCAATAAATACCTATATATAAACACAATTATACATGCATGCAATGAGGTGTAAACGTGCAGTTACTATCTGTTTCTGGTAACTATTCCGTACGCCTATACACTGACTTATGTATTTCTAAATACATACCCAGATGCATGTTTGCAGACACTATCACACTCACATTCTTATAGATATATATAATTACAAGCGTGTACCCATGCAGACGTGTACAACTCGTTAATGTTTATAAGTGCAAAGTTGTTTTTATGTGGATATACACTGGAATTTGAACATATAATATTGAAACCAGAAGGAGATTAAATACTTCCGCTAATAGTGTATACAGCATATCTTCTAGGAATCCCCTGATTAATATTGCATAATTTGGTGCTGCGTGTGTGGTCATGGCAATTACTGCTATGTGTCATAGCCAAAAAGCGTATTCCCAATAACTAAATTTTCACTTTCTGCTGAATGATATTTCGGGAAACTGATCTTTGTATGGTTTGGTAAGTTGACCCTCCGCAGATGCAGAGCATTAATTGGCTAAATTTTCAACAAAAATTGGCTGAATTTTCAGCAAAAATTGACTAAATTTTCAAAGAAAATTGACTGAATTTTCAGCGAAAATTGGCTGAATTTTCAACGAGGGAAATTTTTATATAGGCTTGTTCCATCTACCATTGTTGTTAACTTGTTGCTTCTTTTTACATAATATTTCATGCATTTAATGAAACATGCCCACATCGTATCGGATAAAGTTTGGTATCATTTTCTATAATTATTTTATCGTTATATCTAAATGGTAATTTTCATGGATTTCTTAAAATTCATATATCAATTCAAACAATAGATTGTAATACTTTAATTCCTCTATAACAATCGACCGTTTTTCTGAGAGAACACCATGTACGTAATAACAACCAGAACTGAGATTTTGGTTCTGTCATTAAAAATAGACTTTTTATGCTGAATTGTCTTACATTGCGGAATAGTATTCTTGATTATTAAAAATACGCAAATAGTTTTATATTATCTTTTCTTTAATAATAATTGTTTCTACAATAGGCACAAGGCCAGCAATGATCCCAGTGTATTACTGGTACTTTATTTTATCGACCCACGTTAGGATGAAAGGCAAAGTTAACCTCGGCGGGATTTGAACTCAGAATGGCAAGGGCTGTAATTCTCTGCGTCAAAGCATGGCGTCCGACCCTCTACCGATACTGCCAATTCACCGCCCTTTTCTTTAATAATTGTTTCTACTTTAGGCACAAGGCCAGCAATTACCCAGTTTTTATTACTGGTACTTTATTTTATCGACCCCCGTAAGGATGAAAGGCAAAGTTAACCTTGGCGGGATTTGATCTCAGAATGACAAGCGCCGTAACTCTATGCGTAAAAGCACCGTCTACCGATACTGCCAATCCACCGCCCTTTTCTTTAATAATAATATTGGGAGTGTGATTTGGAGAGATGTAAAACATTAATCGAGCGGTAATTGCTGTTAATTCAATGATATACACATTCGGTATTAATGACGCAGCTAGCCCCCACACAACTAGTGTCAGCAGTTCTCGACTGTGGAGATGGCCAACCGCCACGACAGAATTACCCTTATCACATTCGACATCTTTCCACCTTGAACTTAGTCGTTCTCGGTAAAAAAAAACTCGGTACCACGGCGGTTAACAAAGAGGACAATAAAACATAAAAAGCCACGGCTTGTCTGCCCGCTTGCCATTTGCACCGCTCACCATCGAGACCTCGGGCGTCCTTGGAAACCGTATAGCTGACCTCCTTGCTGAAGTAGGAATGACAGCAGCCCATCTGAGAAAAAAGACCGGAGACTTGGGGTGGCTCTTGCATCAACTGTTACTTGCAATTGTCCGCGGAGCGCAGCGAAACACCGCTCTGACCAACGTGTAAAGCGTTCCCCATTTCTTTCTAATATTGATTAATATTCCTGGCACTTTCCTTACTCTTCCTCTTATGTATGACATTTAGAGTGCTCCTTTCAAATACTGCTTTCTTTTTCTGGTTGTTTGAGTAAAGGTAAATATTGTATTCTATATTACTGTTATGTAATTTTATCCTAGGAATATATTTGAGTATTTTCTTTAAAAAAACAGAGTTACACAAGTTAAAACAAACAAATAAATAAATAGATAATAAAGAAATAAATGAATACATAAAAATCCGAAGGATATATAAAGTCCTCGAAAGAGAATTGTTAATTATATATCTGCTGATGGATCAGAAATATTTGTTGAGCCATTAATGCTTTGTTACCAAAATCGAGATGGAAACTTTGGATAATTTTATTTTGTTTCGTTTAAAAATAAAACATTTCATTTTTTTTCTAGATTTCACTTTAAAAATAAGAATATGTAAAATTTGATAAATCGCAGTTTAATGTATCAAGTATTTGAGATACTTTTGGCCATCTATTTTTAACAGGAATTTGGAAGGTGAATCTCTGTATTCGTAGATTTCACTCAAATTGCTATCTTATTTTGGAGTGGTTATTTAAATGTAATTGTGTAAGAGTCTTTATTATGTACTTAATTTGTCTGCTATAAGTAAATATGGTGGACAAGTTAAGCTCATCTTCAGAGGAGCAACCACCAATATGACTGTCTGAATCAGAAAGTGTTTACTGTTTACAAAAGGTGAATAAATATCCTAACCATTATTATTATTATTCTCCCCTGCTTCCTTTCCTCCACCCCGGTGAGCAGCATCCTCTCCTCTCCAACATGGACTAGTTCCAACAAGGAGTTGGGTGAAGTTCTGCAGCAATGGAGTGAGCTGGGCTTGTCTCTTCCTGAGAAGGTGGAGGACAGTGGATTGGCAGTATCGGTAGAGGGTCGGACGCCATGCTTTCCAGCATAGTTACGTCCCTTTACCATCTGAGTTCAAATCCCGCCGAGGTTGACTTTGCCTTTCATCCTTACGGGGTCGATAAAATAAAGTACCAGTAATGCACTGGTAATTGCTGGCCTTGTGCCTAAAGTAGAAACAATTATTATTATTATTATTGAATGCTATGGTTGACGGAGGCTCGGCTCTGTAAGTTATTGTAAATTTTGACCGCTATAACAATTGTAAATTGTTTAAAACTTTAACCAACTTGTAGACATAAACACCCTCCTCCTCGTGAGAGGGGTCTTTCTGCCCGTTATTTGGCCTTTCGGGGTTAAATAACCGCCTATTGGGGTTTTGTGCCCAATATTTATTTTAAACAAAAAAAAAACATGGCTACGAAAAATAATTTTCATAGGTCACTCCCACTGATTCCGTCTTTTTCTTCCTCAATCGTCACTACAGCAGAGAGAAGATTGTCTCTCTCCCTCCCTTCTCTTTCGTAAGCGACGCCAGAAAAGAAAAATCACGTGCAAAGCGAGCAAGATTTCTCCACGACGACGACGACAACGACGAAAAAGGTGTGCGGGAAATACGAAAATCCATTTCATTCGTCTGACGTCAGGAATAATAGCAGTAGCAGCCGTAATAACAACAGCAACAGTGACAAGGAAAACAACAGTAGCAGCCGCAACAGGATCAGCAGCAGTATAAACAACAACAGCAGCAGCAGCAACAACAACAACCACAGCAACAGCGGCGGCGGCAGTAGTCGTAGTACCTGCAGCAACAACAGAAGTAACAGCAGCTCTGACGACAACAACAACAACAACAGCAGCAAAGAAAAACCAATCTCGTTTGCAGGTATCGCAAAGACCCTGGAAACCATCCTCATAACAAATGAGGAATTAGAGGAAGCGAAGAAGATGGTGACGGAAACCGGACACCGAGCAATCTGCAAGACAGCCGAAACATTTTTCGAAACCCAACAGCACTGTACGGTCACGTACCGTACAGTAAGAACAAAATCCCGTAGGGTTGAAAGAGCCACAGAGGCTGCAATACAAAAAGCCTTAGGGTACGTGTGGCAGCGGAAAACGCACATCACCCGAGGCAAGAAATATGCCACCGTAGACGTACTTTTTGCCACACCCCAGGAGGCAAAGGCTCAATCCTTAGTGACCCTAAGGAGCGAGGAAATGGTGTTGATCCCCTCCTACTGCGGGCCAAAAATTGTGAGGGTCAAACTGACCCACGTCCCACCCGGGATGGCCCCTTCTTGGCTGGCCGCGTCTGTCCTCGTCGGAATAGAGGACAAAACAACTGTACTGCAAGTACAGAAAAAAGTAAGAGAAGATTAGGTCGGCACCTCCATTGAGATGTTAATCCAAACCAACCAGCAGTGCATCGAAGCTATCCCGGATGTGAGAGACTTCGATAACGGCACTCAACTGCCCATAAGTGTTGAGGGCAAACGCCCGAAATGCTTTCGCTGTGGATCGAAGACTCACCTCAGGGCCTTCTGCAACGAGAAGACCCTGAGAAAGAAGAAAACCCCCCTCCTTCCGAAACCGGCTCCTCGGCTACCTGCAACAGGACAAGCGGCAACCAGGAACGATAGATCCGTGGCACCCATACCCACGCCACGGAAATCAAAAACAGCAGCAGCAGTGGAAGTATTAACAACAACAACAGCAATACCAAATGCAGCTGCAACAGAGACTCCAGTGCAAACATCACAAACAACAACAAGTGAAAGAGTGGAGCTGGTACCCCTCCCCGACCTCACATAATCAGACATGGAGTGTGAGGTGGGAGAGGGATGGCAAAAGGTCGTAAGAAGGCACACACGCAAAAGCAGCGCATCGTCGCCTTTGAAAAGGGAGGAAAGAAATGGAAACAAGGGTAAAGGCTACTGCAAAGAGACTCACAGCAGCAACACCACCAACACCATCACCACCCACTTCAGAACCACCATCACCACCGGCGACAACCCCACCGCCAACACCACCACCACAAGCACCAACATCGCAAACACAACAACAAAACACACACACCCAGCAACAACGACAAGAAAATAGCAGAACCACACCCCAACCCCAGAAAAAAAAATGCACGGCAATAAATACACACAACAAGAAACTAATGACTTCCATAATTGAACACACAGACATTTCACAACACGACTACATAATACCAGCACCAATCAAAACGCCAACTAACATAAGACTGCTAAAAATAGCACAGAAACAATACACAAACATTAAAACGAAATTCCCCAACGCAGTTGGTGATTTCAGGGACCTAGGAGGAACCGTCAATCGAAGAGTATACTCAGACATTCTCTTAGAAGAGCCGACGACCAGCGGAAGGGACGATTCAACGGTCCCTTCACCAGACGATCAAGTTAAAAGGGATGTAAAAACCATCCCTCCTCTACCAAAAGTACGGTAAGTGGTCTTTCCCATCTTTTCCACTCTATTTTAAACATGACCTCACTCAGAATAGGCAGCATAAATGCGCGTGGCTTGGCGTCGTCATGGAAGCAGGGTCACCTGCTCAACGACCTCATGTCACTAAACATAGATGTAGTGGCCATCAGCGAGACCAGAATCTCCGAAGCACGGGCCTTCGCACCGATCTTCGGCGGCTACGATGTGTACGCATCTCCCAGCCGTCCTGGATCGGGGGGAGGAGTTGCTGTGCTTTTTCGGAGAGGTTTGGATCTCGCCATACGGGCCATCTTCCTGGACCCGGAGGGTAAGTTGGTGGTGCTGGACGTGAGCAGCGGAGACCGGCAAGCTTTCAGGCTAGCGGCTGTCTATGGCCCGACAGGAGCAGGGCGGCCTGATTTCTTCCGGCGTCTGGAGACCTTTCTTGGAACGTCCCGCTCTGTAGTGTTAGTGGGCGACTGGAACGGGATCTTAGATGCACGCTGCGACTGTGTAGGATTAGCGGATAGGGGTGGATGTTGCAAGAGCCTCACCAACCTGCTCAGGCGTTTTGAACTGTCTGACAGGTACCGATTGATTTCCCGAATGTGCCAATGTGGACTTGGACAAATCGCATAGGGTCATCCAGATCATATCTAGATAGAGTATTTTGTAGGGAAATAGATAGGTCTAGCATAGGCTGTCCACAATTCAAGATAGTCAGCTACACGGACCACAAATTCGTGATCTGTGTGCTTGACTTAGATTGGCTTCATAGACGAGCACCCGGCTACTGGAAGCTAAACGCGTCCTTACCAGCGCGCAAGGCCTACAGAGACCGGATTAGCGAACTAGTTAAGCGGGCGTTGACGGGGGCCATCGTCAACAACAAGTGGTGGTTTGCTCTGAAAAGAGCGATTAGAATAGAATCGATTAGGTTTAGTAAGGCTTTAGCAATAGAGAAAAATAGAGCAGAGGAAGAACTAGTTAGAAAATTAGACGAGGCGCTTAGCAAAGGCATTGCGACCGACGTGCTTGCGGCGAAATTGGCCCTTGACCAATTCTTCAATGCAAAGCACGAAGGCTGCGTTGTCAGAGCAAGGGTGCGTGCTCTCAGACACGAGGGGACGAAAGCCGTTCAATGGGCCCGAGTGGCAGAGGCGCGTCGTGGCAACAAAGCCACGATCCGGTCTTTGGTGGACCACGACGGGCGCATGCTACTCGATCCCGGGAAAATGTGTGAAGCTTTTCAGCGACACTTCGCTCAGCTGTTCGGGGGCAGCGGTGGGCCGGGTAGAGGGATGGACTTTAGTGTCTACCTCGACGGACTGCCGCGGCTCTCGGCCACTGAGGCGAATTGTTGCGAAAAGCCGATAACAGCCGCTGAAGTAAGGGAGGCAATGACTGGCTGCACAAGGGGTAAATCGCCTGGTTTGGATGAACTTTACGTACAGATGCCAGACTTGTTCGGAGGCCTCTTGGCGGACGTCTACTGCAACTGGCAACAGAACGGGAGAATTCCCAGTTCTGTGAGCCGAGGAGCGGTGGCACTGCTGAGAAAGGATCCGAACAAGGGGGATAACATAGAAAATTTCCGGCCCATAACTCTGCTAAACACAGAGTGTAAGATTTTGGCCAAGGTGCTAGCAAAGAGGTTGGCGCTTGTCGTTGGTGGTCTGGTGGGAGAGGCGCAGACATGCGCCATTCCCGACAGATCCATCTACGACAACCTCCACCTCATGCGATACATCGTAGAGAGGGTAGCTAGGGAACCTGGCACGGGTGGGTCCTTGATCAATTTAGATCAGTCGAAAGCTTTCGATAGGGTCGACCATCGTTACCTAGCGGCAGTCCTGAGGGCGGCTGGCTTTGGGCCCGTCTTCAGAGGCTGGATCGCTGCCATGCACAGTGACATCTGCTCTGTGGTGAGAGTGAACGGTCACCTGTCGGAACCGTTCAACATCATGCGCTCGGTCCGCCAAGGATGTCCCCTCTCGTCCCTCTTGTACGTATTGATTCTCGAGCCATTACTGCACAAACTGGAGACGTTGAGGGGAGTCCCGCGCGAACTAGGATGCGGAAGATCCGTGTCAGCATATGCGGACGATGTCACCGTAGTGGTGTCGAACGCCAAACACATCGAGGCGATCGGCACTACACTAAGAGAATACGAAGCGGTGACAGGAGCAATGATCAACCAGGAAAAGTCAGTGGGCCTGCAGCTCGGCACCTGGAGAGGCAGGTCCATGCCGTCCAACAGCGTCGTCGGACGCTGGACGGACGGACCGGTTAAATTGCTAGGGGTCTGGTTCGGTCCGGACCTCCAGACGGACAAAAACTGGGACGAGGTGACGAGCAGGGTGGCTTCTTTCACCCAGAAATGGGCGGAGAGGAAGCTATCCCTGAAAGGTCGAGCGGAGGTGGCTAACGCGTATATCGCGTCTGTCATCTGCTACCACCTGACCGTCGTACCTTGTCCTAAGCCTCGCCTGACTGCGCTGAAGCGTTTGCTCTTTCGCTTTTTGTGGAAGGGACGTGCTCCGATGGTCAGGCGGTCCATCTGTTGTCAACACCCGCTACGTGGAGGGCTGGGCATGCCGTGGCTGATGATGCGCAGGCACGCGCTCAGGCTACGACATCTCCACCTCTTCCTCGACGGTGATCAGGTGTGGTCGCCGTTTGCTAGACGCGTTTTTCCCCAGCTCGTTTCCTTGACGGAGCTGCAGTCCTGGGTCAAGCGAAGACCGAGAGGGAGCGCATGGAGACTGGAATGTCTTCAGGCGCTCACAGCCCTCGACCAATCGGGCAATGTGATCGGTGGAAACTCCACCTCGGCGTTCTATAGAGGATTAGTGGAGGGGAAGAGCGACGACGTACTTGGGGAAACTCTAGGCGTCGACGAAAATCAACTAGCCAATCTCTTCGGAAGAACTTTCGGGCCGGGGCCTATGGACAACTTCCAGAAATCTCTGGCCTGGCAGTGCTACCGAGGAGCCTTGCCAGTTCGGGATAAAATCTACAGGCATGGAGGTGCCGTCAGCCGGACATGTCCGAGATGCGCGCAGGGCGACGAAACCGTCCTGCACGCACTCGTCCAGTGTCCGAAAATTGCTGACTTGTGGGTTTATGTCGAACACCTGCTGTCGCGTTTAGGACGGATCCAGCTATCATCTGAGTCCATCGTGAGGATTGCCCCGCCCTCCTCCTTTAGCCGGGAAGGGCAGGCAGTTTTTATCTGTCTGGTGGCCATGGCGAAAGAGATAGTATGGTGGACACGTTTGAAAGGGCTGAAGACGAGCACTTACCTCTTCGGTGATGCTCTGATTGACTTTTTCAAATTTCATTTGAAAAGGAAAATCAGAGTAGAGAAGGAAGTGCTCTCTTCCCAGCATTTTGTTGAAAGATGGGTGAGAGAAGCAAGAATGGCCCGAGTGAATGGGCCGACTCTGAGTATATATATGTAAACTAAAGGTGGAAAACTGGGAGAGGGCACTTGCCTTGGTGGTCAGGGTCATTGTGGCTTTTTACTGGGCTTTCTCCACAAATGTCCCTCCGAAGTCTCCCCCCTATTGGGGAATTTTTCATTGGTATTTTTGTTACATCCTCTGTTTTTGTTTTTTACACGCAGAAATGCCCATTTGTACCGTCCTGCATTGTCCTGCACTGTCCTTAATGTCTACTTTATGTAAACCCTTGTGGTTAATAAAGAAATCATTATTATTAATATTATTATTATTGTTATTACTCTTTGAGTCTCAGTCATTGATGTTAGTTAACTGGAAAGTTTGTTGAGATGAATATCAAGCCACTACCTGCATCCTCAGATATTCAGGACGTATCGGAGGGTTCTTGCTGTTCCCTGCAAGCATGCCTTTTGAAGCGTTCCAAAAAGCGTGAAGGAGCCAATTTTCTTTAATCATCCCTGGAAACTTTTTGAGATAGTCCCTTGTGCACCTATGACTATCGGGATCACTTTGATTTCATGTCAGTTCCAAATCCTTTTTACCTCCCACTTTAAGTCCTGATATCGGTTAATTTTCTCCCTCTCCTTCTCTGGCACTCTCGTGTCGAATGGGCAGGCCACATCCACAATCAGGCACGATCTTTTTTCTTTGTCCAAAACCACTAGGTCAGGTCTATTGTGTTCCAGTTTCTTGTCAGTCTGTATCCTAAAATCCCACAGCACCTTCACCTGATCGTTTTCTATCACCGCCTCTAGCTTATGCTCATACAACTTCTCAGAATGTGGTAAATTGTTTACTTTGTATAGGTGCCAATGGATCACCCTGCCCATCACATCATGTCTCCAGCCCTTATAGTGAGTCTGGGCTAGGTGTTTACACTCGGATACAATGTGAGCCACAGTCTCCTCTCTTTCTCCACAGAACCTGCACAGTGGGCTAGCCTCATCCTTGTAAATGTGGTGTTTCAACCACATTCCTTCTGTAGCCTTTTTAAGGTCTCCTCTTTTCAACCAGTTCCATGTCTGTGGATCTCTAAATTCAGTTTTCTCAAAGAAGGTACTATGAAGGGATTTTTCCTGAAGCCTGCTCTTTCTCCTTGATGTTATTTCCTCCTTGGACATCCACTGGCCTATTGTCCCCTCCTTCAGTACAGCTCTGAGCATTGGCTCCCTACTATCAGTCACGTATTTGTGTAGGTTGTTTTTCTCCATCTGAACACAGTCCTCTATGCTGATAAGACCTCTTCCATCCTCAGATCTCCTTAAGTAGAGTCTATCGACATCACTCCTCTTGTGGAACATATCGTAGATAGTCAATAGCTTCCTAGTCTTCCTATCCATTTCTTTTTGTTCAGCAACATTCCATCTCAGAATTCCCGCACTGTACCTAATAATAGACACAGCTCGGGAATTTACTGCACTTATGGCATTCCTACTATTCAGATGTGACTTTAATACGCTCCTTACTCTTCGAAGGTATTCAGTTCTTATGACTTCCTTCATTTTTTTGTTCTTGATGTCATCGGCCTCCAGAACGCCCAAATACTTGTATCCTTCTTCAGAGTCAATTTCTTTTATCATCTCACCTGTTGTTATCTGGATTCCGTTACTTCTGTTCAACTTACCCCTCCTCATCACAATGACTCCACACTTACTAATACCAAATTGCATACATATATCATTGCTGAAAATATGGACAGTGTCAACAAGCACATCCAACTCCTTCTCACTCTTCCAGAAGAGCTTAAGATCGTCCATGAAGAGGAGGTAATTGATGGTAAGCCCTCCCTTTCCCAACCTGTATCCTGCACTCACTTTTCGCAGTACACTGGTCAGGGGCATCAGGGCAAGGACGGACAACAGAGGGGACAGACTATCTCCCTGGAAGATACCTCTCTTGATCTTCACGCTTCCCAAGGTTTCTCCAGGTGATGTTAACTCTGTTTCCCAGGACTTCATACTTTTGCCCAACAACTGTCTGATGTTATCTGCCACCTTGAAGATCTCTAGGCTTTTGGTGATCCAAGAATGAGGCACCATGTCAAATGCTTTTTTGTAGTCTATCCATCCCATGACAAGACCAGTGTGTATTCTCTTGCAATTCCTCATTTCCATCTTATCAATAAGTAACTGGTCCTTTGTACCACGTGACTTCTTTCGGCATCCTTTCTGATCGTCCGGTAACAAGTTGTTTGTGTGGAGGTGATGGTAGATTTCCTCAGACATAATGCTTGTCAACAGTTTCCACATTACGGACAGACATGTGATAGGTCTATAGTTGGTAACATCATTACCCTTGATTCGGTCTTTCATTATCAGAACTGTGGTACCTTTTGTCAACCACTCTGGTACCTCACGTGGCATCAAGCAGTCATTGAACATGGTTGTCATTTTCGGGTGAGGGATATTATGTTTTTAATCCTATACCCCTGCACACCATCTGGGCCAGGTGATTTCCAGTTGGTTAGTTTTTTAGCCTGCCCCTTAAGAGTTTCAACTGTGATACTCAAATCAGTTTGTTGGCGTGCCTGTTCACTGATCTCCTTATGTACTGTCTCAATCCACACTGCCTGGTCATTATGTTTAACATCCTGCTCCCATATTCCTCTCCAGAATGTTTTAGTTTGTTCCACCTCAGGGATCAAGTCGTTGCCTCTTTCTTTCCCTTCAAGCTGTCCAAACAGCATCTTCTGGTTGTTGTCGAACATGCGGTTTTGTCTATACTGGCTGACTCTCTTCTCGTATCGCCTGATTTTTGCACTTTTTGCTACAATGCATTGCTTCAGTTCCTCTATGATAATATTTAGCTTTTTCCTCCTAGATTTGTACTTTATTTCCAGTCTATTTTTAGTGTCTATGTTTTTTAGTGTCCCATTCAGCTTTCCAATGTCATTTCTCATTTCTCTGATTTGACCACTCAGTCGTTTCTTCCACCAAGGATCTGCTCTTTCTTGTCTGTTGTTTCCTCCCGCTTTTATGCCAAGTAATTTCCTCACCGCATTTGTTGTTGCATTGAGGATATTGTTGCACTGGTGAAGGCTCCTCGCCTCAAGGTATGGGTTGACTTTGTTTACCTTAGCTGTTGTTTCATTTAACTTTTTCCTGTCTAAAAATCTTAGGTTCATAGGTCTCCCACTATCATTGTTCAATTCATCTACCACTAAGCTTAGGATATCTAGCAAATCTTGTCCTAGCCCGTCAGCATTCATCTCCTCAGTGGCCGTATCTCTGTTCCAGGTATTATTAATCTCAGCATTCAGATCATTGTCTGTTTCGGGTGGTTCCTCCGTTCTCTGGATCTCTTCACCTTCATTTCCCACTGGCTCGTTTGCCTGACATACTGCACCCTCCATCTCCAAGCTAATCTCTCTGCCCAGTCCCTCCAGTTCCAGCTCGCTTATCCACCCATTAGTTCTTATTACCGGAGCCTGCCCGGCCAGTTTTAGTTCATCTAATTTAAATGGGCCAATCTCGTTCCAGATGTTATGCATCCTTTTCCTATAGCCTTTCTCCTTGGGGTTACTCTTCAGGTAACATTGCATAACAGTTCTATTCAATTCTTTCGTCCAGTTGGTTCTGCTGCTGAGCCAGGGAGCACCTGTTGGGTGAGAGTCTGTCACATGACATTCTAGTCTCCATTTCACCGTTATTCGAACTGTTTATGTTCGACATGTAAACACTCTTATCGAGGATTGGCGAATGTATGGTTACATAACCACCGGTGAATTACTTGTCTCCGTTGTTTTCGTCACTCCACGTGACTTTTGTGTGGCATTATCACGCTGTAGACGAACCCAAACAAATAAACAAATAAACAGGCAGAAAAAACCCCAAAAATGAATAAGCATAAGTTTCATTGTAATGTAGTGTTTGAATGTCTGACTTAGTTTTTCCCTTCCTTTCTCTGTCCGTCCGTTTGTTTTTCTCTTCATTTTTATTATTATTATTATTATTGAATGCCATGGTTGACGGAGGCTCGGCTCTGTAAGGTATAGTAATTTTTAACCGTTAAAACAATTGTAAATTGTTTAAAACTTGAACCAAATTGTTGATAAAGACACCCTCCTCCTCGTGAGAGGGGTCTTTCTGTCCGTTATTTGGCCCTTCGGGGTTGAATAACCAGTTATTGGGGTTTTGTACCCAACATTTCATTTTAAACAAAAAACAACATGGCTACGAAGAAGAAATTTCATACGTCACTCCCACTCATTCCGTCTTCTTCTTCCTCAATCATCACTACAGCAGAGAGAAGATTGTCTCTCTCCCTCCCTTCTTTAAATGTGTCTCTCTCCCTCCCTTCTCTTTCGCAAGCGACGAAAGAAAAGAAAAGTCTCGTGCAAAGCGTGCAAGGTTTCTCCACGACGACGACGACAGCGACGAAACAGGTGTGCCGGAAATACGAAAACCCAGTTCATTCGTCTGACGTCAGGAATAATAGAAGTAGCAGCCGTAATAACAACAGCAACAGTGACAATGAAAACAACAGTAGCAGCCGCAACAGCATCACCAGCAGCATAAACAACAACAGCATTAGCAGCAGCAACACCAACAACAACCACAGCAACAGCGGCGGAGGCAGTAGTCGTAGTACCTGCAGCAACAACAAAAGTACCAGCAGCTCTGACGACAACAACAACAGCAGAGAAAAACCAATCTCATTTGCAGGTATTGCGAAAAACTTGGAAACAATCCTCATAACAAATGAGGAATTAGAGGAAGCGAAGAAGATGGTGACAAAGAACGGACACCGAGCAATCTGCAAGGCAGCGAAAAGTTTTTTCGAAACCCAAGAGCACTGTACGGTTACGTACCGTACAGTAAGTACAAAATCCCGTAGGGTGGAAAGAGCCACAGAGGCCCAAATACAAAAAGCCTTGGGGTCTGTGTGGCAGCGGAAAACGCACATCACCCGAGGCAAAAAATACGCCACCGTAGACGTACTTTTTGCCACACCCCAGGAGGCAAAGGCCCAATCAGTAGTGACCCTAAGAAGCGAGGAAATGGTGTTGGTGCCCTCCTACTGCGGGCAAAAAATTGTGAGGGTCAAACTGACCCACGTCCCCCCCGGAATGACCCCTTCTTGGCTGGCCGCGTCTGTCCTCGTCGGAATCGAGGACAAAACAACTGTACTGCAAGTACAGAAAAAAGTAAGAGAAGATTGGGTCGGCTCCTCCATTGAGATGCTAATCCAAACCAACCAGGAGTGCATCGAAGCTATCCCGGATGTGATAGACTTCGATAACGGCACTCAACTGCCCATAAGTGTTGAGGGCAAACGCCCGAAATGCTTTCGCTGTGGATCGAAGACTCACCTCAGGGCCTTCTGCAACGAGAAGACCCTGAGAAAGGAGAAAACCCCCCTCCTTCCGAATCCGGCTCCACGGCTACCAGCAACAGGACAAGCGGCAACCAGGAACGATAGATCCGTGGCACCCATACCCACGCCACGGAAATCAAAGACAGCAGCAGCAGTGGAAATATTAACAACAACAACAGCAATACCAAATGCAGCTGCAACAGAGACTCCAGTGCAAACATCACCAACAACAACAAGTGAAAGAGTGGAGCTGGTACCCCTCCCCGACCTTACAGAATCAGACATGGAGTGTGAGGTGGGAGAGGGATGGCAAAAGGTCGCAAGAAGGCACAAACGCAGAAGCAGCGCATCGTCGCCTTTGAAAAGGGAGGAAAGAAATGAGAAAAGGGTAAAGTCTACTGCAAAGAGACCCACAGCAGCAACACCACCAACACCATCACCACCCACACCAGCACCACCATCACCACCGGCGACAACCCCACCGCCAACAACACCTTCAACACCACCACCACAAGCACCAACATCGCAAACACAACAACAAAACACACACACCCAGCAACAACGACAAGAAAATAGCAGAACCACACCCCACCCCCAAAAAAACAAATGCACGGCAATAAACACACACAACAAGAAACTAATGACTTACATAATTGAACACACAGACATTTCACAACAGGACTACATAATACCAGCACCAATCAAAACACCAACTAACATAAGACTGTTAAAAATAGCACAGAAACAATACACAAACATTAAAACGAAATTCCCCAACGCAGTTGGTGATTTCAGGGACCTAGGAGGAACCATCAATCGAAGAGTATATTCAGACATTCTCTTAGAAGAGCCGACGACCAGCCGAAGGGACGATTCAACGGTCCCTTCACCAGACGATCAAGTGAAAAGGGATGTAAAAACCATCCCTCCTCTACCAAAAGTACGGTAAGTGGTCTTTCCCATCTTTTCCACTCTATTTTAAACATGACCTCACTCAGAATAGGCAGCATAAATGCGCGTGGCTTGGGGTCGTCATGGAAGCAGGGTCACCTGCTCAACGACCTCAGGTCACTAAACATAGATGTAGTGGCCATCAGCGAGACCAGAATCTCCGAAGCACGGGCCTTCGCACCGATCTTCGGCGGCTACGATGTGTACGCATCTCCCAGCCGTCCTGGATCGGGTGGAGGAGTTGCTGTGCTTTTTCGGAGAGGTTTGGATCTCGCCATACGGGCCATCTTCCTGGACCCAGAGGGTAAGCTGGTGGTGCTGGACGTGACCAGCGGAGACGGGCAAGCTTTCAGGCTAGTGGCCGTCTATGCCCCGACAGGAGCAGGGCGGCCTGATTTCTTCCGGCGTCTGGAGACCTTTCTTGGAACGTCCCGCTCTTTAGTGTTAGTGGGCGACTGGAACGGGATCTTAGATGCACGCTGGGACTGTGTGGGATTAGCGGATAGGGGTGGAGGGTGCAAGAGCCTCACCAACCTGCTCAGGCGTTTTGAACTGTCTGACAGGTACCGATTGGATTTCCCGAATGTGCCAATGTGGACTTGGACAAACCGCATAGGGTCATCCAGATCATATCTAGATAGAGTATTTTGTAGGGAAATAGATAGGTCTAGCATAGGCTGTCCACAATTCAAGATAGTCAGCTACACGGACCACAAATTCGTGACCTGTGTGCTTGACTTAGATAGGCTTCATAGACGAGGACCCGGCTACTGGAAGCTAAACGCGTCCTTACCAGCGCGCAAGGCCTACAGAGACCGGATTAGCGAACTAGTTAAGCGGGCGTTGACGGGGGGCCATCGTCAACAACAAGTGGTGGTTTGCTCTGAAAAGAGCGATTAGAATAGAATCGATTAGGTTTAGTAAGGCTTTAGCAATAGAGAAAAATAGAGCAGAGGGAGAACTAGTTAGAAAATTAGACGAGGCGCTTAGCAAAGGCATTGCGACCGACGTGCTTGCGGCGAAATTGGCCCTTGACCAATTCTTCAATGCAAAGCACGAAGGCTGCGTTGTCAGAGCTAGGGTGCGTGCTCTCAGACACGAGGGGACGAAAGCCGTTCAATGGGCCCGAGTGGCGGAGGCGCGTCGTGGCAACAAAGCCACGATCCGGTCTTTGGTGGACCACGACGGGCGCATGCTACTCGATCCCGGGCAAATGTGTGAAGCTTTTCAGCGACACTTCGCTCAGCTGTTCGGGGGCAGCGGGGGGCCGGGTAGAGGGATGGACTTTAGTGTCTACCTCGACGGACTGCCGCGGCTCTCGGCCACTGAGGCGAAGTGTTGCGAAAAGCCGATAACAGCCGCTGAAGTACGGGAGGCAATGACTGGCTGCACAAGGGGTAAATCGCCTGGTTTGGATGGTCTGCCCTATGAACTTTACGTACAGATGCCAGACTTGTTCGGAGGCCTCTTGGCGGACGTCTACTGCAACTGGCAACAGAACGGGAGAATTCCCAGTTCTGTGAGCCGAGGAGCGGTGGCACTGCTGAGAAAGGATCCGAACAAGGGGGATAACATAGACAATTTCCGGCCCATAACTCTGCTAAACACAGAGTTTAAGATTTTGGCCAAGGTGCTAGCAAAGAGGTTGGCGCTTGTCGTTGGTGGTCTGGTGGGAGAGGCGCAGACATGCGCCATTCCCGACAGATCCATCCACGACAACCTCCACCTCATGCGATACATCGTAGAGAGGGTAGCTAGGGAACCTGGCACGGGTGGGTCCTTGATCAATTTAGATCAGTCGAAAGCTTTCGATAGGGTCGACCATCGTTACCTAGCGGCAGTCCTGAGGGCGGCTGGCTTTGGGCCCGTCTTCAGAGGCTGGATCGCTGCCATGCACAGCGACATCTGCTCTGTGGTAAGAGTGAACGGTCACCTGTCGGAACCGTTCAACATCATGCGCTCGGTCCGCCAAGATGTCCCCTCTCGTCCCTCTTGTACGTATTGACTCTCGAGCCATTACTGCACAAACTGGAGACGTTGAGGGGAGTCCCACGCGAACTAGGATGCGGAAGATCCGTGTCAGCATATGCGGACGATGTCACCGTAGTGGTGTCGAACGCCAAACACATCGAGGCGATCGGCACTACACTAAGAGAATACGAAGCGGTGACAGGAGCAATGATCAACCAGGAAAAGTCAGTGGGCCTGCAGCTCGGCACCTGGAGAGGCAGGTCCATGCCGTCCAACAGCGTCGTCGGGCGCTGGACGGACGGACCGGTTAAATTGCTAGGGGTCTGGTTCGGTCCGGACCTCCAGACGGACAAAAACTGGGACGAGGTGACGAGCAGGGTGGCTTCTCTCACCCAGAAATGGGCGGAGAGGAAGCTATCCCTGAAAGGTCGAGCGGAGGTGGCTAACGCGTACATCGCGTCTGTTATCTGCTACCGCCTAACCGTCGTACCTTGTCCTAAGCCTCGCCTGACTGCGCTGGAGCGTTTGCTCTTTCGCTTTTTGTGGAAGGGACGTGCTCCGATGGTCAGGCGGTCCATCTGTTGTCAACACCCGCTACGTGGAGGGCTGGGCATGCCGTGGCTGATGATGCGCAGGCACGCGCTCAGGCTACGACATCTCCACCTCTTCCTCGACGGTGATCAGGTGTGATCGCCGTTTGCTAGACGCGTTTTTCCCCAGCTCGTTTCCTTGACGGAGCTGCAGTCCTGGGTCAAGCGAAGACCGAGAGGGAGCGCCTGGAGACTGGAATGTCTTCAGGCGCTCACAGCCCTCGACCAATCGGGCAATGTGATCGGTGGAAACTCCACCTCGGCGTTCTATAGAGGATTAGTGGAGGGGAAGAGCGACGACGTACTTGGGGAAACTCTAGGCGTCGACGAAAATCAACTAGCCAATCTCTTCGGAAGAACTTTCGGGCCAGGGCCTATGGACAACTTCCAGAAATCTCTGGCCTGGCAGTGCTACCGAGGAGCCTTGCCAGTTCGGGATAAACTCTACAGGCATGGAGGTGCCGTCAGCCGGGCATGTCCGAGATGCGCGCAGGGCGACGAAACCGTCCTGCACGCACTCGTCCAGTGTCCGAAAATTGCTGACTTGTGGGTTTATGTCGAACACCTGCTGTCGCGTTTAGGACGGATCCAGCTATCATCTGAGTCTATCGTGAGGATTGCCCCGCCCTCCTCCTTTAGCCGGGAAGGGCAGGCAGTTTTTATCTGTCTGGTGGCCATGGCGAAAGAGATAGTATGGTGGACACGTTTGAAAGGGCTGAAGACGAGCACTTACCTCTTCGGTGATGCTCTGATTGACTTTTTCAAATTTCATTTGAAAAGGAAAATCAGAGTAGAGAAGGAAGTGCTCTCTTCCCAGCATTTTGTTGAAAGATGGGTGAGAGAAGCAAGAATGGCCCGAGTGAATGGGCCGACTCTGAGTATATATCTGTAAACTAAAGGTGGAAAACTGGGAGAGGGCACTTGCCTTGGTGGTCAGGGTCATTGTGGCTTTTTACTGGGCTTTCTCCACAAATGTCCCTCCGAAGTCTCCCCCCTATTGGGGAATTTTTCATTGTTATTTTCATTGTTATTTTTGTTACATCCTCTGTTTTTGTTTTTTTACACGCAGAAATGCCCATTTGTACCGTCCTGCATTGTCCTGCACTGTCCTTAATGTCTACTTTATGTAAACCCTTGTGGTTAATAAAGAAATCATTATTATTATTATTATTATTATTATTATTATTATTATTACAGTTGCATTTATCTTGCTTTATGTTTATACGAGTTATCACCAAGTCACAACCAGTGACCTCAAGAGACAACAAGGTCCGCCATGTTCAAGAAAGAACATACATACTCACACATGCATCTTTAGTGTTTAGACTTGTAATGTACTTATATTGATTATTATTATTACAGTTGCATTTATCTTGCTTTATGTTCATACGAGTTATCACCAAGTCACAACCAGTGACCTCAAGAGACAACAAGGTCCGCCATGTTCAAGGAAGAACATACATACTCACACATGCATCTTTAGTGTTTAGACTTGTGATGTACTTATATTGACAGAATCTTCCTTAGTATATGGGCAGTTCCCATTAGTACTATCTTTTGTATTTCTCCTATACGCGGGTTTCCTGGGATTTGCGATAAGTAATCATTAGACGCCTTAGGTATCATTCCCAGAGCGCCTACAACCACTGGTATTGTTTTAGTTCTCAATTCCCACATGTTTCCAATTTCTATCTCCAGGTCCTTATACTTGCTCAATTTTTCAAATGTTTTTATAGATACATTCTTGTCTATTGGAACAGACATATCAATTAGCAGGCATACCCTCTTTTTAAAGTCCTTCAATATTATATCAGGTCTATATGCATCTATTTTTCGGTCTGTTTGGATGCTAAAGTTCCACAAGTTTGAGATGTGATCTTTTTCAAGTATGGTAGGTGGTTGATGCTCCCACCAATTCTTTTGATGGGGCAGGTCAAAATGCTTACACATTATCCAATGTATGTATTGTGCAGCTCTGTCATGCCTGTTTAGGTATTCGGTTGGAGCTATAGGACTGCACATTGAAATTATATGGTCAATGGTCTCTGGTTGTTTTTTTGCATACACGGCATAATGGGCTGTATCCATTTTTTATTATGTTGGCTTGGTAATTTTTTGTTGGCAGACACTGATCTTGTGCTGATATAATCAGTCCTTCAGTCTCCGATTTCAGTCCAGAGGATGCCAACCACTGATGAGTTAAAGTTTTGTCAACATCAGGATTGTTAGCTCGCTCTGGGTATTTTCCATACAGAGGCTTTTCTTGCCATTTCTTAGCCAGTTTCTGTAGCAGTTCTTTCTTTGCAGTTACTTTTACCTGCTTTGCTTTTTCTGTGTTTTCCATTTCAGCAGTTAATGGGACTTCTGAAATTTGTAGTCCATTACTGTATCTTTGTGCATCTTTTGTAATGGAATATGATCTTTTGATTCTTTCGTGTTTCAAAACGAGTTTGATCATCCAACCATGTGATTCCCTTAGAAATGTAGATAATCCAATTGTTGCAGTTTTCAACGCAATGTCTAACTGGATTAACCCACGTCCTCCTTCTTTTCTAGGGAGATATATTCTATCTATATCTGCCTTAGGGTGATGCATTCTGTGCATGGTTAAGAATTTTCGAATTTTTGTATCGAGCCTACGGATCTCTGTGCTTGACCAGTTGATGACATTGTAACTGTAGGTTACTACTGGTAGGGCAAGCGTGTTTATGGCATCGATCCTATTCCTTGCATTCAATTCTGTTCTTAAGATTGCTCTGACTCTGCGGTAACATTCCTTCCTTATCCTTTCCCTCATTGTCGAGTGCTTGATTCCGTCTCCTTCACAAACACCTAGATATTTGTAAATTTTTTCTTGATCAAGTTCTCTTATCACGTTCCCCCGATCAAGATTAATGTCTGAACTCTTCAGCAGCTTTCCTCTGGTGAACGTTGCTTTGGCGCATTTATCTAGTCCAAACTCCATTTTAATGTCATCACTGAACTGATTCACAGTGGATAATAGACCTTGCAATTGTTCATCATTTTTTGCAAATAGTTTCAGGTCATCCAAGTAGAACAGGTGATTAATGGTTTTGTCATAGACTTTATATCCATGTTTTGTTTCATTGAGCATTTTACTTAATGGTATAAGCGCGATGCAGAATAAAAGCGGTGATAAAGAGTCACCCTGAAAAATTCCACAATTAATATTAACTTCTCCAGCTTCCAGTGATTTTGTTTCACTACTCAAAAGGAGTGTCGTTTTCCATGTCTTCATACTGAATGACAAAAACCTCCTGACAACGGGGGTTATTTTGAAAATCTCTAAACATTTTTCAATCCAACTGTGTGGCAAACTATCGAATGCTTTTTTATAATCTATCCAAGCAATCGATAGATTTTTGTGTCTATTATGACAATCTTCAGTATCATTTTGTTAACTAGAAGCTGATCCTTACAGCCATATGAGCCTCGTTTACACCCTTTCTGCTCAATGGGAAATAGGTCATTTGTTATCAGGTGGTCATATGTGTATTCAGTTAGGACTGATGTTAACATTTTATACATTGTGGTCAAGCAAGTTATCGGTCTGTAATTTTGGGGATTGTTTGTCTCATCATTCTTCAGAAGCAGGAATATAATGCCGTTAACTAGCCATGATGGTATCTTTTCTGGCTCCTTAACTATTTCATTGTAAAGTAGGGCTAACAGCTCATGAGACTCTGTGAAGGCATTTATCCAAAAGTTTTGTATTTTGTCTTTTCCTGGGGATTTCCATTTGCTGGTTTTTCTTAGAGCCAAGCGCAATTGTTCAACTGTTATATTTTCACATATTTGTTCCTCAAAATGAGCTGTATCTTTTATTTGTCTGTCTATCCATGTGGCATGTATGTTATGAACTTTTTCTTCGACCCAGATCTTTTCCCAGAATTCTTGCACTTCCTCCTTGGGTGGTATTGATTTAGCAGTTATTGTTGACTTACCAATTTTTCTGTAGAAGTTTCTTTGGTTGTTTTTGAACATATTATTTTCCTTATAGAATCTAGATCGTTTTTCAAAGCGCCTTATACGAGCAGCTTTGGCCGACACTTTTTGTTTGATTATTTCTATCAGCATGTCTATGTCACTTGTTGATTTTATACTGTACTTTTTTTTCTAATTTCTAAGTTTAGTTTCTTTAACATGTTCACCTACTTTATAGTTTGTTAAAATTTCTATGTCAGATCGGAGAAGGTTTATTTGGCGATTGATGTTCTCTTGCCAAGTAGATTTCTTGTGGGAATTCCTTTGTTTTTTCATCTTCACTCCACATAAGTGAGTGGTGACTTTAGCCGATGCATAATAGATATGATTTAAATCAGTAATGTTTAGTTTGTTTGTGATGATAATGTTTTTGAGAATTATGTTAGTCTTGTGTATTATCTTTTGGTTCTGTTTGGAGTTCTGGATCTTAGGGAGGGTGTCTCGTTGCCCCATGTTAGATTCTTTCATTTTCATCCATTCGATCATAATTTCATCCTTCAAGTTGGCAAGTTCATTCTCATTCATTTCTTTATTATTTACGATCTCATTATTTTCATTTGGAGTTTCATCCTGAGCATGCACTCCCTCCACTTTTTCGATCCTTTCTTTAATTTGTTCTGTTGCCAGTGATTCCGCCCCAACCCTGGGGTTCGAAGTGTTACAGTTTACCTCGTTTTCACTGACACATGTTTCATTTTCCCTTCGCTGACTTTGTGCTAATAGCTTGATCTGATCAATTTCTATATCAGTTAGTAACTTTTTTCTTACAATATTTCTTCGTATATTGGCTAGTTTGTTACTGTCAATATAGCCTCTGTTTTCGGGATGTTTCTTTTTCCAGTTGATATATGTCTGTTCTGTATTCGATGTATTTGATGGGTAGTACATGGCAGTGTAGAAAGCCTCAAGGACTTCTTTATTATCTTCCCTTGACCATTTTTCTCTCTTTTTCTTTGGATTTCTTGGTGGTGAGCATGGAGGGCCAACAGTAGGAGTATTCCGGTTATGGGAGGTGTCCAGCTCCGTAGTGATGGGAAGGTTTGAACCATTAGCTGATTTTTCGACCCCACTCTGGTTCCTCTCTGAGGGACGCGGCCCTTTTTTACCCGGGTGACGGCCGATCAGGTATGAGATTTTATCATTAGACATTTACTTTATTTTGTCGCGTTTTATCCTTATCCGCCAAGGGGTAATCATTTCGTGTTACCACTTCTAGAACGAGTGTCAACCAAGACTAGAGGGGTCGTTCTCCTCTAGAGACACGGCTATTCCCCGCCGGCCGCCATCCGGTATTTCTTGGTCACGGGGTTTTCTATTTGTTGTTTTTTTTAAATTGTTATTATCGTGAGTGGTTCCTTAATGTGAGCATTGCGTGGCTTAATAATGAAATTATTAATAATTGTCTCCACTCCAGGCACAAGGCCAGCAATCACCCAGTGCATTACAATAATATAATATACTTTTTGCTGTAGTTGCCTGTTATTGTTGTTGGCTATGTCGGTGGTGGTCCCGGGGCTTTTTATATTGTTGGTGAGGAAGGGGTGAGCCAGCACTCCCATAGTTGTTGATGTTGACGTTTGTCCGGTGGCCAGGTCACTAAGTCAATCTATTTATATCTTTTGCTAGCCTCTCCCTTGTCTAGTGATACCGCCACCTTCCCCTTTCTCTCTCAAGTTAACAGGGGAATAGTGGTGGTAGCAATGAAGGAGTGGTGGCGTCGGCGATGGGATAGTGGTAGCAAGATGATGGATGGGGTGGTGGCGGTGGTGGCGTTGTGGTTACTGGGTTTTGTGATATGTAGTATCTATGAGTTTGTGTTCGTATGTTTAATATATATTGTGTTGACATATTCCCGTAAAATTGGAATTAAACATTTTGTTAAAATTTGAGACAATAATAATAGTAATTATTATTATCATGCCGGGATTGATGGTGGTGTTGGTGAAATTGCCGTTATGTGGCTGTTATATTTAGTGTGATGGGATAGGTGGTGTATCAAGTTTCTGGTGTTGGTGAAATTGCTGTTAATTGGCTGTTCTATATAGTGTAGACAGAGGGTGTTTTCTTCCATTTATAACCATTTTCTTTTTTCGAATACAAAATATATAATACAAAATCGAATATTTGAGCAATATAACAATATAATATGGATCCGAAATTTTATGGGACTTCATTCGGTGGTTTATGCAACATTTGTACTAAGAATTATTATTTCACAATTGATTTAAATATGTTAAAAATCAAAAACTTACGGGAGCGATTTCATGACCTTCTACCACCTCGTGCGTCTTCTTCCCTTATTATTATTATTATTATTATTATTATTATTATTATTATTATTATTATTATTATTATTATTATTATTATTCTACAACCTCGTGCGTCTTCTTCCCTGCTTCTTCTTCTTCTTCTTCTTCTTCTTCTTCTTCTTCTTCTTCTTCTTCTTCTTCTTCTTCTTCTTCTTCTTCTTCTTCTTCTTCTTCTTCTTCTTCTTCTTCTTCTTCTTCTTCTTCTTCTTCTTCTTCACTAGTGCTACGAACAACTGAATATATAATACAATTATGCATATACTGTATACGTTTTTACTGAATTACTTATAACACCTATATATGATATGTCTTAGATGTCTAAAATATAAAAGCAACTATTTCTGTAAATTGCTAGTAACTTCAGCTAAGATTAATGTACAATATATATAAACATCTCGTAATATGCACTGATGGTACTGATACATGTGAACGTGACCTCAAGACTATTTTTCATGTGGAATTATACATTTACATACGTTCGCAGCTTTTCTTTTTATATGTAGATTTGATATCTATATTATGTTTATAATTTGAATTGCCATTCCTTTAGCTAACAGAAATTGTCCCCGTCTGTGTAAATGTTATCATTACTTGCAATTCGAGGCGTCAATTATATTACGTGATTCATATATGATCATTTAGCAAATACGGCATCGTATGTTCCTTAAATCTAAATTACTAAACAGATATGTTGAAAACATCTTACAGGATTTCTACACATGTACGTGTCATTAGGATTGGTCCTGCAGATGAGTCGATCAATTTGGTAGATGAGCCTATTTTCTTCTCTAGATTAATATAAGGGTTATTAGGTTTCTGGGATGAATTCTAAAATACATTATGCGTGGAATCAATTACATCTCAATTGTCAAATGTGTAGATATTGAACCACTTCCTGACTGCCTTCATTTTATTGTATTTTCTAATAATTCTATTTCAACAAATATGACCGCACAAAGTTAAACTTACGCTACGGTACTATAGAATAGTTCGTTAACACCACATTTATACTATCATGGATACCATTATATATGATTTCAAGTTTACTATGTATATCGGGCTGTTCATCGATCTGATCATCAGTGTTTGGAAGATATCATCAAATTTAATGTCGCCTAAATTTAGCAAAGCAGTAATATTATAATATATGAAGTGGTTACGTTTTTCTGCTTTGTTTCTGCAACGCCAACATTACAACGTTTAAGAGTTTCCAGGAACACTAGAATTTACAACTTCAACTTTGAACAGTTTTCTAAGTGTATAGTTGAATTCGTACATGTCCTGTGCATTTCCTCGTTAAGGATAACAGGAAATGTTGATGTTAGCATCAACTAAAAAATGTTACTGTGGTGTGGTTATATTAAAATAATGTTTTAACAGTCACAAGAGTATTGAGAGATCTAAAGGATGTTGACCTCTTTTCCTTTTGAATATTTCTCACCTTGAATAGATGCAAATATAAAATTATATTGTCAATTTTGCGTCAAATCCTTCAGAGTGTTGGCTCTGGGAATGGATACGAATAGCGACGTGAAGGATGAAATTGATATCCAAGAACAGACGGTGAGAACAAACTATATCAAGTTCAATATTGATAGGACAGTTAATTCCTCACTTTGTAGGCTGTGTGGTGAAACAATAAATCACATTATTAGTAAATGTAAGATGCTAACACAGAATGAGTACATGTGACGACACATCCTTTCCAGATTGTTTCAATTGAATCTCTTAAGTATGAGATTAGTAGAAATGATAACAGGTATGTGCACCAGCAGGAAAGGGTTGCTGAAAATGAACGATATGAAATATTTTGGCACATGACCATCAAATGCAAACATCTTATCCTGGTTAGAAAACCTGAGATTATTTTGGTATAAAAGAAGGTTAACAAGGAAACTACTCTTGATATTACTTCACAGTTGGGTCACATGTTGAATAAAAAGGTAAGAAATAACAGTGATAACTATCAGGAACTCAAGAGCGAAATCAGAAAATTATGGAGAATAAATAACTTAGAATTAGTACTACTTTGTTTGGCGCACCTGGAGATGTTAGTAAAAATTTAAATGCATGGCTTGAGAAACTACGAATTACAATCAATGCGGGATTGTAGCAGAAACCAGCCTTCTTAGGAACAGCACATTTTCTGGGTGTGTTAGAAAGTTAGTTAAAATTAGTATTTTTTTTTTATTGTTTACTCGATGTTTGTATAAACACTCAACTGTCACTGTCTATTGTATCGTCACTTATATGTATGCCCTTGTGTCCAATGAATATAACAATTATTCGCACCCCAGAGATACAGCCCTTTACGTTCTGAGGTTACGCTGAGATTAGCTTTGCCATTTATCTTTACATGGTCGATAAAATACAGTATCAGTAACGCACTGGGGTCGATTTTGTCGACTTTCCCGTTCCCTTCATATTGCTGGCCTTGTGCCAATTGTACAAACAAATATTATTATTATAAGGGTAGTGGATTGGCAGTATCAGTTGAGCTTCGAACAACATGCGTTGCGGCATATACTTATGGTCCTTTACATTCTGATTTCAAATCCTGCCGAGGTTAACTTTGCCTTTTTACTTTACGGGGTCGATAAAGTAAAGCACTAGTAATTCAGTTGGGTCGATCATCAACTTTGCCCTCCCCTAAAATGGTTGGCCTTCTTTTTAAATCAGAAACGATTATTATTATTATTATTATTAGAGAGTCATAAAAAATATTTTTTACTTGATTCATTTTTGTTGATTTTTGTTTGTTTATTTTTATTTATTAGTTTTCACAGTAGATGTTAACATTAGTTGTTTACATTTTTCCCTTGGTCTATTTGTTTTTGTTTTACGTTTTGTCACATTCTTTTTATATCTACTTGTTTTGTTATAGGTATTTGTTTCTTTATTTAACTCTTTATAGTTACTGTTGTCAATATTGTATTTGAAGCTGATGTCCTAGTTTAATATATATATTTATGTATTGATTCTTGTTTTTGTTAGTCGCTGATATTGTTTTTCCCATTGTTCTTTGGATATATGTTTTTTTCTACTTTGTTTTTATAATGTTTCCTATTGAATCTTTCATCATGTCTTTTTTCTGCAAAGACATTTCAAGGCTCCAATATCGATCGCTATATTATGTTAATAACAAGCAGAAATGTATACAAACAAGTATATATATATATATATATATATATATATGTGTGTGTGTATATATATATATACGTGTGTGTGTGTGTGTGTGTGTATATGTATGTGTGTGCGTGTATGTGTGTGTGAGCATGTGTATGTATGTATATATATATATATACAGTATATATACATACATATATACATACATATATATGTGGGAGGGGGTGTATATTCAGAAACACGCAAACACTCCGTATATATTTATCTTTCTACACGTATATGAATACTTACATTCGCACACACACGCGCGTATATTATTTATCTGAGTTGAATGATCAGAATTCTCAGATTTCTATATCAACAAATAAAAAAATGAGGATCTCAATATTATGTACAGAAAAATCAGAAGTGGAATGTAAACAAAATACAGAGGATATCGATAAACTAATGAAAGCACTTTTATTTGGCTGGAAGCCATTAACCGTATTATGCGGGACTACAAAACGTTTATCTACTTGGACCTTTGAACTAACTCAAAAAGCATAAGGATTTAAGATGCAAAAACATGCTACATGAGAATGTATATAAAAACTTAAGAATATTTCGAAAATTCAGAAACTCAGTCTTTGGAAAATGTCTTCTATATCTTCTAAGACTTATTCTAATATTTAGGAAATGATTTTAATATTTGCGTTAAATTATTCTTCGAATTTAATCTGTATTTCCTTAAAATTGTTTGCACGCTTTCTTTGGGCATGTGAAGCATCGGCTTGGTTATATTATTTCGTTATTGGCAGTATCGGTAAAGGGTCAGACGCCATGTTATAAAGCATAGTGTTACCTCCATTTGTGATCTGTGTTCAAATCCCGCCGAGGTTAACTTTGCCTTTCATCCTCACGGGTTCGATAAAATAAAGTACCAGTAATACACTGGCATAATACTGGCCTTGTGCCAGAAGCAGAAACAATTATTTCGTTATTTAAATGATTTTTCTGAGAAACATTGAAACGTTTAGAAATTGAAACTTTGCCTGTAAAAATAAATTTGCCATATGATGAAACAAATCCTAGCTTAGATGAACTAGATAGATATTGCCTATCAGGCATACAGCCTCCCAGCTGATGTGCTTGTGGTATAAGACTAGATATGTGGGCCGCATAAAACTGGACGCTGCATTATGACAACGCTCCGACTTATACCCGCTGAAGAATATCACTCATTTTCTTGATTCCTACGTTACAAACAGACATCTTCTGATCTTCCGTTGTTCAAATTATATAAACTTACATGAGTATATAAATCACACATGCACAAAGGCAATCGCACATATACACACTAAGCCTTATCTAAATAATAAACAACCCTGTTTCAATATTGAATATTTTCCTCACGCCTTTCACCACCACACGTATATATATATATATATATATATATATAGATAATTTAATATATCAACTAACATAAGCGCACAGATGCACGCCCATGCCAGCAAATACACAGGTTATGTCATAGTACCTAGGTGGTTCAATGCAGGAGAATGCAGAACAATAATATAAAGGACGTAAAATAAGAAAATATTTTTTTAAAAAAATTTAAAAAAAATTTTTTTCTTACTTAAATTTTCACTCCAACTAATTAGTTTCTGCAATGGGATAAAGACAGTTACGTAATCCAACTGTCGAGAATTCATTGCGTCATCAGGAAGTCTATTCTCAGTTAAGTCTCCAGGCAATGCGCGGACACTGGCGGCTCATATAAAAATAATAATAATTCGGTAGATCGAACAGCTTGCGAGGACTGGATTCTATGTACCGAAATTCTCACTGCTTCAAGTCAAATGGCCGATTCTAAAGAATCAATCACGTGACACAGAGGCTAGTTAGAAGGAATGGGATGGTAAGATGACTGACGCCTACTAACACCCCAAAAAAAATCTTTTTTAGAAGTGGTTTTGACAAGTTTGCTCGACAAATCAGTGATTTGGAGATAAATATAGATAATTTAATATATCAACTAACATAAGCGCACAGATGCACGCCCATGCCAGCAAATACACAGGTTATGTCATAGTACCTAGGTGGTTCAATGCAGGAGAATGCAGAACAATAATATAAAGGACGTAAAATAAGAAAATATTTTTTTAAAAAAATTAAAAAAAATTTTTTTTTTTTTTTTTTTTTTTTCTTACTTAAATTTTCACTCCAACTAATTAGTTTCTGCAATGGGATAAAGACAGTTACGTAATCCAACTGTCGAGAATTCATTGCGTCATCAGGAAGTCTATTCTCAGTTAAGTCTCCAGGCAATGCGCGGACACTGGCGGCTCATATAAAAATAATAATAATTCGGTAGATCGAACAGCTTGCGAGGACTGGATTCTATGTACCGAAATTCTCACTGCTTCAAGTCAAATGGCCGATTCTAAAGAATCAATCACGTGACACAGAGGCTAGTTAGAAGGAATGGGATGGTAAGATGACTGACGCCTACTAACACCCCAAAAAAAAATCTTTTTTAGAAGTGGTTTTGACAAGTTTGCTCGACAAATCAGTGATTTGGAGATAAATATAGATAATTTAATATATCAACTAACATAAGCGCACAGATGCACGCCCATGCCAGCAAATACACAGGTTATGTCATAGTACCTAGGTGGTTCAATGCAGGAGAATGCAGAACAATAATATAAAGGACGTAAAATAAGAAAATATTTTTTTAAAAAAATTTAAAAAAATTTTTTTTCTTACTTAAATTTTCACTCCAACTAATTAGTTTCTGCAATGGGATAAAGACAGTTACGTAATCCAACTGTCGAGAATTCATTGCGTCATCAGGAAGTCTATTCTCAGTTAAGTCTCCAGGCAATGCGCGGACACTGGCGGCTCATATAAAAATAATAATAATTCGGTAGATCGAACAGCTTGCGAGGACTGGATTCTATGTACCGAAATTCTCACTGCTTCAAGTCAAATGGCCGATTCTAAAGAATCAATCACGTGACACAGAGGCTAGTTAGAAGGAATGGGATGGTAAGATGACTGACGCCTACTAACACCCCAAAAAAAATCTTTTTTAGAAGTGGTTTTGACAAGTTTGCTCGACAAATCAGTGATTTGGAGATAAATATAGATAATTTAATATATCAACTAACATAAGCGCACAGATGAGAATAGACTTCCTGATGACGCAATGAATTCTCGACAGTTGGATTACGTAACTGTCTTTATCCCATTGCAGAGACTAATTAGTTGGAGTGAAAATTTAAGTAAGAAAAAAATTTTTTTTAAATTTTTTAAAAAAAATATTTTCTTATTTTACGTCCTTTATATATATATATATATGTAGATATATATGTGTGTATGTATGCGTGTGTGTATCTGTGTCGGTGTGTGTGTGTGCGTGTGTGTGTGTGCGTATGTGTATGTGTATGTATATATATATATATATAAATATATGAATGTATACACATACAAACAGAAATAACAAAGAAATCGAAACAGTAAAATGAAAAAATATATGAATAGTTTAAGCTTGCTATTAGAAAAAAGAGTCTTAACGTTTTGGACATCTGTCCTTCAACATAATATAGAACTAAAAATAAGAGAAGAAACAAAAAGATTGAGCAGAGCAATAGTGGCGGAAATGAAAAATAATGTTTAAGAGTAAAAATAGACGTATTGATGTTGCCATCTCCTGGAAAACTGAATATGTATATATATTCATATATATAGAAAACATAAATTGAAAATGCAATTATTGAAAATCATCGCATTTGTTAAAATAGTAAAGTTATAAATAATTGTAAATAAACCTTCTTAAGGACAGCAATTGCATTCTCAACTCATTGTTACTCTATTTTTACCCTTGTGGGATATATTAATAAACTTTACTTTTGAATATATATATATACAGACACATATATATGTATATATACACACATACACACACACACGCACACACACACACACACATATATATATATATATATATATATATATATACACACACATATATATATATATATATAAGATGGGAATGACCGGAAGAAACCTAAAGAGAAAAATGCACAATTAATGATTGTTAGAGAAGAAAATAGAATGGGCATTTAAAGTTGTACGTACAAATCGTTGATGTGATAAAACAAGTAGCTTCAAAATCTTGATCCCAGAATATATGGATGCGAGGCGAGTGTGTGCCTGTGGTGCAGCACAAAAAGCAAGATAGTGGCTATTCTAGAATGGATGAAAGGCATCTTGGAAGAAATCTTTCATTGTTACAGAAAGTAAGCAATGTATTACAGCAGCAAGGAAATAAAGAATAGAAATTACTATCAGCTAAATTTACAAATCTATTTAATCCTGGCTTAAGACACTTAACATAGTCCAGATGACAGGTCAATATCTTTCATTTCGTGATGCATATATTTGCATTGCCACAAAGGTTGGTGCAAATTATATAAACATGCCGGCGTAGTCATTTACTTTGAGCAGAGACGATTCATGGTTGACCCACATCCAAAAGGCATAAACGAGTGGATACAAAACTACAAATTCGCGCCTACACATTCCTACAAATCATAACTAAAGCTCTAAGAGTTTATCATTTTAATGCTCCTTCAGCTTACATATTCAATGATTAACCTTTACGCCTAATATAGTCACCGATATTAAATGTCTGTGAAAATGTATGTCATTTATATAACATATAGGCATTACTAAATCTCTATCTCATGGAAACATTACCTACTATCTACAAGTCTGAGGATGCCTCTCGACTGACTTATACTCACTGTTTCTCAGGTCGAACCTTATCGAATATATTATCCGTTGGGTAATAGTTATGGGTATTGCATTTTTTATTTGTGCTTAAATTATCTAATGTATATAGCCATTTCGTCAATGAAAAGCTGTGATTTGAATAATGTATATATTATTTATTTTTCTCAACAAGGACGACCACACAGAGGAATATTGTTGTGTCATATTTTCGCATTGTATAAATAATAAACCAGGATTATTTCATTTTACAACAATCATCATATATGTTCTGTATTCAGTATTATATATTATCAATATATTTTTGTACCATGCATCAAACGCAGAGAAAAAGAAACTCTCTATTGTTAGCATGACACTTTTTTCTTAACCTATTTTTAACTGTTACGTGTTCACTAGAATCCTAGAGACCATATTTTAGTTAGAATCCACCAACATTAATAATATCAATTATGCAGCTTGCAGGATGTTTTCTCTGACATCTAGCAAGCCATATATTTACAATTCAGAAACTATTTCCATACCATTCAGATATAATTTCAATCTCAATTAGTTGTCATCCACATTCAAACTACGTTGGTTGAGCAGATATGAGATTTGAGAAAATCAATATGGTATGTAATGAATATTACCTCTTCAAAATAATAAATACTCAAGCTATTCAGAAACATTACCTGAATCATAGCTTTTTAAATAAAATAAAACAAATTAATAACAGAAAAATAATTGAATTTTCATATAGAGGTTGGTGAAATTCCAATACATTCCAGACAATTTGCAGAGGCATACTTATTGAGAAAAATCCAAGTAGTCATGTATGTAATATTAGAATACTGCTAGGTAAAGCACTGTAAATGCTGGAAATGATAATTGCCTCATGAAACACTTTTCCCTATCTAAATTGTATTTGGATATGTCAGCATTGTAAAACATACCTCTCTACAATAACATATGTTTGTGTAAGAATTAAATACACCAATACCAGCTATTGAATTACGCATTTCTATGTTATATCTCTCAATGTTATTCCCTATGCATTATACGTCTTTGTAAGTAATATAATCTTCCATGCTTTAAAGTAGCTTCATTATCATGTAGTTAAGTGCTGTATTGGTTGATGAAGTGAATATGAGTTCACTCTTTTCCTGGATGTGGCAATATGATCTTACATACAGAATTCCTAGAGTAGATGACATGAATCGCAAGTGACAAATTAAGATAAGAGATATTTATAGATAATTATAATGCTGGAATATATGAAACACGTGTAAAGAATAGAAGGTCAATGTTATTATAGTAAAATATTATCTTCCATCAACCACTATAGTTACCAATCGCTTTCGGGATTTGGGAGTTTCCAGACATGGAAGGGTAAATAACACATATATAAAACATACAATCTACCCTTTGCTAGGTCGCCATCTACATCAACATTGTGTTATTTTAAAACTGCAATTTAAACATATCGGTGTTTTTCAACTTTGAACAAAGACACTTTCCTCAATGTATCTCACGAGAAATATATGAAATTAACCATGATTGTTTTTATCTGTCTTACTTCTCCTCGCTTAATTTCTATATTTGTCCGAGGTAAACTTTGCTTTTCATCCATACAGAGCAGATACAAAATGTACCGGTCAATTACCGGGATTTGGTCAAGCAGCATTGTAGGACTGTGTGTCGAGTGACCAGTTAGATTCATTTGAAGCTGTCTCTGACTGGCCAGATATAAAATCTAGTCGGATATTACAAACAACTTTACTAACATCCATTTAGAATTGGGCTGAATTTAAAATATCTGTAAAACTTAGGAAAACAACGGTGAATGCTTACATTAGATCTGTTTAATATGATCGGGTGGTTGTCATGAATCTAACAAGGTTTCGGATAACCGGTTTTTCTAATTGTGCTCTTTCACTTTTGGGAAAAATAAACGCCCAGAAGCTATTCGTCATGCTGGTCTGACGATGCGAAGATATACATATTTGCCGTTGCATGTACAGAAATTAATGTACCATGTGAACATGTATTTCCACTTTTGAGATGCATATTTTCTCCCACTGATTGAAATACAATCGTTTCTTAAATGAATATAAATTTGGAAAGTTGACATCAGGAATGATTTCAGTCAATCAAAGTTTTGTAACATTTAGGAAACGTGATTTTGGGAACTTCTCTGGTGGTATTGAAAATAATCAATTTACTGATATATTGCGGAAGATGTTATACACGCACACATAGAGACCCCCCTACGCACACACACATACATTTATAAAAACTGCAAGTCAAGCAATATCATTTCAGAGTTAATTTTTAAATCACGTTTCTTCCTTGCTATGCATGAAAATGTATGCTTAATTTGTTTTTGCTGATTACATCTGCAAGTACGAATGCATAAGAAAGGCGCATCTGTACAGTGGATATTTTTTCAATCATTGAAACACAC
>OZ024743.1:14950708-14955708 GCA_964016885.1 Eledone cirrhosa | reverse complement strand
TACTTATAGCAGTTGGGTTAAACCCCTTTAATGTTGTTACTACTCAATTTCTACAAGTTTTTTTCTATTCTCAACTTATTAACCTGTAATTGTAAGATAGCATTGTGATTTTTTTGTTCATTTCTCACTATCTAATTTTATATATTTTTTTATTTCTTTCTATTATATTTTATCGTCTCCTACTCTCATTCGATTTACCTATTCTATTACCTCCCTCCTCCACTTCATACACTATCCTTAGTATCTGCTGTATACATATCACTTTCAACGCTTGACCGCGCCACTCACTCGTCTATTGTTCTACAGGCAATTTCAGCTCCCCCCTACCTCCCACCAAATGCCATGATAGACTTATTTGGTTTACAACAAATGTTAACCAATCCTTTTGACAACTACAATCTTTCCATATAAGGAAGTACCCTCTTGACAAGTTCGGCTATTTATTCACCAGGCTAAACATTCTAATTTAGTCCAGAAATAGCCGTCGAAACGGCTTGAGCTCTGCCATCGGGGTCATACTTTTTCCCTATATATATATATATATATATATATATATATATATATATATATAGGAAAATGTTTAACCCCGACGGCAGAGCTCAAGCCGTTTCGACGGCTTTTTCTTGACTAAATTAGAATTTTTAGCGTGGTGTTAAATAGCCGAAATTTTCAAGAAGGTAATTCCTTATATGAGAAGATTGTAGTTGTCAAAAGTATTGGTCAAAATTTCTTGTAATCACAATTACATTTTTCATTTCGGCTTTGGCTGAACTTGCCTGAAGAACAATGAGGGAGTGGGTGGAGGCGGTCAAGCGTTGAATGTGAGTTCTATACAGCATAGTCTAAGGAGTGTGTATGAAATTAATCTAGGCAGAAAGCAGCCGAAAAATCTGAGAGTCGGACGTTATAAAATTAAATGGTTAATAAATTGAGGTTAAAAGATAATAAATAAAAATAATAAAAAAATTAAATAGTAAAAAATAATAAAAACATCTCTAGAGTTTAAAGCAGCTGCTATATTTTTAGCTGGTATTGCGTTTTCGGCTAATGCTATATAGAATTTACTGCGGTGGGGTACTGAGGCTAAAGAAGCCCAATGGGCGTCCTCAGGGTGGGGGAGAGAGGAAAAAGGAAAAGGAAGAGGAGAGGGAGTCGAAGGAAGTGATAAGAAGAGATAAAGGGAAAAATGAAAGAAGTAAATATACTTATATATGCTGGGGTTTCCCCTAACTTGTTGGTCAAGTGGGGAAAAGTATGATATTGCAGTCATTGTATACCCACTCGGGTCATGAGGAGGTTTGAGGGCGAGCTAAGTCCTACGCAATCGGTGTTTACATGCAGTTACAAATTCGTCTTTTTCGTTTAGGAGTTGGTCCTTCGTAAACAACATTTATATTGTTTCCTCCGAGCGTAAGTTACACGGACGGCGTCCTCCCGTGTAGAAGTTAGCCTTGGACAGTAAGCTGCAAGTAAGATTGTATGTTATGTTATTATCTTGGATGTCCCAGATGTTGCCCGAAAGTGTAGCGGAATGTCGCGGTTTGGGTTTCGGAACGTATGTCGGTGTTGGTAGAGCCGGGTCGTAAAGTCACAAGCAGTTAATCCTATTTAGGCTTTGCTGGAGTTTTCCGTCCTCACCTTGCATTGGTAGATCAGGTTATGTTCTCGCCATCTGTTGTTGAGGGGGCACGTAGATATATCCAGCAGTTGCACCTCTTGGTCGGCTCTCCACTAATGTCTAGGTTGTTTATTCCATAGGAGTTGTGTTTCTTGTTGTTTGAGGAGGCGATATTTTCTGCGAAATTGGGTGTGGTGCTCTAGGAGAGTTTGATAGTGTTTTTGTTGATTATGTTGTGGTAGTGGTATTGTGGTGGGAAGTGTTTTTCGAGGAGCCTAAAGAAGGTTTTCCTGATTGGTATTGCCACCATGGCATTGTGGGGAGCGTTGAACCACGTAAGGAGGCGTGAGCGGCGCCGTCGCCTGCTGGTTCTGCTAAGGGAAGCTGAATAAAAGGAGTTTTCCTCCCGAAAGCCGCTTCACTTGAAGGCCTGGTTGTAATGAGCTCATGTTCATCGAATATCTGCTCATTAGCTGACACACGAGATATGCGCCAGGAAGATGTTTTTAACCAGGTTATTGGTGATGTTTCTAGGATGGTTAGAGCGGCGGTGAATGTAGTGAAGTTTGTCGTTTTTTTCCTGTATGGGTAGTACAGATCATTTTCGAGATTGAGGGTAAAGTCCAGGAAATTGACTCGGGTTAGTGACATTTGTAGGGTGATTTTAAATCCCCAGTCTCGGAAGAAGTTGATTTGTTGTTTACGGACCCGGTCTGTACTACTGGGGTTGTACCCTTTGAGGGTAAGGAGCCCATCCTTGGGGTACAATTCACCACCGAGTGCAGTAAACATTTCGGTGAGTTTATGTAGTAGGAATACTCCTATAAGATCGGTCACCTCAGCCGAGTCGGTCGCGACCATACTGACGTCGAAGGGGGAGTCGGGAGCTTTCTTTATCCACTTGGAGTTGTCGGAAAGGAGGACTGTCTTCCTGGCGTGGAGAATGATATTTCTGCTTGAAAAGTTCGGCTGTTTAATACCACGATAAAAATGTTGATTTAGTCCAGGAATAGCCGTCGAAACGGCTCGAGCTCAGCCGTCGGACTTAAACGTGTTCCTATTACCCACTCTACCTCCCTAAGTATTGAGTACTCTGGTGCGTTATGGTCCATCTGGTTCCTTACCACATTTCCTTCGTTATATATATATATAAATTAATATGTAAGTGATGAAACACAGATACCAACACATCTGTATATATATTGCAAAAGAATAGTTTAGCCAGAATGAAGCATACTAATTATTATACTACAGTTTGTCCACATCGATTTAAAATAATAAATTTACGGAGACGAACTCTATTGCCAAAGGGCCGTGATGTTTAGACACATTTAAATTTCAAAATCAAACCTGTTCCGTAGATAAGTTTAGACTTTAAGATCCAAATATGTTTCGAGTTAAAAAAGTGTAGGAATATCATGTCCCGCTCTCCTCAGTAAACACCCAGAGACAAATTGATATGCTTCACTTCTAAATAATTTAAAAGACTGCGTGGCGCACATGGCTTTACAGTATCTAACTAGTCTCATAACCGTACTGCTAGAAATAACAGTCGTATATATGGGACGGTTTGCAGCTCGAACTAGGAGCAGTTAAAATTAATAAGGTAATGAATTCTTTTACAATGGAATCAGCTCCAATGAGGAAATCCCCTGAGCAGTGTATAAATTAATATGTAAGTGATGAAACACAGATACCAACACATCTGTATATATATTGCAAAAGAAAAGTTTAGCCAGATTGAAGCATACTAATTATTATACTACAGTTTGTCCACATCGATTTAAAATAATAAATCAACGGAGACGAACTGTATTGCCAAAGGGCCGTGATGTTTAGACACATTTAAATTTCAAAATCAAACCTGTTCCGTAGATAAGTTTAGACTTTAAGATCCAAATATGTTTCGAGTTAAAAAAGTGTAGGAATATCATGTCCCGCTCTCCTCAGTAAACATCCAGAGACAAATTGATATGCTTCACTTCTAAATAATTTAAAAGACTGCGTGGCGCACATGGCTTTACAGTATCTAACTAGTCTCATAACCGTACTGCTAGAAATAACAGTCGTATATATGGGACGGTTTGCAGCTCAAACTAGGAGCAGTTAAAATTAATAAGGTAATGAATTCTTTTACAATGGAATCAGCTCGAATGAGGAAATCCCCTGAGCAGTGTACAAATTAATATGTAAGTGATAAAACACAGATACCAACACATCTGTATATATATTGCAAAAGAAAAGTTTAGCCAGATTGAAGCATACTAATTATTATACTACAGTTTGTCCACATCGATTTAAAATAATAAATCAACGGAGACGAACTGTATTGCAAAAGGGCCGTGATGTTTAGACACATTTAAATTTCAAAATCAAACCTGTTCCGTAGATAAGTTTAGACTTTAAGATCCAAATATGTTTCGAGTTAAAAAAGTGTAAGAATATCATGTCCCGCCCTCCTCAGTAAACATCCAGAGACAAATTGATATGCTTCACTTCTAAATAATTTCAAAGACTGCGTGGCGCACATGGCTTTACAGTATCTAACTAGTCTCATAACCGTACTGCTAGAAATGACAGTCGTATATATGGGACGGTTTGCAGCTCAAACTAGGAGCAGTTAAAATTAATAAGGTAATGAATTCTTTTACAATGGAATCAGCTCGAATGAGGAAATCCCCTGAGCAGTGTATAAATTAATATGTAAGTGATGAAACACAGATACCAACACATCTGTATATATATTGCAAAAGAAAAGTTTAGCCAGATTGAAGCATACTAATTATTATACTACAGTTTGTCCACATCGATTTAAAATAATAAATCAACGGAGACGAACTGTATTGCCAAAGGGCCGTGATGTTTAGACTATTTAAATTTCAAAATCAAACCTGTTCCGTAGATAAGTTTAGACTTTAAGATCCAAATATGTTTCGAGTTAAAAAAGTGTAGGAATATCATGTGCCGCACTCCTCAGTAAACATCCAGAGACAAATTGATATGCTTCACTTCTAAATAATTTAAAAGACTGCGTGGCGCACATGGCTTTACAGTATCTAACTAGTCTCATAACCGTACTGCTAGAAATAACAGTCGTATATATGGGACGGTTTGCAGCTCGAACTAGGAGCAGTTAAAATTAATAAGGTAATGAATTCTTTTACAATGGAATCAGCTCGAATGAGGAAATCCCCTGAGCAGTGTATAAATTAATATGTAAGTGATGAAACACAGATACCAACACATCTGTATATATATTGCAAAAGAAAAGTTTAGCCAGATTGAAGCATACTAATTATTATACTACAGTTTGTCCACATCGATTTAAAATAATAAATCAACGGAGACGAACTGTATTGCCAAAGGGCCGTGATGTTTAGAC
>OZ024743.1:14905708-14943208 GCA_964016885.1 Eledone cirrhosa | reverse complement strand
AACTATAGCTTTGTAGAATTAGCTTTTAATGAATTCCCTTTTCTATCAACCAATGACCTGCACCCATCCCACTCCCCACCCTCTCCTACCACTTGTAGAGACCTATAAATACCATTTTTATTTTTCGATACCCAGATTCCTGATGATTTCTAATGAATGAAACAGTTCTAGTCCTGTAGAATCTCATCTATATTAAAACCTATATATATATATATATATATATATATATATATATATATATATATATATATATATATATATATATATATATATATATATATATATATAACGAAGGAAATGTGCTAAGGAACCAGATGGACCATAACGCACCAAAGTACTCAATACTTAGGGTAGTAGAGTGGGTAATAGGAACGAGTAGGAACCCGACGGCTGAGCTCAAGCCGTTACGACGGCTACTTTTGGACTAATAAAAGTAAAAAAAATAAAAAAATGATTTTTTTTTTTTTTTCTAGTCCAGAATTAGCCGTAGAAATGGCTTCAGCTCAGCCGTCGGTGTCTTACTCGTTCCTATATATATATATATATATATATATATATATATATATATATATATATATATATATATATATATATATATATATATATATACGGGATTAGCAGGTCGATACTGTTGGGGTCCAAGGCATACTGTGATGGAATGTCCCGCTGCAGACTTTGCAATATGGTGTTGCTCCATATTTTTAATTATGACAAAATGCTGGTTAACAGCAACATAGAAGGGTCAATTTTCTGTATACATAAAGCAGCTACTAAATTGGCTAATTTCAAACCAATATGATTTGATCCAACAATCCCATTATTCAAACTGAATTACTTAGAGTCTATTATTAACTGTCAATAGATCAACTAATCACTGAATCAACATCATATCCTCCTAACCTTTCTTTCACTATATTTCCCTAAAACTATTTCACCTCTTCAATTATATCCTATAATGTTCTCTTCACCTCTCACATAACTTCAAATTTATTAATTTATCCTTTATTTAGCACTGTACGATTCCATTCATTTCCGCTACTTTTTCCGCTGCCTTGTTTGATATTGATATTGTTTTTGTTGCTTTTAATGTTGTTTATTTAGTACTTGTCCTTTCTCAGCTAGCTATTCTTTCTGCTGTTCTTGTCGTTAGCAATATAGGTAGTTGGCGTTGGTGCATGTAACCTGTGCTGGTGTCTTCTTTCTTTCCTTTTACGCACAAAACACACAGAACCGTATCGTTTCGTTGATAGTAGTTCCCATATTTACTCTGTATAGATCGTGCTTTTATCACACCTTTAAATACGGCGGTAGAGTCTTTCACTTACATCTCAAGAAACGTGCTTGCGTACATTCCTGGCGCAAATAGTATAGTGACATATACCAGGCTTAAATGGTCATTTGCTGTTGGATGGTGGCTATGAAAGTTAATTTTACTCTACATAGCCTTGAACCTGGTGAGGTTCATCACCTGAGGATGATTCACGTGTCTGTAATATAGAGTGATGTGTTCCCTATTGTGTAGGGAAATCTTTCAAGTCAATTCACTGCTACGACTGCCAGGGTTCCGCTGAATATGGATTCCAAAGGCAAGCGCTAGATTGCTCTTTGATGCTTTTTGATGCTCTTTATTGCTTTTTCCTTGAACAACGTGGTGATTGTAATGATGTCCAGTATAGATATACCTACAATCCTTTTTAATCCAGCTGACATGTTTGAAGTAATCATATATATACTGCTGTTAGTATGAGATGTATATGGAGAATACAATAAAGATAAATGCGTATTTGTTTTCAAGCAATGTTCTTGGAGGCTTTGTGTAAATGATATATAATCTTCTGAGGTGTTGCGGTATTTCCGTTCGACGTGTGCCAGTATTGGAGTTTCAAAAGACATGCCAGGGTCCATTATATGTTCTGGAGAGGGTATATATTGTTAGGGATTATCGAATGGACATTGAGTTGGGTTGTATTTCTGGTGTTCTTATTCGACTTAATTAGGTAGTAGAAAGGTGCATGCATCAAGAGATGCTCCTAAACGTGGCATTGATCTGGCTTTCTACACTTGTGCTGCATGTATATACTGATTGGCGAGATGTGTGTTATAACTGCTACTTTCTGGGTGATTTTGTACTTTACGCAGTATTCATCGACCTTTTTTCTGTGGTAGATAAATGAGCTTCCTTACCGTTATTGATCTAACGACTGCTCTCTCTCTCTCTCTCTCTCTCTCTCTCTCTCTCTCTCTCTCTCTCTCTCTCTCTCTCTCTCACGCTCTCTCTCCTTCCTTTCCTCTCCCTAGCTTCATTTCATACCTCTCTCATTCTATCTCTCTCTCTTTCTCTCTTCCACATTGGTTGGGGCTTGTATGTTTGCGCATTTTGTGGTTCCTAGAGGTACCTCACTTAGACACGCACTTCCACATTTATATTATAACCCGACGCTGTTGTAAACTAAGCTGTCAACTGACGAATCCATTGCCCACACCTAGTTCCTGAAATCAAGAACATGACACGTAAACACTACTAAACAAAATCGAACACCATACCCACAAGCACCAACAAGAACAGACGTAATCCGAACATGACACACAGCACAGCAAAACACCACTTCTGTATTGTGTAATGTGGTGTGTATTTTTGTTCCTGGTCAATTTGCTCTTTCCCATTTATGTGTGGTTGTGGTTTGCAGCGTGGGTGTTTTTGTTCGTGGTGTTTTGCTGTGATGTGTGTCAAGTTCGGATTACGTCTGCTCTTGTTGGTGCTTGTGGCTATGGTGTTCGATTTTTTTTAGTAGAGTTTATGTGCCATGTTCTTGATTTCAGGAACTAGGTGTGGGCAAGGGATTCGTCAGTTGACAGCTTTTCACACGCATACGCAGACTCCGAAGTAATTACCATTTGCGTACAATATCTGTTTGAACCTACGATTGTTATTCATCATTTCTTTGGTGATGAATGGAATTTACACATATGAAAATATATTTCCTTTATAAAATGATCATTTCCACTTTTCTGACATCGCTACTTTATTTATTACCAATGTTTGACGTGATTGAATGTTAGCAGTATAAATCATTTTATTAAATTAAAGGCGTAATACATTTCTAAATATCGATGTAAATATTTTCAATTGTTTAACTATAGATACTCACATCGAATTTTAGTACGACACGTTACATTATAGTATAATTTATGATATGGAAAACCAGATCTATGCCTCAATGTACTGCAAGAAGTATAAGCAAAATTGATGTGATATACATTTCATGAAAATGACATCAAAACGTACAAAAATATAATTTTAAAAACATGTGTGATTGTACCTAACTAAACATTAGAGACAGCTTGCACTCTCCTGAATGTTAAATGTTTCCAAGCGATAATTATGCCTACCATGAATACAAAATGAGTGATGATATTATGGGGTTCAACTATATCAAAGATTTCTAATACATATAAACCTTGCTCCCTTCCGTTAGATCACCCAACAAATGTAATAGAAAATTCATTATTAATATTTATCCTTCACTACTCATATATTGGTGCCACGAAAAATAAAGCTATACAGAAAATACATTCAGCTACCTCCACAAAATGAATTTATATCTCAATTAAAAGAAATCCTGTCATAAATAGTTCAGCATAGCTTGCACAGCACAATCTAAACGATTCATATATATTAGGTAGTGAAGGAATGTTTTGTGTTTAGATAATACGTAACATTGTTTGAAAAAATAATCAATACTTGACACCACGCTTGTACCAAGAGACATATACAAAACAATACAAAATATTCCACATACATATCCGCATAATTTCAAATAAACCCAAAAGCTAACAAATACACACCTGGTCACATGCGCACATATATATATTTAGGCAATCACTAATATTATCAAGAACGTATGATAACAATTCAACATGTATATATTCTGGCTCTAGGATCATTACTGCGGAACCGGAACTGTAGTAGGCTATCACGTTCGAAAAGAGAAGTAAAGAGTGTGTCAATATGACCACATGATATTACCGTGATAGTGTTCCACACCTCGTGAATCGAGATGGTAAGCACATTCGTAGAAGGATATGAAACAATTATGGGATCAAAAATCAACCCTGATAAATAATGGGTTTACAACCCGGCATCAGGAGACGCAAATCCATACCGTTCAACAACTTCATCGGACGCAGAATAGATGGAGAGATCGAGGTGTTTGTGTCTAGTTCGGTATCCTGGAGAGGACCTGAGACGAGGAAAAGAGCAGTGTAGTCTGTCTCATATAGGCATGTGCCGATATTAAACTATCCCTGAAAGTTGGTGGTAGTGGAGATGCTTACATCGTATCCGTCATCTCTTACCACCTGCGCATCGTGCCTCGCCCCACGTCTCATCCAACCATATTAAAGCACCTATTCGTTTACTTCTTTCGGAAGGGACAGCTCCCAGGGGTGAAGTGTTTCATCTGCTACCAAAAAAAACATTGCAAAGAGAGCTTGGCATGCCGTGGCTAATTATGTCCAATCCTGTGCTAAGCTTATATTTACAGATATTCCTAAACGAGGAGCAGTTATGGTTGCTATTTACAAGGCGCGTTTTACTCATCTTGCCCCATAGATTGAGCTGCACTCCTGTATCGAGTGAAGTCCAAGACTACGAACCTGACATTCGGGTAATGTAGTCAGAGAAAATGCGACAATAGCGTTCTATAAATGACTAGTGGTCGACGAAAACATCTAGCCGGTCTCGTGCGTAGGATAATTAGCAGAATTGCCTAGCCTGATGGTGCTACCGGGGTTCACTGCAGATCTGAGTCAAAGTCTATAGCCACGAAATCATTCTGCACATACTCATCCAATTTCAGGGCATTTCTGACTGGTAGACGTTTGTCAGATAGGTGTTTTGTCGTGTAGGATGTATCCTGTTATCGGATGACTCCATCGGCACTGCAGTGCAGGCATGTTTCCTCTGCCATGTGGCAGTAGCAAAAGAGTTTGTGCATTTGAGGTGAGTCAAATAACTGAAAAGGACACTTTTCTCTTAGGCAAAGCCATCACTACATGGTCCGGGTGAAGTAGGTACTTTTATTAAATGGTGGGTGAATGTAGCGAGGATGTCTGGAATGAATGTGCCTACTCTGACTATGAGCCTTTTGGCTGGAGTGTTCAAGGAGGATTACTTCATAACGTCTGCTTGGTGATTAGGATGCATTAGAATTTCTCGGGCTCCAACATCCCCACTATTTGGTACTCCCCTACCGGTGAATTCTACGGTTGATTATTAACTACTAATTGTTACCCGTTATCCATCATATGGAATTGAATGAGCGCTTCCCTAACTTAGTACCACCAAATGATCACATTCAACCAAAATAAAAGTTCTGTTAAAGTTTATATTTACTTTTTCAATTTACATGGAGATTCATATTAACTGGCATGTTTACATGCCTGCATATTAGATATTGGTATATTTATTTATAAATGATGGTGCAAGTCTCGGTTACACAAACCGTTTCGCACTGTGGTCAAGATTTTACATATTTCTCTCATACAAACACACACTCTCTCCATTTCTCTCTCTCCTTCTCTCTGTACATATATATATATATATATATATATATATACTATCTGACCCGTCCGGCTGGCCGCCGGCTAGCTATACCGGCATTTTATCTTTTCAGTAATCGCCCCTCCCCTCCAGTGCAAAGATACCGCACGCCCTCTCAAGTCAGCGAGGGTGTGTATGTTTTTAACATGCTTTGATGTTGGGTTTGAATAGTTTTAGGATTCCTAAGCTCAGCAGCCAGTATGTTAAAGAAAATTGACAGTTACACAAAAAAGGGTAAACAGAGAACAATTTGTTTAACAAAGTTTACAATAATTTGTACAACCATAATGGAAATTCAAAGTAACAGAAAATACATAAATTACATTGTTAGAGCCTCAGAGTATACAATATGTTTTGTTCGGCGCTCGGGAGCAGAGATGAAGATTGTTTGGCGAGCTCACCCTAGAGCATCGTACATAGCATTGACGCTGGGAGAAGCATGGTTTTCCTAGATGAGGGCCAGCCACTATTAGGGTTTGACCTTGAGCTTTGTTGATGGTAATCGTGAAGCTTTGTTTCTCTGTTGCTCTAGTAACCTTTTTTTCTTCCGGAAATTCTGATATTCCGGCCACGCTGGGACATTTTGGGCGGCATATCGATAGTAACAATAACGATAAGCCGTCTGTACTTTCGTGAAATAAATCCCTTTGTTTATAGTTTGATTTTGTGTATGCAAAAATATATGTACACGAATATATAATTATATATATATATATATAAATATATATATATATATATATATATATATATATATATATATATTGTTATACTTTGAGAGAGTCATGTTGCCAATAAGAAACACACGCACCAGTTGCTTTCACTTCAATTTATTATAGTAAATTGAAGTGAAAGCATGGTACGTGTGTTTCTTATTGGCAACATGACCCTCCCAAAGTATAACAATATCGGCTTCAACACACGTTTTCAGATAAAGAATCTTGCTAAACAAATTCAGAAACGAAATATATATATATATATATATATATATATATATATATACTTAGTTGTACTTGAGTCGACATTCACTCTGGACGGGTTGAGCTGGCTTCTTCCCTTGTCCTGACGCATCCCGAACTATGGCAGCCCACGCACGACGCTCCCGGGCTAGGTCACTGGAGCTAGCGAGCCAGTCACGGTTCCATCGGTCCAGGCCGACCACCTGCGGACCTGAGAGAGTTCGGAGAGCTCCTCCTTGATCGTCGTTGCCCAGGTCTTCAGCTTCTCGCCAACGCGCTTGCGCCAGTTAGGGAGTGGAGGTGGGAGGAGAACATCGCGGATCAGCTCACCCTCAGGGAGTCGGGCTACGTGACCAAACCATCTCAAGCGCCGTTGCAGAAGCACTGACGGAAGGTGTCGAATATTCAGGCGAAGATGAAAACTGGTGGTAGATACCCGATCAAGGCGTTGGCAGCGAAGAATGCGGCGGAGACAGTCATTGTCGAAGACCTCCAGCCCTCGTTGATCGACTACTCTCATAGGCCATGTTTCACAGTCATAGAGGAGGATAGTTCGAACGACGGCCTGGTAGATTCGCCCTTTGGTTGCCAATGTGATCTCTCTTCTGTCCGACAGACACCGTTGGAGGCACCCAAAGCGGATCTGGCAGCACCTATGCGACGTTTGACCTCCCCTGCACCCTCTCCCATTGGAACCATTGTCGAGCCCAGGTAAACGAAGGACTCCTCATCCTCCAGTTCCACGCACTCGAGAGATATCGTCTGCCAGGCATCAGGCGAGACCAGTGACGTCATGACTTTGGCAGCATTGATTCGTAGTCCAACAGCGGCGGCTGCTGTGTACACCCTTTCGAGAGCACCTTGTAAATCAGCGCACACCCCTGCCGAACACTGGCCCCAACATCGAACGACTCCGTCTCCCCGCCATAGACCCTCACTCGAGCCCGAGTATGGGACGAAGTATCTTCACTGGGATGCCGTCCGCCTGCATTGTACGCCATAGTTTCAGAAGATCCCGTTAAGAGTGAAAGCAGCGATTCTTTGCTTAAATTTTAATCTGTTATTTTAATATATATAAATATATATTAATATAACAGATTAAAGTTGAAACAAAAATCACTGCTTTCACCCTTAACGGGAACTTCTGAAATTAAAAAATCAATCTGTGAACGCAGAAATAAATATTTCGAAAACGTTGCAACCGAAGGGAAACAGGAATACGATACTTTGGTTCGTGAAGACAGACAGATATTATAAACATGCGACGTTATAGCTATGTATATAATGCATACAGCAGACATACAGAGATATTATAAGGGCGCGACGTTATAGCTATGTATCTATCTAAAAAGACAGACTAAGAAAGAGAAGGGAATGTCGTATAACCGGAAGTGGTGACATTTGAAAATGTTAAAGCAGTGAATATTTAAATAAACGATAAAATTTCTTTAATCTTTTAACGAAAGTTAGAATATAAAAATACCCTCACTTACTTAATGGAAAAAGTTACATCTATGGTGCAAAGTTGGCGCTTGTTGGTCCAGCCGTTTGGCAAATAGTTTGTTACATACATACGGCCGTCAACTTTATAATTATACATATATATATATATATATATATATATATATATATATATATATAATGGTGTGGGATGCTTAAAGCGTCCGTATGTGGTAGGCCGTTTGAGCACTGGATGCTCTTAGAGAGGAGAGTATAATATCACATAAGAAATGGAGAATCAGTGGTGCGACGAATTAAAATGTATTAAACATATTACTATTGTTTCTCTGGCGACCAGCTCGAGGCACGATTGATGCAATGATCGAAAGTGACTCTGAAATCTAACGAGCTTCAGATAAATCTCGTTTACAACCTCATCTGTGGTTTTGAATCTGAATTTGAAGTTTTTATTTTTTATTTTTTTATTTTCGATTCTTGATGTTTAATTTGCAACTTTAATGTTGGACTTGATGTTGGATTAAGGTTAATGGTGTAGTTAATTTTAACTTTGCCAGTCATTGCTATATACATGCCTACAGCACAATCCGCTGGTATATTCCACTTATACATTCATTCCATGAACATTTCATATATACTGTTATGAAAGGCATATTCTACACATTCCCGATATATTACATTTATGCATCCATTTCATGTACATTTCATATATACTATTATGAAAAGGATATTCTAGACATTCACAATATATATAACTTGTTTGTGTATACCTACACGGTCCCCTGTGTCCACCTGTCATGAAATCTGTCTCATGTGCATGGTTGATGCGCAGGTTCTTACCCAGTCCCTTGGATCGTCACTCCTTCTGTATCTTATATAACTCTATGCAACACATTCTTTAAGTATTTTATGCAACTTTATGCACATCCCAATAATATCCGGGTGGCGTGAACAGATACCTCCTTTGCATCTTTTTCATGTATATATTCCTTTTTCAAGTATTTTATTTTATTTTATTTTATTTTATTTTATTTTATTTTATTTTATGTAAGTACACGCATTCATATACGTGCCCTCCATGTTAGCTGTCATTAGTACGTGGCTGCTACGTAGCTATTGCATTTGTGCATATTGTGCATGCACTTTCATGCTTATAATGCCCCATGAATGGGTTACGTTCCACACCTCAGGAATAATTTCTCATATAATATTTTATGCGCTATGTGCACAGTTGCGTGTGTTTGTGGATATGTAGGTATTCATCAAGTATGTGCTTTTTGAGATGTATAAGAATGCCCATATGCATGCCCATGCGTGGGTACATGTATGTATGTGTATGCATGAATATGTATCTATATACATGCATGTGTATGCATGTCTGTGTGTATGTATATATATGAACATGTCTGTGTAGGTGTATGCATATGTATCTGCAGATTTTCCGGTTTTTCATCTGTATATATGTTCAGCTTCTTAAGTATATATGCTTTCCTGAGCAGTGTGTGTGTGTATATATGCGTATGTATATTTATCAAAAATACTTTTGAAATAACTTTTTTGAAAGGCTCTTTGAAGCATTTTGAAAAACATAATAAAAAAAACGTTCAGAATAACACACCTTCAAAATACCTTAAAAACATACACATTAAAAAAAACCCTTTCAAAGGAACATTTTTTTAAAAATGACATTTATGTCATTTTTTTAATGTGTATGTTTTTAAGGTATTTTGAAGGTGTGTTTTTCTGAACGTTTTTTTTTTTATGTTTTTCAATTTTTTAAAGACTCTTTCTAAATATTCGCTGTACATTTAATATTCACTGTGACTGTCACATATAATACAGTTGCGGGTTTATATGTGATTGTTGTGGGTGCCATATGTATCACGTACCCATATGTATCACACCTGCGGGAAACATGGACATGGGTGCGGCCGCCTACCGACCGGGAAGGTTGCGAGTGGGCGCAAGCATTTCAATCATACAAACCCTGACCCCTACAGTAGTAATTCCAATATAAGAAACAACTTTGATTGGCAGGTGGCATATGAAAGGAACCAGATAAATAACGACCAAGAGTGGTTAAAAATACCGATGACGTGTACAATTCTTGACCACTCATCGACAGACAACAACAAGCGAAGGCCGCGGGAGTAACTGGGCATTTTGAAACTTTGCTCCGAAGAATCGAGACGTATCTGAGGATCTACCAATTTTAGAGTCAGTTTCGATAATTGCATCGATCGGGCCTCGAGCTGGGCGTCAGAGAAACGATTGTGATATGTCTAATACATTTTAATTCTCCGTTTCCGATGGGATATATATATATATATATATATATATATATATATCCCATCGGAAACGGAGAATTAAAATGTATTAGACATATCACAATCGTTTCTCTGACGCCCAGCTATATATATATATAAAATTAAAAAACACTACTACTACTACTACTACTACTACTACTACTACTACTACTACTACTACTACTACTACTACTAGTAAAAAAAATATATATAATAATAATAATAATATAGCTTTCTTTATTAACCACAAGGCTTTACATAAAATAGACATTAAGGACAGTACAGGACAATACAGGGCGGTACAAATGGGTATTTCTGCGTGTAAAAAACAAGAAACAGAGGATGTAGTAATAGAACAATGAAAAAATTCCCCAATAGGGGGGAGAATCCGAAGGACATTAGTGGAGAAAGCCCGTTAAAAAGACACAGTGACCCTGACCACCAGGACAAGTGCCCTCTCCCAGTTTTACACCTTCAATTTACAGACACATACTCAGAGTAGGCCCATTCACTCGGGCCATTCTTGCATCTCTCACCCATCTTTCAACAAAATGCTGGGAAGAGAGCACTTCCCTTTCTACTCTGATTTTCCTTTTCAAATGAAATTTGAAAAAGTTAATCAGGGCATCACCGAAGAGGTAAGTGCTCGTCTTCAGCCCTTTCAAACGTGTCCACCATACTAGCTCTTTCGCCATGGCCACCAGACAGATAAAAACTGCCTGCCTTTCCGGGCTAAAGGAAAAGGGCGGGGCAATCCTCACGATGGACTCAGCTGATAGCTGGATCCGTCCTACACGCGACAGCAGGTGTTCGACATAAACCCACAAGTCAGCAATGCTCGGACACTGGACGAGTGCGTGCAGGACGGTTTCGTCTCCCTGCACGCATCTCGGACATGCCCGGCTGACGGCACCTCCATGCCTGTGAAGTTAATCCTGAACTGGCAAAGCTCCTCGGTAGCACTGCCAGGCCAGGGATTTCTGGAAGTTGTCCATAGACCCCGGCCCGAAAGTCCTTCCGAAGAGATTGGCTAGTTGATTTTCGTCGACGCCTAGAGTTTCTCCAAGTACGTCGTCTCTCTTCTCCTCCACTAATCCCCTATAGAACGCCAAGGTGGAGTTTCTACCGATCACATTGCCCGATTGGTCGAGGGCTGCAAGCGCCTGAAGACATTCCAGTCTCCAAGCGCTCCCTCTCGGTCTTCGCTTGACCCAGGACTGCAGCTCCGTCAAGGAGACGAGATGGGGAAAGACGTGTCTAGCAAACGGCGACCACACCTGATCACCGTCGAGGAATAGGTGGAGATGTCGTAGCCTGAGGGCGTGTCTGCGCATCATCATCGACGGCATGCCCAGCGCTCCACGTAGCGAGTGTTGACAGCAGATGGACCGCCTGACCATCGGAGCGCGTCCCTTCCACAAAAAGCGAAAGAGCAAACACTCCAGCGCAGTCAGGCGGGGCTTAGGACAAGGTACGACGGACAGGCGGTAGTAGATGACGGACGCGATGTACGCGTTAGCCACCTCCGCTCGACCTTTCAGGGATAGCTTGCTCTCCGCCAAATTCTGGGTGAGAGAAGCCATCCTGCTCGTCACCTCGTCCCAGGTTTTGTCCGTCTGGAAGTCCGGACCGAACCAGACCCCTAGCAATTTAACCGGTCCGTCCGTCCAGCGCCCGACGACGCTGTTGGACCATATGGACCTGCCTCTCCAGGTGCCGAGCTGCAGGCTAACTGACTTTTCATGGTTTATCATTGCTCCTGTCACCGCTTCGTATTCTCTTAGTGTAGTGCCGATCGCCTCGATGTGTTTGGCGTTCGACACCACTACGGTGACATCGTCCGAATATGCTGACACGGATCTTCCGCATCCTAGTTTGCCCGGGACCACCTCACCGTTTCCAGTTTGTGCAGTAATGGCTCGAGAGTCAATATGTACAAGAGGAACGAGAGGGGACATCCTTGGCGGACCAAGTGCATGATATTGAACGGTTCCAAAAGGTGACCATTCACTCTCACCACAGAGCAGATGTCGCTGTGCATGGCTGCGATCCAGCCTCTGAAGACGGGCCCAAAGCCAGCCGCCCTCACGACTGCCGCTATGTAACGATGGTGGACCCTATCGAAAGCTTTAGACTGATCTAAATTGATCAAGGACCAACCCGTGCCAGGTTCCCTAGCTACCCTCTCTACGATGTATCGCATGAAGTGGAGGTTGTATGGGCTGGATCTGTCGAGAATGACGCATGTCTGCGCCTCTCCCACCAGACCGCCAACTACAAGCGCTAACCTCTTTGCTATCACCTTGGCCAAAATCTTGAACTCTGTGTTTAGCAGAGTTATGGGCCTGAAATTATCTATGTTATCCACTTTGTTCGGATCCTTTCTCAGCAGCGCCACAGCTCCTCGGCTCACAGAGCTGGGAATTCTCCCGTTCTGTTGCCAGTTGCAGTAGACGTCCGCCAAGAGGCCTCCGAACAAGTCTGGCATCTGTACGTAAAGTTCATAGGGCAGACCATCCAAACCAGGCGATTTACCCCTTGTGCAGCCAGTCATTGCCTCCCGTACTTCAGCGGCTGTTATCGGCTTTTCGCAACACTCCGGCTCTGTGGCCGAGAGCCGCGGCAGTCCGTCGAGGTAGACACTAAAGTCCATCCCTTGATCCGGCCCGCTGCTGCCCACGAACAGCTGTGCGAAGTGTCGCTGAAAAGCTTCACACATTTGCCCGGGATCGAGTAGCATGCGCCCGTCGTGGTCGACCAAAGCCCGGATCGTGGCTCTGTTGCCACGACGCGCCTCCGCCACTTTGGCCCATTAAACGGCTTTCGTCGCCTCGTGTCTGAGAGCACGCACCCTAGCTCTGAGAACGCTGCCTTCGTGCTTTGCATTGAACAATTGTTCAAGGGCCAATTTCGCCGCAAGTACGTCGATCGCGATGCCTTTGCTGAGCGCCTCGTCTAATTTTCTAACTAATTCTCCCTCTGCTCTATTTTTCTCTATTGCTAAAGCCTTACTAAACCTAATGGACTCTATTCTAATTGCTCTTTTCAGAGCAAACCACCACCTCTTGTTGACAATGGACCCCGTCAACGCCCGCTTAACTAGTTCGCTAATCCGGTCTCTGTAGGTCTTTCGCGCTGGTAAGGACACGTTTAGCTTCCAGTAGCCGGGTCCTCGTCTATGAAGCCTATCTAAGTCAAGCACACAGATCACGAATTTGTGGTCCGTGTAGCTGACTATCTTGAATTGTGGACCGCCTATGCTAGACCTATCTATTTCCCTACAAAATACTCTATCTATATATGATCTGGATGACCCTATGCGATTTGTCGAAGTCTATGTTGGCACATTCGGGAAATCCAATCGGTACCTGTCAGACAGTTCAAAACACCTGAGCTGGTTGGTGAGACTCTTGCATCCTCCTCCCCTATCCGCTAATCCCACACAGTCCCTACGTGCATCTAAGATCCCGTTCCACTCGCCCACTAACACTAAAGAGCGGGACGTTCCAAGAAAGGTCTCCAGACGCCGGATGAAATCAGGCCGCCCTGCTCCTGTCGGGGCATAGACGACCAGTAGCCTGAAAGCTTGCCCGTCTCCGCTGGTCACGTCCAGCACCACCAACTTACCTTCTGGGTCCAGGAAGATGGCCCGTATTGCGAGATCCAAACCTCTCCGAAAAAGCACAGCAATTCCTCCCCCCGATCCCGGACTTTTGGGAGATGCGTACACATTGTAGCCACCGAAGATCGGTGCGAAGGCCCGTGCTTCGGAGATTCTGGTCTCGCTGATGGCCACTACATCTATGTTTAGTGACCTGAGGTCGTTGAGCAGGTGGCTCTGCTTCCATGTCGACCCCAAGCCACGCGCTTTTATGCTGCCTATTCTGAGTGAGGTCATGTTGAAACGGAGTGGAAAAGATGGGAAAGACCACTTACCTTACTTCTCATAGAGGAAGGACGGTTTCTACATCCTTTTCACTGCTTGTGGCCTCCTCCGGAAGGATGTCCTTATAAATCCTCCTGGAGAGTGCTTGTCGGAAGTCTCCGATGTCTTTGGGGAATTTTTGTTTTAGTGTCATGTACGTTTTCTGTGTGATGCGAGTGATTTGTATGTGTGGAGGTGGTGTGAACTTTTGGGTTGCTGTGTAGTCTTTTTCTGTGATGCTGGTGTTGTGTTGGATGTAGTGTATAATTGGTTGTTTTTCAAATTTAATGCTGTGTAGTGTGTATCGTTTTGGTTGTTTTGTTTTGTTTGTGTTTGTTGTGGGTTTGTTTCTGTTTCGCTTTTTGGTGACTTTTGTGGTGTAGGTGATGGTGGTGTTGGGGTTAATGATGGTGATGGTGTTGGTGTTTGTGGTGATTGGGTTGGTGATGCTGGTGTGGATGGGGCATATCTGTCCTAACTTTTTTGTCTGATAGTTTATTTGTTTCCCTCTGTATTTTGTTTTTGGAGGTGGAAGGAAGAGAATGTTTTTCTTTTTTTGGTTTCTTTTTTTCTTTTTTGCTGATACCGTTTCCCACTCCTCGTCGTCCCAATCTGTCTCCAGTTGTGATAGGCCGGCGAGTTGAAAATCCTCCACGGGCGTTAGTTTTGGCTGTGGCGTGGTGGATGGTGTAGGCGCTGCTGCTAGTTCTGGCGCGTTGTGTGGTGGTGGTGTTGGTTTTGCTACTGTTGCTGGGGTTGTTGCTGTTATAGTTGCTTCTGTTGTTGCTGCTACAGTTGTTGTTGCCAACTCTGCTGCTGGTGGTGTTGATGGTTGAGTCACTGGGTGGGTAGGAGAGGTGGCCTCAACCTTTTACCCTGGGGGCAGAAAGGCCTTAGATGGGTTCCTTCACCACAAACGACACACCTAGGCCTTCTGCTCTCGACAATTTCGGTGAGGCGGCTGCCGTCAATGAGGTCTATTACCTCTGGGATCTCCTCAGTGCTTTTTTGGTCCGCTTGGATCAGGAGCTCCATCCCAGATCCGGACCAGTTCTCCTGAATTTCTTTCGCTATTTCGATTATCTTGGTGTTGGCCACGATGCCGGCGAGGACGGCTGCTATTAGCCATGGAATTTCGATGGCCGGTGGAACGTGGGTCACCCTGATCTTTACGTGTCTCTGGCCACAATAGATTGGGACGAGTGTGAAGTCGTCACTTCTTAATGGGGCCATGGAGTGTTGTCTAGCCTCCTGTGGTGTTTCAAAGAACACGTCCACGGTTCCATACTTCTGCCCACGTCTGATGTGTTTTTTTTTGCCCACACATGTCCCAAAGATTTTTTGATTTGGGACTCGGATGCCCGTTCCACTCGCCGCAATTTTATATTGATTGTTCGATAAGACACGGTGCATAGGCGTCGATGCTCCATTTTATTAGATGTGTGTGGTGGGGGGGGGGCTGACAATGTACCCATCTTTCTTTACCATTTATTTGGCTTCTTCTAATTCCTCCTGAGTTACCTGAAATGCTTCGTACTATTTTGCTACTCTGGCAAAACTCAGAGTGGTTTTCTTAATGTCATTGTTGCTGTTGTTGTTATCGTTATTTTTGTTATTATTAATTTTAGTTTCAGTTGTGGTGGTGGTGGCGTCAGTGGTGTTCGGTGTGGAAGAGTTCATTTTGGTTGAATTCATTTCGATATCACGAGTTAATTTATTTTTTTCTTTTGTTTCTGTTTTCGCGGTAGTGGTGGGGGTGGTGGTTGTCGCGGTTGTGGTGGTGGTGGTGGTGGCGGATTTAACACCTACAGTCATTGGTAATGGCGGAAAATGAATGTCTGCCTGAGACAAATTTAAAATATTGCTACTGCTTATATTTTTTTTAGTGTTGGCAAACGTAGTAATATTTACAAAGGTGGTGTCGGTGTGAGGTGTTAGTTTGTGAGAAAGGAGTGACTCTGAGTCAGCCATGGTGTTTCAAAAAAATTCTTTTGTTTGATAATTATAAAAGTTTAAATTTTGGGCTCAAAGCCCCAATCTTTTTGGGTGTCCTTTTCAGATAACAATGTATGTGCACTTATATACAATTAACAATAACATTTTCCATGAATAGCAATTTTGAACAACTGAAAATAACAAACCTTTGCGGAGCTCACGATTATACGATTTACTACGTAGGTCGCCAATAATAAAAATAATAATAATAACAATAATAATAATAATAATAATAGTACAAAAGGAGATTAGTGAACAGCCACACCAACAAACTGATTTGAGTATCACAGTTGAAACTCTTATAGGGGCAGGCCAAAAACTAACCAACTGGAAATCACCAGGCCCAGATGGTGTGCAGGTGTATTGGATTAAAAATATAACATCCCTTCACCCGAAACTGACAACCATGTTCAATGACTGCTTGATGCCACGTGAGGTACCAGAGTGGTTGACAAAAGGTACCACATTTCTGATAATGAAAGACCGAATCAAGGGTAATGATGTTACCAACTATAGAGCTATCACATGTCTGTCCGTAATGTGGAAACTGTTGACAAGCATTATGTCTGACGAAATCTACCATCACCTCCACACAAACAACTTGTTACCGGACGAACAGAAAGGATGCCGAAAGAAGTCCCGTGGTTCAAAGGACCCGTTACTTCTTGATAAGATGGTAATGAGAAATTGCAAAAAGAGACACACTGGTCTTGCCATGGGATGGATACACTACAAAAAGGCATTTGACATGGTGCCTCATTCTTGGATCACCAAAACCGTAGAGATGTTCAAGGTGGCAGATAACATCAGACAGTTGTTAGGCAAAAGTATGAAGTCCTGGAAAACAGAGTTAACATCAGCTGGAGAATTCTTGGGAGGCGTGAAGATCAAGAGAGGTAGCTTCCAGGGAGATAGTCTGTACCCTCTGTTGGTTGTCCGTGCCCTGATGTCTCTCACCATAATACTGCGAAAAGTGAGAGCAGGATACAAGTTGGGAAAGGGAGAGCTTACCATCAATCACCTCCTCTTCATGCACGATCTTAAGCTCTTCGGGAAGAGTGAGAAGGAGTTGGATGTGCTTGTTGACACTGTCCGTATTTTCAGCAATGATATATGTATGACATTTGGTATTAGTAAGTGTGGAGTCCTTGTGATGAAGAGGGGTAAATTGAGCAGAATCAACGGAATCCAGGTTCCAACAGGTAAGATGATAAAGGAAATTGACACTGAAGAAGGATACAAGTATTTGGGTTTTCTGGAGGCTGATGACATCAAGAACAAAAAATGAAGTAATTGATAAGATCTGAATACATTCGGAGAGTAAGGAGCATATTAAAGTCATATCTGAACAGTAGGAATGTCATAAGTGCAGTAAATTCCCGAGCTGTGTCTATTATTAGGTACAGTGCGGGAATTCTGAGATGGAATGTTGCTGAACAAAAAGAAATGGATAGGAAGACTAGGAAGCTATTGATTATCTACAACATGTTCCACAAGAGGAGTAATGTCGATAGACTCTACTTAAGGAGATCTGAAGTTGGAAGAGGTCTTATCAGCATAGAGGACTGTGTTCAGATGGAGAAAAACAACCTACACAAATACGGGACTGATAGCCAATGCTCAGAATTGTACTGAAGGAGAGGACAATTGACCAGGGGATGTCCAAAGAGGAAATAACAACAAGGAGAAAGAGCAGCCTTCATAACATATCCCTTCATAGTACCTTTTTTGAGAAAACTGAATTCAGACATCCACAGACATGGAACTGGTTGAAAAGAAGAGACCTTAAAGAGGCTACAGAAGGAATGCTAAGGGCTGCGCAAGAGCAGGCCCGCAAAACGAAGTGGTTGAAACACCATATTTACAAGGAAGAGGCTAGCCCACTGTGCAGTATCTATGGAGAGAGAGAATGGAGACTGTGTCTCACATTGTATCCGAGTGTAAACAGCTAGCCCAGACTCACTATAAGGGCTGGAGACATGATGTGATGGGCAGGGTGATCCACTGGCACCTATGCAAAGTAAAACATTTACCACATTCTAAGAAGTGGTATGAGCATAAGCCAGAGTCGGTGATAGAAAACGATCAGTTAAGTTGCTGTGGGATTTTAGGATACAGACGGACAAGAAACTGGAACACAATAGACCTGACCTGGTGGTTTTGGACAAGGAAAAAAATCGTACCTGATTGTGGATGTGGCATGCCCATTTGACACGAGAGTGCAAGAAGAGGAGAGGGAGAAAATTAACCGATACCAGTGGGAGATAAAAAGGATTTGGAACTGCCATGAAATCAAAGTGGTCCCGATTGTCATAGGCGCACTTGGTACTATCTCAAACAGTTTCCAGGGATGGTTAAAGAAAGTTCGCCCCGCCCCGCTTTTTGGAACGCTTCAAAAGGCATGTTTGCTGGGAAAAGCAAAAACCCTCCGATACGTCCTGAATATCTGAGGCTGCAGGTATTGCTTATATTCATTTCAACAAACTTTCCAGTTAACTAACATCAATGACTGAGACTCAAAGAACAATAATAATAATAATAATAATAAAGAAACTGCAAAGAAAGAACTGCTACAGAAACTGGCTAAGAAATGGCAAGAAAAGCCTCTGTATGGAAAATACCCAGAATGAGCTAACAATCCTGATGTTGAAAAAACTTTAACCCATCAGTGGTTGGCATCCTCTGGACTGAAATCGGAGACTGAAGGACTGATTATATCAGCACAAGATCAGTGTCTGCCAACAAAAAATTACCAAGCCAACAATAAAAAATGGATGCAGCCCATTATGCCGTGTATCTAAAAAACAACCAGAGACCATTGACCATATAATTTCAATGTGCAGTCCTATAGCTCCAACCGAATACCTAAACAGGCATGGCAGGGCTGCACAATACATACATTGGATAATGTGTAAGCATTTTGACCTGCCCCATCAACAGAATTGGTGGGAGCATCAACCACCTCCCAAAATTGAAAAAATCACATCTCAATCTTGTGGAACTTTAGCATCCAAACAGACCGAAAAATAGATGCAAATAGACCTGATATAATACTGAAGGACTTTAAAAAGAGAGTATGTCTGCTAATTGATATGTCCGTTCCAATAGACAAGAGTGTATCTATAAAAACAATTGAAAAATTGAGCAAGTATAAGGACCTGGAGATAGAAATTGGAAAAATGTGGAAATTGAGAACTAAAACAATAAAAGTGGTTGTAGGCGCTCTAGGAATGATACCTAAGGGGTCTAATGATTACTTATCGCAAATCCCAGGAAACCCGCGTATAGGAGAAATACAAAAGATAGTACTAATGGGAACTGCCCATATACTAAGGAAGATTCTGTCAATATAAGTACATCACAAATATAAACACCTAAAGATGCATGTGTGAGTATGTATGTTCTTTCTTGAACATGGCGGACCTTGTTGTCTCTTGAGGTCACTGGTTGTGACTTGGTGATAACTCGTATGAACATAAAGCAAGATAAATGCAACTGTAATAATAATAATAATAATAATAATAATAATAATAATACTTTGAAATTTTCAGAGAAATGTGACATTACACTATGTAAATATCGAAATATGAAACAAAAATATGTTCATAATATAATTGCTGCACCTTTAAGGAACTAAGATAGAGAAGTGTTCATGAACATTTTCTTTACAGGTTATTCTCTAAAATGAATAGAGCTGTTGAGGAACATACCTAATTTACTGTAGTTTCTGAATACATCAACCAATCATCCGGGAATTTAGTAGTAAGACATTTCGTTTATTACTAATGTCTTGTGAATTATGTCTAGATCTACTTCAGTAAAGAGATATACGCTTTGTGTATTGTATAGTTCAGGAAATTCAAAATGAATAATTCAGAACCAATGATAATACTTGTTCATAAGTTAGCACTAATATAGCGGGTGAGATTGTGGTGTGAAACGTAGGGGTAATTAAACCAGAGAGAAAGTGACTGTCGCTAAGATACGTGTAAGCAAATATGGGTACGCAGACACAAATATATGCATGCACACACACACACACATATATATATATATATACATATATATATATATATATATATATATATATATATATATATATATATATATAATATATATATATATATATATATATATATACATGCATATACATATATATATATACACACATATATATATATATATATGTGTGTGTGTGCGTGTGTGTGTGTCTCTGTGTGTGCGTGCATGTGTCTGTATAAACAAACAGATGTAATGAGAGAAACGACGCACTCTTTGCAATGGAATAACGTTCTAAATAATATTTAATATCCAAGGGAAATTACGTCTGATTTATTCTTAAACAGATGCAATATAAGCTATTGTTAATAGGTATGGATTCTAATGGGCAAAACCAATTACGCACACGTACATGAACACGCGGCCACACACACAAGTACATATATATATATATATATATATATAGATAGATTCCTTCTTCCTCCCGTTAGACCTGAACAGAATGCCTTCCTTGCTCACATTCCAACCAGGTTTGATGGTCTTTATTCTCTCTCGTTCACGATTTCACCGAACTCCTTATATTCATGGAAATTTGGGACTTGACTCTTTCTTCCTCATTTTTCGTTGCTTCACCATCTTTGTTTGTTTACACTCTCGTGTCCCCTTTATTTACGTATTTAAGTATTATATATATATTATTATATATAATACTACCCTAAGTATTATATATATATATATATATATATATATATATATATATATATATATATATAATACTTAGGGTAGTATTATATATAATAATATATATATAATACTTAGGGTAGTATTATATATAATAATATATATATCATACTTAGGGTAGTAGAGTGGGAAATAGGAAAAAGTATGACCCCGACGGCAGAGCTCAAGCCGTTTCGACGGCTATTTCTGGAGTCCAGTTCCTGTGTCAGTGTTGAACAAAAAGGTGACGTGGTTGCCTAAACACTGTACGGCGTAATTCGGCCTGTTTGTTTGTTTACAAACAAACAAACCGAGCATTATAATAAATGTTCGGTAAACCGATACGTGCATATATATATGTGTGCATGTATGTATATATATACTTACTACATATATGTATGTACGTATACGTACATACATACTTACAATTAAGTAAGTGCCGTACTAAGAGTGAGAAATGAAATTTCGTTTCATTCTATTCTATATATATATACATATAAATATATATATGTATATATATATATATATATATATATATATATATATATATATATATATATATATATATATATATATATATATATATATTTATATATATATATATAGATATTTATATGTATATATAGAGAGAATAGAATGTAACGAAATTTCATTTCTCACTCTTAGTACGGCACTTACTTAAATGTAAGTATGTATGTATGTATACGTACATACATATATGTAGTATGTATATATATATATATACATGCACAGATATATATATGCACGTATCGGTTTACCGAACTTTATTATAATGCTCGGTTTGTTTGTTTGTAAACAAACAGACTGAATTAGAGTCCGTGTACAAATCCGATGTAGAAATCAAATGAATTTAAGTGAAGACGTATATATATATATATATATATATATATATATATATATATATATATATATATATATATAAACGTTTATAAATGTATAATAAGCCAAAACAATGCAAGTATGGACATAGAATAAAGAATGCAAATGAAAGATATTGTTGACAATTAGTCTGTTACCTTAGATTTATTTAAATGTCCTTAGTTTTCGAAATAATATCTCTTCTTCAGAGCGAAATAAAGGTGTCAACCAGTGTTCTAAATAGCTTACCAAGTCATGACTTGGCAAGCTATTTAGAACACTGGTTGACAACATTACTTCGCTCTGAAGAAGAGATATTATCTCGAAAATTAAGGACATTTAAATAAATCTAAGGTAAAAGACTAATTGTCAACAATATCTTTTGCATTTGCATTCTTTATTCTATGTCCATACCTGCATTGTTTTGGCTTTATTATACATAAACAAACGTTTATACCTCATTACACAATGCTTCAAGTGAACTATACTCCCATATATATATATATATATATATATATATATATATATATAGATAGATAGATAGATAGATATATTTGTATATATAGATATATACTTATATATATATTTATATATATATATATACACACACATATATATATATATATATATATATATATATATATATATATGTGTGTGTGTGTGTGTGTATATATATATATAAATATACATATAAATATATATATATATACAAATATATTATATATATATATATATATATATATATATATATATATATATATATATATATATATATATATATACATATACGTCTTCACTCAAATTCATTTGATTTCTACATCGGACTTGTACACGGACTCTACCTGAACTTCCACTTGGATATCTTTTCGCACCTGGATTTTCTCATTGGTTTTTGCTTCCTACCAGTATACCACGACTCACAAACACTTATCCTCCACTATTCTCTTCCTGCCATTCTTTTCCTACTTTTAACCATTTAACATTCACATTACTCTATATATACTATTATATTTTCATGGTAAATGCCTTATCTCGCATAATTATCTAACATAATAACGAATCTATGAGATTTTGAAAGTATTTATTTTAAGAGCAATACCTTAACATCAGTTTGAGTGAACAGTTACAGCTAGTTACAACAGAAAAAGGTATAGAATTCTGGCCGGTTTTGGCCGGTGTGAACATTAAAGGGTTAAGTTTGCAGCTCTTCTCTGATTTACCATTCTATTTTCTGATATAGCTCGAAGGTCCTAAACGTTAAGACGCGTCTTTTACTATATCACTCATAAAACAAATAATATATCTCTCTATTGCACTGTGACAATTATATTCGTGATAAATATTAATGGTCCCATATTTTGTTTTAATTTTATGTTTATGTACCTATACCTGAATTCATGCCTGCACACACACACACACACACACACACACACACACACACACACACACACACACACACACACACACACACACACACACACACACACACACACACACACACACACACACACACACACACACACACACACACACACACACACACACACACACACACACACACACATTCTTATAAATATAAATGCATTAATGCGGGGAGGATATATACAAATATACGTGCTTCCTTCAATCTATTCAATGATAACCGTCTTCTCCTTGTTGATTCTCTGGTGGATGTATCTCTTACAAATCAAAATGAGGAAAAAAACAGAATGGGAGATAACTGTAATAATACAACTCCTATCTATGTTGGGTATAATGATGAAGATAGCTTTGATGATGATGATGATGATGATGATGATGATGATGGTGATGCTGATATAATTATACTGTAGTCTGAGATTAATTGTGATCGATCCGACAATTTTGTTCGATAGACAAAAGATGTTCCAATTGCAATATGGATTCCTTCAATGTGCGGCAGTTCCTTTGTCTGTTTTTGCTTAACTTCAAGCCCATTCTGAATAAGCATATATATAATCATAGATATTCTCACAATATCCTTCACGTCATTTCTTAACCAAAATTGCATTAGACAGTAGGTTTTTGAAATAAGTTAGGGTATTTTTAACCTATTTAATGACTGTCTCCTTCCTTACCAATAGCTTTAGACAATAATTTAACCAAGGCAGAATTATTAGCAGTAGTAATATATCACAGACCATATGAAATAAAAATGTTACATAAAACTCTTCTACCCCATACTCCTTAATAATATCACATCTAAGTTCATAGTGAATCATTAATCCGTTTTCTTCTAAATTTATATTCAATAAGAATATCCTTCTATAATAGAGCCGAACAAACAGCACTTTTACCTAAGAGAAACCATCACTTGTAATGCAAATCAATGAAAATAGCAATGATAGATCCCCCAGTTCGATACTCAGTGACATTCTGCCAGCAACAGTGAAAACACTAAACACAATTGAGACATTGAGGAAACATCCAATCACATCTCTCCATCACCTCTAGTATCAAAGCTTGTCATATGAAAAAATAACAATAACTAAATACGCAAAGAAATCAGAAAGAAGGTGAATACAAACAAGTACAACAACAAACCTTACCAACCAATACGCACACCCACCTCAAAAAGAACAAAAATAAACTAGAAATGCACATCAAGATTAGTCGAAGGATAAACCTGAACAGATATAATAACGAAAACGTGTGTACATATTTGTTCTTAACCCATTGAAACATACACCGAGACGTAAAAGTGCATCTCACCCGAACACAAACGTGAGTTGTCTGTCAAAAATTACGCAGAGGCCGACACTCAGATGCGATCGTGTACCACGAATATGCATATGATAGGTACTACATTGATGAGATATCAGGTTGTAGAAAATGTTAACATATCTAGGCTTGCAAGTACTGAAAAATCCGTGCAGTTCTGTTTTATGAGCAGCAGACATCAAGATAAGATTAATATTCATGTAATAATTTTGGAAACATAGCTCCAGGTAGATTCGAACGGGAACCAAGAGAAGGGCCAAGCATTGATGTATTTCATCCATAAATGGGTTCGGAGCAAATTGAATCCCGAATATCGTATAGCAATTTCAAAATAATACACCAGCATTATTTATTGCCCTCCAGCTCTTCTATTTGTGACAGAATGTGTTTGAACAGACTGAAATGTCGATTCATTCCATTCTTGTAAACCAAATGTATTCTACGAACCAATGGCTCAACCTGCAGTCAATATCCTCCGCGTAGTGGAATATGTATAAAATGGCTACTGATGATCATACAGGCATCGTGGGTGCAGCAAAACCACAGATTTTAAGATTGTATTGACAAACTCACCATATTGAATTTCATTCCAGAGGGGAGGATGAGACGAGAGAAATAAATGTTCTTTTTAAGTTTATTTAGAAACTGTTATTTAAGAATATTTCAGATGAATGTACCTTCACTGTGTATCCATGTGTACTCTTTTCAACGTAGAGTAAATACAACATTTGTTTTCAGTAGCAAAATGATCATGGCTTCGTGTATATTGTACATTGTCTTTACAATTCTGTATCGTCTCCTCATGGCATGTATTTTGCCTTCTGTGCCCGGGTTTCTACATAATGGATTCTGCATAAAAGTCCACCGTTTATAATATCCTTTCAAGAGTGATAAATACAAGAAATCGTTATTTTCATTAAACCTTATTTTGTTACTTTTCGTAGTAGTATTGATTTTTTTCCTTGTTCTAATCACCAATACGGTCTTTCCTGATTGATTTCCGTTATATCTTCAAGTGAAATCAATTTAGAAAAACTAAAACTAAAAACGATTATACGAAATAAATTTGGATATAAAAGAAATCGATATGAAATATATTTTTTTTCTTTTGAGATAAGAAAAATGTATCTTAAGGCATTCATTCTATCTAACCGTCAATCATGTTTAGTGCTTGTATCGCATCGCATCAACTGTAAGTGCGATAAACGCAATCAGTTTTAAACAAGCGAAGCAAAACATTTTATATGAAAGCTATTTAGATGTTATCTTTCGATGATTTCTCTTTATTAGCGTGCAAAAATGACTTTGCTTCATGACTTCTTATGAGATCCACAAAGTTCCAACTGCCTGCAAGAGATTATAATGATGAACATTAATTATTTCTATTCACACGTAAAGATACATCATGTCTTTCATTCAAATAAATACCCAGTGATCCCCTATCTATATGAGATAGAGTATAGTACACTATTCATCGATGTTTATTTATGTAATTAACTCTTCTGAGGATAAATCAATCTATTTCCTTGAATCACTTTAACCAAAAACCGAATCCGAAAATAGACATTATTTATGCATAACGGCAAATAAATGAATCAAATAAACTCTGCTACTATCTAGGTGTTTGATTATCAGGGCTGTCATATTTCATTATAAAGACCACATATAATATATTTGTGAAGGATGGCGCTCTTTTTCTGTAGGATAGAAACGGGTCAATGAATGGTTTATTGTGTTGGGGATAGCGAAAATTAAATTTATACACCCTACACACACGTATACACTCATATATATATATATATATATATATATATAAATAAACGTTTATGTGTGGATGTAACTATGTATGTAGATAGAAATCTACTAATATCACAATCTAAACCAAACATTTATCACACACCGAATTACAGCATACGTCAAACCAATCAGTATAACTGCCATGCATCAACTATTTAGAACATTCATGTCGGGCGTTCAACATTTCCTACGACTCCCATGATATGTTACGAAAATTGCTAATTACCTGATCAATTCGCCAATTGTATGCTCATTCGGATTCTGGAAATGTAGCATGAAGGATTCAAAACGTTAATACACACGTAGATTTACGAATGCTACTGATCCAAATTAAGCATAAACAATTGACATGTTTTCAGTATGACACGTTTGAGAGTAAAACATTCCCAAACTAATAATTATATATATGTATATATATATACAACACACACACATACATATATATATATATACATATATATATATATGTGTGTGTGTGTGTGTGTGTTTGTTGATGTGATGAAGGTAGCTAGTACATCGTATACATTCTAATCTTGATATTTTATTCAGTTTGCATAATGAAGTACAACATAGTCAGTCCTATATTATTTGATATACATGCAAATAAAAAGAACATGAAATACAGATCTAAAATGTATCATATAAAAATTGTGCTTCCGTTTAAACTCGTGGAATTCAATTTAATCCCCCCAAAAAATAAAAGAAAATGAAATAAAATTACACTTATTGAAAAGTAAAAAGATTAGTTGTGAAAGATTTTGGAGGCACACTTTTGGAGGAGTTGAGTCTGAAGACCGTCGATAAAAGTTATGTGAGATGCGGAGGGACGAAACTGTGTCTGCTAACACAAAATGGAACCGTTGATCCACGCAATGTGCCATTTGTGCAAGGTAAAGCATGTTAGAGCTTGGAATGCTTTTTAGATGGTAATGTGTAAAACCTAAGCGTCCAATGATGGAGTGACAGTTGTATAGGTAGAAATGCGAAAGAAAACCACAGTCAAGCACAAAGCGTTTCCTCCTGCATATCTGATGGTTCTGGGAGGCGTCAGCGACGAAGGTGTGCATAATGCATATATATATATATATATATATATATATATATATATATATATATATATATATATATATATATATATGGTGGCTACCAACTCGTTGTCGAGTACGGCCACTACTTCATATCAATGTAGGAGAGCCCCTACCGATGCGCTGAACGAGAGTGTCTTTTTAGTCCAGCCAGCGACTTGAAAACTCTGGTACAAACACTACACTTGTGACAATTATTGACACATAGTGCTGGGCCCATGGTACCATGTGACGACAAGTGCAGAGTGATCTCCAGATATAAAGCGATGCCTGTGCCGTGAAGCTTTTATAGTGAGCAAAGGCACTGCACAAAGCCAGTCCCACTATCTTAACTAAGATAATATTTACCAAAAAGAAGAATAAGTCAACATCATTGGATACCATCAGGGTTGCAGGTGTTGAATCAGAGTTGTCCTTCTCCTAGAATTCTGCCTTGACAAAGGCTAAGGGGTCATCTCTCTCGGTGATTTTGGATGGCCATTGACTCTTAAGAGGTCCTTTACCCTTTGACAGGTTTTGTTTTTAGTCCTGCAGGATGTCCAGTGTCACCCTCCTTACCAAGAAACCTTGGTGGGGTTGAAGTTTAGTCGCCAACGACCCGACCATGAGACAGGTTGTACTGGGATACATGTTACCAGTAGCACCAACTGTATATATATATATATATATATATATATATATATATATATATATATATATATATATATATATATATATATATATATATAAGTAGAAGGGGTATTTAATTTGTTGGAAGTCCCACAAATATAAATGTTTATAACTGATTTAGAGCACTCAACAGTTTACTGGAGTACATATTCCATGATATTAAATAAATGGAAACGATATTTATAAAACCATATTTATTTAATTATATATATTTCAAGGGTACCAAGATAACATTTGTACGCTTTCATCAGATAAAATACAAAGTTTGTTTTATAAATAGAGATATACCCATGACTACACACAACTATCCAGTGAATATCCAAACGATAGGTTTGATTAAAATGGGTATGTCTCTATTTATAAAACAAACTTTCTATTTTATATGATGAAAGCGTACCAATGTCACTTGGTTCCCTTGAAATATATATAATAAAATAAATATGGTTTTATAACTATAGTTTCCATTTATTCAACATCATTGTATATATATATATATATATATATATATATATGAATATATATACATGTATATATATATATATATATATATATATATATATAATTTATATATATATATATATATATATATATATTTATATATATATAAATATACACGGGTGTGTATGATTGTGCATAGATGATTAGATAGTATGGTAGAATATTAAATGTTAAGTGTTAATTGAACAAGTACTTTCATGCTTTCGCAATCGTCAGGTTCATTTTGTGTGGTGACAGTCAAGTTTGCAATTTTCACAGTTGAAAATTGAAAACTTGACTGTCACCATTCAATATGAAGCTGAAGATTGCGAAAGCATGGAAGTACTTGTTCAGTTAACATTTAACATTTAATTTTTCTACCATACTATTTCATTCTAATACCATTATAAATTTTAAAGGATTGTAAATAAAACGAGTGAATCAGACAAAGTTGGGATTCCTTTTATTAATATATATATATATATATATATATATAGAGAGAGAGAGAGAGAGAGAGAGAGAGAGAGAGAGAATTCACAAGAATCAAAGCTATGTTCAAAACATTTATTCACTTACAACTGTTTCTTCCAAACCTGGGGTTGGAGTCTTCGGAGCAATTTTTAATGTTCGTACATATACTTGACTTCCCAGTCAAGCAAGAGACATACAGATACATATATATATATATATTGATGTAAAGTGTGGAGCGACATATATTATACTATACTATATTTGTATAGTAATTCAAATTAATATCAAAGATAAAATACATGCGACAGATAACACAGATAATGCAAAAGAATAAGTCAATAATCAGATCTAGTAGATAGTGTATGCGTTAGTCATACATGGAGCATGCAAATGTGTCTCATTATTGTGTGGCAAGGTATTGCATGTAATACAAGCACCTTAAGCGGGTAAGCAAGAGTATTATGGTGGTTGCATTGGGGGGGGGGGGTATTTTTTGCATAGATCAAATTAGTATGTGTGCAGAAGAAGAAAGTTATAGTTTTCACATCCACCACCATTTTCACATCCAGAAAAAGGAAGTTATAATTTTCACATTCATCACATATGATACGATGTATTCGTATTGAATGTTTGTTGCAGTAAAGGAGTGTAACGTATTGAAGCTCAGTGTTAGTTAATCCATATTTATAGAATAGGTTCTTTCGGCTGTGAGAATTTATAGCGGGTTATTATCCGGAAGTAGGTATGTAATTAAGGGGAGCTAATGCGGAAGGGGAAGTAACTATCTGATGCTCATAACTAAATTCATTGTTCTAACATACATCACATGGTGCCTCAATTGAGTCCCTTATATGAAAGGTTATATATTTATATTTAATTTTAAATACAGTCTACTCTCTCATAATGTATTAAATGTATCTATAGGAAGTTGTTTACTCCTTATTATATAGTGCTATAATTGAAGATTCCATTAGTAACCCTTCGATAAGACTAATGCCCTCTTCCAAATCTGACATTGGCATTATCAGTAAGAACATTTTAGATAAAATCATCCCACAAATTAAACACAAAATATACCTTAAACAGTGGGGAAATACAGAGGAAGTTATGGGATGGTTTAAGGATATTAAAGAGAACAAAAATAAAAAAAATTATTCAGTTTGATATCAATTCATACTACACCTCTATTTCCCCTATCCTATTAAATAAGGCCCAAATTATGGCCACGAACAATAGTAACCTGACTAAATCCCAGATTGATATCATACTTCCGGCCCGTACATTCATAATTGCATTTGAAGATCAGTTATGGACCCACAAGGATACGCATAACAACTTTGACATAACTATGGAATCTAGTGACACAGCGCAGGTCACTGATTTGGTGGGCCTATACCTACTAAATGAAATCCATAAGGACCTACCATACCTCAACGGTGGTTTATACCGCGATGATGTACTACATCTTATAGACTTTAACAAATTTAATATAGAAAGAACTAGGAAAATATTACATAAAACGTTCACAAACTATAACTTAAGTATCACCATAGACAAAAATACTAAAAACGTTAACTTCATTGATGCTACCCTTTACCTAGACTCTAAAATATATACACCATTTCATAACCTAACGAAAAACTAATTTATGTAGATACCAAGTCTAACCACCCTAGATCAATATTAAACTCTATCACTAAAGTAATATCCAATAGAATCTCTAATCTATCTAATAACGAAACCATATTTAGCAATAATTCCCAATACTATAATCAGACATTAGCTAAATCAGGCCATAATAATGAGATTGAGTTCCTACCTATAAAAACACATAGTTTCAACATCATTTCTCTCAATATGACCATGAGGAAAAATAGTAATAGGGGTAATAACCACACTCACACTAAAACGAACGGTGGCATCAAACGTAACTCGCACCAGAGAAGACACCAAAATACTGTAAACGGAAACACCTCAATAGATATAAAAAACAAAAATAGAAGAAGAACTAATACATTTTTCAACCCCCCTTTCAAACTAAACGTCTCTACCAACCTACCTAAGGCTTTCTTCTGAATCCTGGATAAAAAACTTCCCATCTGGCCACAAGTAACATAGCCTTATAAATAAAAACACCATTAAAATCTCCTACTCTACCACACATAGCATACCGCATTGCTAGTAGCAATAAAAGAAAGATTAATACTTACTTTCAACAAACTAAAACACAGCAGGTGGTAAACTTTCAAAACAACATAATAACTTCAAACCCTGATATCAATAGTAATAATAGTAATAACACTAATGAAATCAATAGCATTAGGAACGTCTACCCTCATAGCCTTAATGCAATACCTAGCAACCAGACTTCTACACAACATAATAACCGACAGGATAACATCCAAAATAAATGTAACTGTAGATCTAATAGAACCTGCCCTTTGGGTAAAAACTGCTTAATCAAGGACATCATTTACTCATGCACGGTCAGCACTAGCAACTCTTCTGGAACATATATAGGCTCTACATCGAACTGCTTCAAAACGAGATACAGCTCACATCTCCATTATTTCAAAAAACACATTCTAGTCAACTCCACTTCACTATCTAGCTACATACACTATCTGAAAACTAGGAATAGATCATATACTCTTCAATGGGAAGGGTAGGAAGGGCTGCATCGTATAAACCACCTAATAAATTCTGTAACCTATGTCTACTAGAGACCCATACTATAATCTTTTCGAATCTTAACCTCCTTAATAAAAAAAATCGGAAGTGTTTGCGTCGTGCCAACACCGCTTTCCGACAAAATTTAAACCCAGTATATAACAATGTCAGATTTGAACTCATCACCACTTTTAGCACAGCACCTCAAGGGCTTGCCTTCCACCACTACACTAACTCTCTAATCCACCCTTTCCTCTACACAAATCATTCTATCTATAAATTTAGAACCTAGAAATATCCCTATAACCACCACCCTTTAATATAATTACTTTTGATTACTTACAATTATATAGGGATTGAAATATAATATAGTTTATATAAACTTTAAATATTAGATACAACAATGAATTATATATAGCACTTGTAATTAAATGTATAGAGTAACAACATAGGTATATATAGGATTAATCTATTAACATAAGTGATTTGACTAACTTATATGTAATATGGAACAATGAATTAGATATGAATTATATATGCATTTATAACTACATGGATAGATTAATGACATTGTATATGGGGGATGAATTTGTTTACTCAAGAGATGTATCTAATGTTATCATGCAAACAGCAGTACGCTGTTCCATAGCTTACCTAAGGTTATGTAAACAAAAATCTAATTGGACCTTTAATATGTTTTGAGAGTAGACTGTATTTAGAGTGAATTTGATATAAAGATATAGCACTTTGGGTGGGAATTCAATTATAGCACTATATAATAAGGAGTAAACAACTTCCTATAGATACCTTTAATACATTATGAGAGAGTAGACTGTATTTAAAATTAAATATAAATATATAACCTTTCATATAAGGGACTCAATTGAGGCACCATATAATGTATGTTAGAACAATGAATTTAGTTATGAGAATCAGATAGTTACCTCCCCTTACGCATTAGCTCCCCTTAATTACGTACCTACTTCCGGATATTAAACCGCTATAAATTCTCACAGCCGAAAGAACCTATTCTATAAATATGGATTAAATAACACTGAACTTCAATACGTTACAATCCTTTACTGCAACAAACATTAAATACGAATACATCCTAACATATGTGATGAATGTGAAAACTATAACTTCCTTTTTCTGGATGTGAAAATGGTGGTGGATGTGAAAACTATAACTTTCTTCTTCTGCACACATACTAATTTGATCTATACAAAAATACCCCGCCCCCCACTGCAACCACCATAATACTCTTGCTTACCCGCTTAAGGTGCTTGTATTACATGCAATACCTTGCCACACAATATTCTTATATAAATGAGACACATTTGCATGCTCCATGTATGACTAACGCATACACTATCTACTAGATCTGATTATTGAACTATTCTCCTGCATTATCTGTGTTATCTGTCGCATGTATTTTAACTTTGATATTAATTTGAATTACTATACAAATAAAGTATAGTATAATATATGTCGCTCCACAGTGTACATCAATATATATTTATGTATATGTATGTCTCTTGCGTTGACTGGGAAGTCAATTATATGTACACACATTAAAAACTGCTCCGAAGATTCCAAGCCCGGATTTGGAAGAAACAATTGTAAGTGAATAAATGTTTTGAACATAGCTTTGATTCTTGTGAATTATATATATCTGCTCTGTAGAACAACTGATGTTATGTTCTTACATTGAGCTATTTATGATACTGGTAATAATAAGGTAGTAATAAATTACTGACCTTCCCTCTTTATAGTTTAACATATACATAACTATAAATATTATACTTAATATATATGCATATATATATAGGAACGGATAGGAATCCGACGGCTGAGCTCAAGCCGTTTCGACGGCTAATTCTGGACTAATATATAAATGTAAGTATGTATGTATACATATATATATATACAGTGCCCCGCAAAAGTTTACAACACATTAGGAAAGATGCAGTTTTAGGTATATTTAATAAAGTTAGGGTCATGAAAATTTAACTACTGATAGAACATATAATGAGGTATTTATTGATACAATCATATTTAAAAAAAAATAACAAGGAAATAACACATGAAGAAAAATCAATATTTTTATAACGCAAAAGTTTACAACACATTTTATATTTATCGCTTTTTTTCCAGAAAATTCTTAAATTTTCAGATTTAAAATTCAGTAGAATGTTCTAGATTAGGTCTAAGGACTATTAAAAACATTACATCATTATTTGTCTGACAACCATCCTGTAAACATGGACAATATGGGGAAAAATATACTGATTGATCAAGACCTCTGTAAACGCATTGTAGACCTTCATACAAATGGTGTTGGTTATAGAAAGATATCTTGTCAGTTAAATGTGCCTTTGAGTTCAGTTGGTACAATAATTCGTCACTGGAAATCTCATCATTCCATCTGTCCTCTAATTAGTTCTGGTTGTCCTAGAAAGATAACGGAACGTGCAGCTCGGTTATGGACGAGAAAGGTTGGCAACGAACCCCGGTGTACTCTTAAACATCTTCAGCATGACCTAGAAGAAAGTGGAGTAAAAGTGAGCACAGATACAATTTGTCGTTCACTTCGTCGATATAATATATTCTCGATGTCTCCAAGGAAAACACCACTTCTTACGAGGAAACACGTTCTTCGTCGATTAAACTTTGCAAATGAGCATCTCATCAAACCTGCGTCATTTTGGGAAGATGTATTTTGGTCGGACGAAACAAAAATTGAACATTTTGGTCGAAATGCTGTGGCAAAAGTCTGGAGAAAGAAAGGTACTGAATATTCGCTGAAGAATACTATTCCAACTGTAAAATTTGGAGGTGGATCAATCATGGTCTGGGGTTGTTTTAGTGCCACAGGAGTAGGAAATATTGAAATAATAGAAGGAAGAATGGGTGACACTTATTATAGAGGTATTTTCCAAAGGAATTTACATCAAAGTGCACATTCTCTCAGCTTAAAGCCAGGTTGGTTTTTTCAACAAGATAACAATCCAAAGCATACTGCAAAGCTAACACAATCTTGGTTAAGTACGAATGGGATAAATGTTCTAAAATGACCATGTCAGTCTCCAGATCTTAACCCGATCGAAAATTTGTGGGCAGAATTCAAAAAAGGAAACCCCAAAATATCCCTGAACTAAAGAAAATTTGGGGTGAAGAATGGATAAATATTAGCCAAGAAACATGCAAAAAGTTTGTAGGAGGCTACTCCAAACGCCCTACAGGCTGTAATTAGCAACAAAGGTTACGCTACGAAATATTAAGAGATGATTAAATACATGTGTTGTAAACTTTTGCGTTATAAAAATATTGATTTTTCTTCATGAGTTATTTCCTTGTTATTTTTTTAAAACTATGATTGTATCATTAAATGCCTCATTATATGTTCTATCGGTAGTTAAATTTTCATTACCCTAACTTTATTAAAAATACCTAAAACCGCATTTTTCCTAATGTGTTGTAAACTTTTGCGGGGCACTGTATATATATAGAAATGTAAGTATATATATGTATACATACATATATATATATATATATATATATATATATATATATATATATATATATATATATATATATAAATGTAAGTATGTATGTATGTATGTATACGTACATACATATATGTATACATATATGTATACATACTTACATTTAAGTAAGTCCCGTACTAAGAGTGAGAAATGAAATTTCGTTTCATTCTATTCCATTTATATATATATATACATATATATATATATATATATATATATATATATATATATATATATATATATATATATATATATTATATATATATATATATATATATATATATATATATATATATATATATATATATATATATATATATATATATATATATATATATATGAGAATTAAAAACATGAGAAATGAGACATGTGAAATCTGTTTGATGCCATGTAAAAGTACACTGCTTTGTAGAGTAAGAAATAATTTGAATATTTACCTGTTTACCGCTACCTCACACCTGTCAGTGTCCTCGTTTCACCACAAGGTTATTCATTCAGCTTTTTAGCCTGAAGCTATGGTAAGGGCTAGCCTGTTTTCTTTCTTCTCGTGGATTGTCAAATTTTCTTTCTTTCAGGCATCTTGTATACATTCACTGTTCATTTTAATTTCTTTCTAGACATAATTCCATATCTATTCATCTCCTTTTGTTGAAAGAAACCGTCCATTTTTCTTGTGTCATATTCACATATTCCTCTCCATAATTGAGAGCGGTTATCTGATCTATTGTGCAAACTTGCATAAGTATTGGATTACCAACTTAATGGGCAAAACTGCATTGAAAGCATAGGGCATGATGAGATACACATACAATCATCGTTCGTCTTATGTATCTGTGTGTACTTTCTGCTGATAGTACATTTATATATCCATCTCAATACGGATCATTGATAAACCTATATTTGCTTATACTTTGAGAGTTTCTCTATCTAATTTTCTCTTTTGTTATTTAATATCCACCTTCTCGCTCTCCCTCTCATTTCCAATGATCTCTCTTCATTAATTATTTCCTTATTTATTTCACCCCTTATCTCCAACATACATCCCTCCTCCTCCCGCAAGGCCGTTCAATCGAAGCTGGTAAGTTAAGCATTTATTTTATCGTCGTAACAACATATTGGTTATGTGTCACTGCTAGACTCATTTAACTTATAGATTATGAGTTTTATTTGCGTGATATCATATAGTACACGAATATCCAATTTTATTATATGTCCATTAAACATCTTAAAATATTTGTGGCCTACGGGGAATTTTTTGTATATGAAAGCTAATAATTTGTGTTCCTAAGTATGTCTTAAATTTTAGGAAGAAACGGCGTGTGATTCATAGCATTTCTTGTTCTATATGCCTTATTTATAGTTAGAGGATATTGGTTATGGAATTAGATAATCTCATCTTTAAAGCTACGTTTAACTCGGGTACTATTATGGTAGAGGCTGCTGTATCGAAGTTTAGTGATTGAATTATTGATTACTATGTGGGGTTTTTTGTATGTGTTATGTGAATGTATCTTTAGATTTAAAGTAACATTGATACTATTGAGGTTGCTGTTTATGGTAGCTTTTATCTTTAGGACATTATTGGTTATGAGCCTGTAGTTAAATGGATCGTGCTCATGGCCATTTTATTACTCATTAGTGCTAGACCATCGGTTCAGTACAGATCTAGATTATTTGTGTATAGTTCATTAGGAGATAAACTTTATTGAATTGTAAATCTGACTTCACGCTGCTGGTTATTCAAATATACGATTTGCGACAGCACTATAATTTATTAACTAAAGATTTTATAAAATCTATGATTAATTATTACTATTGAAGTCACTGCTAAAACCTGAGATTATCTGACATTTTACTCGTATTCGTGAAATAGCAGAATTTTATTTGTTTTTCATATATCATCCTGTTGTATTTATGCATTCCTTAGCATGGATATAAAACAAACAAAATTAGCTAAAGTGGTTACTAGTTACGAAATTTTACTCTAGATGCGTATTTTGTACTTCAATGACTTTATTTTGAGATTTGGCAAACCCAATGAATGAGATATTTCTTTTCAGCAATTTGGTATTTAGAAATGTTTAAATAAATGATGCATTAGCCGCAGGAATTTACTACAAGTAATGTGTTTTTCACGTGGCAAAAGGCAGGATAGGAAATTATTCTTGTCTAAATGACACATTTTACATCCCTGGGATCAG